>CAJFCJ010000014.1:339846-985162 GCA_904063045.1 Dimorphilus gyrociliatus | reverse complement strand
GTATTGTAATTAGTGAATTTACAGATACATCAGTCGACATGCATACTCTAAAATCTTGTTCAATATCTACTATTGTTTTCTCGGGGACTCGTTTCTTATTAACAGACATACTTATTAAATTGGACAATTTTTTTGAGCTTACTGCCCTATGAGCAGCTGAACGCCATTTTTCTCTAAGGGCTCGTCGAACCTGATCATTTTGTTCCTTTAACTCCAGGCGTCTATTAGCTCTGACCTCCCTTATATAATCCAATACGGCATCTTGAGCTCTTGATCTCCTCGCTAGTGAGGCGATTATTAGAAAGATTGACAGGGAGTAGAAGAGCAAAACTGCAATGACGTAACATAACGCACCGTCGTAATCGTACTTTGAATCGTTCCGATTCAGTGGAATCAAAGTGCAATTTGTGTCATTCATTATTTCTATATCAAAGCTCTGTATGATAAAATATGATAAAAAGGAGGGTAGAGGAAGAAATATTTTCAAAGGTCCGAGACGCGGAAAGGTCAGCTCCGTACGCCGACGGCGGTTGAGAAAAAAATCTCAGCGTGCGACCGGAGAGAATTTATTCAGATTTCCTTCTATAGAAAACATCTGCCCTGCCTTGTTTATGGTCCGTTTCTCTCTCTCTCTTTCTTTTTTCTCCTTCGCTCTCTCTCTCTCTCCGTTTACTTTCTTTTTTTCTCCCTTCTTTTCTTCCGTCTATCACGCCGTCTTTCTCCACTCCAAACTTCTTTTTTCTCGTTCACTTGTCCCTTAGCTGTTCTCTTTTATCTCACTTTTTTTTCCTTCTGTCTTCAGTCTCATCTGCACCTATCCACCCTTCTTGCTTCAAATGAAGCGTCGATCCGCGTTATCGATGTGTACACGTTGCGTTATTTGCATATCGGCTTGCTTGTTGCTGGAGACGACGGAATAGGCCTTACAAATATTGTTCTTAATTTTTGTAATATATATATATATTATATATTTATATATATGGCAAAAAATACTGCCTAAGCCTGTACGGTTTAAGTAGAATGTTTATTTATAGACCTTTTAAAGCAGATATTAAGTGTTTGTTGAATGAAATAAAAAAGTATATGTTTTTACATTCCTTTTACCCTCTAATTCACTCTATGAAAGGAGATTAGCGACATCTCTCCCTCCTCTTTTTCCGATTATTAACGAGTATACGTAAACGTTTCATTAAAACGTACGCTTTTGCAGTTTAGACTGTAATCGGCAGGAAAACTGCATAGCCCTACGGACATGTCACCGCCCATACGCGTGGTGCCCTCTCACGGTGTAGCTGAATTAAAGGGAAGAGAAGAGAAAAAAGGGAAAAAAGTTTTACGCGATATTTTTTCAACTCGGCTTTTACTGTTAGACTAGTTTCTGAACTTTACATCAAAAAAACAGATATCTCTCTCTTCTTCTTCTTCTTCTTTCCCTCTCTTTCCCTTAATTATAGACCCGGAATTGAATGTAAATTTGTCAACTTTTTTTATCACCCACTTCTTGCCCATTCTTGACGTAACCGATGCGAAAAATTCGTATATAAAAGGCAAATGTTCTACAACAATTGATAAACACGTTTTTAAGTGCTCGTTCAATTTTCTCCGTGCTAAATATCAAATTTCGAAAACCTAAGGTTGGTGATTCAAATACAAAAAAGTATAAAAATTTGAGACGCCCTAGTTTACGACGGTTGCCACTATCAACCGTTATATATGACGTATATATATCTGTACGATATAAATAAAAGAAATTCTAAAAAGAAATGGGAAAAACTAGAAAGCTGTGGTTCGTGGAGAAAGAATAACTACTCTCATTTGTTTATTCGATTCTCTCATTTTTTGTCTATTCCTTCTTACAAGAGAGAAATGCATATATCATGTCTGATTCGGTTCTGAATTTCTTAGATTTTGGATCGGAATTTCCCCTTAACGAGTTAACGGCGTTCGATAACGATAACTCCTTATCGTCTCGTATCTGCAAAGAATGTGGGGAGAAAATTACTGATAAATGGATTCTCCAATGCGATTTTTCTTGGTGGCACGCGTCCTGTTTGCGGTGTAGTCATTGTCAAACCTGCCTAGAATTCCAGGAGTCATGCTATTCGATGGACGGTAGGATTTACTGTAAGGAGGATTATCGGTCGTAAGTTTTATTTCGTGTCGAGAACCTTAAGTTTGATTGACAGCGCACGAAAGGGTTCCATTCAGAATGGGTTGAACGGCAGATCCCCTCGAGTTTCAAGAGAGTTGTACACAGTATAGATATATATATTTAGTATATTGTAGTAGAGTGACGAGTATATATATGGAGATAACAATAAAAAGCGAAGCTGTCTATCGACGGGACGTCCTATTAGGAGCGTTGTTTTGCGCGGGCAAGACGCCAGAAGGGTTCATTGTCTCGCAGGCATCGCCCCCCTCCGAAATAAACGCCGGTTGCCGGGTAGTTTTCCTACTGACTTTAGTTGCGTCTCACAGCGTAATAGCCGCTTCTTCTTCACGCTCCGATTCGTTTTAGTTATAAAACGGTCATTTTTACGGCTCGGTTTTACCCTTTCTGTCCTCCCACACAGTTCCACCCATTTTTTTCCTTTAACAATATAATCTTTCAATTTTTTTTCTTTTTGTATCAATTTCTCTCCCCTTTTTTTATCCAAAGAATGAAGTATCTTCTACTATACTTTCTCTATTTATTCCAGAATCTTTAAGAAAAGGTCGTGTTCTAGATGTGAAATTGCCATTAGATCCAGCGAACCTGTCTTCTTCGCTGCGGAAGAAGTTTACCATGTAACATGTTTCTCGTGTGAAACTTGTAACCGAACACTGCAGACCGGACAGCAATTTGGCATGTTCGGAGCGAAAGTATTTTGCAGGTATTTGGAAACACGTCGCGATGCTGTCAAATTTTCTCGTCATCGCTAATCGGCGCTAATTTCTTCTCCTTTTATTTCTATTTGCCCCCCTCCTCTTCCTTCCCTTTTCTTTTCTTTTCCTATGAGAAAAAAACTTGTATAATCATTGCTTTCTCTTTTCAAAGGGAGCACTACGAAGAAGAGATGAAGCCAAAAGCCGAAACTGCCGCTCTACCTTTCTTTAACGGCGTCGGCTTAACTAACAAAGGGCGACCACGGAAACGTAGGAATCCACTACTGGACGTGGAATTCGGTAAGGACTAATTATTATTGACATTTGCGAAAATATTCCACGTACGCGCGCCGGCCGGCTGCGTATGTTCCGTTCCCAGAGTGACGCCGGGCGCAGGTGTAGGTCCGTGACAGCGCCCATGGCCGTATTGCGCAAGCGTCCGAGGCGAGAGTGAAAGAAAAAAGAAGGAAAACGCACGCAGCGTCGCCGACCTTGAGAGAGCTCGTTAGCGAACTCGCTCTTCCACTCAAAATCCTACTCGTTCCACTTTTTCGACGTCAGTTGATCAAAGCTGGTTGAACGTTGTAGCTTCCGTTTTTTCCCCATGACGTAAGGGCTGTGTTGTGGGTAAATACGACGGTGTTGAAAAGTACCTAGTAAAATCTTATCTCAAAAATAGATAAGAGGGGGGCGTTACAACGCTCTTCACTTTCGAAAGTGGAAATAGGTCAGAAACACATGTGTGCAGACACACACGCGCTACCCAAGAAGAAGATCCGGTATCTTCCTCTCCCGCTGCTGCATAAACATAGTCCGACCCTCCTCTTCTAAAAAGAAAACCGTATTTGTGATGACTGGGCGACGAATAATAGAATTGTGGGAGGAGAATTGAACATTTTATTAACGTCGTGCTCAAGTGACGCCCAGCGGTATCCCATCAAAGAGACGGTCGACGTGATTAGGAAGTTAACTAATGAGCTTACGTCAACCGTATTGTCCAGCTTTGTTTCGGTCACGGCAGGCGTCTATTGTTTATCTGTTTATTTCTGTTGAAAAGCAGGCGGTGTGACCCGTCGGCTTAAGCCGCTTGCGGCGCTTCTGAATGGCGCCAGACTACTGGAAAATTGCGCAAAAAAGCCAGCGGTGAAGTGCAGTTAATGCGGTTGTGTTGAACCAACGACGTGCGAAACTGGGAAATTTTGCATGCTCGAACGCGGCCAGTCAACTGCAATTAGGCGGCGGTGAGGTCCTTTTAGAGGGGTTAATATAGACTAAATATTTGAATTTTTTTACATAAGCATAGGGACGTAGGATTGATTTTAATTGGTTGGGAAAAAAAGGCGATAAAAGGGAAAGAAAAAAAGAACTGGGCGGGTTATAGAAATGAGAATGAAAGAGAAAGACATAGATGTATGCAGAGAGACTGAGACAGTAAAAAAAAAAAGAAATATATTCACAGACAGGCTGATAGACAGGCTGTCAAGTAGAAAGAGTAAAAGAGAGAGAGAGAGAGAGAGAGAGAGAGAGAGAGAGAGAGAGAGAGGAAGAGAGCGAAAGAGCGAAATAGAGAGCGGGAGGGAGTCAGACATAGGCAGCAGGAAAGAAAGAAAAGTAGGTAGTTGGAAGGACGTGGGGGAAAATCGAAGAAAAAACGGCGCCGCGCTTGGAATTAATGACGCCGCTAATCCGTAATCACGAACCGTCCATCTTCTATGATTATCCTCGCGGGAGCAGATTTGTTTGATCCGTTTTGCCACGCCTACGTCTTTGTGAAACGATTAGAAAACGGTTTTGAAATATATATATACTTTATAGATACGTTTACAATATACCTACTACTATTCTAGTAGCCCAATGCTGTTTATAGTACTCAAAGTATACAGTATCCCTGTGAACGTAGTCGCCAATACAGTATTCTTATAAAAGGAGTCGTATCTATGTACCGGCTCCTTGTGTTACGTCATCAATCGAACCGAATTCTTACGCAATCGACTTCACGCATCATTCAACCGCACGCCAATAGGCGCTATAATCAAAGCTGCTTTAATGAACGCCTTTAAAAGTTTGCCGACCGAACTTTATGAGAACGGAATGTTGTTTGTAGCGCAAAAGCTCGACTGTTGAAAAGGGATGGTGTACGTGATTTGTCAAAGACTGTTATAAATGTATAAATGTAGAAAATGTCTAACATGCAAAGCAAGTTCCTTTGTGATCAACGTGGGGCGTTGGCTACGGAGAACATGGGCGTAGATGACGTGTTCCTGTAACACCCCTTTTCGAATATGACATTTTCGACGCTTTGTAACCAATACTCTCTTTTTCTGACATTTATACCATATTTCGTTCTCTTTTCCCTTACTATTATTTTACTCTTACTTTTCTCAGAAACCTACGAAAGTGATCCCTACCCTTCCTACGCACCGCGACAGAAACGCGTGAGAACTTCCTTCAAACCCGATCAGTTGAACGCTCTCAAGGACTACTTTAACTCGAACCAGAATCCCGACTCCAAGGACTTAAAGCAGTTGTCACAGGAAATAGGCCTCAGTAAACGAGTATTACAAGTATGGTTTCAAAATGCTAGAGCTAAGAACCGTAAACAGACAATGTCCACCTCAGCGACGACGTATAAGAATCAAAAGATACCGCCCAAATCCAGAAGGAGGGGGTCGGAGGTGTCATCGACTTCTTCAATATCTTCTTCTGGGATAGTAGCAACTTCTACAATAAATATTACAGAACAAATTGTTAACGAAGAGAATGCAGAGGAAATAGAAAACGAGTACGGAGTACTCCAAGAATTTTTTCCCGACTTGCCATTGGAGAATTCATAGCCTTGGTTGCACGTCTGCCAAGCAGACTTTTTGCAGTATTCCGAATCCCGGCGGACGATTCAGTTGCTTTTTCAGAATGGCGGGAGAAACGTAAACATTCGTTTAAAATTACCAACCGTAAATTAACATCATATGAAGACCTCATATTGTTTCTTCGTCGCGTCTAATAATGAAGAAAATCCGTGCATATATTCAACAAATGTAAAGACGTTAGCGCCGGAAAAAAGGGGTGTCGTCTGTCTCTCTCTTTACCAACGTATTTGTCTGTTATTTTGTCTTTCCATCACAGTATATATATATATAAATATATATATATATTTATATTCAGGAGTGTATACTATTTTTTGATGAAAAAAAATACATATACATTGTTCTATTTAAATATTTTCTTTAATCAAAATCGCAATAGAGCCTTTTGGAGCAGATGTCCCCTTTACTTGCCCCGACGGCCTTTTTCATGTATTATAATGTATATTTATATATAGAGCGTCCAGAATTGCCGTAGGTTAAAGGTTTTTCTCAAACCTTTTCTCCATTTTTCTTCTATCCTCCCCCGTCTTTCAATTTTCTTCCACACCCCCGTATTCATCTATCCTCAACGCACTAAAAGTATTCCCTTAGAGAACCATCCCCTTTTACTCCCCCCTCATCTCCCCCTCATCCTCCTCCTCCTCTATCTTACCCATTTCTAATTTTTTTCCTTACATCTCTTCTTTCCTTTCTTTCTTTCTTTTGTTCGAGGAAAACGTTTAAAGACAATTTTTAGGCAATTTAAGTGATTTGTTTAAATTAGTGCTAAAGCATTGGGCGCCGGAAAAGATCCGACGTTCTTATTAAATACTCTGCGCCAGATAAACAAGACAGACGGTTGCTGAAGGAATGTGGAATTTGTTCGTTTTATTTATCAGATATGTATAACGCGCAAATAGACACTCGATTATTATTATTACACGTATATACTTTAACAGGTGACACATTTATGCTAATATTTACACATCTTATAGAGGAGTATATTTACAATGAGCAAACTTCGCTCAAAGAAAACAGAATTGAGCAGTCATTAGCATTTTTTATCGGTAGTTGCCTGATTGTTTTATGATATATATATGTTTATATTCATGTTTGTACACACATATATATATATATATATATACATAAATAGAGACAGAAGAGGTATATAAGTAATATATCTCTATAAAAGGCTATATATATATATATATAATATTTATATATATAATATTTATATATACACAAATATGTACTTATACATATTATATATATATATATATATATATATATATATATATGTTTATTGTATATATTTAGATATATTTGTATATAGAGAAAAAATGTTCACATAGCCGTCGCCATATTTGTTAAGGAATTCGAAAAAAGGTCGGAGAGGGATGACGGGTGCTCGTTTTCCTGGTGACCGTTGTGAATATCGGTCATTGAAGTTGCCGACGAAGTGTCGCTCATGGCCGGTGAAGTGACGCTCCCGTTGTGCATTTCTGACAGCGTTTCTTGTTTGAGTTCGTCCGCAGTGATTCGGTTGTCACCCTTGTCTTGCTCTTGCTTTAGAATGTTCCGCCTGTACTTCGCTCTAGCATTTTGGAACCAGACCTAGATTTAGGAAAAAAATAAAGTACTTAAGTTAAAAAAACTCCAGGATTCTCTCTATCTCTCTTTTTTTTAGTATTTTTTTATTTACGGATAAGCGAAGTAAGCATACCTGCAAAACGCGTTTCGTTAATCCCGTCTTTTCCGACAACTGTTTCAAATCTTTGGCATCTGGATTCTGATTCAGTGCGAAGTACGATTTCATGGTTCGCAGCTGATGGTGCTTGAAAGAGGTTCGTACTCGTTTTTGACGAGGTGCTTGCTGACCTCCGTAGCCGTCGGCCGAAATCGTATCATTTTCATCGTGTGAGAGTGCTACAAAAAGTTAAAGTACTTGGTTAAAAACGTGCGTAAAATGTTAAAAGAGAGTAATTAGAGGAGTATTTAAATATAGGCGAATATTCAATAAAAGTGGGAGGGGGTGGCTTACTAGATCGTAGGGGCGGAGAAAAAACCACAAAATAATAATTTTTTTAAAAGGAGAGGGCTAATGAAGCGATAAGAGAAAAGCAAAAGTTGACCGCAAAAGTCAATGTTTACACATGTGCGCATCAATAGAGATGCTTGTTTACGTAAACAGAACGGCCGCTTTCTCTAAGCAACAGTAAAGACCGAATTACATTGCGTGTCAGCCATTCGTTCTTATCGGGCGATAACTGATTCTGATGGCTACTGTCAGCATTCCATTCGGAACGCAGTTGCACCTGCGTTTGTCATATGATTTACGACGAGAATATGTTAGTGTCCCTCTACATCTTTGACCCCATCCCTTCTTCAATCTTCTTTGATAAGATAAGTCGGTCTTGTATGATTAGAGAAGAGAGCATTTTGATCTTTTTTCCAGAAAGGGAAAACTGATTGCGCGGACGACCGCTTTCGGTAGGCGTGGTACTGACTTGATTAGAGGCTTCTATTCAATTTACCCTATACTTAAGCGACATATGTTGGCTTTGTATATTCGCGAGTCGGATATTCCAGCCCTTACTTTATTAATCCCTTCCTGATTACGTGATCCTAATTACATTCAACCTGCCGGATGCCCTATTGTTTCCACATCAACCAACAGCCTTAGCCCCGTCATTCCGTCAACAATACCAGTACTCGTGACGTCACTGTTGCGTCATAAACGTTAGGGCAAACGCAGCGAAAGTCGACAGGGCTGGAGGTTGGCCAGCTTCTGACGTTCTTCAAGATTTGACACCACTTACAATTTGTTTGCTAATCGGCGCGCGAGTCAAGTGATACATTTTACAAACTATTAGAGGTCGTAACCCTCCTGTTTTTTACCTACTCACTTATGCTCGATGCAAAGCAAAGAAGGGACAAAATAAACAGTAAAGACAGATATACATATGCATAGAGGGGAAGAGAGAAAGAGTAAGAGAGAGAGAGACAGAGACAGAGACAGAGACAGAGAGAGAGAGACAGAGAAAGGAACATAGACAGACAAGGAATTGGGGAGAAAGAGCTTGCGCTAGCGAAAAGAGGAGGCCTATCTTTACCGTATGAATCGTGGGAGCTTCTATTCTTTAAATACACTCTATCGATTAATCGCTGCTATTATAAATATAGACATTCTCATAACTTTCGCCGCAAATATTTCTCTGCACTATTTCTATATAAAGTAAAAATTATTTTTTCTCCCTTTTTAATAAATAATAATAATAATGATATACATACAATTCGATTACGCTACTAAATTATAGACTCTTCCCTCTAGCATATACAGTATATATATACAGTATATATAAATTCTGTATATAATATATATATATCCTCTTGACCTACTTCTGCTCTTTGATCACTTAAGCGCCATTCGCGTTCAAGAGCGGAAGAGGTTTTTCCAAAAACGTTTCGAATGTAAAAGAATTTCGTAAAGAGTAAAAGAGAGTTACAAATAGAGAAACAAAAAGAGAGAGAGAGAGAAAGAAGGGGGGGAGAGAGAGAGCAGGATGTATAGAGAGAAAAGAAAGAGGGCGGAGGGGGGTAGAGGGAGTGAGGTGATTTAGGTTCAGATGGGGTGGAGTAAATTACAGTTTGCAAATGAAGACGTAAAAGCGAATTATCTAGTTTGTTTAGTAGTATAAAATCGATTTGTTTTGGCTAAATATGAAAAAAGAGGAGGAGAACTTAGGCGAGGCAGCACGATCACGGCTCGGATGACTGGAAAATGTCAAGTTCGTGACTATTAAAAATCTAAAGTAAGAGAAATTTTGACAAGGCGCTACGGAAGAAATGAAGCGAATAAAATAAAGTGCGTCAAACGATCTAAGGATGTCGTGGCATTGTTCTCAAATCTGGCACCACGGCGAGCGTCTAATTGTGTCAATGATTCGCGCCGAAGGCGTTCAACATCTTCTTGGCACGCTACGTTCATTCCCCTCACTAACTTATTGTCAAATGAAATATTAATATGATTAAGATTATATATTATCTGGGAAAATGGAAAACATTCGAAATGCGTGTACTTGTCCTTACGGCATTCGAACCTAGTCTCTTCTCACGCACTGTGCCATTCATACAACAACAATAGCCTTCGCCAGGCACCGAGGCACGCAGAAGTTGGAAAAGCTCCGTCAATTCACAATATTTGCACTATCGAATACAAAATTATTGTTTGCGAACGTGCGTAAGAAGGCCCCGTAGCACGCGTCCTCGTGAGAAGGGAATGTCGTAAATGTTAGGCGAATACTTTGCTTCCTTACCAAATCTAGACAGTAATTTATTGTCTAATTTTTTTTTACGATTTAATACCTATTCATCAACCTATCATTGGAAAATTGTGGGCGGGAAGGGCGAACCCGTGGATCAGTCGCAGCCTTTACTGACCACACACAAACACATACACACACACAGACATACTTTTGCATGCACGGATACAGACACGCACAGATGCCCACTCACCAGTACACGAATGTACAAACATTGGTTTGTAGATGAACAGATATAACGTAACTTCCACCTTCAAATACTCATAATGTTTTTTTTTTATATACATAATTTAAGCGCTCTTCTGTAGTGTATGTGGTTGCGTACTTCTTTATCCTGGTAACTCTTACTCTTTCATTTCAACGAATGTACAAATGTGCGCACGTATACGGTGATATACGATATTAGAGAGGGGATTGTAGATAAGGAGATGGCACCTGCGGAACGCCCTATGACTGATAAGACTAGTATAGGGAGGGGGCAAACGCAAGGACTGTGACGTATGGGATACTAGAACCACACCCGTTTTTGCCTGCGGTGATCCATTCCCCCCGCCAATCCGATACGGCTCTTATATAAATTCCTCTCTTACGCGGTTTCACCCTTATCGTATTACGGTTCGACTGTCAAACTTTGTTATTCGCCACCCCCAATTTTTTCTTTAGAGGGGCTTGATGCGTGACTGCTGAGCGGCGTCTATGAGAAATGACGCGGAAGTGAGCATGCTAACACATGCGATCTTGCCCTTACCTATGCCCATTAGACAGCGGTCGTGTTCCAAATTCTGTTGAGCATTTTTCTTCTTCCGAGGTCTGCCCTTATTTACTCCGACTCCATTATAGAAATGAGGAGGAGGTATCTGAGGTGCTGGTGTTGTATTCGTCGAGCAGTAATCGGGGGTAAACGGTAGTTCGTAGTGAAGTTTGCAGAAGACTAGGTTGTCGCGCATTGCGAACTCTTCACCCGGCTGAAATCTAGCATTGCAAGTGATGCAAAAGAAGCAGTCGGTGTGGAAGATATGCTGAGTTTGCGGGGTTCTCATTACCATTTCTCCTCTCCTTATAACAGAGGAACATCGAGAACAACGAGGACCGAAGCGTCTACGAAAAAGAAAAGCAAAAAAACAATTTTTAGAGTAGCTAACAAAAAGTATTTCGAGAAAAAAAAAGACAATTAAAGAAAAAAAACGAGCCTTCCCCTTCTCCCCCGTGAAAGTCTCCTCTCAAATTTTCCACCTGTAAAAAGATCGATAGGGAGACGCCACGCGAAGGCGTCACGAAGGCGTCCCGCCGAGGCAGTTGGCCGGGTCGCCGATGGTCGGATTTGACAGTAAAATATGAACAATGCGCGCTTCCCGATTTGACGTCTTTTTGACTACAAAGCAGCCGTGCGGCGTCCGCGGGCGTCTAAGGCTCGTTATTGGCGTCTGACCGCTCTGTAATTAGCGTAGTACGCGGGCAAACAACTACCTGGTGAAAGTACGTTTAACGCTTTGCGCATTTCGAAGCCTTCGGGGCATTTCCCGATTTTTAATATACATTTATAACGTACCTTTAACACAATCATTACAAATATATCCCCTATACTTTCAAGCAAAAGTTCTTAAAGTTCGTACATTTTGAATAGGCCTACATGTTCTACTTGTTCAATAATAGCTCTGCGTGTCGCCTTTTGTACAGTCGTCGACCGTACAAAAGAATTACACTAGCCCTTGCCGCAAACGTTGAACGAAAGAAAATACGGTTAGTATCGGCGTTATCTTGACTTGCCATAGGGAGCAGGTGAATGTTCTACGGCCTTCAGGCTATAAGCATATATAAAAGTATACAAGGTAGGCGTGGGCGCCTGACCATCAAACGATTCGCTCTTTCTATTTCAGCCAACCCCTTCTTTTTTTTTTCTATTTTTTCCTTTTCTTTCTTTCTTTCATAGAAATTTTTCTTACAGCTTTCTTTCGCTTCGAAGACCGTATTGCAACCCTTACCTTCCTACCTCCGTTCTTCCTTTTCTTCTATGCCCCGTCGGAACGTTTTTGAAGAAAGTGTAGATGGAAGGACGAAATGGGGAAAAATGCCGAAAGCGGCTACGGCTCGACGACCCGACATCACCTCCAACCCTAACCTCCGACCTCGGCGACAAATTTAACTGACCGCTGTCAGCAATGAGCCGAGGCTGGTTGCTGTCAGCCGCCCTTAATCGACACCCAATCTGTAAAGAGTATTAGCAGATGCTCGTTTGACATTTCGCCGCCGAGGATTTTTGCAGCTGCGAGAGCGAAGGCGCGGAAATGAAGCGATGAAATATTCAGGCGACAAGTGCAATATATATAAAAGGAGTGGAGGTGAATCGTAGCGAATGAAACTGTAGGAAATCACGTGTTTCCTATTCCACTCTTTACGATTATGGAAGACGTCACGTCTTTCCAGCTTGATGCGAATCGCATGTAAGTGAAAAACGCGATAATATGTAACTCTTTTTGTATACTTACTCCCAGTAATCTTCTTTGCAGTAGAACTGCGTATTCTTGACGAATAGCGAATCTTCTAGTAGGGTATTGCAAACGCAGCAGCGTAGACAAGATTCGTGCCAAAATCGGTCGGCGACAAATAACTTGTAACGTTCACTAATTTTGTTACCACAAGCAGCGCAGGTAGCCAAAGAACCAGGCGTCACTGACGTAGTAGACGATGAAGAGGCGGACGAGTCATTCGAATTGATAACGGTCTGCAAAGAAGCGTAAGGAATGAGTATATAAAGGATGAAGGCGTCGAAGCGTTATATGGGTCTTGATGGCATAATAGGGGGCGAGGGCGTCATCGTCATTAGCACCTTTTATAGAAACGCCTTTCTTGGCGTTCATCGCTAAAACCTTCCTCAGCGAAAATTGACCGTATATAATTGATAATTCGCCCTGGAATTTACACGCCTCACCGAAATTGCGCAAGCATTTTACATGCCGGGACAGGTCGATTTTCTGGTGACGCAATGATGTCTCTAATCATCGGTTTCAGTTACGTAGTAGAACGTCTCTTTGAAGCTCTAAGCATATAATAATACTATATTAAACTTTAAATAAAAGTTACGTGTTAGAAAAAGGATCAAGTGCTGATTCGCCCTCTTTCCCCCTCCTGATTTCTATTTTACGACTGTCAATAAACTTTGAGTCTTTGTAAAGCCGAACAAAATTGTAAAATACTTCTTTCTGGTTCTACGTTGCACGCACGTGCACTCGACTAGGGGAGATATGTTGAGTTTCTATGGTAACAGTTTCAATAGAGTACGTGTCAACGATTCTCTTAGTGCACGCCTCTGCGACGATTGCGGTAGTCGTTGCAGCTATAAGTAGGTCATCGAACCTACACGCCTCGGCTAATTCACCCGCATGTATCACTACGTGGTCTGCTTTTGATGAACTATCGGGTCTTTAAGAGGGTCGAACGTATCGTATGTATTTTTTATTCCTTTCTTTCTTCCGGGTAAACTTTACATACATAATATACCAAAATATAAATAGAAAGGCGGATATTTACAAAAGGGAAACATAAGACGGTCAATAGAAAACAGTCATGATCTTTTTAGTAAACCAAGTAGCGAATAGTAAAAAAATATTCCAAAGTAAAAAATAAGATTTAACAATCTGTATATGTAGTATTTATATACAAACCTCGTCGTTAATCGTGCTGTTATTAGAGCAATTAGTAGAAGCAGTTTGTAAATCAGCGAATTCCGGATCGGGCATCGTTAAATAAGTCTTGTCGAGCATAATCCACTATACCAAATACTGTGTTCTGATTTTCACATGACACTCAATAAAACGTGAGCAGTTCGTCGCTTTTTTATAAACAATTTAAGCATGGAAACGGCACGGTAGATGGTTTGCTTTTAACCCCAGCATTCTCACCACAACCAATCATCGACTAGCTGCCATATTAATGCTCCTCCCTCTTCGCTGATTGGTTAGTTTTTCCTCCGTTTAGCGCGCTAGAATCTTTGACACATTTTGCCCGTGGGATCCAGGATTTTTTTTCCGTCATTCTTGTGCAAAAATGCGAAGTGAAACGTTCCGCTTTAGTAAAAAATACGCTCATTTATATCAAAAATTAAGATTTTTTAGCTGTTTTTATTAATGAATTCCTCCAAAGATAAAAAATTAAAACTTTGAAAAAGAATGTTCAGACAAAGATCACGTGAAGAGCGAAGTAGCGTGAAGAAACGATATTGAACCTTATCAGTCGATTATCAAAAGTAACGATCGTGCCAAAAAGCTGTCAGATCGATGTCATTTCGAAAACGCGCGGCACCTGCAGATTTCAGTAGCGTTTCTCTGCGTGCTGCAGTAATTTCCTTATAGTAAACTTTACAAATGATAAGAACATCTAACCAGTGTATATCGAGCATTTTATCTTAAACTCACTTTCTACGTATGTCTATTTATAGATATATGCTTCATTCAATATACCAAAGTGTATATAGTGCTACATTCATGCTCGTAAAAATGACGCAATTCGTCGCAAGTCGGAAGCTGGGCGGAGAAAACGTAACTGTGTAGAGAGACAATGGAGGAAAAGCATCACGTAGCGTCTCTGCAGCGTCGTCCAAGCGTCCTGCTTTGTTGCGCTAATTGTCATCTCGCCTTTCCTTTTGAACATCTCTAGTATATTCGATGCTGCGCACGCGTGCACAATGACGTCTTCATGACATGACAAGCTCGTCAGAGAATCGTCTCTAGCACCTGAGACTCATTCCCAGTGCCGTCTCTCCAACGCAGGAAACGAGCACCTTTCAGTATACTTTCCATGATGGATTGCTGACGCTGCATTCCCAAAAGAGACGCCTGACAAGAAGGATTGTCTATAAAGTGACAGCGATTTTCAGTTAGGACTCTCTCGTCAAATATAATTGTTGGGGTTTGTTCTCTTATCCTTGATGCATTCTTAAATGTATATACTTGCTACAAAAAACGACGTAACGCTGTAGTTAATTGCATAACACCTCGTCATTTGCGCAGGCGTCGGTCTTGATTTTTCACCGATAAGGTTTTTGAGCGCCTGTCGCACCGTCTAAAGTTGCAGTATTGCAGTTGCGAACGCAAAATTTAATGCTCTTGTAAAAAAGAGAACAAACGTTTAG
Organism: Dimorphilus gyrociliatus; assembly: GCA_904063045.1. Classification (NCBI taxonomy): domain Eukaryota; kingdom Metazoa; phylum Annelida; class Polychaeta; family Dinophilidae; genus Dimorphilus; species Dimorphilus gyrociliatus. The sequence continues at coordinate 970,004 of CAJFCJ010000014.1, read as the reverse complement.
CTCCCGGCTATTTCTAGGTATATTTACTAACGCACTCATCCATCGTTGTTTATTGCCTATATATGATGAGTGTTAAAACGCGCGGTTGCTTCTAACACGCGTTCGTCAAATTTTTTTCCAATCAAAACCGAATGTCGCGTATAATTTCTATTCAATGTCGTCTATTCTTGTTACGAAACAATTGAAGGGCGTGGCTGAAAAGCTTACACTCACGCCTTCGTTCTTTTACACAATATACATAAACCGAAACGGCAAACAAAAAAAGCGCAGCTCATACGGCGTTAGAAGTCATTTACTAACAAACAAGCTAAAATCATTTAGTTCAGTTTTGCAGAAATTATAGTGGAAACGAAACGTTTCTCGAACGTATAGTCTATTTTTGCTCTCAAACTCGTTACATACGGCCGTAACAAAGCCAATTGCGAAGTTTGCAACCTTGCCTCAAGCACGATTATACTTGGTGGCGTCTCGTGCATGACGTTCTGATTTTCGGGGGCCGTTCACTTCGTAACGGGAGCAATCGAATTAAGCAGGAAAAGAGAATAGAAAACAGACGCCCCGAGTTTTGAACCGACGGACCGTGTAACAACGACGGCGAGCCGTACGGACGCAATAATGATAAATAATTGGGAGCAGCAGGTGGATTAGACTCGATTCAAGAGTGACGTCGCGTCCATTAATCGTTTCATTTCTTTAGCGGGCGTTACAAAACGATTGCTGACAATTTTGTTAGCTTATCCTATAATCAGTAAAGATTATGATTCAGGCTAAAGTGATTGAAGTTGCTGCTTCATTGACTCTTCGCATGCAACAAGCACGCAATAGTGCAATTAAGCTGAAAGAAATACAAAAAGAACTACTGAAAACATATACAAACGCTGTATTATATAGGCCTTTACGAGAACGCGTCACCCGGCGTGTGCCATTACGCAACTAGGTCATTACAACGGGAGACGCTGTTCCGGCGGAAGCTCGACGCCCGATGGACGTCATCCGCTCTATACCTCCAACAATGGACGCCCGACATCCGGCGACGGCGAGCGTTTTCTGACGGCGTATCCGTCTCTGACTGTATAAGCTCCTATGCAGACTTACGCAGAGACCGAAATCGGCTTAAATCAAGCAAGAAAACGCTACGGAGCTCGTTAGCGTCAATTAGAACGCTGCATCACGTCCACAATGATTGACATGCTCGCTGGTCTGCAGTGGTCAGGCCGTCTACGTGATCAGCAATAAGCTTTACCTTATTTATACCGCAAATTACTAGATACCTTCGTTCGAGTATCTACAAAGTATTTCTAAATATATACAATGTATAAAGAACTATATCACGCGTATACGCAGACACTCAATAATTCTGCAACTCTCTCCTTTAACAATAATACTATTAATAATTGTTTAGAAGGCCAAATACGCAACTAAAATGCCTAAACGAATATAGCAACAATTTAAGAGCGTATTCGAGCAAGCATTTAATTTAATATTTCTGCATTATAAGCACGAATAACTGACATCCTACCACCAGCGATGCAGGAATGAAATCGAGAAATATTTCAAGTCCTTTGAGTAAGTAAGTAAAAGAAGGAGAAGAAGGATGAATTGAGATTGATTGAGAGACAGTAAGAGAATGAATACAAAAGAAAACTAAAATAAACGAATCAAGGAAAAGGGGTAGAGAGAAGTAGGGAAAAAATATGGAATGTTGAATCGATAAGAAGAAAGAATCCGAAACGGAAGCGAGAACAAAGTAGAACGTCAGATCGTACGTTAATATTTAAACTTACGTAAAAAGATTGCCTAGTGTCTGTATTCTTCTGCTAAATCTCTTTAATTCCTTATTAATATGTTAAATAAATTATGCAATATTGTGTATTATAATAAAGGCCGTATTAGAAGAGTATTCGCGTTTCTCTTTCTCTTTCTTTATATTTAAAGAGAATCTAATCTAATTAACGATTTTTCCCTTTTCTCCGCGTCTTTATCGAATGAATCACAGCATGATAAAGTCATAAAATTGGCAGTTAATGCGTAAAGGATAAGGTTATGCAACAATATTAACTATGCGTTAATAATTCGATTGGTGCGAGATTGCAAAGGATAACAAATTGCGCTGCGGCATCCAGCAAACTCCCCTGTATTGGAAAGCCGATCAATCATGCAGATGGCAACACCGCCTTTTATTGTAATAGACGCCGAAACAAGGGGAAGGGAGTGGTTGGGAATAATGTTATACTATACCCAACTTCCGCGAAGATCTTGTATAGAATGAATGAGTATATATTTTCGTACCGTAAAAAAAAGAAAGAAAGATAAGTAGGAGCTTGTTAAACATTATCCCCACTTCTTTCTTACAAAACAGTCTACCTTTTCTAAATTATAAGCTTTCAATCCGAGTTTTCAGCAAGCTATGAATATTCATGAGTCTTTCTTTTTCTCTTTTTTGTTCTTTTCTCTTCTTTTTGTCTTCTTTTTTATATTAACAGAAATTTCTTTTTAATAAAGTTAAACTACAAAATTTCTCTCGGGTTCAAAGTAGAAAAATTTCATGCTCGATCTGTTAAGCAGCGGTCGCACGTCAACTGACATCCTCAATGGAACGAATAGGACAATAGAAGAGAAAAGACTCCTTTGACACAACATCTTCAATTAGTCTGGATAAGGGAGGCGATTAAAAGTCGACTATATTTTCTACGAAACTCTTTCAACTAATTATAGGCTAGCTTAGGATGAATGAGGGATTCTTGTCAACTTGAAATATTATTAAGTACGTAACTCACCGTATTAAAAATCGATTGACGCACCCATTCTAAGCCTATTTTGATACTTTAACGACCTTCTTTTATTTTCTTCTTTTCTTACGACAAACAACCGACCACGTTCCGTTTTTGTTTGAGTAATTAACGAGTATTTTTTTATCTAAGAGAAAAAGGAGGATATAAAAGAAGAGGAGTAAAGAAAAAAGAGACAGAAAAGGCGAGAACGATGGAGAGCTAGCAAAACGAGGGAAAGAGAGAAAGAGAGAGAGAGAGAGAGAGAGAGAGAGACTGAAGATAAAAAAGAAGAAAAAATAATAAATAAGACACTATTTAATAGATGTTTTAAAAAGACTTTTCTTACCTATTCTCCGTATTCTTCTATACTCCTTTTTCTTAAATGGGGATAATGATGAATAAGGGGATTTAATAAAATAAGAACTAAATATTTACAAAAGTATATCGATATTTATATAATTATCGATAACGGCCCTAAGCATTATTAAAGACTATAGGATAAGGAAAGATTTCAGGATTATATTGCTCTTATACCAGTTCTTTCTATAAAATTTTAATACCACTTCATTTATGTTTACAATCTATCCCATGAAGCTAAAAAACAACTATACCAATAATTTAATACATAAAACTACAGTTTTTCATTTTAATCCGTCAACATTAATCGTATTTTTTCTATTTGTTTTGCTTATTTATCTTGGCAAGCTGTTTGCCTTTTAAAAAAATAAAAGGAAAAAGATGGTCTCGACTCGTTTATTCAATTACAAATTTTTTCCATAGTTTGTAAAATGTAATTATTCAATAGTCGGTAGATGGCAGCATCAGATGACTACATAACAGTAAATGAATTATGATGAGAAAAGTCGTGTCTCTCTCTCTCTCTCTCTCTCTATGTATATATATATGTGTGGGTGTAAATGTATATATGTCCAAGAGATGGACAGATTCATACGTAAAGCGAGAGAGAGGCAAAGTTATTATTTCGCACATCTTTGGGCTTACAAAGAAATTAGTTGTTGAAAGCATTCGTGTTTCAACTGTTAAAAACATGCGTCTATTTCTGTATAATTCTATTTATATGACAAAAATTTTTAAACATGTTTTTGTTGTTGAAGTTGGAGGGAAGATGGGAAGAGAAAGAGAGTCGGGCGGGGGGTGAAGAAGATTTCTTTATTACGTCTTTTATTTTCTTTTATCTTAATAAACATAGATAACGATTAAAGATAAGGCAATAAAAGATGTTATGTAGTGTTTTTAACCTTTGCTTAATTCGTCATTTAAATTATGGTACCCTTTAGTTTCCAAAATTAATGAAATCTAAATATAAAACAACTTCATTAATAATCTTAGAATGGCAGATGTTACAACTACGTTGGCAAAAAGTTTATTTCTGTTATTTATAGCTAAACCTACTTATAGATCATGCTCGTTTAGCGTCTAATTTGAAAGTTCTCTTTTCCTTTTCTCTTCAGCATTCTCTTTTTTGTTTATTTAATTTCATTTCATTTTCTCTTACTCTTTGACTAAAGTACTGAGTCTATCTATCTATCCATCTCTCTCTCTCTATGCATATATATCATTTGGTTGCCTTCTCTTCTCACCTCCTATTTTTATTCTATCTATCTATCTTTTCCTCTATCTCTCTATCCTTCTCACCTCCTCTGTCTTACCCCCAAATCAATATTTGTTTCCTTTCCAGATATTCTTGGCTATTGTAAGTTAAACGGAAGAATGATGAAAAGAATTAACAAACAGAGTAGTTTGTTTAATTGGAAAATAGAGAACACTCTCGCCATACAAGAAGAGGTAGAATTAAAGCCTCTTAAGTCTCAATATTGACGATTGTTTTAGGCGTCACAATGAAAGGAAAACTCTAAACAGGAAATTGTATTTACGCTGTAAAAAAGAAAGGAAATAAATATAAAGATACTTCGATTATTGAATCTGATAATTACATAACATGGACCTTGTTAATACAAATATATAGAGTTCAATTATGATAAAATGATAACTTGAAATACTAAAGTGGACATTGAGAGAAACCAGATTAATTAAGATAGAGATTGATACGCTCTGGGAATGGTTCTCAAAAAGAACAACTTTGTATCCAAGACGTCAAGAATCGAAATTTGAGACAGTTGAAAACTTGTTAAAGAGAAGAGTAACTTGTAAGGATCCAGCGAATTGCTGTTATCAAAAACTAACAGAATCCAAACAAATTGTTGGCATCAAACACAGGATTTCTGCGGTTAATTCTCGGAATTTTTACTCTTTAGAAAATCATCTTGCAAACGGAAATTCGAAAGGAGAGGAACAAATAACGAACAGTGAGAGGCGGGCATTGTTAAGTATTTTTTATACAAGAAAAAAAAATCAATAGCGGTTAAAATAATGCAGGAAGAGAAAGGAGAAAAAGAGAGAAAAACTTCCAAACGGCACCGGTTCTTTCCCCCTCTTTTTTCTCACCTTTTCCTTTCTCTTTTTCTCATTCTAATAACTTCAGAGAATCTTTCATTTTAAAGTCTAAAAATATAAAGGGATATTAAAAATTAGTAGGCTTCTGGAGACTGATTGTATTCTAAGTCCTTCTTATGACTGATTAAATTAATAAATCCTGATTGAATTTCTTTATTTATAAAATTACGTTGTAGTCATGAAGATATACGATGCTCAGAAGAAATGAAGAGAAGAAACTGGTCAAACAGCTCTGAAAGTTAAGCTATAAAGTTTCAGTTTACTTTTTAAAAATTAGTTTCGGTATTTAGTAACAAACTGCTTAGATTTTCTAAAACAAAATGAGGAAATAACAAAGAAAAATACTCTAATCACGAATTTTCTCTCTTTCTCTACAATTATCAGCATCTCGTGTCTATTTAAGAATAAAATCAATTTGATCTTGATAAGAACTCAGTAATTTTTAACAAAAACTCTTTCGGTTTGTCATAATGTAACCAATGTCCAGCGTCTTTTATGTGATAAATTTCATTAGCTGGAAATAGTTTATTTATAGTTGGTACATGCTTTTCTGTTACGTAATCACTATTTGAACCAGCTATAAATAAAGTTGATCCTTCGTATTTTGCATCGAAGTCTTGACTACTATAAAGAGCGTCTAAATTGTTGTCAATAGCGTTAAGATTAAATGAAAATTCGTATGAGGATTTATCGGATTTCTCTCTTAAATTGGATAAAATGAATGCTCGTAGCATTTCATCGGAAATTCTCGGTTTTATATAGTCCATAACCTTCGTCCTAAATTCCGATACATTCACTGCATTCGATTTCGATAAATCAATCCCTTTCATAATCTCGATGAGTCTTCGCAATTCAACGGATCCTCTAGTTTCATTCTTTAATGGGCTAACGTCTGCAATTATTAACGAAGATAGAGGAATTGAATACTTCAAGGCAATGGTCATTGCCACCTTTCCGCCCATACTATGTCCTATTAAGACTGGTGGTTTAGATAATTTAAAACTTTCTATTAAGGCAATACAGTCCTCTGCCATCAAGTCGTAAGACATTTTAAAGGTGTGTTCGCTATTCCCATGATTCCTAAGGTCAACAGCGAACACATGCCTATCGTTGTTTTCAATTAGTTTCTTTGATATAGACGTCCAATTTCTTTTAGATCCGAATAAACCTTTATTTGTATAATAAAACAATAATGAAATAAATATTGAGTGTTGAGATAAACGATAATAAATGAGCAGATGTAATTATAGATTGATATCTACGCATTCCTAATAATTACCGTGGAATATGAAAATAGGAGGGTTTTTCGAGGGTTTTCCATATTCAGTGTAAGATAAAGTAGCAAGAGAGGCTGCTTGACGGTGACAATGGAGTCTTGTTAATTGCTTAGATAAATGCCTTATTTTATTCAGCATCTTCATTTAACAAAGTCAATAAATAAGAAGCTTGATGAAGAAAAGTCATAAAGAGAATAAAGTTATTATCGAAATAGTTTCTTCTGTGAAGATATTACTAGGAACGATGTCCGATTTCAGAGGGAAAACTTAAAGGTTAAGTTAATAAAAGACTAAAATATAGATAATTTATGATCGAATAAAAGCATTAAAACTTTTTCCCTAGAGTCTTGAAATTAGTTTATTATATTAGTCGACATATAACCTAATATTAGACTCTTATATTTCCTATTATAATATATAACATTAGTTTATGAAATGGTTAGCAGATGGCGTTTTATTATCTATATCAGTATTTTCGTAATTTTCTACGAACATGCCGTGTCTGGTGATTCCAAATTTCAGTGTTTCATCATAGCCGTAATAAATAGAAAAAAATACTATTTGATGCAAACATTAAACAAATAATGTGAGTGTAGAATAGTTAATTAAACGATAGAGCATCCCTTAAATAGCGCTATTTCAGCTTTACTCTAATGCGATTGAATAATATTATCAGTAAAATGAAGAGAATGCCCTTTCATAATACTAACTCAGACAGTCTCTTCCGACCAAGATTTCAGCCTTTCAGAATAAAAAATCCACAACAAGTATTAGGCCAGCCGATTTTCAGACCTCCAGCTTTCCAACCTTCAGCGTTTGTTAGATATAGACAACTGCAGACAGAGGCAAACAATGAAAGGAAAACGAGTACAAATATTCAACAAAACAATCCAACTTCATCCTCAAGAAAATCATCTACAGACTCTAAAGTTCAAATTAAGAGGACAAGATTAAAATCTGACGAATCAAAGGTGAAAAGGACCAAAGAACGAACGGTAAATTCCTCTAAGTTGACTACAGGATTTTCAGGTGGAACTATTGCGGGTGAAACAAGTCAAGAAGATTGCTCAGCTCTATCGACACATCATGATGATGCTATACAAATGAATCATAGTAATTAATGTCATTCTTATAATATTTCATACAGTAATGAACTTTAACGAATAGATTTCAAGTTTAAAAATCGTCGATGGCACAAAGTGATTAACTTTAATGAAAAAATCAAATATAAGAAGGCTCAGCAGTTTATAGATTTTTCGATTGCTTCTTATAATCTTTTAGCCCAAAATCTTCTAGAGGTAAAAAAAAAACAGAGAAAAACATTTACGACAATTTTTTCCATACGTTTACTTTATTGATTAATCAAAAACATTATCTTAGGATAACAGATATTTATATAAACATTGTGAAGATTGGATGTTGTCGTGGGATTATAGACGAAATAAACTCATCGAAGAACTGTCTTATAGGCGATCTGATGTAAGGCTTATTGCTTAATCTGCGTTGTCTATACGCTTAACGAACCACAAAATAATCATTATTATTTATTTTTTGTAATAAAACACACTTTCACAGATATTATGCCTGCAAGAAGTAAATGCACAACACTACGAAAGCTTCTTCAAACCGGAAATAGAAAGGCTCGGCTATGACAGTTTGTTTAAAAAGAGGACGAATGACAAGCAAGACGGTTGTGCAACTTTTTGGAGAAGATCGCTTTTCAGAATGATAAATCATAAGTTGATAGAATTTAACCGAGTATCGGATGATTCTGTCATGGACAGGGATAACATTGCCATTATAGTCATGTTAGAAAGCACTAATGAAAAATTCAGGAGTCGGTTATGCGTGGCAAACACTCATTTACTGTATAATCCTCGGAGAGGAGATATCAAATTGGCCCAACTAATGATTCTATTGGCTGAGATTGAATTCATGACCCGTGATAGAAGAAGATATCCAATTATCTTGTGTGGGGATTTTAATGCTGTTCCATTCAGTAACATATATAATTTCATTGATAAGGGAAGATTAGAGGTTGATCATGTTGAAACGAAAACGTTATCAGGTCAAGATGAGCAACGTAATTCTTTTTCGTTAAAACCCCAATTAGGCAGAGATTTTATTTCTAAGCGCCTAAATATAACTGACCAATGTTGCTTTTCTAACGATGAGAGTTCAATGTACGTCCAAGATTCAGGATTGTTAAAACACCATTTAAACTTGAAATCCGCTTACCGACATCTCATAAGAAACGAAAGAGGTGGAAAAGTGATGGAAGCAACAACTTCTCATCGTCTAACAAATCAAACAGTTGATTATATTTTTTACAATGTTGCCGAGAAAAAACGAAAGAAGGAGCATGGAAAAGAATTTTTGGCCTCCATCGAGGGTAATCTGCAATTGTTAAGTACTTTGAGATTGCCCACCGTTGGAGAGATGAATGATTGGGGACGATTACCGAACGCTTGTATTTCTTCTGATCACGTTTTGTTAATGGCTCGATTTTTATTAATTGCCAATGAATAAAAAAGTTAAGAAAAAATTTTCTTTTTTTAGGAAGATCCTTCTATCATACCCTCCGTCATGTAATAGGATAAAAGACTAAAGAGGGAATGCCAGGCTCTATCCACGTCTTCATTCCAATGCTCTTCTAAATACGGTTTTATAGCAGTTATAAAAGCATTACCCATCATCTGCCAATAAATCAGATTGTCTATTCGTACATTATTACGTAATTGATACGAACTGGTATAAATTTCGCTTCAGCATTATATGATGCATGTCTTCGACCCAAATCGTGTAATAGAGATCTCAATCTTTCTTCATTATTGATTCTTGCGAGAAATTTTTCAACGGTACCCATAACTCTTAGACCGTGTGCCCTGAGTTCAGCATTCTCCTCCAATTGGCGAGGAGCGATATTTTTAAATGCTAAAAAAACATCCTTGGTTTCCGGATGAGTTTCGAATAGTCTGTAATTATTCGATAATTTAGTCGCCTTGTACAAAATACGCTCAAATTCTAATATATATATAAATACAGTATATATAAATTATATAAATTTATATATAAATATAAACCCTGCCTTAATAGTAAAGATAGAATATCCAAGTCATACGTATATATACGAAATAATTCAATGTATATGTAATGTATAATATATTAAGTACATTATACATATAAGCAAATATGCTTATGTACAATATTTACACTTTCGTATAAATAAATTCTGCCTCTAAAATATATAATACATCAATTAAAAATGTATATCAAATCTTGACAGTGAAAAGACGCATTCATTTTCAGTCATAGAGAGAATGATCTCTGGAGTCTTGTACCATCTGTGTTCTCCGCCTAAACTAAAACGTCGTTAATCAACTAAACTAGATGAATCAATCCTCTATCGATGAACGAAAGTCCCTAAAGGGTTACATTTTAACCAAAAAAAAAAATCCTAATCACTACAGAAGTGGTTGAAAACGGAAGTGAAGGAAAAAAATAAGGTAACTTATAGCCTTCAAATTAAGATAGACACAGTACATGTCATATGTCTAATCTATATAGGTTTTTTTTTTACAAGACTCAGCAGTTTGTTAGATATTTCATCTTGTAAATTTCTTGATTAATAATTCTGAAAATAAATGCATAATGGAACAAAGATATGATGAAGGAAAAAAAGAAGAAGAAAAGAATAGCTGAGTGAATAAGTAAGTGAATAAGATAGATTGGAGGAAAAAGAAGGGAAATGTAAGGAAATCCATGTATACAGAAGAGAAAATCATCGAATAGGTTTTTTTTTTTAGTAGATTGCTTGAATTTTCTAATAACTGATTTATTCTTAATAACGAAAGAACAAATGTGTCGTATTAATTCACTTTTATTCTATCTCTAGACACGCAATGATCTATTAAACTCACTGGTAAATGTATATAAATAAAATCATAATGCCCTATCTCTTTGCTAAACCAAGTAACTTTTTCAAAATCCTTGTGATATTTGGGAAAAAAGAGAGGGAAAAAGCAAACTAACTGGCCTTACAGCTGTTTATGCCTTCTGCCGTACAAAATTAATTATAAAGGTTTCTGTTAGTTTTTTTTTCTTCCGTTCATTGCCCTTATATCTCTCTCTCCCCCTCTCTCTCTCTTCGTTTTCTTCTTTTCACTATCACTCGTTCTCTTTACATCTCTCCAGCATAATCTTGAAAAAAAGTTAATGCCATTGGCATTGTTGTCATACTCGCTACTGTGATTATTAGTATTTCCATTACTTTAGGATAATAAACTACCCTTAGGAGGATCTTTGGCAGAGCTCCTAATTCTTTTAATTGCATACAAAATTTGCAATATCTAGGATCCTTGTTCGCCGTTTTCCTTAATTAGAACGAATTAAGGTGAAAATGTAAAAGCTTCAGATGTGTAATAATATATATGGAATAGAGAGGAGATTGTAAAAAACTTTCTGTTGAAAGAAACCTAAAATGTATCTCTTACCCGATAAATGTTACCACGCCAACCTTGGAGACGTCTTTTTGTAGATGAGTCCAGGTAGATTCTACCAAACGCTTATCATCCTCGGTAAACGTAGGCTTTTTATTAAAAGATGGTACTTTTTCATCGGAGGAGTTAGGAGTATTGATGTAGTTACCCATTCCTCATTTCTTTTTAACAGTAATTCAAAAGGAAAATATTACGATCGAAAAGAAACTGAATCTTGTATTAGGAAAAGCGGAGTAGTCTCCAAAAACGGTGTTGGTGCCCTCTATTCACAAAGAAAAGCAGAGGGGTTTGCATGATAAAATCGGAAAGGATTGATTTAAAAGCAGAAATGTTTGAGAAGAATAAGAGTAAAACTAAAGTGACTTACATTGTATACAGTAGGTTTCGGTAGTAGCACACTCTGTTATGATTTTATTTAAACTGACGTATTTATAAAACAGTAACTCATAGTAGAGCTTACAAAAATTCCTTGTGGCTAGTTTATCCTTCTAAAACGGTATCTAACAAGGAAGATTTTTCAGGCGAAGAGAGAAAGAGAAGGACTAAGGGCTTAGTGTCAGAGTTAGAACGCACGTTATGAAAATACAACTATCGCCACCTGGCGAGGCATGACTGTTTAATCGTAAATTACTTCGCGCATGACATGTGTGACGAAACGGAACAAAGTCAGCCACGCTTCTTCTAATTCATCACTCCAAATGCTCTCGATCGACGGTCGGATGGCGAAGAGGAATTGTGGCCCAATTAGCTGTGTAAAAGAAAGCTGATTAATTCTTCCTTCTCATTTGTCATATAAAGTTGCGAACATCAAAGTATTCTCTTTTCGCTTTGTAGGTGGCATGTTTCCTGCCTAGGTCGTGAAGCATTGCTATTAGCTTAGGTCTTTGGTCGATTCTTGCCAGAACTTTTTCAACTGTTCCCATAACTCGTAGAGCGTGAGCTATAACAAAAAAATTGCTTAAGTATAATTTAAACGACTAATAAAAGTATAGATCAGAAAGGGAAATTGGCATATGAAATAACTCCTTTCAAGAACGAAAGATGGCGCGCTAGACTAAAAAAAAAGGATGCCATTTATATATTAGAAAAATTGTGTTTTGTCATATATATACTAGCTTATTAGTAAGGTTTTCTCTTAATTAACTTTTGAATAAGGAAAAATTCTTCTTTAAATCAAACTTTTTGTTGGAAAATTCTAATAGATAACAGAAAGAAACGTACTGTACCTTTCAGTATAGAGCTATACTGTAATTCTGAAGCTGGTAGTCCTCTAAATGGCGTAAATGTGTCTCTAACATCGGGATGAGTTTCGAAAAGCCTAATAAAATTAATCGAAATAATCCGTAATGTAATCCTATAATGATAATAGTTATATTAAAAGTAGAAAACGTAAATAAAAAAAAGAAAAAAAATAAGGGACATACTGTTGAATTTGGAAAATGATTCGCTGTACGTATTTCGCTTAGTAAGAGGAGCGAAAATTGTCTAGGAGCAGCAATTAGTTTTACAACAAAACAGAAAATTCTTTATTACTCTTGCACACTCTCCCAAACGACGGCTGATTGTATTTTTTTTTTAGTTATTTTCTCTTTTTCTATTTGATATTTGTATTTTTTTTTTTAATTTTTTGTCCTCGTTAAGGCTTATTAAAATTAATTTGCTTTGGCAATATATACAATATACTAATATATATATATATATATATATATATATATAAGCAAACAACATACATGGCAAACAGGTATAACTGACTTTTGTTATTATTTTTTTACATGTGCAAATGGTGTAAACTGATAGAATAATCGTCACAATCTTATTAGAAGAAAGCGAAAAGGGTATTCGCATCGACTTACTGTATGAACATTACCACACCAACTTTCTCAATATCTGATTCTGCCATCTTCCAGCTACTGCTAATCAATTCAATCTGATTTAGATACAATTTTGGCCTTTCTATATCCCTTAGCTCTTCCAGACGTTTATCTTCGGCGTCTATTGGTGATGTCATTGATGGCTTGCGAATTTGATTCGGTGTTAACTGACTGCGACTAGAACTCTGGCCCATATTTGTACATGAATGAGCCTCTAGTGTAACGTAACTGACGGCCGGATGTCGAATGACGCTGCAAACGTCACCCTAGGCCTCTATTCGATTTTATGTGCGTGCTAGGGTCCCTCTAACATACGTCGTAGGTTAATTAACCATAGGAAAAAGTATAATGATAAATTTTTTCGCAATACGCATCAATTATTACAATTATAAAGCAAAAGTTGGAAATTATGTCCTCTTTTTATAAGTCTTTCGCCTATTCGTATAATTATTAAATTTTTCCTTTAGCATTAAAATTTTCTTTAAAAGTACTTCAAAAGTAATTTCGATAAATTAGTCTTACTCTCCTTTAAACGTCAATATTGGATTTCATTTACTTTCCTATAATTTCTATTCTTTCTACTATACTATATATAAAAATATTTAAAATGAAAACTCCTATTACATAGTCAGGTAGTACTATTAGCGGTTGGAGTCGTTCAATGAACTCCTTCGAAAGGTAATGTTACGATGTAAATTATCGAGTTTATATTTCGAAAATGAGATATAATGAACATTTTCATATTTTTGAAATATGACAGATGGCGCCTCCAAGATTTTCTTTTCTTTTTTTCATCTGGATAATAGCTGAACTAAGCCAAGTGCAGTTACTCAAAGTTTATTTACTATGTAAGTAAATCAGGTATGTTTAGGAACAAGGTTGCTAATTAATAACTATCTTATATTGTTTCCCATTTCGATATAGAAATAAAGCATCTTTTATGAATGTTCTTTTGTATGATATATAAATATATCAATGTAATATAGGTTATCTATGTACAATATTACAATACAAACAGATATAAGTGGAAGTATGCAATCTGTATAGAGGAGATGGCTGTACAAAATGATGAGATATTTTTCACGCAACAGCAGTTATGATGGTATATACATAAATATATTTATATACAGTAAAACCAAGCACATTTGAGCAGTTCAAATAATCTAGGAAATAAGTAATTTGATTATTTTTTTTTCATCTTCTGCTTGGTATGTAACAAATGAAACAAACGTTTCTCTTCTTAGGAAACCTAACACATGAAAGAGTATACACGCTGACAAAAACATATACGTATGTTCTTTTTAAGAGAAATAGAGCTAGAAAGACAAGGTTCTATCAGATAATTAATGAACTGACTTAAAAATCGACGCAAGACAAACAAAAGATTGATATAATGACATTTAAGGTAAAAAAGTGAAAAAAAGAACAAAACAAAAAAACAAAACAAAAAAAAGTGTTCTTTAAACTAGAAATAAATAACAAAGTTCTATCTGTAAAATCAAAAAGAACCATTAAAATGCGAAGACTCGAAATCAATAGTTAATCAGCAGAACATTTTTTTTTCTTTTCTTTTAAATAAATGTTCGATTTATAGAGCTTCGTTAAAACACAGATTTTGTTTGGTATCATCATGATTTTAAGAGGAACGATATAGTTTCATACGATTATTTGTCGACAGGAGTTAGAATAGGTTTTCCATTATCGAATTCTTGTCATAAGAGCATAATCATATTAAAAGCCACACACGAAAGAAAATCGGAGAAGTAAAAAGGGACTCTTTTCCAAAACATAAATTATTCTATTCTTAGAAAATAATGCTTTGTTGTTCTTTACTCTTAAGAGCTGATGATTGTTAAGAATTTGTTTACTGCAAAATACTCATTAGGGTAAATTTTTTCGGTGGTTAAGAAATTCGCTTAAGTTTTATTAGCTTTTTTAAATGAAAAATTCTCAAGAATTATTCGATTTTTTAGATCTCCCACAAGCGACTAGAAAATTACCAATTAAAAAAAAAAATAAAACGTTGTATATAAATACATATTAATAAATCTTTAATATGCATTTTATATCTAAATATATATATATATATATATATACATATATATTTAGATATATAAAGTAACAGACAGTTTTTCACATTAATAACAATTTCGGCAATACTTTTTCTCGAAATTCAAGAAATTGATTCAAATTCTTTGGAATTTTTTAACAGAAACATATCAACATACAAGAAAAACCTTTAGCAACAAGAATTCGTTTTCTGGATTATAATAAGGAAAGTATACTCTTAAACAAGTATTCACTTCCTTTTTTAAAAAAAACCTATTCTGAAATAGAATTTTGTCGATTAGTAAGCAAATATTTTAAGGCAAAAACTTTTTTACACTACCCTGCAACAAATGACTCCAGTTGAAGAATTATTCTCATAAAAAAATAATTACCTTTATAAATAAATGAGATAAATCATACATTTATCAAATTTAAAAGGGTTGTTGAGACTTCCGTCGAAAATTTAATTACAAAATACTCATGCAATATAATTTGTTATTTTTTTGTTATTTAACCTATAAATAAATATCATAGTTTATCATATGTGTATGAAATCGTATTTACACACTACAATAACTTTAACTGTCATTTCTTAAAAAGATTACTTTTGCAGATAGAACCTTGTTATTTAACTCCACGATATATAATATATAAAATTAATCCGTCACGATTTCTCGCTACGTTCTCATTCAATCCTGCGTCGCAAGAGCAAAAGCTGCTTGAGAAGCGGCGATTTGATGTAGTTGAAATTGATGCGCCTGATTTCGATTAGCTTTAGCATGAGTGAGAATATGAGACTTGAGATTAGTCGATTGGGCGAATTTCTTACTGCATCCATCAAATGGACATACATACGGTCGATCTCCAGTATGTATTCGAACATGTGTTCTTAAATTGAAGTCCAGGGAAAACCTCTTCCCACAACCTTCAAATGTACATTGGAAAGGTTTTTCCCCGGTATGAACTAATTGATGTCGTTTAAGTTTTGAACTTTCTACAAAGGCTTTTCCACACTCCGCGCAAACATGTACACGGGGTCCATGGGTATGTAAATGCTTCCTCATAGCAGAATTATCTCGGAACATTTTATTACAGCCTTTGTGAGGGCAAGGAACTGTTCTTGGTACATCGTCGTTTGTTTTTCTAGGTTTAATCCTGTTCAGGGGAACGCTTTTTTTAGTACTTTATCAATACACTGTAAAATTTTGTGGTTTACTTCGCGAATTCGGCAAGTTGCTTTGGATCACTTAGATCCATACCAGGAATACCGCCGGGTGGCAATTTTTTACCGGTCATATACTCTGTGAAGTCAGCCTCACTTGTGTTTAAGGAAGACGTCGTTACTTCTTCAACAGTTCCTACTAATGTCGGTTGAATAGCTCGCTTATCGTCATCATCTGAGATTAGCAATTCGTGTCAACTTTGTAAGCAACACAAAGGTATCTTAACTTACTGATGTTAGATTGTATTACGAGTGGACCACCGGAATTGGCATCTAAAATATGAAAAAATTGGTAAAGGCGAGTGTAACATTTTAAACTTTGATTAGCTTTTACGTTTAATGGATGACCTAATAAAAAGACATTAAACATGGTTCCCAGGTGAAATCAGTTGGTACACCTGATACTTAAGAGGTTGATTAGGGTTCCTTTTTAAAAAATTAGATATATGGTTTCCCTGACTGGTTGATATTGGTGTTTGTTCGAGTTGCTACGCGCTCTATCTAATATTAATTATTCCGTACAACTTGCTGAACGAAAAAGCGATCGATAAAAAAGCGCGCCAACGGCCATGATCTAAAAATAGATTTTTGAATATAAAATGGCGTCATTCCACCATCTTGCTAAAAATCCGCCATATAAAACATGGCTGCGCCCATGTAGAGCGTGTACGGCGGACAAACAATTAAAAGTGATACTGAAACGGATCATGGAAAATGAAAATCTCCCGAAAAACAGCGATAACTTAAGAACACAGGTGAACGTAGTGCTATGACGTCATCGTATCGAACGTCTGTTGACCTACTTTACTGCGCATATATAATAAGCGCATTTGTTACTTATAAAATATCTAAATTTTAGTTAAGAAATCAACAGAAAACCACCTGAAGCCCACATAGTTACGGAGAATTCACCATCCAGAGTCTTTATTTGAACTTGTTTTTGTTCCCATTTACGCGTACTTATTGCATTCGCGTCGACGAGTTCTGCACTAGTTACCGTCGGATATTTGGGTTTTTGAAGGCGTTTCTTTGCTTTTCCTTTCCGATTAACGTTTGAGTTACCATCTTCACTCACTCCTAAATGCGGTATCGGTATATTTATAGCGTCTACACTTTCGACGGGTACATAAATTAGGTTGGGATCGGTGACTACTTCTTCGCGATTTGCTAATACAACTTCCTCATGTGCTTCGGGTAGAGGCTCTAGTGGTATCTGAATTCCTTCCTCATTCGGTTCTACTGCTTCAATAGGTATTTCTACCGGTAAACTATCAACCTCAACTTCTTGAATTTGCATATCCGAATTTTCCTGTATTTCTACTTCTGATCCTACTGACGCCATCTTAACAACTCAAAATGGCGCCCGTGCGGTGCGTCACAGCTTATGTTTATTCAATAGCTCCGACCTCATGAATATTAATGAGAGGACGACTTATGCGGGTTTTTTGTTTTATTTTTTACAAATTTGTCAATAAAATGAAATTTAAAATATGAGAAATAAAATTAATAAAAAATGTCTATTTTGAAACTGTTTCATTTATTGTTCAAAAAGTTTTTTTCGAATATCGTTACTCTTTTAACGCCATCTGTATTTTTAAAACGGAACTGGGCGCGCCAACCTGTCGCCAAGACGACAAGTCGAATACAATCGGTGATGTGTATGTGAAAAAAGCATAACGCTTATTTTAGAGGATTTCATTGAAAACAATTCGCTATGACTACGACAGTTGATGCTAAAGAATATCTTTCACAAAGGGATATTCCTCAATTATTTGAGGTAAAATATGCCAAATTAATACTAGCTTTATCGTTATTTTCAAACGTCAGCAGTTTATAATTTTCAAAATATAAACTTTCAGTGTCTAATGACTGGTCTAATGTATAATAGACCGCAAGATCATATAGACTATCTACTCGAATGTTTGCAAAAAGCAAAAAAAATTGGAATAGAACAACTAAAATGGAACATTTTCATTGAACATCAACGTCGGTCGGCAAGACGTGTTTTGCCGCCAATCGGATCAGTCACACCGCAAAATGATTTTAGGTCCCGTGATCCAAGTTTTATAACTGGTAATTTTTTTTATAGTAATTTCTTGTACATGAGTAAAAAATTGAATAAATATATAAACAGAATCCAGCAATATGGTAAAGTCCACCGTACTTCCTCCAATAAGCGATAAAATACCTAATTGCCCCATAGTTTTTATTTGTGGTTAGTATTTATTTATACTGTAGGGAAAAAGCTTTCGTCTTAAACCTAATTCTTACTCGCCCACGACATTCACAGGAGCCCCAGGGAGTAACAAAGGCGAATATTCAAACATGCTACTCGAACGCTACTCAGGATGGATTCGCATTTCGGTTGGGGAATTAATTAGAGAGAATATTAAAAACTTTGCTGACGAGAATGACGAATGGAAGAGGGCAAAAACATTAGTACAGGAAGGTGAATTAGCACCTCAGGTAAAGTTCCATTATCAGCTAATATACTTGAATTTTTTTTAATTGAGACTTTTGTGGTGTAATGCGATTTAGGGTTTAGTAATGCAAACATTGAAAGATACTCTCTCTCAAAATATGGATGCAAAAGGAATATTAATCGAAGGCTATCCAAGAACTATAGAACAGATTGAAGAATATGACAAAAATGTAAATAGAAGCTTCATTATCTTTGTAACAACTACAATTAATTAGTTTCATGTAATTTTTATTTGTTTTATAGATTGGTAGAGTTGATGCAATCTTCCTTCTGGATTTTGAAGAAACTTTCCTGAGAGATGCACTGAAAAAAAGACATGAAGATTCCAGTAGAATAGATAATAATGAAAATACTGGATTGAAAAAATTAAGTGTTTTTATGGGAAATACTTTAGTGGTATTGAAACATTACGATGATCAAAATAAACTTATTGTGGTATGTCTAAAATACGGATGCTTTTCCTATTAACAATATATTTTTATTCATGAAAAGATTGAATGCGATTGTGATCGAGAAAAAGATGCCATACTTAATGATTTAGCAGTAAACTTTGATTCAAGTATTATCGCATCAGGTTTGTTATAATATTTATTGTTAAAAATTGATAATAGTCTCGATAACAGATAATATATACAGTATATACACGTTTAAATAGGACATTATTCTAATTTTTTTCTTCGATATTCTCTTAGGTTCACATGTGCCTCACCCACCAGCAATTCCCAAAGATGTAGAAAGTTCAACATCAAATATTGAAAGTAAAGAAGAACGACCACAATCGGACTTTAAACTTCCTGCAGTTATTACAACAGTAGATACAGGGAGGACAAAGGATCTGCCTCAATGTCCCATTATAATTGTTTTAGGTGGTCCTGGAAGTGGAATAAAACAGTTATGTGAACGTCTTATAAGTAACCATCCGTCAATTAGTCTTGTGAATATGGGAGAATTAATCCGCTCAGAAATACAAGTTCATTCTGAGATAAAGTGGATCGATGAAGCAGATAAAGTTAAAAGCGGCCAATTAATCTCCGATGTAAGAGATTCATACAGCAAACTCACTTTGATTTAATACAGCTAATGCAATTTTTATAGGAAACTGCCTTTGATTTGTTATCTAACCGTCTAAAAGAACTTAAAGATTCACAATTAATTCTTATAGTGGGTTTTCCACGGAATGAGAAGCAAATTGATGACCTAAATGTCAAAATCGGTGGTATAAAACACGTTATTCTTGTCGATATTGATGAAAAAACAATGAGAGACAACTTAGAAAAGAATTGTGAAACAAATGAAGAGAAGGAGATTGCAAATCGCAGGATAAATATATTCAAGCACCAAACATTACCAATTTTACCTTATTTAGACGACTGTGGGAAATTGACTGTTGTAAGTATTGAAAAGAGAAGAAGAGAATCTCTCTTTCTCTTTCTCTCTCTCTTTCCTGATTCTATTTTATTAATTAAACTTATAACAATTAAATCTAATTTTTTCACTAAGATTGACGGATTGAATTCATCCTCGGACCAAATTTTCTCAGATGTGCAAACAGTATTTAACAACGTTACAGCAATAAATCCATCAGAAACAGAAAAAAGCGATACAGATGTAAGTAAACATTGTCTCTAATGTATTAGGTTAATATCTATAATTACGTAGGAGAAAAGAAGCACGAGATAGAGAGAATGTTAACCTACTTAAAAATAAATAAAAAAAATAACAAATGATAGAAAATATATAAGCGATTCCTTTATAGAGGTAAATTGTTACGTATAAAGGAATAAAAGATCAAATTTATTATTCCTTTATGTATATACTTGTCTATGTATGAGTATATATACCATACTATATAATATATATGCTGTATTTGTTTTCAAAAAGGTAGTTACTGTTTTCTATAAATAAGGAATTCAATACTTTTCACGTAGATATATTTTTGGATCCCATCAAAAATAGGCTATCATAAATATGTATAAGGTCAATCGCAACGAATGAGCGCTGAGATAAATTTGTACTGCACCTCAGAGTTTTGCACTGTAGAATCTGTAGGTTGGGTGGATCGATAGTTTGCGTACAGTATACTATATTCGTGTGACCAGTAAATACTATGGCTGTAAGCTTAATATTATTATTTTACGATATCATTATTTCATAATCCATTTGAGTAGATTATTAAAAATTGATTTATTTGTTTCAGTCCATCTCTGGTGAGTAGCTATTAGATGTTATATATATATTTGTATATGTATAATACATCACACTATAAATGGCGCTTTCGAGTAAAATTTTGTTTATGACGTAAAATCCTACTAGGTTCACAAATTTTTTACTCGAATAGGCCTTTAAATTGTTAAATTAAGCATGTCAAAACATTCATTGTGTGCCTTGTTTGCTTTTATTGTGTTTGCGATCTAAGGTGGGAAAACATCTAAGGAAGAATCTTTAATCAAGAAGGAGACTAAAGATAAAACTGGCGATAATATTGCTAATCCAATTTATAGCGCAGAGCTTGACAACATACCTGTAGAGCAGAATATTAAAAAAGAAGTTGAATCAAAGTTAGGTGACAAAGGCAACACAGACTATACCAAAGAATTGAATGAATTATCATTAAAAGAAGCAGAACCACCAAAGGAAATAGAAGGTCTTTCATATAGCTAGACACTTAAAGTTCCTGTTTTCTACCTTTATCTAGTCGCTTTTTTATTATCTAGCATTAGATTTATTTCTCACATCAAGATCTTAGCTTATTAAATTACTCAATCAGCAAAATTTCACTCTAAATTTCAGATGTTAAACAAAGTTGCATAATTTTTTTCAATTATTTTCAACAGCAAATGTTTATTTCGTACTTGGTGGTCCCGGAAGTGGTAAGGGAACCCAATGTGACAAATTAGTCGAAAAATATGGTTTTTGTCATTTATCATCTGGTGATTTATTAAGGAGCGAAGTCAAATCTGGTTCGCAAAGAGGTGAAGAACTAACTCAAATAATGGAAAGGGGTGAACTTGTCTCTCTTGATATTGTCTTGCAGGTAGGGCTTTGAAATTCTTCCATTTGTGTAACATGCACTTAAATCTACTGACTTTTTTTCCATCAACAGTTGATAGGAGAGGCAATGCGTAAAGCTGAAAATCCCAAAGGTTTTCTTATTGATGGTTATCCCAGAGAACTCGATCAAGGTTTACGTTTTGAGAAAGAAATCAAAGAAGTGAAGAATGTTATTTATTTTAATGTTAATGATGACATTATGGTACAAAGGCTATTGAAGAGGGGTGAAACGAGCGGTAGAGTTGATGACAACGAGGAGACTATAAAGAAAAGATTGAACACCTTTCACCAATTAACGCAACCTACCATTGATCATTACGCAAAACAAGGGAAGACCTTGGAAGTTAAAGCTGACGGAACTGTTGATGAAATATTCGCTGAAGTCTGCAAGTTTTTCGATCAACAGTAGATATAATTCATACAGATTATAATGAAAACTGTATATAATAAATACATAAAGGACTATTAGACAATGTGGAATCGTCAAAACCTATATCCCCATTCAATCATTTACCTCTTCTAATGTCATAATCATTTACTATCACCGTTCGAGATTTTATCAACTTTTCTAATTCCTCTAAGAATATAAAAAGAAGGAGGGCAATACTTTCTGTGACGTCCATGATATTCTCTCAAATCTTGAGGATCAGGGCATTGTGGACCAATTCCTCTACTTTTGGCTTTTTTCCTCTCAAACAACTGCAATATATACAACGTGCTCATTAACAGTCCGAACAAGATTGTTGCCGTAAATTTAACAATATTTTCCTCAAGTAAACTAATAGGAGGTGGTTGAACGAAAACTTGTACTTCGGTTGAGAGCCTGCAAAACGTCTGTTGATTTAAAAGTGTTATTCGAAAGTGATAAAGTTCCATTCTATCCATCATTATTATAGTATTGGAAGCCGTAACTATTCTTGCTGTAGGCCGGTTTCGGATATTATCGCTATTTCCGATGTTTTTCAAAAATAAATACTCCCGGTTAATTGACTCATCTTTAGATAAAAAACAGATTGATAGCATAATCTTCAAATTTATTTTAGTTGTCAATAAAGTATAATCATAAATAATACAATACCGTCTAATGTAAATGGTCTGTTATTTATCTCTTCAATTTTGACCATAAATGGTTCTATTAGTTTTAGAGTAGAACCTGAACTAGGCCTATAATAAGTTAAATTTAGAATTAGCCTTGCTGATTCTCCGCTTCGTTTCTTTACGCGGAAAACACGCTCACGGCAATCGCTGTTCTCAACAGAGGTCGATGCAATCATGTCTTTCGTGCAGCCGCAATGTTCCCTTATTTTTTTACCTGCACATTGCTTGAAGAACGCAATTCGCTAAGGTCAAAGAGGGTATATCTTAGTCAGTAAATATAAATTTTTTTTAGCAATAGACTAATTACCATATCTGATATATAACCCCTATCATCGTGGATTGTTGATGCAGGATCTGCATTATAAATATTTGTAGAAACAGCAAAATCTGTACCATACAAAGACGGCGGTCTGTAGTTCTTCTACATTCAACAAAGTGAAGAATATTTTTGTAGAGCAAATAGGATATGTCGAAATTACAGTATTCATTTATCTTTCTTCAGATACAATTTAAAATACGTATATACCGGCAATTCAACAAATGAATCAGTGTCATGTGTCTGTAAAAATTCTTCCGCTTCATACAAATCATCATCCGTTGAGCTCACAGTATAATGGAAGTTGAGTGTACTAAACGATGGACAGCCAACGTTAATGAAATAGATTAGACTAATAGTTTCACAGTTAATTGGCGTATCTGATTGAATTATTCTAAGAACGGTTGTTCCCTATAGAAATTAATATATAAACAAAAGAATAGAGAAATATCTCATGGAATTCCTTAATTGAAAAATATACTTTTGACTTTCCGGAAGGTGATAGCCGAATATCTAATTTCTTGTATTTATAATAAGTTTCGGTATTAAATATAATAGAATTAATTAGCGGATATGGAGCGATCTTAAATCTAGCTACAATATTTTTAAATTATACGCTGACAACTAGATTATATGTTATTGGCTACAAACGTAATGTATTGGACGGAACGAGTATTGAAGTTCTAACGTTATCTAACAAATCCATTTCTATAACACTTTCCGTGAAATTTAGACCGGAGCCAATATGAAGAGGGCATTCAACTTTGGAGTTTTTCTAAAGAGTAGGTTATTTGAATGACCTTGATAAATCAAAATATATAACCTTCACCTGAATTTCAGAACTTAGATCAACGGGGGTTATTGTCAAATATGGAAACGATAATTTATATAAACTATCAGACTGGCTAAAATGTAATAAATCTTTGTAAAATTTCGTTCTAAATCTGAAAATCTCTTCAGCGCCTGAAATATTTGGAATGTTTTATGGAAAGAAATCAATTTGATTAAATTACCTGTTCGATAGTAAACAACTTGGCCATTCTCAAACATAAAAATTGTATTTCCTGTAAGAATTTGAGAGGAAATATGACGAATTGAAGAATTCGAACTATATAAAAGATGGAATGTTAAAGAACCATCTTCCGAGTACCAAATCTATTAGAACAAATCAATTAATCGCTCAGTCAGAGACTGTAAATTATTCAGTTTCGTTACTTGTTTTCCATATAAAAATATGATATATGAAAAAGGATGAATAAATATTCTTTCAACATCAGCATCTTTTAATAAATAATATAATGTCTCATTTACTTCATTCTGTAATGGAAAAAGGGCGATAAAACAACTTCAAGCAACCAAAGTAAAAATCCATATTAAATACTGTTGAGTCTCCCAATTGGTGATTATTAGGATGGATTGATAGAATAGTATTTCCTTGCTGAAATACATTTGTCGTTAACAAGAAAAAATTCTTTTAAGTGCAAAACTAACTATGTCTTTAAGTAGATGTAACACGGCACTGCGAAACAAATCTGGATAAATGTCTAACGTTTGATTGACTGTTTTATCTGATAGTTGTAAAAGAGTCCATATTCTAAATGGTTTGTCGGAAATGTACATTTTTGAAACATTATTTTCAAATTTGCATAAGCAGGTGGCATATTCAGCTGATTGTTTGTCAACAGTACTCCAAAAGCATGATGATAAATACCCTATACGGCAAGAGAGAGCATCTTTCTAATATATTTAAGAAAAAATTTACAGTATAATATGTACATTATGTAAAAATGTAACCAACTTTACCTTAAATTTGAAAACTATAGAATATTTAAAATGCTCATTATATGTTTCAAGATTTTCGCTAGCAACAATTCCTTTGTTTGTCACTAACAAAATACAGTCTCTAGTCAACCTCAAATCCAATATCAGTAGATCTTTGCAAGGTGACCCTGTATTGCAGTATGCTTATTAAATAAAAAAGGACAATGCCAATCAATCAATTAATGTTATAGCACACTAACGTAGCTTGAAAAGAGTGCACAAAAAATTTCCTCTATATATTTTCCTTTGATAGAATGACGATAAAGTTAATCCAATAAAATTATCTAGACAAAATTAACTTGAAAGAATTCGTAGGATTAAAATTGACATTCGCTCACCTTTGATCCAGAAAAGGGCAATATCGTTTGAACAGGGACTTGTAGAATAATAAAAGAAATCAGGGTAAAATTTAAAATTATCTTGTATTTCCTCTTTAGACCCAATTGTTTTTACAGCAAGAGGTTCTATAATGTCAGATTAGAAATAAGTTTATATAAGGAATTGCTTAATGAAATAAGAACGTTACTCTTACCGGTAGATAAATCAAGAATAGACGTTTTAAGTTCTAGCTCTTCTAATCCCTTAATTCTTATCGATACTTTCGTATGAAATGTCGTTTTTATTAAGGCTATAGAACAAACGAGAAGAGACAGTTGTTTTAATCTAATGATTGTGATAAAATTGAGCTTAATTGTAAAATTTTACATAGGGCTTTCCAAGTGATCTTTTTCCTGTTTAGTCTTAGTTCCCAAGCTAAATCCTTATCAATATCCTAAGCAAGAGAAAACTTAATGATTTTTTTTTCATATTATTAAAAAAAGATCTTATATTGAACTGTTTCTCTATGCAGGAATTGCAAAGTCCACTTTTGAGTTGTATTATAAAACTCAATCTCGGGTAAAAGGTTTAAAATAAAGTATTGTTTCATTTGTTTCATTTGTTCCCTGTTCGACAGCCCTTCCTTGGAAATTCGACATCGAATTAACTAAAAGGAAATAGAATAATTATCCGTTGAAATATTTTCAAAACATTCTCTTACAGTATCTGAACCCTTTATGAATAAAAAATTCATACTATTGATAAATTTCGGATTGGTTGTGCATTGTAATTGAAGAGCTGTTAAACAAATTTATAAGTGTACATATAAACATGTATTATTTTAGTTTTTCTTTTATACAATTTAAATTTTACCTAAACAATTTGAATATAAACAAAAAAAAACAATACATTCTTTTATTAAGTTAACAGAGAACATTTTAGTTTACAGAATAAATTTAATTTGGTTGGTAGAATGTTCGAATTTCGTAGAGTGGAACAAATTATAACATGGACACTGTGGTCATTAAATACTAATAGTTATATGAAGTACTTATTCACATAACAGATAGGTTCCATCAAAGAACTGACAACAAAATGGCTTTTGTATATATAAGTTTATAATAGGGTTCATTTTGGTGCTCTCTTTTTTGTACTATCGGATGCGGGATAGGCTTTTTAATCAATTTTTTCCAAGGTTGGTCGAATTTGTTGAAAATTTATAGAATTATGTTCGATTGCGTAGAAAAAGAAAAACTGTTCGCTATTCAAATACGAATGTATTAATAGATTTTTTGTTGCGGAACAGGAATCCTCGAGTATCTAAAAAAAAATTAAGCTGAAGTGTTCCTACGCGTTTCCGTTAGTTCATGGTTGATCACCGAACTCGTAACCTGACCTGATAACCCTATTTTGTCGTCTGCACTAAGGTTGCCCACATGGAAGCATGAAACTCTGTTAACCGACATAATTTTCTTTATAACGTCTAAGAACAAAGGCCAATCCAACTAAAACGTTACGTTTTGAATTTGTTCGATAGTAAACAATTAACACTATTCAAATTAATATAAACTAATATATAACTTGAATCATATACATCATATCATTTCAAAATGTCTGAATATGTCGAAGGGGCTATCTCGAATATCCTTAGTGGAAATGGTGGTACCTCTAAAAATAATAAGCTGTCGTCCCTATTCTCAAAACCTGATAGGTTAAAATTGAAAAAAATACCAGCAAAAGAGGAAAAGAAAACTGTGAATAAAGATGAAATAAACGCAGTAGATGACAAAAATGTTAAAAGACCACGAAGAGATCGTCAGCTAAAAAAAAGAAGGAACGCAGATCAAGAAAAGCGTACAGTCTTCGTTGGTAACATACCCAAGGACGTTGATAAAAAAGTAAATGGAGAGAACTTTATTATTTACCTGAAATTTTTATCTAATTGATTTTTAATTAAATTTAGGAATTAAAGAAGCTCTTCAGGAAATGTGGGAAAGTTGAAAGTATACGATACAGATGTGCTGTTAGTTAGTTTACTTAACGATAAGGGAAAACTCTACAATCGATATTTTTTTTATATAGATCCCAGAAAATCCGAAATTACCAAAGAAAGCAGCGGCAATCAAGTAAATAATTATAGAGTTAATAGTATGATAGTTAAAGTTAATCTTTCTTTACAGTCGGAAAATAAATGAGAAAAGAGATAGCTTAAACGCCTATATTGTATTCGAAAATGAAGAAAGTATTCCTACAGCTTTAAAATTGTAAGTCAGTGTTATTTCGCAGTTTTTGTAGCGTATTTCAAGAATTAATCATTCCCTTCAGAAATACTACAATTTTGAAGAATCATCAATTAAGAATAGACACCAGTTGTAAGAAGCAGGTGGGAAATTTCAGAATCTAAGCGTTTCAATGTCAAAGATATAAATAAACATAAACACAGAAATATTTTTATATACCAGTTTTATTCATACTATATACTATTTATTAGAATATATATATTAACACATTTTTTATCCAATACAGCATGATAATAAACACTCGGTATTCATTGGGGCGTTACCATTTGGTTAGTTTTACATATTTAGAATCGTCTAAAATAGCTATAAAATTTGATTTATATTTTCAGATGTTAAGGAAGAAACAGTGAGAGATACGTTTCAAGATTGTGGCCAGATATTGAACGTTAGAATTATTCGTGATAGGAAGACCGGAATGGGGAAAGGATTTGGCTATATTTTATTCAATGACAAATCATCGGTCGAATTAGCTCTAAAATTAGATGGTTCTGATTGTCAAGGTCGGAAGATACGAGTACAGAGAGCAGTAAAGGTATTTTAGTACTTTGTTTACACAGATGTAGTGGATCACTATATAACAAATCTATGATTCAGAAACAGAAGGAGGCTTCAAAATCGAAAACTAATATTAAAAAAGATGCAAAAAAGATAAAAAATTCTTCGGGGGACGTAAAAAAGAGAATAAAAAATACAAAGGTCAAAGCAAAAACTAGAAAATAAATCGAGCGGCACCACACATCGTCTTCCTCTGCTTGATGACGACAACAAAAGCTACTGTGTAAGCTCGTTAAATTGTTAAAGATTTTTTGGTAACATTGTTGTTTTTTGTAAAATTTTATTAATCACTCAACCTATATATACAGTATATATACCATTGAAAATACTATGTAAATGAAAGTTAACTAATATAATAAACTGGTCTATTCAATGCGTGATTGATATAATGAAATACAAAACTCGCATATAGAATAAAAATTGACGTTAAATTTTATTATTTTTCTTATTATTATTACTGCCATATCTTCTACTATTTCGATATAAATTATTACTTGAAAGTGTGCCGTATGACTTGAATTGTGGCGGGAAAAGTTTTTTTTATTAATATTTTCTTCGAAAAATATAACCTCCGCTAACAATGACTCAATATATAGAAATAAGGAATTCTTATCGTTCAAAAAACTTAAACATGGATAATTTGTGTCTTAGTAACTATTTCCTTAAAAGCAAATCGTTCATTGGCTCATTCGTACTCTAAACTAAAATATAACTGTGATATGTCATAGTTTGGCCGAAAACAGCTGAAAATAGGTTACGTGCTAGACTCTATTATATAGAAAACGTAACATTGTCATCTAAAGAAACTTTTTAATAAGGTAATATATTACATTGCGCTATATAATTATTCATAATAGGAATATAAGTGTATCGTTTCATCGTTAAGCCTCACGTGTTGTATACCTGTTATTATTGTTTTTAGGACAGTAAACATAATTTGTCTATATTTATAAATAAGCTTTGCTTTTTCGGTCAAATATTTAAAGCAGTAATAATGTAAAAGTAAAAGAATGTTTCTTCATATATACTGTATACTGTATATATCTATATATGTACATGTATCTTAAGTGTATAGGTTTATAAATAAAGCGCTCAGTGTACTATCTACTATCCCATGTTGGATAAATCAGTAGCCCCGACCTTTGTTACAATATCGCTCTATTTTATGTTAACTGCTTATTTTTCGACTGTGTTTTTTTCTTGTTTTCAACATTCTTTTAGTAAAATAAGATGCAATTCAAAGATCGATTTCGGGGACGAATAAATATAGACTATTATCAAATCGTTTATCTGAATGTCGAGGTGTCTATCTCTTTTATCAGTTTTGTTAAAGAAACATAAGGAATACGAAAGTAGCGATAGACAACGCATTGCCATTCTAGTAAATTCTAGACTTTACCATATTTCTGATCGACATCGGAAATCCCCCTGTTAGATGGCGCTGAAGACCTAATGCAAATTTTCGCGCCATATGAAAGCAGAGTCTTGATTGGTTCATACAGGAATGACGTATAGTTATTCCCTGCTATAATTCCAATCTATAAGCCTGCTTGTCTAGAATTTTACAGAAAACACGCTGAAATGTTGACGAAATCATGTTTTCCGTTTAAACAGGTTGGTATTGATTAGTGGTCCGTTTTCCAGTCTTACTTTCAAAAGCTAACAAAGAATAATATTAAATAGGAAGGATTATTATCCCTGGTTACATAAATACCTTTCATTGAATTATTCCTGTATATATTTTCGTGCCTTATTTGTTTTTATTAATAAAAGATAGGTGACCTAAATTCGAAGACGCTTAATCAAACGACCTGTCTATGACCCATTGGCCACGTCTGGCTAAAATTATTTATCAGGCATAAATATAAGAAGTAGCTGATGGCGTGCCGTACTGTTCGACATGAAAATCACGTAGACAGATCGATATATCGATAGCTTTAATAAGTTGGCGAACCAATGATTTGTTTGAACGTATTTTAACCTAAGTCACCTGACCTTGCAGTTTGCTGGAACAACTATTAGAACAACTTTGGCTTCACAGTTGATCAGGTCCAATTGGTATATGGAATTGGGATTCAGTTAGTTTGCAAGAAAAACAAACAAAATGGCCTACCTGAATAACGGCGTTTCGTGCTATAGTTCAGGTACTATTGTTAGATTAATTCTGTCGTTTCAACTTCATATTACGCAGACGAGGAAGCAGCAGAAACAGGTTCTTTTGACGCTAATACAGAGCCTCCAAGGAGCACCATGGAATACGACGATAGTCGTAACAAGGAAGCGCTTTTTAACTTTTTGAAAACAGCTTTTAAAGCTGAAATAATGAGCGACGTAACCATTGAAATACAAAACAGAACCTATCCCGCTCATAAACTTATACTAGCTGCTGCTAGTAAGAAGTTGTACGATTTGTTCCAGTCAGATCCAAATTTATCGCATTACGTCCTTAATGACGTAGATTCAGTAGCATTTCAATATCTTTTGGATTACGCTTACACCTATCGACTAGAAGTCGAGACTGACGATGTCGTACCCGTTTACAAAGCCGCTATACAACTTCAAATGCAATCCGCAGCCGAAGCGTGTTCGAAATTCTTGGCTACACATTTAACAACGTCGTCATGCATAGGTAAGTCGATTTCTTCGTGACGTGAAACAGATCTTATGTTTTTTCTCCAATGCAGATGTCAGACAATTTGCGAAACAGTTATCAGATCCGGGTCTAGCTTCACAAACGAAGCACTACATTCAGGAAAATATTGAGGAAGTTCTCTCCGAATCACACGTAGAGACAATTCAAATAGTCGTTCTGGGTAATGACTCTCTGTTGGGTGAGGACGAAATGAAAAGCCTTGGGCAATTGGTTCTAGAATGGCTCAAGGCTTCTACAGTTCTGGAAACTGAATATTTATTATGTATTACTGATGAAAAAGAGCTTAAAGATGTCAAACAATTACAAGATGATGATGAGATCGCTACAATCGATGCTGTTATTGATTTCAAAGCGAGCTCAAAAAAATGGAAGGTAGGAATTGCGTTACCTACTCTAAAGATGACGCTAGTTGTATTATGCAAGAATTTATTTAATATAATTTTATATAATGTAAACAGACTAAAGCTCAAATCAGATCGGATAGGCCTTCACTAACCAATGGAAAAGAAGAAGGGGGGGAGATTATTGCTGTTCGACAAGTTTCAGGTATGACAAAAGACATTTTTCAGTTTGTTATATTCACTATTTGATCCTTTTACAGAAAATCATTGCGTGTTTTTGGCTGATATAAACGACGAAACGTGTAGAATTTCCATCAAATATGATGTTGCCAAACCTAAAACTGGCAGGAAAGAAAGTGGATCGGATAGTGACACATCTCTTATCTCCAATAGCAGTTCGAGAAAGCAGCTAAAGCAACCATACTCTTTCATTCCGTTGAGTAACATGCAAACAGCCAGGTCGGGTGTTGGCGTTATTCATTTGGATGAGGGTCGACTAGCTGCTATTGGTGGATACGATAGAGCTTTCTGTTTGGATTCTGGCGAGATATATGATGTCTCTAAAAATATTTGGACAGCAATGCCGAATATGCTGTCCGCAAGAGCCAGATTTAATGTGGCACTGTTGAACGGCTGCCTATATGCTTGTGGAGGTTCGAACGGAAATCGAGAGCTGGATTCTGCTGAAGTTTTCGATCTATCTGCAAACAAATGGAGATTCTTGCCAACTATGATTCATAGTAGGCTGTTTGCCGGGGTTACTGCCCTTCAAGATTCGGTGTGTGTAATTGGTGGGTGGGCCTATCAAGGTCTAGTCGATTGTGAGATGTACAAGCCAGCCGAATGTAGATGGACACCAATGAGATCAATGAACGTTGGAAGATCGCAAGCGGCCGTTACTACCTTAAATGGTAGGATAATTGCCGCAGGTGGCACCAATAATTGGAGCTGTCTACACGCTGTTGAGGTATACGATGAACGGGAAGCAAACTGGGAGATGGTTGCCCCTTTGAGTACTCCGAGAAGAGGGGCAGGAGCAACCGTCCTCGGGGATAAATTATATGTTGTTGGAGGATCCGATGGTAAAGATTCTCTAACTTCCGTTGAGATATACGATATGAAAACCAATACTTGGTCTATGGGACCAAACTTGAACCAAGCCAGAACAAATCTTGGAGTCGCTGTTGTTGGCGATTGCATTTACGCAGTTGGAGGATTTTCTGGAAAGGAATTCCTACAAACAATGGAAGTATTAAGAGGATCAGAGAGTGAATGGAGTTGTTTTACTACCTATCAGCCCTAGTTGTATTTTTGGCTTAAGCTCAGGAAAGTTTCGGTAATAACCAACTTTTAGCGAGTACGTTTATTGTTGTAATCAATGCAAATAACCCTAATGGTAAAATTGAAAACCTTATTTGTACAAGAATATCTTTTCTACTCTTAACAAGGATTATCTTATCAACAATTAACGTTATTTTCGTGCTTGTTAAAACCTATTTTAACAATATCTCTTAATTTATATTTATATATTGGTATATTTACTCTACAGAAACCATATGTCATAATTATTATCCATGGTAAAATGTCGTTTTCTGCAGTTTTATCCTACAAAGAATCTGACAAAACTTGCTATATGTTTGCTTATTAAAATTATATATCTCTTTCTCTTTACAGATATATGTATATTTATATATATATATACAAATATATATATATATATATATATATATAAAATACTATAACATAAGGTCGTTGTATCGTCTTTATAACAAATAAATAAGCGAAATTAACTGCGAAATTATATTAATTTTGCTAATCGCTTACACATGTTAAGTATCAACCGTAGATTAAAAATTCAATAGAAGCGAATTTATTGAACAAATGACGCCTTTTGTATAAAAGCCTTGGGAAATTTTGCTCAATTAGTCGGATGGTGAGAGATGAACCGCTTCCTGAAATTTTCGACTTTTCTCATCTTGGTCGTTCTTGTGGTTGCAGAATGTCAGATGTAAACAAAATTATCTTTTATAAAATCAATTCTCAATAGGAAAAAACAACAATAAATTAAATAAATTAGGAAATCATTAGTATAGAAAATTATGCAATATTTTCATATTTTCTGTATATGCACAGCGTTTCGAATTCTGGATCTGGCTCAGGCTCGGACTTAGGTTCGGGGTCTGATGATGATAAAGTCGTATCTGCAAGAGGAGTTAATTTACAGAATCTTGGACGAATTTTATCTGATAGTGGACAACAGAATAATCAAAATCAAGGAGCCGGTGGCGGTAATAGTCAACCGTCAAACTCCGCTCAAGTTGGATCAAATGAAAATGACGAAACAGAATTAAACATACCACAAAATGCACAAATTCAACGTTAAAGATAATAAATAATAATATTTCACTGAACATGGAAGATTGAATACAAAATATGATTAAACAAGAATGATCATTTTCTTATCTTTTTTTTAAATTTTTTATATCTCAGTGTGTAGGTGTTGGCGTGTTATTTTTTTAATATTTTTTTATGAGGAGCGTATCTCATTCAGAATATTTTATCAGCGTTCCATATACCCAATTTGCAAACCAAGAAATTCGCGAATAGACTGCTGGATAATGGTAACAAGCTCTAGAACCCCACGATGCCACTCCATATAATCTCCAAGAGCCACCATTCCAACAGTGTAGAGGACTACCGGAATCTCCATCACATGAGCTGACAGACCCATTTTCGTCATCAACGCAAATGTTGGATTGATTTACACGTGGCCTAAATAAGGAATCATTCCACCGTCTCTGACATTCCGTGTTGTTTAATAAATCTATTTTTCTTTCAAGTAGGACGTCGCTATAAAGCCTTTCTTCAAGGTTAAAACGACCCCAACCAACAATATAGCATTGGATGTCCGTTCTTTCTTTGGCATTCGCCAATAAAATTGGTTCTATGAAAGAATGACTAACATTTGCTGGTTCGCTGAGCTCTAATAGGGCCAAATCATTTCCATTTTGACGGTTGCCAGTATAATTCTCATGCTTAATATTCAAAATAAAAACATAACGTTTACTAAAATACGCACGAAACAAAAGGGAAATTACCAACAATAATAATTCTTTGGACTTTAATCCTTTGTATTTCGTCATTATCCGAAGTATTAAACGCCCCAACGCGTGCATAAGGTTGATATCTATATATACAATATAAATTATATATCTGTATATATTCAATATTTATCCAAAAGTCTCTATAATAGGATTGTTCAGTGATAAAATGTCATTAACTTACGGTATTCCTTTTACGCAATGAGCAGCCGTTAAAACCCAGCTTTCTGTTACTAACGATCCACCGCAAAACACTTTTTTCCCATTATTTTCAATATCTAATGCTATAATCCAAGGCCATTTACCCGGCTCTGACGTTCTACCTCCAATTATCCTTAAACTCGGGAAACATCCAACAGCTGTAGTAACAAGGTTATTTAAAAGATTGAGCAATACATTAATGACTATAAAGAAAGATTAATTATAAATTGAAACTATAGGATATTAAATTATTATATACCTAATACAGAAGAGAAGAACAGTAAGAGACGCATGTTACTTAAAAACGTTAACTATCGTAATAGTTTTTCTATAATCAAAGAGCAGTTAATAACCAACATTTAGCTAAGTAAAGATAATGATAAGAAGAAAAGAAACTAAAGCAATTGTTTGTAATCTTATCTAGAGAGCTTTTGAAACTTTTATTTAAATAGCAACATGTATATATATATAAATATATACTGTATAAATTAGTGTATATATATATATATAGTTAATAGAGCGTAGGTGTGTTAAAGAAGTTAATACGCCTACATCTTTAAGATAACACATTGAAATTAATAATCATATTAAAAGTTACAATATTAATGACCTTTTCTTGGAAATGAAATCTCGTATAATTTAACATGAAATACTCCTTCAGTTTTTTCGCCGTCTCTTTAATATACAGTATTAATATTTCTATTAAGTTTTATAGAATGTAGCAAATATAGATCGTATATTACTGTTTTATAGTTTATTTAAGTTATCTCTTCTCTAAAACTTGCAAATTGTTTGATAGATAATACTCAAAAATACTTAATTGTTCTATTTCCATTGAATATTGCAGTTTATTTGGTAAATAGTAAGAAACAGTAAATTCAAATTTATGAACATTTTCTACATAACATATGGTATTTTATTGAATTTTTATATTATGTGTTTAGCATAGTTGAACATTTACAGAACATGCATCCTTGATCATGTTTCTCAAGATAGAGACTACAGAATATAGTGTACTATATGTAAGAGAAAAAGGCTTTGCTACGATTAGTCATCTTTATCTTCTACCATTCACTTTCATCGTTTAAAAAGGAACATGAAAGCAAAATTAAGTCTTAGGCAACGTATTCTATTCGGACTTATTGTTTGTATTCATCTAGAGATAATTCTTATTCTTTCAAGGAATTACAAATCTCTAATATCAAGAAGGACATATCAGAGGATAGAGTACGCTGATTTTGTAAATATCTCAATCAATACTTTTCATGAAGCCTGGAGACGGAACGAAAAAGATTATTGTTCCTCAAAAGTGAAATCTTATAATAACGAATGGATATTAATGAAAAACATCACTGTATTAAGGAATTATTCCGTTACCGAAGACCTACAGGGTATTATTAACATATACTGTGATGATTCAGACAGTCCTGCTCTTCTTAATTTATCTCATCAATCCAGCGTAAACAAGTTGTGGAAAATGGTTAAATTTGTTAAAAATTCGTTATCGGTATCTTTAAAAAGGATTCCCCATTTAAGATTCAAGAAATTAACGCTAATCATCAAGAGAAGAGATGTGGAGAATGTTTTCAGCTGTATCGAAGAATTGTATAATATATTCCTTACTCTGACTTTCCTGTCCGTCGACCGAAAATTCGTTAACATCTTGTTTATAGACAATAATCCAACAACAAAGTATGATAACATTTGGAAGAATCTATTCAATATGATAATTGAACCTATGTATTTATCAAAATATTCAAGATTTTATAGAATAGCCTGGTTACGAGACATTAGTAAAAAACCACTAAAAAACTTTCCCCTACCGGAATTAGACGGCTTTCAGCGTTTCCTTAATATGCCATATAATAACTATAGAAAGGAAAGTACAACAAAAGACAGACACATTAATATAACTTTTATACAGCATGATAATTGTTTAACTAACGCAAAAAGCCACATTTCCAACTGTACACAAGACCAAGAAATTATTAATTATATTAAATTGAAAGAGAAGAATACAAATATTTTCAAGATTTTAAGGAATAAACAGCCATTAGACGAACAATTTGATATTTTATGTAAAACGGATGTACTATTCGATTTTACGGGTAAAGAATGGCCGTATATAATTCTATTGAGAAAAAAAACAATATTCATTCAACTAATGCCAAAGAATGATAGAGAAAGTGTAGAAAAGTTTGAACTATTGGCTAAATATATTGGAATTTATTATATTTCTTTATTAAACAACGATTTTAAAGATAGTAACGTTCAAAGTTCGAGAAAGTCTTTTAATATTATATCTGAACTTATCTCTAAAATATTCTAATATGGTAATAAAACGAATTAATTGAAGAATTTCAGTGATTTTAGTCTTGTTTTTATATGTTTTCTTTAAATTATTATAAGAGGATTTAACACTTAGCTATGCCTTTCAAAAGCGTTGTTGATTAACAATATCTTTATTCTATTTAATTTCTTGCTCATCTCTTCTCTCTCTCTCTCTCTCTCTCTCTCTCTTTTATTTAAAGTTAATATTTAACTATTTTAATACTTTTTATGTATAAAGCAATTAAATTTATTTATATTAGGTAATAAAGCGTTAAAGCGACTGAAGAGAATACATATACGCCTTATCTATTTAGCACTCGACTCAACCTGTCGACGTGATTCTATAGGATAACACAATCCCCGTAAAAAAAGTACAAAGAAAAGTTATAATTAATAGTTTATACGTGTTTCTCATCTAGTTTTATTTTATTGCTTATGAATATTCATAAATCTATCACTATAGCTTCTTCTACAATTTGAGAACATATTTTCCAGATTTGCTGTTAAACTAATAGAAAGTAAGAAAGAGAAAGGAAAGCATCTACATAATGATAAAAATATAAGAGATAAATCATCTATTTTCCTTTTGGAACATTTTCTTGAAATCTCCCTATTACGTTACCAGCTGGATAGTAGTTACAAACAACGAATACTCTTCCATCAGTTGTGTACGATCTCCCAACTCCGATTTCTTTAGTTCCCTTCCAAACAATTTGTGAAAAGTGTCCAGTTCCAGGTGCAAATTTAGGGTCAGCGAAGTCAAATTTCTCTTTTTCTTTATACCATTGATCTGTTACTTCTTGTCCGTTGTAATCGCCACCAACAGAACTCCATTTTGTTGCGACATTTTCACCCAATTGGTCACCCTTATAGGTATGATTCGAATGTTTCAAGTCCCCTGTTTTAGCCAAGTTGTCCGCCCAAGTCTGAGCTAGTACACTTATTTCTTTGTTCTGCTTTATATCAGGACAGCCGTGTTGTTTTCTACACTTGTTGTGAGTTTTAACGACGTCATCGATAAAGGCACTCAATTTTTGTTGAGGTTTTGGTTTATCACTTCCAGATTGGTCCTTTTTCAGTAGCTTAGCAAAAAACTAAGAAGGAAAGATTATGAAAAAACCAACAAACATATACTTCCTATATAAAATAATCAACAAACAAAAATATGAGTCTAAGACGCTTACTCCTTCATTCTTCTTTTTGGCTTCCTGTTCATTTTCGGCTTCAGTGCTAATTATCTCTCTTCTGGTCGTTCTCTCTTTTCCATCAGGTCCAACAATAGTTTCTTCGATGATTTGTTTAGTAATTTTCTTACCGTCTTTGATAGTCGTTTCCGTTGTTGTTTTCTTAGATTTAGAATTCTGCAAGTTCATTATTCAGAGGGTTACGACTTTATGTGAAAATATTTGACAATGAATAGGGTAAGAAAGGTGATTTATTTATAATACTCACGACTGGTTGCGCTTGCGAATCGGTTTTATAAGCCATAACCTTTTCCGCTTCTTTACGCATATTATCAAGATCATCTTCTTTCGAACTAGAATCATTCGATTTCGAAGGTGGTAACGATCCTTTATCGGTGTTAGTAGAAGAAATTCGAAAAAGAACATATATATATATATATATATATATGTATAAAGAGAAGTTCTAATATTAATGTAATATGAAAAAATATACGAAATAATAGAATATACTTCAAGTAAAAAGCAATAAAAATGCCATAGCAAGCTGTTCATCAAACAAACAAAAATTTACATACCTAGTGCAGACGACTCGTAGACTTTAGCCATAATGTTCTAACATATATATACATATATATATACTGTATATATATATATATATGTTACATATATATATATACATATGTATATATATATAATTATTATTTATACTTTTCTGTACTTGTTTGTTATCCAGAAAATAGAAGCTTAACTATCTTTTAATAATTTAATTGTTAATATCTTTTTTTTTCTCTTTCTCTCTTTCTCCCTTCCCTCGGCTCTCTCCCTTACTTTGTTGCTCTTTCAACTCTCTCCCTGCTATCTCCCTTTCTCCTTTCCTCTTAATTCTTTAACAAACTTTTTAAATTTCCAAATTTTATGACTTTCTTTTGTTATTTCTTTTGTCGAAAAAAATGGCGATAATACATCAATTTTTCTGCTTATTATATAAGGTTAATCATAACCCACATTTGAGTTGTGTCAACAAAAGGCCTATTCGGCACGAGTTTCAAGCAATGATATTAATAACAATAAATAACGGTAATAATAAACTGTAATACCTCTTTGCTATTCGCAAAATGACTAGTTTAGAGCGGTAATTGATATAAACAAACAAAGTACATTGGAGAAATATATCTACATGTATATAGATACTATAGAAGACATTAACCTACGCCATTACAGACAATGAAGATAGGATATATAGATTCGTGTGCAAGTAAGCAGTGAATGATCAAGCTGTGTCTTTTTTTGCCTTTATATCTCTTCCAAAAGCTGATTTAATTATCAATCAATTATGCAAATTATATATGATTTTATAGTTATAGATATAGAGAGAAATATATATATATATATATATATATATATATATACATTCAAATTATAAACAATTGATAGCAAATCATTCAGATCATAAAAAATGCAAAGTATTTAAATAATTGTGCAGTCTTTTTTCGATTTACCAGCTTTTTTACTAGATGATCTTGTACCTGGTTTCAGAACGTTCTCCTTATATTGTCCAATAAAATTTCCAGCTGGATAATAATTGGCTACAACCAACCATTTTCCGCTCGAACTCTTTGCCTTTCCAAAACCAACTTCTTTACTACCTACCCATACAACTTGTGTAAAGTGGCCAGTACTTGGTCCGGAGCCTGTACTATAATTATAGCGTTCAACCTCATCGTACCATTGACTAACTGGCTCGGGTCCTGTATAATCATCGCCAGATGATGTCCACTTCATGGCAATATTCTCTCCCATCTTGCCACCTAAAAATTACAATTATAAACTTGTGAACTACATACCCAAGATATATTTTAACTAACCCTTGTACTCCCTATCTTGACTGTGTTGAAAAGCATCCTTTTTAGCCAATTCGTTTGCCCATTTCTGAGCGATTGCCGAGATTTCTTTGTTGTGTTTAAGAGGAGGTGCAGAGTGCTTCTTCCTGTAGTCGTTATGAGCCTTTAAGGCGCTATCAATAAACTCTTTATCAGCCATGTTCTATACTGGAGGAAAAAAAGGTTTATAATTAATTATATATAGGTTGGACATATGTTTAACATATGGATTACGAACTGGATGGTTGCAAAATCTGTTCATTTAAATATCCTATAAAAAAATCATTAAATAGTAGCCGTTAAAGCATAAACTCGCCTAAATAGCAGTTAAAATATCGTACTTTCGTACTGTTATCAATATATATATATATATATATATATATATGTCTATAAGGTATTTATTTATATAGCTTAAACTAGTCATATGAAATACATGGCATACGCTTATATAAAATATATAATATAAAATACAGAAACCATCTATTCTCTCTCTTCATAACAAATCATTTCCAATGCACACACATCCGCCTTAACTAGAGGTTAACACAGTACAGAATTAAGTAATTATTAACGATTATAAATATCCTTACTTGGTTAACCACAAATTGATTCAAGTTCAAATTATATATACATGTGTCTAATTGTCCTATATTACTGTATAGTAGATGAATAAGAAAGGGTAAAAATATCTATTTTTACTTGAATCTTTCAAAAAGAAGTTGTATTTTCGGGTACAAAAACGAGAATTGGCTTTATATAAGGTAAATTGTAAACAGAATAAAAAGAGGGGGCTGAAGGGTATGGGGGAGTCAAAATGAATAAGGAATCTACAATACTATAATAATATAATAATAACATTAGTATGATCAAGGACAAACAAAGAGAATACCTTTACTCTCTTTACATAGTAGAATATTTATATACATATCTTAAAAAAGTTTCCGTTAATGTTACTCTCGACCTTTATTAATATAAAATGCACAAAAAGTCAACTTATACCATTATATAGTACTATACTCTTAATATATATTAAACTATACAAGTAAAATACTAACGTGTATAAATTTATATATACCGTTACAAGAAACTAACCTGTAAATCTATAGAAAATCGAATGACACCTGCAATCGATTGACGTAGGAAATGACCAGTAGAATGAGGCCTGTATATTTCAAATATTTCTAAATAAAGATAAGATATGAATTCCATAGAGCTGTTTTTATAGTATGTGTACAATGTTTATTAAGGTACTTGAGAAAAATTGGCCCTTGACATATTTGATGTTCATCTAACTGTTAAGAGGGAGGGGCAATACGACATTAAACTTGATAAGAAATTGATGATATTAACACATTCCTTAAGTTGTATTAAAAAGAAAAACAACTGGAACGCTTCATAATTATCTATTTATTTAATCTATAAAACATTTCTTGAATACGAACAAAATCTTATTCATATTATATTTTAGTTCTTATCAAAGGATGACTTATATTT
Organism: Dimorphilus gyrociliatus; assembly: GCA_904063045.1. Classification (NCBI taxonomy): domain Eukaryota; kingdom Metazoa; phylum Annelida; class Polychaeta; family Dinophilidae; genus Dimorphilus; species Dimorphilus gyrociliatus. The sequence continues at coordinate 928,714 of CAJFCJ010000014.1, read as the reverse complement.
ACACGATGTCCTATCAATCAACATTATATTTTTTAATTGAAGATAGGAGAGACTATTTCCTTTCCCTGCAGTTCTATCTGTTTTATAATTAATCTAATTATTAGTAAGATCAAATAGCCCGCAAACTTAAGTATTAGAAACCTACACAGGAAGATTATATTGGGGATACTATAAAATTTTTATGAAAATCCTCTGTTCTCAGCTAATAAGCATAGTTCTTAAGTTGACTACAAACAGAAGAAATGCGCTAAAATCCTAAGAAACTTGCAATATGAGTTTGTTTGTGCGTACATACACCTGCAATATATCTGTGTATGTACAGTATATAGAATCTATTTATTAGCTGATATTAACCTTTTATTTATATATTAGTATTTTATCTCTAATCAAACATTTTTAATTCATTCTGTTTTGTGGAAGACTGTCTATATTCAGGACATTTTTTCTGGCTTAGAAACCTTTCAGCTGTCTTTCCCTGAGTCTTTGAAACAGTATTTGTTTGTTTTAACTATAAAATGATTATTTCCTTTTGTTTTTTCTTTAAAAGCTTACTAAATAACATAATTTATTGAGAATAATCCCCAAACTTCTGCAAATATAATTACAATTCTAGATAAGTCAGGTATTTCTGAAAGAGAAAAGAAAATGAAAACATCATTAAGAACTGTTTCTGGTTGGAGAAAAGGTAACATTATGTAAATATATGCTTTAGGATATATTTATAATGCATGTCATTAGCAAACTTCTGTCAATTTCAACTTTTCTGCTGGAATGGATGTTTTAGAAGCGTTAAGATCAACTTCTCAAAATTTTACGAACCAAAATGATTCGTCAAACGAACAAAATTATTTCAAAAGGCATTTACAATTAAATATTTTGTACTTGGCTTTTATGGTGGTAACAATGTGCTCTGGTTTTATTGGAAACAGTTTGGTAAGGGAACATAATACATAGTTAATATTTTTGGATGTTTAAACAGTTTTAAATAAATTTTTCCAATTGCAGGTTATTTTTTCTGTTGTTCTTTGCAGTCATCTTCGTAAAAAAGCCAACATTTTCGTTGTTAACTTAGCCTTGGCAGATTTATTCATTTGTATAATTACTCAACCATTTGCAATGGTAGGTCTCATACTTGGTTATAATTGGTTTGCTACCAAACCAATTCTTTGCACATGGATAGCCTCTTCTTGTTTAATTGTCTGTTCCTGCTCTATGTGGAATATTGCGACTATAGCCATAAACCGTTTCATTTGCATAACCCACAATAAGATTTATTTAACTTGGTATACAACACGCCGAACAATTATATACGCCATCATTCCATGGATTATTTGTATGTTATTGGAAATGCCCAATTATATAGGTTGGGGAGGTCATGGTTTTGATCCTAAGGCTATGATGTGCATTTATGGTCGGACAACATATTCTTATACTCTCTTCTTTGTTTGCGTTGTAATTTTACCTCCTCTATTGACCGTCTGCTTTTGTTATCTTCGCATATTTCTTTATGTTGTAAGAATTCGAAAAGAACTTGACAAATTCAAAAACAAAGAAGGCGAATTAAGCAGAAAAAAGCCCAGCGTATCAACAAATGAAATTCTTCTTGCTCGCAGTTTATTCATAGTATTTGCCGCATTTCTAATTTGTTGGGGTCCGTACGCTACTCTAACTCTGATTGATGTCAATAATTATTATCCAAGAACGGCTTACGTCATAGCCGTTCAAATGGCTCACCTAAACAGTTCACTCAATGGTATAATATACGGAGCAACAAATAAAAACTTTCGAAGAGGTTACAAAGAAGTTTTACTCATGTTGTTTAGATGTTCAGTTGAAGATAGCTCAAATTCGACCAGCAACAGTAATATGGCTTCATACACCAGTAGATTCTGAAAAATATCTTATATATTGTTGTCTACTCATTAAATTTTTGTTGTATCCTAGATAAGTTTCGGAGTTTTTGGAAAACGAACACCATCACGATATTTCATTTGCAAATGACTAGCCCTTTCATCACCCTCAGGATTTTTATCCAATTCCGATAGATTGTCGTAAGCTGATGCGATCAGAATGGTTTCTGGGTTGCGTTTAAGTTTCTTTGGTTTATCTGATGGTTTTGTAATATTATCCTTCCATATAACTTTTTCGCCATAATATCCAAGTCCTCTCCGATTCCTTTGCCCATCGGCTGAAAGTGCTTCGCTAATGCCCTGGTTATTTTTACCTAAACCCTGGCCTTCAGACCAACCTTGTTTCGAGAGCATTCTTTTTGGAAAAGTTTGTCGGTGTTTTGCAAAAGCTGATTCCGGTCCATCTGAACGATTTTTAGCCTCTTTTCGCATTTCTGCCATATCTATTGCGTCTTTTGAAGCACAAAGTTCCGTTCCCTTTTTATAAATAGCCATATCCATATCCCAATCGTCAGTTGTAATTTCATCAAAGTCATAGTTTCTACGTTCGCTTTCATCTGTCTGCCATACCAAACCGGGTCCACCTTTTTCCCAAACAACTTCCATTGGACTTTCATAGACTATCTCCTTGTTGTGTTCCAATTTCATTGGATCATCAGATATTGCCAGACGACGATCCCATTCTTCTTCTGGTTCACTATCCGATTGAGAGGTTTTTATCTTCTGTTTTTCTTCTTCTTCTTCTTCTTCATGGCTGCTAATTGAAGCTTGAGCGGCGGAAAGTTTTTCTCTCGTGTTTGTGCTCTTGGCACGGGAAATTAGTTTAAACGAGACAGGTAAGAGTCGGATATGTTTACTTTCACTTAATCTTTCACCAGGAAGACATCCTTTAGGAGTTTCCATGTTGAGAAACGAAGAAGCGCTGTCTGTACTTTCGCCTTGACTATTTACCTCGTTAGTTTCATCGTTATCTTCATCTTTCTGTCGGGATGTTCTCTTTGCCGGATAATCATATCTAACACGAGCGTACTTCTTAATTAAACGAGGTGTAGTTAATTCCAAACGTTTAATAATGTTAGTCGGTAATTTTGACGCCGCAATTAAGTCGTTAAAGTATTTCGAAGGAGTTCCAACGTTTCCATTAGGATATAAAGGTGGAGGATTAAATTCTCTAAACGATAAAAAGTCATCTTTACCTACATCTTGTAAATTTGTTCCAGTGGTTAATGATATGTTGACTGAGTATATTCTTGAAAATTCAGGGCAAGTTTTTCCGTAGTTTAAAGGTAAAATTACGCAAAAGCTATCCCTAAGTTTATTGTGTTTATCGTAATACTGCACACTATGATAGGCTCTCTCAAATGTTTTATAAAACTTTGAGGAGATTTTAATAAACGCTACACAATGATCCTTGTGACCATGTATACTTCTATGTAGAAAATGAAAGCAGCTTAATTGTCCATTCTCGACAAATTCATTAAAGAAAGCACGTAAATCAACGGAACGGTACGAGTCCTTTGGTATATTTACAACGGCAGCATAAACAAATTCCGATGCTTCTTCCATATTAAGTGTTAGAGGTTAGCTATAGCAGATATGTGCAGATTATCTATAAACAATTTATGTTTTTCTTATTGGCTTTCATGACCAATTTGACAGAGTAAGAAAGAGAGAACGCCGTTACAACGTATATTGAAATTATCGTAACAAAAAATAAACGAATATTATTCCTAATTCACTTACGAAGTCCATAAATATAAACAATAAGTACAACAACTGGCATGAAGAGCGGTTAAGATTATTTTATGATATAAGACTGATGCGTAAAAAGTTTTGATATATTATTTACAAGTTTATTTATGATTATGCCATTGAAAATTCTATAATAAATGCATATTCAAGATTTTCGTTACTTTTCTTTAACTTCGTAAATATCGTGACGTCTTTGTTTCGATATGGGAATTTGATTTCGTATCTGGTTGATATAATCTAAATCTATAAGAAAAATAGAATTTAATTAATATAAACTATCATATGTGATGATTACCTATGTCGCCATAAATGATAGTTTCGTCAGCGCCAGCAACAGCTTTTACTTCTCCCCTATTTTAATATGAAAATTTTAAACTTGTCAGCAAATAGAATATATTAATTAAAAGATTAACTAAAACGATAATACCATGGGGAGCATAACGTAGAATGACCCCAAGCTATGTATGATGCATCATTATCCCTTGCAGGAGAGACTGTAGCAACGTATAATTGGTTATCCAGGGCTCTCATCCTGGCTAATAATTCCCAGTGAGCAGGTCCAGTGGTCATGTTGAATGCTCCAGGATAAATGAGTAAATGACAACTTTTCTTTGCCATAATTTGAGCTATTTCTGGAAATCTTAGATCATAGCATATCCCAACGCCAAACTTACAAAAAGGCGTTTCCACAACAGTAATATCATTTCCAGGAGAGAGGGTTTTAGATTCTTGAAATGTTATCTTTCCAGGTATATCGATATCGAAAAGATGCATTTTACGATATTTATTTATCATTTCACCTTTTGGATTAAAGATTGTTGAAGTGTTGAATAACTTTTCACCATCTTTTTCCGGAATAGATCCAGCAATTAAATAAATTTTATTGTCAGCTGCCATCTTAGAGAATGCTTGAATTGATTCTCCAGTAATAGGTTCAGCATATTGAGGGAAATAATCATTACCGTAGGGTGAATTACAACATTCTGGTAACGATATTAATTTGGCTCCTTTAGATGCGGCTTCTTTAACTAATTTAGCCGCTCTTGTCAAATTTTCGATTTTATTAGCACCAACTGCCAATTGTATTAATGCAATACGAAAACCTATTGAATAGAGAATATTTCAACTCTGTGCTTGTGCATCAGCTGCAACATTTTTATGGACAATATTAAAAAATTTAGGCGACTCCATTAAATTGATAATTTCAACCGAAATAATCAAATATAACTGACTTTACATAGTCGCCGACGAATTAATATTAACTTACCAGACCCCATGTTCAATCTTTGACAGTAATTCGATTAGATACGTATTTTTATTGTTAAAAAATTCTTCCCCTTTATCTGTTAAAGATTATATCTATTTCGTATTGGTAAACTGGAATCTATATCCGGAAAGGAATTGCAACCACTCTAATATTAAAAGTTTAAAAGTACTAGTAAATTATTTCTAAAAGATTGTTCATTTTTTTCATATAAAATGTATTGAATATAAAAAGGATTTAGTATTTTGAAAAGTTTGAATATCAAAAAGTAGAAAATATAAAAAATAGTAGACTTTATTCTCTGAACTACGCAGAAAAGTTATTTTTCATTAATATTTCGTTTAAAAGAGAAGCAAGATAGTGAAAGATATAGAGCTGATCTTTTTCATTCTTTAGCCTTGATTTTTCATGTACTCCAAGAAGTTAAAAGCAGCGGAAGACAAATCTCTAAAAAGGAAACCAGCAATATAACCGTCAATTAGAACTTCATTCCAGTGAGTCCTCTTATGTATCTCAGAATTTTGAATATCTCTTGCAAAGTTATAATCAATTGGAGCGTTTTTAGCCAGAGTAATTTGATCAAGAATGCATAGTCCAAATTCCCATGTTTTCAATTCAACACCAGAAAATGATTTACTAAGACCAGCAATTTCATCATCTTTTAAAGTTTTCAATCCAAGATGAGTTTGCTCAAAATAGTAGATATTCAATACATATGATTTCCTTAAATTAGAAAGCCCTTGGTTGATGTTCGTTTCGTCCTTTGATAGTTTATTGCCTTGAACTGAACCAAGAGCTTTTTTTGCCGATCCGATAGAAAATATAGATTTGTCAATTGCCTTTAATACATTTTGAGCAATTTGATCTTGAGTCGATAGAACGTTGCGAAACATATTATAGTAGACGTTTATTGGAAGAGCCATCCTGGTTGAAACTTCTGAATTTGAACTTTGGCAAGGATTCAATAAATTAATTGAAATTTTCTCGCCAAAAGTTGTACCAAAAGTAAAAAGTAAGACACAAAGGATTGATAGTTGTTGAAATTTCATCTTTTCCTCTTTTCAGAAAAACTTGAATTATAAAATTCATGTTCATAGTTGCTGTCTTTTATACTTAAAGTTAAGACTTAAATTTCCAAAGGAGAATCTTAAGATTTATTTAAGATTGCAGTTGTTGTTATTCCTTTATAAATAGTTGACAATATTTAAATTTGCGAAATAATTTAAAAGTACTTTTTTCATTGCCAAAATCATTATTCTATTCATTTTCTTTCATGTATGAAAGACATTAACTTGTTTTTTCAAATTCACTTCTTAATTGAATAGAAACAACATTATTTTTCAATAATATTAATAATAATCATAGTTTTTCCTTCATTTTCTTAATTAAATCAATGGAGAAAGAACATTAATTAACACTGTGTACTTTATACCTCAAATAGCATACATAACTTTTTCTAAGTCCTTAATTGTTTGAAAGTATAATTTCAAAAGTAATAAGATGGATAATAATATTTTATTCATTAACATCTTTTCTTTTAATTTGATACTGAAAGTAGGAACAGAGTCTGAAAAATTTTGTATACTTCATAAAGGAATATTTGATCAGGAATTGTTAAGATTGTCTTGCTATGAAAAGCTACGTTTTTTTCTCAAGTCATAAGGCCTCTTTTACGGCCAAAAAATACTTCCTAAAAACGTTTCGGGGATGTAATACCATTTTAATGTTTAGTACTTTCGTTTTCATTGATAATTCAAGAATGTGTTGAAAACATTTTTTATTAAAGAACAACATGTATGATATATTTATAGAAAATAATAAAAAACGATTCGATAGGAAGAGTGAGGTGAAGGGTGAGGTAGGAAAGGGACAGAGAGAGACGGACTGCTATCTCTTTATCGGATCGATAGAGCCGATTAATTTTCTTCCAAAGAGAACTTTTACACTTTTGTCTTCCTTTTTGATTAAGTAAGTTCGATTATGAAGTTGTACCAATCTGCTATATATAACAAATACAGCATATAGAACATACTGTACATATTTCGTACCTGTTCTATATACTTGATATATAATCTACATGTTGTGTCTATTGCTGTTGAAATTATACTACGCTCTTATAAATAGTAAATGTATATAATTCTATTGTTATACAGTATTTTTCAGTATTTATATCTCTCTTATCGTGTGGTAAAGTGTGCTTTGGTTCTGTTTTTAACAAATTTAATTCTTTGTTTGACTTGTCTTAAATACATTAATACATTGTTGAAGCAAACGAGGAAGACACGAGAAAAAAAATCTCAAAATGTATATACATATATTAAGACACTTAATATTTAATTATGAATGACTTATGAGACGAAGAGAATAATATGAAGTATGTTCTTTTTTATCTCTTTTTTTTGACAAAAAAACTACAAAAATAAAGGAAAAAAAAAACAATATTACACTATTAAATTATCTTTCCACAAAAAGTTATTGGTCATGATGGTTTTTGTTTTTCATCAAAAAAGCGGCCAAAAATTCAATTGGATTCGGAGGTCTGAAATAACAATTACATATATATTTTAAACAAACATTAAATTTGCTTTAATTCTAATTATTTTTTAAGTTGTGCATACCTTTCTTTCACTAGAGCTGACATTCCTTGCAATAAAATAGGAACGACTGTTTGATCTAAGTAGGCACGAGCCGGCAATGATTGCAAATCGACTTTAGCCTTTTTAGCAGCAAGTTCTTCCGTACTTACTTGTTTCTCTCCTTCTATTATTTTCTATAAATATTTAAAATCAAAATCAGATTTTCATAGAAATTCTTAATTGTTTAGCGAAAATTAAAACTCATACCTGAACGTTTTCTGTGATTCCATGCTCAGTAGGAGGATCGGGTTGAGAAGTGACTTCAGTTTTAGCTTCTGGGGCTTCCTCATTCGTAGACGTAACGTTTTCAGCAGATGCTGGCTTATTCACTTCTAAAAATAAGGTAAAGATAAGGATTTTCAGAAAAAACAAAACAAATATTGAGTATTCTTTGGTGCCGGTGATAAAGAACGAGATCTTTTATAATCGCTATTTAAAATATAATGAGTGAGAAAGACGTATAAAGAAAGATGGAACAATTTTAATATTTCTTTGAATATTAGAACATTTTTAAATTAATAGAAGGCAAAAAAAAACACGGATAACTAAAAATTAGAATTTTTTTCTTACCAACGTCGGCCATCTTGTCGTTATGGGAAAGCTCTGCCGTCTAGTGGGGGGATTCTGTTTACAATCCATTTATATTTAGAAGTGAATAATACGCAAATATATATACATATAAATATATATGTATATGATATTTGCACATTAAATAATAATATACAAATTTTTACTGATTAAAAGTCATATTACTGTTTAAAATTTAGAAAGTGATTTTTTTAACGCAAAATGACGTCATCACTGCTCAGTCGCTGAGATATATATATAACTTTTAAGCGAAAACAAGAGGAACATTCACACACATGAGCAATGACTGTTGAAAACAGTTAGGCCATTTGGTCTTAACCTATAAATTTTACAAATTACTTTGTCTTTTATCATAAAAATTGTATATAAACAGTATATATTTATAAATTATTTGCGAAAAGAGGCACATATTCACTCGCTCTCTTAACTCGTCCTATGATGATGCTCAGTCGTTTGGAACCAAAAAGGAAATCATTTTATCCTTATAATCTATTACTATCTCTATAAAGAATTGATTGGAGCAACGAGCAAATTTTCAATTTGACGCATTCCGAATCAATATTGTATCTTTTTATTCGGGTGATCGATAGACTGTGAAAGTATATATTCTGTATAAATGTATTTCTTCTACAATATTTTTAAGTCTTCTTTTTGTTTATTATTCTATTTTTTTATTTTTAACAATAACTAAGCTACTAATTAAATAATTCTATTTATTATCTACTTACATTCAATCTAAAATTGTCTTTTTTTCACTTTTATTTCGAATCTTTTTTCAAAAGAACATTTTTTTTGTTCTCTTAATTATAATATCGTCCAGCTTATTTGTTAGATTCTAATGTATTTATAAATAAGAGTTCTTTATTTTTTTTATACAGAGTTTATTTTTTTTAAATTCGTATTCCCGCCAGATTACCTTTCACGGCCTTTCGGAAGTAGTTTCCATAAGGTTTATTATCGCTCAATTGAATACTTTAGTGCTTATTATCAGCTCTTTGGTGGTAATTTGAAGATCAATTACGGTTATAAGACCTAGGTAAGACTTTTGAATAATATGTAATATTTTCCAAAACTTAATTGCGCCCCAAAACTGGATCCGGTAGCTCCACTGCTCATTTGCTATCATAATAACCCACTTGAAGTTTTTTGAGCTAATCGTATTTTTTTGGTATTTTACCAGCTAATTTAAATTGAAGGGTGTTAGACAATCACCACATCTATCGAATTTTCACTGTAAACCACACTTTAAACTATGCCTCCAAAACGGTATGAACAGGTAAATAATGCATTTTTTACTTTCTTTTTATAATTACAGCATATTCAATTTTTATTGTTAGCAAAAAACCACTGAAATAGCAAAGAATGATGACAAGAACAGTCAATGTCTAGAGAAGCAGCTGCGTGAGAGAGAAATCGATGAGAGGATGAAAATAGCGAGCCTAAAAAATATCGAAATATCAAGAAGACATAAAGTATGTGCCATAACTGTAAATTTAAGCTTTTGTATAAGGCAACATTTCTGCAGGAAGTAACAGAAGATAAACGACAAGCAGAGGCTCGCCAGCAAGCAGTCAATTTTAACATTAACGTCTCTCAGATAAGATACAAGGAGGAAGACGACGATAGAATAAAAGGTTTCGGCTCAGGCAGAAGTAGAGGAAGAGGTAGGGGTAGAGGTCAAGCGAGTGATCGAGGAAGAGGTCGTGGCGAAGGTTTTAGAAGAACTCACGATCGACCCAAGAGGGTATGCTTTTTTAACTTATAGTATCTTCGATTGGACAAGTGTTATTTTCTAGGTTAACTCTGAAGATGAAAAATGGCGATTGGATAGACAAGAAATTGATAGAGCTAGAATAGACAGACAAAAGAATGAAAAAGGTTTTTGGAAGAGAGAATGGGATACTGATAAACAATCGTAAGCATATCTTGACTACAAATTTTTCGATGATATAAAAGAAAAATGTCCAGAATTCCAATCTTATCTTTTTCTCTGTAGAATTAATCCTCAACCACCAACGCCTAAGCAGACTGTACCACACAGACCGGGTTTGTTTTTCTTACGAATTTAAAACTAATATAATTGTACTTAGGATAAGTCAGAGAAAAAGAAAGTAGAGAACAGTAATGCGATAGTGATTAAACGAAATAGTTTTTTCTTTTTTTTCTATAATTGATAGCGGGAAGAATTGGGTCAGGTCGGATTGTAGTTGGAGCTATTCAATCGGTTGACGGTAATACTTGCATGAAATATATTTCAGCATGCTCCGCAGCGGAAGCTTTAAACTTTGCAGTTAGTTCGTCTTTTTCCAGGGTTTTTACATTTCTTTTTATCAGGTTTTACAGTATCAATTAATAGGGTAAGATTGCTTGAGGCATGGTTTTATTTACGCAAACCTTACTAACTCTTTGCTCCGATTGATATCGAAATTTTTTACGTTAGCTAAAAGAAACTTTGTTCCCTTATAGATAGTCAAATATCGGAGAATAGAGAGTTTGATAGTCGTAATAGAGGCCGAGGATCTTATGGTAACAGACCCAAGTCTACGCATTTCGAAACATTTAAAAACTTTAAAATTACGACTGACGGAGGTGGAAGACAAGTAGAAGGGGCTGTAGAAGTTGATGAATTCGAACCTGGCCCAAGTGGTTCAACTGGTCGAAGGGAAGATTTTGACAAAGGAAGAGGAGTTAGTGGTGGAAATAGACGACAACAACGTGGTAGAGTACGTAGAGGATCCCCAAAGAATAGACCAGAGTCTGGTGAGACCAGGGTTAATATTGGTCAATGGCGTGGAAGAGGAAGAGGAAGAGGTAGGGGAGAAGGACGCAGCCGTGGTCAGAGAAGACGTCCTTTCCCAAATGTTGATGATGTTAATGTCCGAGATAAAAATCCCGACGATGAATACCACGAAGACGATTACATTGACGCTCCAGAGCCGTACTATGAATCTGGGCCAGAAGACGGTAGTAATAATAATCATAATAATAAACCATGAATGTTAAATGACACGCTTCGCGAATAAATTCTCAAACAAAATCATGTATTGTTTACAGAGAAGAAGATTTCGGCTGTAACGGATAGCACTGATTCGTTACATAAATTCATAGAAGAAAATACTCTAAAAGTGAACAAAGATGGAGAATTACTTGATAGTAAAAGTCAATCAACGGATACTTCTCCCAAGTCTCTGACATTGACTACTCCAACGCCAGTTACGGATTGGGGTGCAGAAATGGAGAAACAAGAAATGAATTTATGCGATGAAATCCCCGATGCTATAGCTGATGCTACAGCAGATGAGACGGCAGATAAAGAGGCAAATAAAATAATCGATGCTAAGGATAATGGAATGGCTAATGCTACAGCAAATGAAGAGACGAAGCCTGTATCAGATGTGGCAGATGTAACAAAAGATGCGTCAATAGTGGAAGTAGCCTCAGCAAATCCGGCTACAGAAACAGCAGAAACAGTGACTGATAACAAAACAGACGTTAAGGAAATCGAGTCCGAAGAAAATACGCGCCTTATAGAAGATAATAAAACAAGTATCCCATCTGATACGATTTTAGAGAACACGACAGATAAAATATCAGATTCATCGCCAGAATCTAGAGCAAACAACCCGTCGAAAGAGTCAAGAGAGGAGAGAGAAAGTCCGACAGATAGTACGTTAGGGGAAATATTTTACACGCCTTTATTTAATAGTTTAATTATTTTGTCAAATAGACAACGAATCTGAAGAGACAGAGCAAAAGGCTGAAAGCAAAGTGATATTAAAGGATGGAAAAGGTAAATTAAAGATGTGTCTATTTATCTCTTAAAGATCAGTTGTATCTTATATGTATAGTATAAAGAATATATGTATCTTATATGTATAATCTATAGACTATATAATAAAAATTTTTATTATCTCAGCCGATGAAAACCAAGAAATTGAAGGAAACGAGAAAACAACTGAAGAAATAGGAAATTCCGTAAGTAGCGGAGACATGTATAAGATAGCCTATACAGATTCATGCTGAATGAAATATACGAGGAGTAGACATTTATTAGTAATGAATATTCATAATCTTTATTCTGTTTCGATAATAACGCTATATGTATAAAAGGAACTTGTCTGTGAGATGATTATTTGTTATGATTTATGAGGTTTTAGAGGCATGGAAAATTTGTTTTCGGACAAACTTATAATTTAACGTTTTATGATTTTTTTCTTTGCAGTAAAAATGCTGCTCTATGACTAAGTAAGTATTTATAGAGAGACGCTATTATATGTTAACGAGATAGCCTACTATAGATATTGATAGATATGTTAGATGATATCATTAACTGCTACTTAACGTTTGTTGGTTGTCTTTTAATTTATACTGATTTTATATACTAAGTTTTAGTATGGAAAGTGCACAAATATATAAGAGAGACGTTATAAGGACTTTCTAATCTATTTCTCTGATAGCAAAACGTATTTTATTACAGTTTACCGTGCAAACTGCCAAGCTCGGCTGGTCAGTCACGATGTTAAAATGATTATTTTTCTTCGCCGGCATCGAGTATAAGTAGTTAAAAGCAACCATTTCACATAGGGATATCATAGCTTAAGCGACTGCCATCGATTCTCTTAATAGCAGTATACGCCCATAAACACGTGACGACTAACTTAAAAAAAATTGTGTTTGATAAAAATATTTCCTAAGAAATAGAGAAAAAAATATATACAAACGAAACTAATTTATAACAAAGACATATATTTTTGACATATTAGTAAATTTATATTATCCATCTGAAAAGTTTGTTTAAAATCATTTGATGAAAAACGTTCACTGCTCATCCATATCTCAATAGAATAAAAATAGTTTGATTAAAATTTTTACTTGATATTCATTCTTTATTCAATGGGTAACTAGTGGTCAAATCCGGCTCAAGGGTAGGCTGTACTGTTGTTGGAATGGTAATATTTGGATCCCAAACAAGGCTGTAGTAGATGGCGAGCACTATTGCTGCTAGAGACACTGATAATACGTAAGCCAATACAGTCGCAAAACGGACCCACTTCTTGTGAGCTCTAGATGACATTCTTCGTGAGCATCGTCTAACTCGACGTCCGATTCGAACGCCACCTGAGAAGCTATTTTATGAATAGATGGCGTCACCCTATCTCAGATCACTTATCAAGAAAAAACAAATAACCTATCAGCTGGATTAATAATAAATTGATTTAACGGATTATATATTAAATGTAGCAAAATAATAAAACAAGGACAGCACTAAACGAGAACGAAAACAATTTTCTTCCTAAAAGTCTTGAGAAATTGTTAAGACCTCTTCTTTATCTTTAAGACAGCTGACGTCGACAATATTATGTTCTTTTTCCCAATGCTTCTTTAAAGTAGTTGAGTCGGCATAGGCAACCGAACAAATTATGCACTTATGAGGCTTCTCGCCAGTATGCTTTAGCATGTGACGTCTAAGATTGAATCTTTTCTTAAAAGTCTGATTGCAAATTTTACACGGTATAGGTCTAACATCACTATGAACACTCTTCTTGTGACTAGTTAGCTCTGTAGTGGTTAGGAAAGCTCTCAGACATAAATCGCATTTGTGATCTTTTTTTCTCAAATGCCGTTTTTCGTGAGAGAATCTTGCGCTATAGCTACTGCACAATTTCGAACAATATCTACATTTAAATTTCAGCACCCCTTCTCTTCTAGAGCACTTGATTCTAGCGTGTGAAACGACTGACGATTCCATTTCACTTTTAAATTGACAAGCTGGATATTTTGGACAAACGTAATAGCCTTGGAACGGCATAAGAGAATGCATAGATTTCTCATGTATAATTCTATGCAGTTCAGATTTACAGATTGCGTCACATATATTACATTTAGTTTGCTGTGTCCGAGTTCCTTCGGTGCGGTTGTCTTCTTCCGATGAGTCCCTAAGTTCATGAGTTTTTTCGTGCAATCTCAGATGATCTGGTCTTTTAAATCCTTTTGCACAGAACGAGCAAACATATTTATTCTTATCCCCGTGTTGAAAGTTCAAGTGAGCTTTTAACGAATCTTTATGCTTAGAGACGAATTTACAATCTTCGTAAGAACATCTAAATTCCAAAGATTCGTGTTTTCTACGTTTATGGGCAACAAGTGTTCTCTCATTAAAACATCCAATATTACAAATATTACACGTGACTTTAAAATTTCTACAATTAAAGTCTTCAACGCTTGTTAAATGATGATTTGATTCTTGTAAATGTTTCTCAAATTCAGATTTATTGAGATTGGCAAAACTACAGAGATCGCATCGAAATACTGATATATTATGAATGCCTATAAGAGGTTGGTAATGAGAGAAAAAAGGAAGTTAATATACTTCAAGGACAATTATACGTATTGTAAACATACTAGTCTTTTTTGTATCCAATATTTTCTGTAATTTTCCGCTGTAAGAAGAGATATCCAATTCATTATGAGAAAGTTCTGACTTTTGATAAATGTCTCTATATTAAATATGAAATTGTTGAATTATCAGCAAATTATTCTATTTTGATAGGAAAATACCTTAAATTTTTTTTTATTACTGGTTTTCTTGAATGTTTTTCTATTGATTTCGACATATTTCCTCCCATATCTTCATTTATATCAATGATTGTTGTGTCCTTCTTGAAAGTTTCGTACCTGTTAATTATTAGATATTTCTTAGTGATCATATCATATTCTTTACGTCTGTCTATTTAACTTTTGTGTTTTATTAATTTATTTTTACAGTCATAAAGTTTTTAATCAGTAGTTATATGCAATTTTTATAAATATGTCTTAATTTTTTGTCTTTTACATGTTCAAGAGAAATGATAGGAATTCCGCATCATTTAATTCTCCCTTTAATCTTTGCCATCTTAAGCATTCGCTTTGGAGATTTATAGATAATTCGTCATTAGACGACAATTCATTCTCGAACAACATGAAAAATGGCGTCGTTTAACTAGATGGCGCTTATAAGCGAAAAAACAATTCATTTATTAAAAAAAAAAGCCAAATGATTTTATGAATAAATTGTACTTTTCCTATAAATTAGCATTTATTATTTCTTTATCTTTCTGCTGTTTATTTGTATATCAATTGAAGAAAAAGAAATTAGAGTATTATGATTACTAATAGCCGAAAACCTCTTGAACTTTTATTAACTTCTTAAGCACTTTGAATTATATGATATAAACTTTCTGAAAGGAATTTGTATCGTCATCGTAACAAGATGGTTATAATTTCATATTTTATGTCTATGTTTATTAAGAAACGTTGAAAAAATAATGTATTTTCCACATTTCCATTCAAAAAGATAACAGTTGATAAATACATCAATTACCCATGATGACAAAATATATAAATACTAAGAGAATTTCAGAGCTAGCTTTGAATTGAAACAATTCATATCTCGACCAAAAATAAGATATTCAATCATGAATAAATTGAATATTCTATTAGGTATGATGAAATAAAAGTATTTATATTATTTATTAATATTAATAATCTCTTTTACAGCTTTATCCTTTGTTAGTTTCGTTGAAACTGTTCCTTTAAAAGCTAAACAAGCTAAATTAAACTTTAATTTGGTTAATCATTGTAAATTGGATAGGAAAACTGTACAAAATACAAAATTAAGTCTTGTATACTTTTTGAAAAATTTTCAGAGAAATTTATTCGAATCATATCATTTGGCCTATCAACTGAGGAAGGAGGTTGATAGATATTATTCATATTTTTTCATATATATTCTATATATATATTACTAATTTTCCTAATAGAAAGGAATAAAAGACTTACCTTCTGTTCAAGTAGGAAAACAAATTGCTGAATTGAAAAAGTACATCAATTTGAAAAACTATACTGCAGATGTTGGAAGTAGTTTAAAGAATATTAAAAAATCTCTTTCATTTGCTGTATTCTTTATTCAACAACTTAGATCTAGTAATCAGCTTATTAAAGATAAAGAATTACTAACGAATTTCCAACTATTTCTTCAATTTGACGAAAAAAGTTTACTATGCAAATTGGATGCTTTATTACTTAAATTGGGTATAAATTTGGATTTTAAACATTCAAAGAAGCTATTAGAATATCCTATACATTTATACACAAATGAATTTGATATGAAAATAGATTTAATGGCATTTATTAGAGTCTTCAGGTCTTTTGGTAAATCATCAATAAAATTTTTAAAACTTAACTTTTCTACTTTATCTAATCAATCTAAGCGTTCCACTTCAATTTAATTGAATAAGTTTACCTGCCATAAAAATGAATTAAAAGTAGAAATTGGATAGGATTTTTTGTCTTTTTTCTTCCTCTCACACACTCTCTCTCGCTCTTCTGTGTTTATCTAAAGAATTTTTTGTTCTTTTGAAATGCTTATCAAAAGCCTGAGTTGTAACATTCTTGTATTTATGTACAATATGTAATTTTTGTTTGTAGATAATATAATTATGAATAAATATTAAAGTTTAAACTGAAGTTTCTCCTCCTTCTCTTCTATTTTGATTGTTTAATCTAGCTAATCTTCGAGGTCTAGTTATTATATGCATAATAACATATCTTCTTTGAATAACAAATACCATAAATGCAATAATAGCTGCCACAAGTATACAGGCGATTGCAACTCCTATAATTGCTGCAGTACTCGCTAACGAATCAATTTTTATCGAATTATCCGTCGGAGCTCTAAAATTCCAGAAGAAAGTGAAAAAAAAACAAAATAACACTTTAGATAAGGATCGATAATTTTAATAAAAATTTATCTTACTTTCTCTTTGAAATTGATTCACCTTTTAATGTAAAAGATCCAATTTTTACTATCAATTTTCCACCTTTAATAAGATTATCTAGGATATTATAAGCCTCATTTGCGGTGATACCTACATAAACGTAGTGAAATAAAATTATGAACTGTAATAAAATTATAAAAATATAACCATCGCGAATTTTAGGTAGGAGGATGAACTTGAATATTATTGAATTGCTTAGATTACTATCCGTGAGAAGTCTCTTAGTTAATCTTTCCTCTTTGATATTCAATTCTCTTGATAGTTTTATTGCTATTACATTTGGTGTCATTTCGAGTAAAGAGTTCAAATTTAACTGTTGAACGGTAATGCCGCTGAATATTATACTAATTTCTATAGGACCTCCTATATCGTCTATATTAAATGAAAGTATATTAATTAGTGTTAATCATGTATTTGTAAAATTTCTTAACCTTGAGTAAATGAATGAGTTGTCGTCATAGCATATGACGTCATCTGTTTGTGAATGTCTCGACAAACTTGACTAGTGATTGAAGGACATATAAGAATTCCTTCCCAGTCTTGCAACTAGTTTTGAGATACACACACACACATATATATATATATATTCAAATATGAAGCAATAAATTCTATAATTTATGTAATGTACTCATGTTTACTTTTAAAGTCTCACTATAAGGACAATTTATCCATTCGTTACCCAATTTAACTTGTAATGTTCCATTTTTCATGCATGAAATATCGTAACATCTTCCAGAAGGTTTCTCCCGAATCATAAAGTTAGACTATTAAAAGAAATTTAATGGAATCAATAAAAAAATTGAATATTAGTCAGTTTTGAAAGAACCTTAATTGTTATGTTGGCAATAAAACATCTCCCGTTGAGTAAATCTCGATCGCAACGAAGCTGAATAGGAATTTTAAACACATGAATCATAGATATATAGTTAAAGTCTATTGATTTAGTTAAAATACGAATGATGACACGTCATTCAAATATATTTTATACTAACACTTGAATCACTTTTATATACTTTATTACAGCCTAGATAATCGTCGCTTTGACAAACTCCCCTATCCCTTTGCAGGTAATGACAACCTATTCTGTTAATGAAAAGACAAATTGAGGATTATTCATATAGTATTTTATTGCTATTCTTTCACTCACATATCGTTCGATTTGCAAAAGAATTTAGGGTATTCATCATTATATTTACATCTGTTTATTGGCAAGGAAAAGTTACAACCTAGATCTTCAGTAATAAATCTTAATTAGTTTTTGAATATTCATATTTAGGTATGTTTTAATTACTTTTTCCCCAGAGGAAAGTATCCGCCGTATCGTAATTCACTCCATACCAACCAGAATCTTCGAAAGCAGCTAGAGTTATCTTATCAAGGATAGTCACCCTCTCCTGTATAAACATTATTATTTTACTAATAAGGCTCAGTGCTTGAATGATAATTATTTACATCTCCTACTGTAGAAGTCATTATTGAACTATACATAAGTGAAGAATCCCAATGGGATGTTATATCTCCATTACTATCTTTTTGTAACATTGGTCCAAAATCATTTAAAACACTCTTTTTTGTACAATTAAAATGCTCTCTGGTCATCTCAACAACTTTTGGCGTAACTAGTCTCTTTGCATAGTAGATATCTTTTACGGGATTTACATGTTTTGTACATTTGCCTTGTAGGTCGCAACTTTGATAATCGTGAAATAAGTCTTTAGTAAAGCCCAGAGCGTGAAATAATTCGTGTAGGGCAATCTGTAAATATGTAAATAAAAGACATGACGTGTCTCCTATAACGATAACAATATCGGAAAATCTCTAACGATAAAGTTAGCCAGAAGAATAGTCATTTTTCAAAAAATTAACTGATAACTAAAGCGATAAAACTCATTTATCTTTCATTTAATAGGGAAATAGTAAGATAATTCATCTCAATTACGTACTATTGTATATATGAATACATGAAAAAGAAACTAAGATGTTTTATTATGTGTTAATTACTTGGTTATTTACTTATTCATTCACTTAAATATTCTTTCACATACACTCATAGCGACACACGTTACCGCTCTCTCTCTCTCTCTTTATTACCATTTTAGCTTTTCCAATAGAAAAAGAGTCGCTGGTAAAGAAATTAGGGCATATATTTACATAACCAGCTATTGGCCTTCCCCAATGATCCCTTTTACAATATTTTGCGTATGCGAGTAAATGCCTTTTCTGTAAATTGATAATCTTGTTATTATGATATTCTATTTACTGAAGTTATAATTTAATATCTTATTACATCTTTTTGACAACGTTCAGTAACTATTGATTGAATATAAAGAATATAATCATAATCTTTTATTCCATCGCCATCCTTTATTATTGTTTTTGATATTGATGAATTTTGATATGGCCATTCGTATAGGCCTTCTAAATGCTCTGATGGAATGTTAAAGTCATCCAAACATTTTTCAAGTTGATTAAATGGCAATTTCTTTACTGAAGCACATCTGTAAGATTTTGTTTTAATTTAATTTTTATGTAGATTTATTTAAATTATATGCAAAAATCAATTACCTATTTTTATTTAATCCAATTATCCATGCTCTTTCGCAAGATAAATTAGATCTTGGTAAGAGTAATCTTCTCGGTACTCTTGGAACTATTGAATAAGTTAAATTATAAGTAAATATTATTAATTAACTAACTAACCTTTTAACGCTTCCGACGTCCTTTGTATGGCTAGAGACCATACGTGTTCAAGTATTTTCTTCTCCTCGTCGTTTAAATCAGTTTGATGAAATTCCGCTTTAATTCTTATAGATTTCCAAGAATAGAACGGAATAAAATCATCAGTAGACGTTATAGAAACTGATTTTAGGCAAATTATCGTTATTATAGAGTAGAGTATTCTCATTTTGATACTTTTCTTCTACGCCTTTCATATTACGTTATTTCTAATACGGAAATTCAAAGGTAGATATCTGATAATCCTGAACTGTTAATTTCTTTCTTCATAAACGATTATAAGTTTGTATATAATAATAAAATTGTCGATAATCCAATGTTAAATCTACTGAAAAATAGACGAAAATTAAATAGAAACTTAAAATATTTAGCGAGAGGTTCCCCGTCTTAACTCTTTAAAATTTAATATTCTTATAGAATATTTGGAAAAGAAAGGGGGAAGGGGCTTGAACCACTCAAAAGATAACCTGGTAGAAGGTCTTAAAGGTAGGCTCATACTAATACCCTAGTCAGTATTGAAAATCTTAAGGAACTTTATTCTATTCGAACAAAATTTTTATGTATTTTACAAACAAACAAAATAATATAGAAATTTAGCAGCAATTCATTTTTCAAACGTATTTAAGTATGATTATTAAGGGATTCGGTCTTCGATAAGAGTTCGTAAATCGTTAAAGTTTCTCCTTCGTCTATGTTATAACCCTTTTTCAACCCATAAGGATTCGATGGTGTTTCACAATCGTAATGAACTTCCTTTCTCAAACATTTATCAATATCAACGCTACTAAAAAACGCTATTGACTGCGGCAGATCGTTCATTCCCACTTTCTCGGCAAACATACAACGAACTAACAAGTTTGTAATTTGTAAAGCTAAAGCTGCTCTATAACGGCTCTCAGATTCTACTAAATAACGAACTTCGTCGTGTATACTTATAGAGAATCTTCCTTTGATATCATATTTTTCGAATAACCACTTCATTGAAACTAACATCAAATGTAGATAATCAACTGCAGAACTCTGTACAACCCAATTTATTCGTGACGTCATAAACTGTTGTAAAAATGAATAATTTATATAAAATATATTAGTAATAAAAAAATATGAGGGAAATGAATATTTTCTCACATCTGAAACAACATTAGCTGGTTCTAAAGATTTCGTAATAGCGCAAGATAACACAGGCGTTATCGGCTTACTTGAACAAGCAATCAATTCAAGCTTGTTAAACATTTCCGATTCGCTACAAATAAAAAAATCCATTGGATTTTTTAAAAAAAAGAATGAACAAAGAAAAATATAGTAAACCTTCCTCCTTCCCATTTCTCAACGACAGTACGCATATTACCATCTTCATCAAGGTCTTTGCTTCAAAGTAAGGGATATATAGGTTATATTTAATCAAATAATAAAATGTAATATTCCCTTACATTTTCAACTTTTTACCCTTTGTTGCCGCGTACATTACTGATGCTTTCTTACTAGCTTCTTCTTTTGTAAGCCTATGGTTAAATTGTCTTAATAGTCTTTCTGCAAAGGTTTTGCCTGCACCGTAAATACGTCCATAGTTAAAAACCTGGATAGAAAGTTTACAAATTTTTTTTTAAGAAATAAAGATTGGTCAATATTGTTTTAATCAATTTACTTTGGCCTGGTCTCTTGATATTCCTACTAGTTGGGCGGTTTTACTATGCATATCAGTTCCGTCAGATTTTTTACCTTGCAACGTCATCCAGGCCAAGGCTGTACAACCGTGAATACCTTGGAAATGAGCGTCACCTAATAAACTAGCAATCCATAATTCTTGAGAGTCGACGTCAGCACCAACGAAATGATAACCGCCTGGACATTGAATCATTGCCTTTAATTCACTTCCTACTCGATCTTGCTATATGAAGATAAGAATTATAAAGCATTAATTGATAAACATCCACTAAAGTATCTTACGTAGGCGTTACTAGCCGTTAACCAAGTTGATTCGACTGCCCGTCTTGTAACAGTGCCAGCAGTAACAACTCTTGGAATTATGGCCCCAATGTATTCATTGTTTATAAAGCTGTCTTTACTAAATGATAGAAAGAAATTTTAACACAAAAAGAGAAAATAAATTGAAAAACAACTTGTTCAAATAGCCAGGTAGGGTTTCTTTCGGTAGACTTATACATATTTGTTGCCTATGGACCAATAAGGGAATATATTAGTTGTTAACGTTTTAAATTGACTGTAATATTCCTTTTACATTATTCGTTCTCTATTCATTTTCCAATATGAGCACATTTGACTAAATAGCATAATTCTATCGGCTTTTCCACCGCTATAAGAACGTAAAATTCCTTCTTCGAATTTCGGTATATAATCCTTCGAAAGAGGGTTACCACAATTGGCATCCGGACCATCTTTATGTGGTAGCTTAAAGAAATAAAACCCTGGTATTTCTACGTCCGTATGGGGTCCGTTTCCTTGATGATAAAAGGGCATTCTATTCGATCCTCTCTGAGTAGAACACAACTGTACAATTGTTGAGTACAATGGAAAAAAGAGCGGAAAACCTGTTTGCGGCGTTTATTCTTTTCTTTCATGTCGTGTTTTTTTAATTCTTGCCAAAGTTTATTCTTTTCTTTCGGATCTTCTGCATTCTCTATTTTAGATAAAATATCAATCATTTTCTCTTCATAGTTTAATTTCGAATCGGGAGAAAATTTCATCGTTTCTTTGCAAATTTCAAGCGCTGATCTGAATAATAGATATTGTTGTTGTTAGCCGGTAA
Organism: Dimorphilus gyrociliatus; assembly: GCA_904063045.1. Classification (NCBI taxonomy): domain Eukaryota; kingdom Metazoa; phylum Annelida; class Polychaeta; family Dinophilidae; genus Dimorphilus; species Dimorphilus gyrociliatus. Next base: position 906,245 of record CAJFCJ010000014.1, on the reverse strand, counting down.
ATAGGTCAATTATATACAATGCCTTACATAGATGGAAAGTGACATTCGTCCTCTAAAATCTCTCCTTCTAATGACTCGCCAAGTAAAAACTCTTCCTTTGGCACTAGGTATCCCCATCCGTGAGATGAACTATATGTAAAAGAAGATATTGAATTAGACAAACGGTTATGATGAGGAAAACTTGTCGTAAAACCTATAATGCAGAGGGAATCCATCCCAAGTCAGTCTAAGTAGCTTTGGTGTTATTCTCCTAAGTGTACTTATGTTAGAAGGACCCCAAGGTTTTTGAATAGAGACTTCATAATGTTTCGGACAAAGTTCTCTATACCATCTAAAAAGGAATAAGTACGTATATTAAATCCGTATTCTTCTTCATTGATTTCGAAAATGATTATTTACTCAGGATATCCAACCATATGAACACATCTCTTGGGTAATAAGGGAGAATATTTCATTGCAATTCTAGTTTTTTCAGCACGATCTCGAGATGACATTTCCTTAATCATTTCTTTGTATTTAAGATTAACTTTTTTCTCATCTACAACCTTTACAGTCCAATTTAAATCGTGTAGCCAAGGATCATTTGTATATCTATTGAATATAGGTATATTTTATATTCATTTTTAATATGAATATAACTATTAGGACAGTAATTATACTTTTCCTGGGTTAGTTTAAGAGCATTATCTGCTTCATCCATCAGGATTTCTAGTACTTTACCATTTAACGAATTATAAGCCTTCTCAGAATTAAGTATGTATTTATGCCAGTTTTCGTTAATAGGTAAATATGCCGATCCCATTTCAAGCATACCAGCAAATGTCACAGGATGAGGAAATCTAATATAATAGATGAAATGAAATGAAAAATTCATATTCATCCGATAGTTTACCTGTTTTTAAATTGAGGCCAAAGAGCTCTATATACTTTTGCTGTTGCCAAAACATCTTCACAACAGTAAGAAGTAAGTTCCTTTGATAATTAAAGTATTCGTATTCATTTTACATGCATGTAAGATAAGCAATTACTTCTTTAAGTTAACTTTACCTGGAATTGATCTCTTATTTCCTGCAGACTTCCTTTAACGAATATATCTCTGTCTGATTTTTTCAAAGCGTCACCCCCGCAGTGTAGACGATAAACATCGCTTAAGTTATTTAAAGATGATTCTTTAATCCATTGAAAATTCTATCAGAAAAAATAAATAAAATGACTATCCTTGATAAAAAAGAATGAATCCTTTATATTATAACTAACCGGCAAAGATCTTCTCTGATGCATACTTTGTTCATACTCTAAAACCTCTTTCCTTTTGCTATCACTCTTCTTAGCGATAAATAGTGTTCTTTGTAGACTAGTTAAGCCAGAAATTGCAATATGGAGAGACATAGTATCCAAAAACCGGGATTTGGACGGCTACAGGAGAGTATAATGTAATATAAAAGTAGAATTTTAATGGTAAAAAAAAGAGTTATAATGATATTACTTGGAGAAAATACTGTTCCCTCATAAATGATCGGTCGTAACTGCAATTATGACCAATAAATAGACGAGGTTTAAAGTTCTTGAATGGATCTAAATCGGAAGGAGATGATTCCATAGGAATTAAATGGTTCAATGAAAGTTTAGTTTCAACACAATCTTTATCAACGAGATATTTACTACACCAAGAATACCTAGGAAAGAAGAAGATTATTTAGTGGAGAATCTAGTTAGACCAATAGTAATATAAATTGGCAGAGTCTTTAACACATACCATGCCGTTGGGGAAACTGCTGTAGCTATTACTGGAGTATTTCCATGAACGACTGCAACTTCTACGTCGACTATTAATCCTTCTTCGTCTGGAAATTCCACACTTTCCCATCCAGTAGATGTATACTTTGTCCAGCCAGCCCTATATTCCCAATGTTTTGGTTTGTTGGGAATATCGCAAGTGAGCAGTCTCTCGGCAATGTCGAAATATGGTTTAGATATATCTAAAGCTATATTTCTAAAGTGTTCATCAAGATTTTCTCCTCGAAGGTTGGGTAATACCAAATCTACATCTTCAAGTACATCAGTACTTTTATTATGCAAATCATGTGCTTTTAAATGTTTATTGATTGCTTCAATATTAATATTTTTTTTACTTTTTTCCTTCTTAAAGATTTGCTTATAAAGATTTTCCGAAAGCATTTGAATGCCTATTTCATTATATCGTTTATCCGTTTGGTTCGTATGACTAATATAAATATATCTCTGGCATAATCCAAGACGATTGCATCTTGCTATTCGTTTGCAATAGCGTGAAAACATTGTTTATTACAGATGGTTGTGAAAACTTTGATTTAATTTTTTATTACCAATCTTTACTAATTTGGATTACTTGTTCTGCTTCTATTTAAATGCAATAAGTTATTTTTGATACTTTTAGCGGGAATGTTTACCGTAGCAAACATTCTGTATTCTATCGACCTTAGTATTTTTTTGAAATATAAGTAAAATATTCATTTTCAACAACCCGTTTTCTATTAGCTATGTTGGCTTTCGTAACAGTAGGCACGACTTCTTTTAATGATTTAATAAGAGAAGTATGCAGTGATCAATGCTTAAAGGTAACTTATACAATTATATAAATTATAATATTTATATACGTTATTGCTACAGGCGCTTAAAAAGCGAGGGTTCAAAAAACTTCTCCTCCAAATTGGTCGAGGTACCTTTATACCTGATACAACTTCAAAAATACTTGATGTAGAATACTACAAATATAAAAATAAAATTATAGAAGATATTAACAAAGCTGATCTAGTGATAAGTCACGCTGGTGAGTAAATATAATTCTTATTTTCAAATATCATCCGCCTCATCCTAAGACGTAGCTGTTTCTTTATATAATAAGCCTAACTTTTACTGATATTAAATTATCTTTTAGGAGCTGGAACATCTCTTGAAGTTTTAACTGCTAAAAAGCATTTACTTGTTGTCGTTAATGATAATCTCATGAATAACCATCAATTAGAATTAGCAGATCAACTGCAAAAAGAAGGATTTTGTTATTATACAAACTGCCAAAACCTTGCTGAATATTTATCTACAATCAATTTAAGTGATTTGAAACCATATATACCGGGAAATCCTGAACTATTTATCTCTTTTCTTGATGAAGTAACAGGAATCAAAAGTTTAAGTACTTAAAGCCGATTCAACAAAGTTAATCAAAATGAATGAAATACATCAATATTTTACTAAATTTTCTAGTCTTTTTCCTTTTTACATTGCTATGAAACAGTATTACAGGCAATAATTATTTCATAATAATCTGACTAAACACAAAAAGAAAGTGTTGATTCGAGGTTATTTTTTGGATCTCTTTTCTTTAGTACTTAAATATACGAAACCATAGTAAGTTTTGGTAAAAAAAATTCTCGAATGTAATTTGTAGTAGTTCTATAGTTTAAAAACTGGTGCATTTTTAATATATTTCAATTATCGCCCATCACACGTGAGATAATACGAATCAAGTAAAAAGATAGGAGTCTCCGTTAAACCTATAGTGTATTTAAAATGGCAACTGGAGATTCTCAAACTAAACCCCAAAATTACACGGATGAAGAGAGAAATGAACTTATCGATCAAATTAATAAGGATTTTGATGAATTTCTAGAAAAAAAATTGGCAACATCAAAAGGCAATAGTGCTTTAGAAGATAAGCCTATCGAAGAACTTTTAGCTGTAAGTTACTTAAAGCAAGCATGTATAATGAATTAGTAAAGATTAAATGTATATTATTCTCTCCAGGAACTAGACAGACATCCAGCCTTCATGAAAGAAATAAAGCCGAGTGATGTGGACAACGAGTACGTTCAAGCTCTTATGAGTTTAAAATATGAAACAGAGGATACTCGAGGTGTTTTAACTCTATAGAAATAATTAGTGCTTTTTTAAATTAGCAATTATTATAGAAAATGCTGAAAGTTATAAAGAAGAAGGAAATAGACATTTTAAACTCAAGAAGTATAAATGGGCAATAGATAATTATACGGCAGGTATTGAAGAAAAATGTCCGGACAAGGATTTAAATGCTATTTTATATTCAAATCGAGCAGCAGCTAATTATCACCGAGGTATAAAATAATTATTTCTTATTAAGTTATTATTTTAGGCAAACATTAAGAGACGGAAATATATGTTATTTAAGGTAATTACGGTTCAGCTTTACGAGATGCTTCCTTGGCACGTAAGTTTAAGAAGGATCACATGAAAGCTGTAATAAAGGGAGCAGAGTGTTGTATAAAGTTATCTAGATTCGATGACGCTATGGAATGGTGTAAATATGGCCTGTTGGTAAGAATAGCTCATTTTTGCACATATATTATGTGTATTTGTAGTTTTTTTAAAGAAACATATCATTAATTTTATAGTTAGATGAATCGCAAGAAAAAATACAAAAACTCAACGAAGAAGCCAAAACAAAATTGGTAACTATATTATATTCGAAATATTTTTACTGGGTCGTTAAAAGCAGCAATTTTAGATAGAGAAAAATAAAAAAGAGAGAAAAGCTATAGCCGAAAGAAAGAGACTATTAAGGAAAAAGACTGACTTAATGTCGGCTATAAAAGTTAGTTATTTTTATAATAGTAATAATGAAAACTGATAACTCTAAATGTAATATTTTAGACAAGAGGCATAAGATTAACCATGGACGGAAATGTTGTTGATCTATCAAATGAAGAGCAAATAGAGAAAGTCGACTTGGAGAATTGTCATTCCGGAGTATCTGTCTATCTTTCTGAAGATGGTAGCATGGTTTGGCCTGTAATGTTTTTATATCCAGAGTATGGTCAAACTGACTTTATACAAGAGTTCCAAGAAGCTGATTCGTAAGAAATTAGTTTTAATTACATGGCATTAGTCTAATTACCTTTTTCATTTATGAAAATAGTTTCGCTGACCATTTAAAAGTAATATTTGCTAAAGATTGCGAACCACCCCCTTGGGATACTGAATTTAAGTATAAATATAATAATTTAGAGGTCAGTTGTCAAAAGAGGGAAAGTAATTTGCTTCTTTTAATTACAATAACCAAAAAAATAAATGTTCTTCGTCAAATCCAGATTTTTTTTGAAAACAAGGACGAAAGAAAATTGTATAAAATTCGACCGTCGATGAAATTATTGGAAGCCTTGAAAATGAAAAAGTTAGTTTTAAATTATATTTGTTTCTCTCTTTTCGGATTAATAAGAAATTCAATTTTTTTATCCAAAAGATTCTTTGTTGAGGATGGAACTCCGGCTTTTATTTTACTACCTAAAAACAGTTCATTTAGTGAGGATTTTCTTAAGAAATACAAATTTGAAACTTGAAAATATGTACAAAAGCTATTTTTCACAAGATATGATATGTAACGGTTTTTTTCTATCAACAGTCCCAAAATATAAAAAATTTGATCATAATTTTGAATCATTTAATAGGAATGAAAGTTTTTCCTTTTTTCTTTAATTGAGGCATTTTAATTGGTCGGAGGTAAGGATTATCACTATTAGCATCAGTCCCTGTTTCTTCAGAAGTTACGGTATCATACTCTTTCGGTAACAAGGCGTCTATGTAGGGTAACGGCTGTTTAGCATTGGCTATCACTAGAAGGAGATTTTAAAGATTAATTAAAGATATCTTTTACTATTATAAAAATATTACAAGGAAAAGCTAGCGGATCATCTTCGAAAATGAGGTCTGTTTCACCAGTTTTTGCAATCAAAGTTGTTAAAGCTCTCTCGACGTCTCGCTTTTGAGATGCTGCTTTTTCCCTGAGTTCAGCATAAGTGCCTAATAACAATCATTATAATACTTCAATAAAGTTATAAATGTGAAACTGCATTCATTACCATGAGATGGAGGATCGGGTTGCCTCGACATATAAGTATGGGGATCAGGAAAGCTTGGCAAATATGATGGTACATAGCCAGGCATGTCTGGACGTTGACCAACCCTTAAAGTTTTCATTGGGGGTTTTGTTGTAGACGTAGCCTCTTAATTAGCAAGTTATTTATTTAGCATATTTTTATAAATAATTTTTATTTACTTACGATCGAAATTTACTAATCTCATTGGCCGTTTCGAAAAGTCCTCTATTTTCGTAATATCGTTACCTAATCGATTTATAATATAGAACTAAAGAGAGTAACAAATTCAAAGAAGTAGCATACCCATTTCAATAAGAGCAAGACTTATATCAGAAATAATCGGTTCAGTTCTATTAGCAGCTTCGCATATCATTTTTGCCTGTTTACCGATCTCAGTCAAGTCTAACAAAAATTAATATTTTTTAAATGCACATTAAATCAGAATGATTTAGAATGTTACTTCCTATTTCAAGAAGTAAATCAATTAAGTTAAAATTTGAACAAAATTACTTACAACTTCGAAGCATCTCAGTTAAAGTTGACAGAGCAATCGGATTAGCTGCTTCAAATCCAATCATTTGCAAAATAGCACCAATGCTGGCTTTAAGAGCTTTTTGAATTGCAACATCATAGTCGTCTTTTTCTGTGGAACTCATTTTTCAGGTTATTTGAGCATAACAAATAATTGTGGTCTAGTCTTTTTGAGTAGCGGACAAAGGCAGTTTCCGTTTCCTGTCGAATACAATTTTTCGAAGGCTGGCAGAAATAAGAGTAGGCCTAGATGAAATCGATAAACGAATTTTTTCTTTCAGTTCCTATACTCGATAGTTTCGTTATTTGGGAACTAATTTTCCGGTTTTAAAAAATCATACTTCTTCTTTCACTATCGATAATCTCACGTGAATTCGATATTTCCCAAACTCAGTTCCGTTTCCGGTTTCTGGGAGCAGAACATTCGAAAGAGCAAAGTATATTTTTAACGAATAACAATGTGGAGCATACATTCCCTTCCAAATAAATATACTAGATCGAATGTCGAAGGTAAATTAAGTCTTGAAAAGCTTTAAAAATGACTGATTAATTGATCTTTCAACAGGAGAAAAAGTTTGTTATCATCTTTTCACAAATAAAGAATACAAACTTGGAAGATCGCCGAATTGTGATCTATCATTTCCTGAAAATAAGGCTATGAGTAGAGAGCATGCTACATTAACGCTTAAATTTAACCGGAATGAAATAGTTGGTTTAATTGTAAAATCAATGCTATAAATACATGTTTTTCAATTATTTTTAGAATAACTCTAAAATATTTCCCATAATAAAATTTATGGATAAATCCACTTCAGGAACAATGTTTCAACCTAAAAACAAAACTATTAAAGGCGGCGAAATAGATATTGCAGAGCCTACAGTTTTCTGGATTGGAAAATCAAGTTATAAGTGAGTAATACCATAGTGGTTGAAAACTGCATTTCTAAAGTTCCTACTTCAATATACTAGAATTGTTTATGAACCTTTTGTTATCTGTCCTTCGGGATTAAATTTTGAAGAGAAAAGAATAGTAGAAAATGATATTTTAACTCTTGGAGGTCATATGGTAAATGAGTGGTCGTCTGATGTTACTCATTGCTTAAGCAACAAAATTATCCTAACGAAAAAGGTGAGAAATGATTTAAAATCTAATAAGCTAATAACTAATATATTTGTTAAGGTTGTCTGTGCGTTGGCATCTGGAAAACCTATTGTACAAAGAAGTTTTATTACAAAATTGATGCAAGATTTTCACTTAAAAAATAGCGAATCTCCTGATCCTAGAGAGTAAGATACGAAATTTTTATATTCTCGAAGAGTCTTTAAGCTCTACTTGTAAATTCAGGCATCTACCTAAGTTTGTAGCAGTGAATTTACAGGAAATGGGGGTTAAGCCAGTAGATTGTAGTGAAAATTTGAAGAGAAATAACCTATTAAGGGGATGGAAATTTTTTCTAATGAGTAAAAATCAAGTAGGTTTTTAAAAAAAGTAAACACAGTATCTTTTAAAATCTACGAATGACTTGTTCTTTTTTTTTAATAGAAATCATTACTAGCCAATGCTTTAAAAGAGTTAGACGCTAAAGTTGTAATAGTTGAATCGGAGAACGATGCTAAATTACTTTGTCAAGAAATTGAAAAGCCTAAAACATGCGTACTTGGAGTTGATGTAAGCAAAATAGAGTCGACTGCAGTAAAGAATATGTATCCCCTTATCAGAAAGAAATTGAATGAGTATTTTTTTATTTACAGATATATTTTCTGTATATAGACTAATAATAATTATATACTTACAGCTTGGGAAAACGATTTATAACAGATAGTGATGTAGCAATGGCTATGATAAAGTGTGATCCCATGGGATACTGCGATCCTAACTTACCAGCGCGTATGCAATAACTATATTCTTAATCTTATTTTGTCTTAATGGTTCTGAACTTTTATAGAATCTCAATTGCAGACAAATTCGGAACAATCACAATTTAAGTCTGTAACGTTTGATTTTTTTAAATTACTTTTTTTATTTTTCATTGATATGTAGCGTATTTGTTAATACAAAATCTTCATCAACCGGCTCTCCTCCCACTAGAAAAAGGTAACTTTGTTGAATAACCGAGTAAGTAAATTCACAATATCTATTCATGTTACAGACCTTCTGAATCTTTTGAAGAGACTATCAGTAAACGTTCAAGGTTTGTAACGCCATTGAATTATTCGTATCTTGAATTATTCATGTTATTGCATTATTTAGGATATCCAGCGATACGGCCTCAATAAAATTGGAGAATACCTTTGAATCTACTAAATCAAGTATCAGTGTATTCAAGGATAGTGATATAAATACAGAGAAGGATGCTACTCAAAGCAGAAGAAGTAGTAAAAGACACTTTGACGAAAACGAAGAGAATAGCACTGAATCAGATATTGTTCAGTCCTCCATACCATGGCCTTCTCCAATACAGCGACAGGAATCAAAGGTTGTCTCTCCCCCTAGAAAAGTAAAAAAAGTCGAACGAATTATTGACACAAAAAGTGAAAAGAGGACGGAAATTGTCCAAAATGATGATATAGGAAAATTTAAAATGCTTGAATCCACTAATAAGTGGTTGTCGAAAAAGAGAGTTCCGAACAATGTATGCATATAATCATATTCTGATCGGAAAGTTCAAAATATTTTGCGATTTTTTCAGTGTAAATATGTGCCCGAAAATGATGATTTACAGAATGTTGATGGAGATCTATTTACAGTCAAATCTGCTAGTTTGGTTCGAGATATTGAAAAGCGTCGCAAAAAAGTAGTCAAAGTAAGTAATTCACATTCATTCGAACTATCTTTATTAGGTGTGTTGTAGGGGAAGAATTATGTACTACCTGAAGTAATAGGTCTATCAGATATGGTCAAGCATACTGTAAAAACTATTGAAGATCTGTCAACTGTAGGGACCTCCAAACAGGTAAATATATCATCAATCTCTAACTTATTAAATGGCTTGAATTTAATTGCAGCAATACTTGGATAATGATAGTGCCAGCCAAAAAGTTAGCGAGCTGTTTAATTAACAAATTTACCAAACTTTGTTTCTTTTACAAATGAAAAATAAACATTTCCTTAAACCGATAATTTTGATATACATACAATGAATACACTTGTGCAAACTATACAAAACTTTATTGAATGTTCAAATATCACTTCTCCACAATTTGATGGTTTTATCTTGCTCAAGGGCTGCGGACGCTATAATATTTTCGCTTGGATGACAAGCGGTACAGAGCACCGTGTCAGAATGTCCTTGTAATTTTTGTACAACTTCTTTAGTTTGCAAATTCCAAATATAGACTTGATTATCTTCAGATCCGGAAACAATCCATTTTCCACCGGTTACTGAGAAGTTGGCAAAAATGCAATATTTTTCGTTTTTATGCCCTGAATATGTTTTAAGGCATTTTCCTTTTGAATAATCCCATAATTTTAGAGTATTATCTAAAGTAGCTGCTAAAATATATTTTCCATTGGGGGAAAATTTGACAAAAGAGACTGGGGGATTATCGTCGTCTATTAGAGTTTTCAGGCATTGTCCACTGGCCGTATCCCATATTCGGCTACGAGTAATAAAGTATTATTATTGAAAATTGCATAATAATGAGAAAGTATTTCTAATATCTACCATAAACCATCATAGGAACTTGAGACAATCAAAGAACCATCTCTATTAAAATGAACGGCTGTAACGGGATCCGAATGAGCTGGCAATTGTTTCAAGCATTTCCCAGATTTGACTTCCCAAATGCGAACACTTTCATCAAACTATTCAAAAGACAGATTCTAACATTGATAAAGGTAACTTTCACTATTTGATCAAAAACTTACAGATCCAGATACAATTAAATTAGATTGTGGATTAAAATTACAGCAAAATACGTAGTTACTATGTCCTTTCAGTGTTTTTATACATTTATTCTGTTTAATGAAAAGTATTCTTATCAATGACAAGTGAAACAGTTGCATATATTGAACTTACTGAGGCATGATCCCATATTTTCAAAGTTTTATCGTCGGATGCGCTAACCAACAATTTACTATCCGATGACCAGGCAATATCAGATATTCCCTATTTGAAATGATAAAGTAATACATAAATATCATTTGATATTAAAGATGAATAGATATATTGAATATTTACTAAGCGATGTCCCGATAGAGTTTTCTCAAATTTTCCATCGTGGGCACCCCATATTTTTATTAGTTTATCAGCGGCTAAATATAATAATAAAAATATTTTAATGATGCTAATCGTTCAAGCTATGAGCTGTTATTTATTACTTACACGAACTAGCTAGCCATTCACCATTGGGACTGAATTTTACGGAGGAGACAGCTTTTGTGTGTCCCGCCAAAGTAAACTTCAAAATGTAGTTTGGTTTCTGCAATTGATAGCACAGTTATAACTACGTATATAATTCATCTGACTTATAAGTTATTACCTGTGGGCCTGACGTTTTCGTAGCAGAAGGTATTGAAGAGGGAATTGCCGGCGTTGATGTTTGTGTAAAGCCCGTGGTGCTTAAGCTTAAAGTATTTTCTGTTCCTTTCATGTTATCTCCACTATCCCCGAGTTTGTCTTCTTCCGACATTATAAATGATATATTTAACAAAGAAGCTTTTATAATTAACAAAAATTAGTGATTACTATTTAACTCTGGCAGAATCGTCTATTCTAAACAGGCGCACGATACTGAATATCGATATCGACGATATAACATACTTCCTGTGCGCGTGCGTATATTCTCGGACACCGTAAAAGAACTAAAAATATTCGAATATATTTTATTTCATTTATTCCCGCTCTAGAAAATTACCACCTTTCTCTATAATAACCCTAAAGCTGCTTTCAGCCCATAATAGTCCGTTGCAAAGTGACACTTGAAACTGTCAAAGAGCAAGATCTCTGATTTCCTATAGACAACAATTAGAAGCTTATAAAAGATTTTTTCCATATAATTCCAACTCATTCTAAAGTTGGTTTACTCGTATGAAAAAATTTATTGAAAAAAAAAATAATTGCTCAATTATATGCTTAAACACTACTATTTCGGAAAAACCGAAATTCACTGCAAAAATTGATTTCTCATAAGCATTTCGATTGAACACTCGAAAAAAATATGAATCTGAATTGTTTTCATTGTTTGTAATGAAGATATTCCTTGGAGAAATGTTTGCGTATTCCTCTATTGACTATCTTGAAAAAGAGACGTATATAATTCCGCTTTTGTTGTTGAACATCGGAATCTATCTAGAATATCCTTTAATTTATATTTTCTAGCTACTGCTGAATATTGTTTTGAATCAGAATCAATTCTCTTTTTCCTGCAGGCGTTCAAAACAGTTTGTCTTATCAACACACCCAAAACTCTTCTATTTACAACCATGCCATCAACCAGAGGTGTTCCAAACCACTTTTCATTACCTCTATTGGGGTTTGACAGGTGTATCCGGAATAAACCGGAAGTTAAGGGATGAACGAAAATAATAAATACGGCTGTCTCTCCAACTTGCTTTGCGTAGACATCTGAGGCGGATGTTGCTTTCATACTTCCACCAGACGTCGGTTCTAAGCCAGTTTTAGTTGTTTGAATAAAATCTGCCGCCGGGAAATAATCACAATCTTCGAGGCACTCTGTCCAGACTAAGAAAATACGTAGATTATCACTTTGAGGTTGTTTTAAGTTAGCCCTTTTCAAAGAAGGTTCACCACTTTCCAGATCTACGCTCATAGTTTTACTTGACTTTAGGGATGTTTCAATGTGCGGAGCTGTGAACGATGTTAACAATCATATAAATGTTCTATGCATTGTATACATATTTAAATATAAATATATATATATATATATATATATATATATATATATATATGTATAGTTATGTATCTATTTATATATGTACACAAAGGATACCCTTCTTTTATTAAACTTGTACATAATTTCAATCACTTTTCACATTTTTCTAAGCTTTTTCCTCTTAAAATTTGATTTACTTTTTAAGTAAAAACAAATAATATATAAGTAATAAAAGGATGATTAATCAAACTATCTTGTCTAATATTGACTAAATAAATGAAGCATGTTAAAAATAAAGCTCGAGTAAGCGGGTTCTTCTCCACAAACCGATTGTCTCCAATAAATTAGCCAGATATTCTTCACTTCTCGATTTCTGCTTACACAATCCCTTCTTTTCTTTTTTTGTTATAGTCACCGTTTTATACATTTAAATTTATTTTAGTAGTATAGATATGTAAATGTATATACAGTATATACTGTATATACATTTACATATTTATTTATATATATATATATATATATATATATAAATACGAAAATTAATATTTATTATATATAAATAAATGCATTTTTTATGAATTTTAATTAAATATTGTAATTATAAGCTACTTACGAGAATTAAAGTATTCAACTGCGCTATGTCTAAATGGGCACGGTTGAAAAGTTCTCTTAGAAGGTACAACTATTGCTAATTCGCTGCTTGAATTTGCCCAATATAGAACTTTATTCCTTCCGTCGTATTCAGATGCTCCAGTTTTCTGAAAGAGTGTTTTTTTTTTTTAAAAATATTGCATAAAGTTTTAGTTTACTTTTGCTATGTTGTCCGCTATATTTGATTCCTTCTCTGGTTCTACTCGGAATGAGGTAGACAAATGTCCTGTCCAACCAGCGTGAGATTTCACACTGACCGGCCAACCAAGACTGTGGAGCAGCTCCAAAAATACACCATCGGTTTCTGTAGATGAACCAACATTTCCAAGGATATCTGAAGCTCTCCTCTGTCCGCTTTTCAGATAAAAAACATGTAGAGTGTCAGTTGACCTTGTTGGTAGCTTATCTAAAGATTCTAAGGCTTCTGCGAATCCTGGTTGATTAGAGTTTAATTTTACCAATGATGGAGTTGCGGTAGATTTATTTTTATCAGGAGAAAGAGTTAAGAAACCAAAATGAGATAAAAATAATCTGACAGTCTGAAACTCTTCTCTGATTTCTGGAGGAGAAAAAGCTATTTCAGAATCTGGAAAAGGTCTTTCTTTTCTAAGCTTCTCCTCGGTTTTGCCAATTTTCTTCTCAAGTATTTCCTGTTCTTTGATATGCCTCTCAACCTCATGTAATTGGATGGAAACTTCTTGCAAAGTACTTTCCAAAGGTGGTACACTCTTATCTCTACATATTAACGATTAATTAAATTAAATAAGAAGAGCAATACTATTAAGAAGATACTAACGCTTCAACTAATGGTACGTTGTTAACGCTGTCAGGGAAATATTTATCGGCAATTTTCTCCTCGACCTCTTTAGATTCAACAGGTTGTGGTCTATCCACTTGTTGGCCAGAGGGAGAATATGGGAAATTCTAAAAATATAATTTAAATACAGACAATTAGACTTACTTTGTCATTACGTTAGTAGTTCTTATAGTTCTTACCTCTTTATTTTTAGGAACGTGTCTCAGTTGCAAAGTCCACGCAAAACGACCATAAGTTCCGCGAAATATCGCTGATAGTGTTGGAAGGGGTTCTTCATCATTACCCAAAGGCTGTTCCAATAACGACATTAGTACACATCCGTCCAACACAAAATATTTGAATTCTCTTAAAGGTGTAGAATTTTCTTTATTGCATAACCTTAGCATACTAGCTTCGTCTAGTAGGCTGCTGACGCTCTCTGGCGCAGTCGGCTGAGGATAATGGCCAACGTGAGTCATAATAGATGCAAGAAGAGCCTCTGCAGCATCCTTTACTCTCATCGAAACGGGGAAGAGATCTTTCCCATCTAAACAATTAAAATTATTTTACGTTGAAAGATATAGATAATTTTTTTTCTAGTAAACCTTTAAAGACTAGCTTATCTCCCTGATCACTTTTCTTTCCAGCAACCCCCAACTCAACGGTTTCCATAACGGCGTGTAAGCATTCTTTGTCGGCTAAAAGATACGAATGTTCGGTTGCCCAATCAGATAGACAATGAAAAGCCGCAACAATAACAGAATGTAAACTCTTTTGATGATCTTTTGTAGGTCTTGTACATTGTTTTTGAATATAATCGCAAATTTGCAATGTTGTTTTTTTACAAATGGCTTTCAATTGTTCGTCTGCATGAGTTAATCTTACAGACGAAAGTGAGGACAGAACTTCTATGGCTGCCATTGATACTTCAAGATCAGTATTCCAAGACTGTATTAAGCGATTTGATACCAAAGTGCAGATTTCTGTGAAAACTCCTTGGGCTGAATCTGAGGCGAAGAGATGGGAGAAAAGAGAAAAAAAGTATAATTACCAAGTATATTTTAATATATGTAAATGCTATTTAATATTTCTATTAAATAGCCTATTTAACCAATAAAATATACAGAATATATATAATAATCATTGGCAAAATAGATATACTTTATAAAGCTGTTTAACTATTACAATAATAGAGTGAAACTTAAAGAAAGGTTAATAAACTAAGATAGGAGGAATAGGTGAACAATAGATAAAAAATAAAATCAATTATGAGAAATTCATAAAATGATTGATTTGATATGATCAAATTAGACACAGAAAGAAAAAATAAGATTAAATTTACAGTTAAAGATCAGAATGATAGATAATTATTAAAATAATAAGAGGGTAGTGACGAATATGTAATACCATTTTCCAAGCCTGTAAAAATATATCCCGATGGGAGGAAATTAGGACTATGATCCCAAAAATTGCGACTTTGATGGAGTCGTGAATCTAGTTGTGGAAAGGCAGCAACATTGTTTTGGATGTGTTTAGTTACGAATTTTGTAAATTAGTTGATTAGTTTATATATATATATAGAACCAATATTAATATATCGATAATCACCATCGAAAGATTCCCGCTTGTTATAAGCAAGGTCAACAGGAGTACCAGCCGAACTGCTTCTTCCTGTCATTGTTAAATGTTAGTTGAACTAATTAGTTTCTAGAATAAAATATAAATAAAACAAAAGAAAACTTTAGAATTTAGCAACTCTATAAACCGTATTTGGATATTTATATATTTGCATATTTTCAAAGTTTAAATTAGATATATCATTATAGAGTTAGCTATTTTTTAATGCAAAGAAAATATAATAAGCAAGATGATTGACGTTTGTTTTAATTTGTTTTCAGAAAGCAGTAGAGATAGAGCGTGTGCTTTTGTGTATGATACAGTACACTTGAACAACTTTTATAGAGAACATCCATATTTTTGTATGTTGTATACTAGTGTTATACAATCTCCTCGCTTTCTCTATAGTCGTCTTCACTCAAATAGCAGATATAGCGAATAATCATCATAAACAACTAATAGAATATTCTTTAAAGAGCAATTTTTGATATAATAAAAACTAAAGCGGAAAAGTTATTCATTCAATTTGTTTCTTTTTTTCTTTTACAAAAGAAGAAAATGATCATCATAATAATAGAAAATAATATCTGCTGATTATTCTCTTTCACTTCTTTTCAACTAATTAATTAATAAAGAATATGGATGTGATCGAATGAACAAATTGTGATAATTAAAAATCCTTTCTTTTTATACAAAAAGAGAAGGTATTGAAAAAAAATTGAATAAAAACGGAAATCTATGTAAATGATTAAAATGTTTAAAAAAGAATGGAAAGGGGATGAGGAGTTGCGGAATAAATAAGGCTTGATCGTGATAAGAGTGACAGAGAGATATTGGGAAAATAGTATTGTGAATTAATTATTCTTATTCATACAAGAAAATTACAATATTCAAAATAGATCCCTTTCCCTTTAAAGATATTACAGATATGTTTTTTTTTCTCTAATTTTCGTACTTTTTAGTTTTTTTTTTAAAAAAAACTATTAAATAATATTCTTTTTTTTTGTTTACGTGAAAAGAATCCGTCTGGCAGAAATTTTGAGAATTTTCTGACAGGTTTATACGATTCCGAATCATCCCCACTTTTATCATCTATATATGATTTTGTATATCGGCAAGGGGAAAAAAAACAAAGGATAAATGGAGTTATTTCTAATAAATATTCACGGACATGCACAAACACACACACACATATATATATATATATATATATACATGTATATATATACTAACATATGTAATATGTAAAGTAATAACGATTATATAATATAAAAACTGAACCTATCATATAAGTAGCCTTATAGATCAGTAATACCTGACTCAACAATTGCTACTTATGTAACTGAGGAGAGAAAATAATAAAGAAAGATAATCATAAATCAAATATATACATTCTATATCTATATATATATAAATATATATAGATATAGATATATATAAATTTATATAGTATATATATAAATTTGAAGAAAGAGCTGACTTTCTAGTGAAACTATTAAAAATTATAAAGATCATAAACACAATAATTTTATCAATGATTAAATTAATTTCCTTTTTTCTGTTGTTTAGCTTTGATTATATATATAAAAAAAAAACAAAAATAGCTAATATTTAATATTTCTCTACCTTTTTCTACATCGAAAATACGATGTATTCTCGATGTTTCGGTTATCGTAAAACTTTTAGCCCTCACTAAAAAATTGACGAGAAATAAAAATAAAATAAAATAATAAACAATTAATAAACGATATTATAATAAACATTCAATATACTAATATATACATAACATACACTTTAAAAACTAGTCTATGAATTAACAAAAATCTTTTTTTAATCCTATTTAGATAATAAATAGATGCTAAAATTATGTTAATATTGTATTTTAGGCATATTTCTAATTCGGTATGTAGCCAATATATTATAAAGATTATCTGAATAATGAGGAAGAAACTATAGCATTCCTTTTTGTTATCACTTTATCCTTCTTATAAATAAAAAAAAGTAGTCATCATATTTCAAAAGTGTGTTAAGTCTTCTCTGACTCTTTTTTAATTAGTTCAACTACTGAATAATAATAGAAAAAAGTAAAAAATATTAATAAATACCTGCAGACTGTTGAAAACTATCGCTTTCTTCCCAAAGAGAAGAAGTACTCTCAGCTTTACATTTTAAGGCTTCTATACCATCAGTCTCTTCGGCTAAAGCCAAGTCTTGAACGAATAGAACTAGGGCAGCTGTTTTTTGTTTTTTTTTTGGTTATTATGCTTACAGATATAGTTTTTTTTAATGCAATTACCTAATAATAAATGATTATTAGATGAATATGTTTCTTTATCAATTGCCTTTAATAAAAGGACAATCATACGTTTCTTCAGCGAAAGAAAAGTGACAGTTTTGTCTGATTTTCTATCGAATATATCTGTATAAAAAATAATGCAACCATGATTAACATATACATAAGTAATATATAATATTCGTACCTTTAATTTGTAAATCTCTAAAATGTAGCGGATAACACAGAATTGATATTAATAGATTGATTGAAGCTTTCCTTAAAGCATTCAAAGGCATGTGTTCGTAACCACTTTATTTGTATTATTATTTTAGTCGAAGGGGGAAAAGGAAGAGAAGGATTAATCATAGTTAAATCATTTGTTAAAACAAATTCAATACCTTATAACTGGTCTTTGATTAGATAAAATTAACTCCATTGAAGATAGAATATGAGGCAAGAGGACAGATACTCCTTGTAAATCGACTTGAAAGAGATTCGGCGAATTAAATATTATTGACGCAATAACCTGACTCTGGCCAGGTTCGATTGGTTTATGCTTATCTTCTACATATAAACCATAGTATAACGATATATAGAACCTAGCCAAATACTCTTCTAAGATTTTCTATAAAATAAAATTAAAATTATTTTAAAGTTTAATTGTTAGTGTCCTTGATTATTTTTACCTCTCCCGTTCTAGCGGAGCAAAATAAACGGCAGAGGGCTCCACAAGCTTCGGCTCGACCGGCTTCGTATCCAGAAATGGTTGTTTCCGCCTCGGATTCTCCATCTGCAGTATCACACGAAGATACAGAAGCATGTCGTAGCCGATGCGGAAGCGACGGATGGCGAGTAGCAGTAACTGCAGCAGGGGTTGGCAAAAAACAAACAAAGCGAGCATGCGATTAGCCGGTCACCTTTTAGTATTTATTTTGTTAAAATAAAATATTCAAAAACCCAAACCCTTTCAGTAAAATAAAGAACAAAATTTAAAGCCAAAATAAAAAACACATCAAACCATGTATATATATATATATATATATATATATATATATATATATATACATTAGGTTGGTTGAAAAAGAATGACAACTAAAGATAACGTCTTCTTATCTCTTTTTCTATCTCGCCCTCGTTTACTAGATTATTACATATACTTTCTATCTATTCCCTTCTAATAATTTATTGGAAAACAATATAAACTGAGCATTAAAATCTAAGCATATACACTCTTTTTATTATTACTAATTCAAAACCTGTAACATTTATAAATTGCAATTGATGCTCTCACGAAAGCCGTGCTTAATCAATTTTCATTATATATATATTGTATATATACTGTATATTTATATATATTTATACACTAAAATACTACACTATCATCAAAATGTTCAAATTGCCAATTAGAAGTAAAAAAAAGATTTTCATTTATAAATGACAAAAGTTTCAATTTTCAAAAAATAAATTCTCATATTACTAATTAATATTAATTTAAATCTATCGTCATTCCCATTAAGATTTGTTTTTTTTGTTTAATACTTTATAATTTCTTGATACAATTCTATTAAATAACTTTAAGAACATTTTTCAGCAATATATAAACATACTCAGTATATACAGTATATATAAAAGTTATTTAATTTCTTTTTAAAAACAAAACAAAGCAGATAAATATCTATATATATATAGTAAAATATCCATAAGTACCGTAGAAATTTCTTTTTTTGTTTCTCTTTTATGGATATTGTATTGTTCTATATATAATCTAGGCAGCTATTATGTTGCAGATATACCACACGCACAGATATATATACACATATATATATACTGTATATGTGTATTTGTAATAGTGACAATGAACACCACAAGCTGAACTTATATTTCTTTATTTCTCCTTTCTTTTTCTCTTTATCCTCTATAAGACTAAACTACTCAACTATCTGTAAGCTATCTCTTTCTTAGTACAAATTAATAAGTGTTTAGTGATGTGAGAAAAACAAATTCTAAAAAAAAATATGTATATACTAATACAGTATATATACTGTATATATATATATATATATATATATATATATATGTGTGTGTGTGTGTGTGTGTGTGTGCAGTAAAGATATTTAGTCTTTTATCTTTTTCTTTTCTTGTCTTGTCTCTTTTTTATCATTAAAGTAAAAACGCTCTCTTTTTAGGTATAAAAATATAAATCAAACGAAAAAAAAAATAGAGGGAGGGAGATGAAGTTGTTGTTAGGTGGGTGAGGTGGGTGATAGGGGAGGGATAAGAGATGTAAAATCAATGAAAAAAGAAAAGGAAAGTAAAAACTTGTGCTGTCTGTATAAATGTGCGTGTGTCTTTTTCATGTGTAGTTTTTGTAGTAAAAGTGTTTACTTACAATATATACATATATATATATATATATATACTGTATATATCTTTTTTATATATATATATTGTATGTTTATATATATATATAAATATATATATATATATTTGTTTGTTTTTGCTATAAGAACATAACAGAAAAAAAGTGGAATCTACCTTGCATATCGTTTGCTTTAAAGCGTAAAAAAAAAATCAAATAAAAAATCAAATGATATTTCTTATTTAAAATTGTTTTGTTTTTTTAATTATTATTAATATTTTTTTTTTAAAGAAACAAAAGTAAAGAGTTTTATATCTAAAAACTGTTTATATAAAGAAAATATTTCTATATTAAACGAATATAGAAAATCTTTACATACCATTACCAGCTCCGTATATTTTAACACCAGTTGTAGCCGCTTCAATTAGCCACGCCCCTAGTAGATTCATGATACTGTTTACCTGTTAAATTAAAATAGTTAATTATTAAAATATATCCGTTGCAAATATGTTGTATGTTAGCATTGAATTTTTTCTTAAAAGTACTAATAGTTTATTAATAGTTACCGTTGCTCGTTTAGGTGTTAATGAAGTTTTATTTTCCAGACTAATATTTAAAAAAGTAGAAGTAGAACTTTGGGTAATTGGAGACGATTTATTGGTTGTTGAACCTTTTAGTTTTGCTAAATTTGTAGTAATAAAGAGAAAAAAAAGAAATATTTAGTGATGTTTTTAACAATTGAAAACCATTCCTGCTGTTTTGTTTACATACATTTTGAACTTTTATCTTTATCCAATTGAACAATTCCCGGTGATTTCTTCTTCGATAACGGTGGAGTTTTAGCAGTAGGAATTCCAATAGATACATTAGATTCATTATCCGAATCTTTATTTATTGCCGAAATGCCCAGAAAGGCGTCTAGTAGTCTGGCTATAGAACTTATTGCCAGATGATAAATATTAGGTAATTCGTCTAAACAGTTCTTTTCCTTCGACGAATCCACGTGTTGAAAGGCAGATTCGGCAAAAACGTTATTAAAATAGGCGTTCATTTCTGGAGTTTTCCTAAAATATTTAATATATAAGATAAATTATAAATGATCCTTAGCGCTATTGTAAATATATAGGTACCCAATAATTTCCGGTCTACTCAAATCAACAGGATTTGATAAGATATGGAGAAAACGAAAGAAGCATTGTTTTATACATTCATCGCTCATTGTGTCCAACAGGTGCCATTTTAAATATTCATTCTTTTCCTGATCAACTATTAAAGAAGAAATATAGATTAAAAACTATTAATAGCAGTAACAAAAGCATCATTGATAAAGTCTGTTAAATTGACTAAATTAAGCATTCCCATAGATAAGAGAGATAAGAATATGTTTATGTCTGCTTGTTTTTATTTTTGTTTGTTTGTGATTTTCTCTTTCTTGTTCTAAGAATAAAAGATCGGGAAACAAACCGTTTAATAGGGGGAAATCGTTACCAAACATAACAGGTAGTAACTTAGTTAATAAGGCAACATTAATCTTATCCCATTCTCTTATTAACACTTCGTGGTGCCGCCAAGTGGCGCATAATTCCCTGAATGTCTTCCAATAAGGAGGCGTTGGAAAATGTCGGCTACAAATTATTGCCCAGCTTCTGAATAACGCTCCGGTAATAGTTTCTCTTAAAAGAGTACCCAGGGTAATTTCTACAAGAGAATGATGAATAAATATTAATCAAAGATATATAAAAACTCCCAAATAATTTATTACCTCCTGGTATAGCCGGTGGTGCTAAAAGAACGTTCGCAGCCGATAAAAAGAATTGTAAAATACTTTCGTGAGTAGCTCTATTTAAAATCAGATTATTCCATTTTCCTAACAACTTTTCAACGTTTTCAACAACGTAACGACAAATTTCTTGCCTATCCGTTGGATTTTCTTGAGGATGAGAGACAAAAACGTGAAAAAGATGTTTGAGTATCATTTGACAATAAATATTCGGATCCTCGGCTAAAAAATGTTTTAAATTTGTGGCTGATTCGTAAGCACGATCTGTAAAAGGTAAACATTCGAAAATTCGTTAAGTTCTCACAATGTATAAACTTCTTTTCTTTCTTATTTATTTATATTTTAAGAAGGTTTTTATACAAGAAAAAAGTTTAAAGTTAAAAACTTTCAAAATACTTGTAATAATCTTTTGATTTCACGCCTATTTTTACAATGTAATAAATAACTATCGAAAAATCTATTAATAGGATAAATCTATAAAAAAAACAAACCTAAACTTATCCTTCTTAACCAATCCATATATACTTCCACGCATTTATGAACTGTCTCTTTTTCTATTCCATTCTTCAGCGGCATCTTTACACCGTAGAGAAGAACTTGGGCGATCCAATTAAAATGTTGTTCATCACTGAGTCCATCGAGGTCCGAATTACCAGATTCTGATACTAAATCGCATACCATCTTTAATCCTGTATCGCCTTTAAAATGGTTTAACACGCTCTTCTCTCTGGCATCCTTATTTTGAAGTGAACGATTTACGGATGACCAACCGTGATACATTTTTGTTTTGATGGGCGATAATAACAGTTCCTAGAACAATATTCGTAAGCAGGCGTGAATAGTTTACGCCTTTTTTGTTAGATCCTCGACATATAATAAGTGTGTTGTAACTAAAATATTCAATAAAACTTTAATTTCTCTGGGAAAACTACAATAACGAAGACTGGTTGATAGGTATTTCCGTTTCCGCTTCGAGCGTGAAGGACAAGGTCTTTTGTTGGCCAAATTTTTATGTTTACAATTAGTGCCATGCAGAATGTCCTCTTTGAGAAAAAATGATGATAGGGGTGTCATTAGATGTTTTGAAGTAACAGATCCCCAAAGACATCCTAAAGGTCACACTGTATATAAAGTAATTTGTAAGGTAATATTTTATAGTTTAATCACTTAATATCTCTGTTTATTATTTGATCATGATGATATGTGTATATATATATTTTTGATATGTAGCAAATTCTCACACTCGCTAAGCATTCATCAACTCAATAAATGTCTTTAAACAGATCATCGGAACAACTAACGTAGATTCTGCTGTTGAACAGGTGTGATTTATGATCTTTTATAGTAATATCATACGGTACTAATTGATTTTTGAACACAACGTTTTATAGACAGTAAACTGGAAACGTTACAATGATTTTAAGAAGTTATACAAAGCCATGCTTACTCGCCACCGAGCTTTACATCAAAAGGAACAATTTCCCCCTTTTGCTAGAGGCAAAGTCTTTGGTAAAAAAAAAAAAGAATATTTTCTCCCTCTGTTTCTCTGTTTTAAAAAAAAGAACATTAGTTCTTTATAAAAAATGTTATCAATAGTTTATAATGTAATTCACTTTTATTCAACTTTTCCGGACAAACATAGGCCGTTACGAAAAAGAAGTAATCGAAGAGAGGCAACAATCTGCTCAAGATTTGTTGAATTTTATAAGTTGCAGATCATACTTAGTCAATAACTCCGCATTCCAACGATTCTTAATGGTATATGTTAAATTAGAAAGTCTATTCTAATAAATAATTTTGTTTGTTTATATTTACATAAACTTAATAGGGAAGTAGGAAATTAAATTCGTTTGACGTTCTTCACCCGCAAATCAAAGATACTACGAGTATGACGGATTGTAATTTATCGGATACATCCTCCCTTGTTGGTGCAAGTACAGATTCCTTTCCAATTGATAATAAATTTGATATTGGCTCTTCGGATGATGACCAAACCGATTTTACCGACGAGTCAACGATATCAACTCCGCAAGCCGATATCGACATGGCTTTTTTCGATCCTCTATCCAAGGGAAATGATACAGATGAGCAAATAACTTTCGAAGCTAGTGGTAGTTTATCGGATGCCTGCACGAATGGGGATTCGCAAGAAAACGAAAATAGTTTAACAGTTACTAAAATTACGAAAGTTCCATCATATCCTCAACTTTCTCCGCCCTTTTTTGATCAAATGGGCAATTCATCAAGAAGCGCCTCATCGTCACCATCAAGAAGTTCAACTTTGACAAAGATATCTTCCCTAATATCGTTAGACGTAAGAGATAGAGGAGAATATATCTACGAAGCCGCTAAGCAAATAACGTTTGCTCAAGAAAGTGAATCGAATGGTAATTTTGTAAACGCTTTTCATTTCTATAAAAGCGGTGTTGAGATTTTACTTCGAGGGGTTCAAGGTAAAGAAAAATTCTATATAAGTAATATTATATAGACCTTTTAGTGATAAAATTCTCTACTTTCCCCATTTTACAATTATCTATTATCATCGTTTTATAAAATTTTTAGAGGATGACGACGATACCCGAGTACAAGTTGTTAGAAGAAAAACTGCTAGATATTTAAAACGGGCAGAAGAAATTCACACACGATATGTATCCGAGTCCATTACAAAAGATTCAGAAAAGCAAAAACCTGATATAGTAATTAATTAATTAATATTATATTTTAGTATTTTATAATAATTTTATAATTTTTCTCTTCTATCTTCTTTTTTACTCCTCCAGCAATTTGATGATAATACCTCTTGTCAGATGGATAGGAGTGTTTCATTCCTAAAGGGTGATATTGATGAATTGCACAAATTTCGTGTATTAAGAGTACTATACAGATCTGTTATGCTAGTTATAGATAATAATACTACATATATTATTAAAGTGCTTAGAAAGTCGGCCTGCTCATCTAATATGAAAACAATTGCGCCTACTCATTGCCCATTTATGGTTCAGTTGTACAAATTTTACGAGACTGATAGTGCAATATTTTTACTGTTGCAACATGCCTCTGGAGGTCGCCTTTGGAAATACGTTTCTGATATCTTCCAAAACAGAAATTATGGTCCAAATGAAAATTCTGTGTCTACCCCTGATGCATCGCAAGTTCCTTTCAATTTTGGATTTCACGATTCTATAAGTTCAGTTGATAAGTTTTATAGTCTTATGCATTCTTCATTAATCGACGAAGATTCCACATACGTTCCTGAAAGTAAAGTAGAAGGTCGCTCTCCACCAAACTCTACTCAAGAAGTTATCGAATCGTCAAAAGAATTGATAAATTCTGTAGATACATATTTAAAAAATGATAAAACTGATATCGATAATTGTAATGATAATTATCAACGAGAAGATGAAGATTCACCATGTGAAGATAGCATCTACGATTTATATAAAGCAGAGGATAAATTTGATGAAGTATTTGATACTCATTCAGATAAGAAGGACAATCAAACCTCAACAATCAGACGAAATAGTGGCAACGACTGTTCGAAATCGAAAAGAACACGACACCTATCAGCTGTCTTCGCAGAACTTGATTTAGCGGACGAAAAAGGGTTCGAAAGTCGCAAAAAATTGCCTGAGGGCTGTATACGACAATGGGCAGCAGAGCTAGTTGTCGCTCTTTCAACTCTACACTCTTATGGGGTTATTTGCAAGTAAAAAAAAATAATTAATAAGTTCTTTTATTATAACATTGTTTTAATACGTTGAATTTATTTTCCCTTTCTAAACAAACTCAACAGAGATTTGAGACCTAGTAATATACTATTAGGTAATAGAGGTCATATATTATTAACCTACTTTGGACAATGGAATTGCGTCGATCAACCAATAAATAATTACGCTCGTCAAAATCTTTATACTGCCCCAGGTATTTATCCAGCCTTTTTCCGTTCTATTCTTAACACTTTCCCATTTTCCTTCAGAAGTAGGAAGGATATACGAACCGAATGCTTCCTGTGACTGGTGGAGTCTTGGCGTCTTGCTATTCGAACTAATAACAGGAAATGTAGGTCTTAATACGACTCTCTTTAATAGAAAATAATATATATATATATATATATATATTAGTATTTTTTTTGCATAGTCTATTTATTTTTTTCTTCTTTCTTTAATCAGAGCTTAGCTTTCTGCCACCCAGCTGGTTTTACCTCTCACAGTGATTTGACTTTCCCCGATGACGCGTCTTTACAAGCCAAATCTCTAGTCAAACAAGTAAGCTTTTCTTTCTCTTCTATCATATTTTGAACATTCATAATAGATGTCACTACTCACAGTTGATTTGTTTCGATCCGAGAGAACGATTAGACGAAGAGGAAATCAAACAACATCCTTTTTTCTTATCAGTGGATTGGACTTCTTTAGAACGTTAACGTATTGAAAATTTTAAAATATAACAATAATAAAAACAACAATGAAAGACTGAAAAGATAGAAAGAAAGACAAAAGAAGATGAAGAATAGAGAGAAAAGTAAGAAAAGGAAAAGAAAAAACTGCTAGCAGAGACGACTTCTTATATTTTTTTTTCTTCTTCTATTTACTTTTGTACGCCAAAAAAAAACTTAAATATAAAGGAAGGTTACAAATAGATCTACTTTAAAAAAGATAACATAAAGAGTGAAGATGACTCCGTATGCGTATAATTATTGGCACAAGAGCTAATTACATCATATAAGTTATGTTGACGTCACTTTCCGCTTACATCAAACGTTCGGCGCACCGTAATAAGGCGAGAAAGAGGAAGAACCGCCAGGTGGCCCCGCAGCTCACCGCTATCTCTTCATCAAGCCAATTACTTCGACTCCTCCTTTTCAAATTTTTCCCTATAATTTAACGACCGCTCCGGACATGACACTCGTATAGCCGGTAGTCGTAGAATAGTCCGATGCCGGGAGAGAAATGTTTGACGACAAAATCGTAGACGCTTTCACTCTCGAGAGACGCCCAGACCGGCATCTGCGGAATAATTTCGAATTAAAGACCGTCTCCGACAGCGGTCGTTTTATGTGCGCTAAATCTGCGCTAATCGGGCGAAACTCGAGCCGCGAGTACGTAGCCCCCGGAGATAGAACAATGACGTGCTCGAAGAAATTCTATGCATTTATGATGTTTAGCCGATTAACGCCCCACCTGCAACAACTGCAACAAGCGTGACCGAATGTCTCTATATGTTGTATAGGTTAGCTTATTAACAGGAGCGTGACTCTACAGATAGGACGACACCTGAGTAGGACACGATTTGGAGACGTTTCCGCATCTGTCCAATTCTTTCTTTCTTTTGAAGAGGACGTCATTTACTAATGAATGTCGGATCGTCGTTTTTCTTTCACTCTATCGCCCTCACACTCATTTGTTCTCTTTTATTTTTTGTCCCTAACTTTCTTTGAGCCCCGTCCTTATCGGTCGCTTGATGCTTATCTTCACAAGACAAACATGCCGCCAAAGAGCTACACGCTATCGGGGCGTGGTTCAGGGAATAAAGGTTATTCCAGTTTTTTGACGTATCAACACGAAAGTTATGCAAGCGATCTAATCAAATTTATTCCAGAGAGAGGTTCGTCTAGACCGGGATTGGAGGAGAAATCAATTAGCATTATATGCGTAGAGTCGTTTGTCACGCGAAGCATACGTCTACGCCCACGTGAACCTTTGATGTTCTAGCCGTTGAAAAGTATAGGAAAAGGTATAGAACGCCGGATTTTCCAGCCGCCCTTCAGTCATGTATTGCAGGTGCGCGATGTATTGTTGCAGTTTTGCTGTCGGTTATACACAGTATCGTTTTTCGTTTCTAAACAGAACAAAACAAGGTGTCTCGTTAAAGGAATTCGTAATCATGATGCGCATTCCGTTCGCGGCGTTACATTACGTCGACGCGTGTCGACGACGATATACAGGTAAAAAAAGAGCACAAACACGACATATACAAACGAATACAAACGAGCCGGGACGATGGTAGGTGTTGAATGGCGGCGCTAAATGAATGAGGCTAAATATCTATCATATTTCAGTCCGTCGTTCGTTGTTTGTCATTGTATAGCTGGCACGCTCTAATTTCTTGTTTGTCATCCTGACGTAGACACCTGCGCGTGGCTACCCACCTTTTTGTTTGTCGATTAATGTGAGTGCTGCCCCCGACTATGTTTACCCACGATTTTTATACAAGCTCCGACACTATACATATTACGTAATCAGTTGTTTATTGCTAGATCATTTTACTACACCGAATATCTTTATTAATAACATAGCAAATGTTGAATCTATGTCACTTCGTGGATATTTTCTCTTCTTCTCTATCTGCTCTTTCTTCTGTGCCAGAAAATTCTTGCATACACACAGACTTAGATCCACAATCAAACATTCGCTAAAATCCTGACATTCTGATCTCTCTTCCTTCTCAGCTCACTCGTCGCTATGAATATTCGAATGTTGAACATTTAAGCCGGCAGCAAAAACTACGTTTCGATAACATTCCAAGAATTTTGAAAGCTTAATCTGGTGGTGCACGCAAAAACGTCAATATTTGCGTTGGAAATGTGCACTGTTTAAGGAAAGAACAATATAACAACACGCGCAAAGAAAAAAAACCTCTCTCTCTGCATTTTTCGTCGTTGTTTTTAATATTTCTTTTAATAAAAAGAGACTATTTAAAAAATTGATAAGAAACATTAGATTCTTTTCTCTCTCTCTCTCTCTCTCTTTTTTTTTTTTTCTTTTTAAATTTTTTTCTCTATCTTATTTTCTCTCCGAAAATGGAATAAAATACGCAAACAAGTCGAGGATTTTTAGTAAACACCGTCTCTCGTTCCCTACGCCTTATCTTGGCCTAGCCGACTTGGTCGTCTACTATTTCATTGTGTATTTAATTTTCGCTGGAATTATTACTGAGCTATGCGTGTGAATACGAATAGTCATTTTTTTTACTTTAGCAGAAGGAGCATGAGGGACGATTTTTTTCAGCCGAGGGCGGCCTTTCTATTCAAACTAAAAGCAATTATTATTAACACTAGGCGCTGACCCAGTTGGGAGTTGATGCCTTTTCATCAACCGTTTTTTGGAATAAAATATCTGACGAAAGCTTATTGGCTAGAATCGACCAATCAGCGCAAAGCGCATAATAAGTAAGGCGTGACCTCTCGCACGTCGTAACAGCATACGGCAAAATGTCGACGATGGAGGAGAGTCGTTCATCCTCTTCAACACCATCCCCTGCCAATGGAGACGATAGTTCGGAACGGCTAAAATTAATTAATGAGTTAGGAGAATGCGAAGATCAACGCATAGACGAAAAGACGAGAACGTTTTCACCAGAGCAAGTGGCATGCGTCTGTGAAGCACTTACGCAATCCAAAAAAATCGACCGTCTCAATGCTTTTCTCTGGTCTTTACCGCCAAATGAATTACTAAGAGGTTCCGAAGCGGTTTTGAAAGCCCGTGCAACGGTTGCCTTCCATCGTGGTAAATTTCCCGAGTTGTATGCTATTTTAGAGAATCATCAATTTGACGCTTCAAACCACACTGTCCTTCAAGACATGTGGTACAAAGCCCACTACATGGAAGCGCAAAAGATCAGGGGTCGGCCGCTGGGAGCGGTTGATAAGTA
Source organism: Dimorphilus gyrociliatus (assembly GCA_904063045.1). Lineage (NCBI taxonomy): Eukaryota > Metazoa > Annelida > Polychaeta > Dinophilidae > Dimorphilus > Dimorphilus gyrociliatus. Next base: position 876,863 of record CAJFCJ010000014.1, on the reverse strand, counting down.
TCGTCTTAGACGTAAGTACCCCCTACCGAAGACAATATGGGATGGAGAGGAGACTGTCTATTGTTTTAAAGAAAAATCGAGACAACTCCTCAAGGACAGCTATCAGACAAACCGTTACCCAACTCCAGACGAAAAGAGAGGCTTGGCAAAGAAGACGGGTCTTACTTTAACGCAGGTATCAAACTGGTTCAAAAATCGTCGCCAAAGGGATCGACCATCGCCGCAACCTCATCTCCCGTCCGCTCACTGCCGTTACGCTCAATCGTAAGTATAATGAATTCGTATTAAAACAAAACGCCTTAGAAAAAACGAGCCGAAAAACTCCCTTATCAATCGAGATAGGGCGCTATTAGATAAGAATTCAAAAGCGTAATAAAAGTCCCTCCGGAAATCGACCCCCTTTCCGCATTGTTTTCCACACTCGACCAGATAAGTACACCTACCTTTTATCAGAAACTACATGCACTATAGGCTTAAGTAATGAAGTGAAAGAAAGTTTACATATTTTTCCTGGTGTGCGAAAGTAAAGATAATAAAATATAAATGAAAGAGAAAGAAAACCAACTGGTCCTTTAGCTAAACTCTTTCCGTATGTAACCTCTCCTTTGGTGTCAGTATACATCGAAAACAAACCAGCACGCGGCACCTCAAAAGCTCCGCCTTAAAACGTCTTACATAAGTCATCTTCTATAAATAGATAAACTAGAATCATACCAGAGCATTTTACATTCCAAATAGGAAATCTGTTTATCCAGTCATATTTACGAATATTTAAAAATTTTGAACTGGTATAATAGGTAAGAAAAGATAGGAAAAATGGAATCAATTGTACCTGTAGTTCATATAAAACCATGTTAAAAACTGGAAAACTAATTAAATATGTAAATTAATGCGTAAAATACTTAGGAACTGCATTATAGAGTACGTAAAAGAAATTTAAATCTGCTCGACAGGTGCGGTATTATCCGCCCTCTTTGTTTTATATATCGAGTAGGGAATGATGATTTATAGAATTGGGGGGGGCCGATTCTTTTGATGTATGTAGGATTTATACAGTTGTTATAGAGATTATAAATATTCGTAGACATTTATGTATAATATCTTAGGGATAAAGTTTTTCAAGTAGGATTTATAAATGCTATAAATGGTGTATACATTTAATAGAACTTTATCATCGAAAATAGTTTATGTTGATAATATGTCTACATATAGGCCTTTAACAAGGACCTTATTGAGAAAAGCGAGAATAAAAGGCGACTTTTTGCCACCCGATTTCACCCGAGCGTGCGGAATGTTTGAGAATTGAACATCGCACATGAACAGTCGCGTTTAATGAAAGTGTCAGTCTTTATTAAGATCCGGTCGACTGTTTATTTAAGACGGTCTATTTTAAAATCGATTTTCAATTACGACAACAGTATTGAATCGTCGACGGCAAACGGGAACGTGGAAGAGTACAACAACTACGCTCAATCGTTATGCCACCAGGTTTCTAACCCGAATCCGTGCCACGTCTTCGCCGACGCCAAATATCATCCGAATCTTGTGAACAAACTTTTCGAAGACGCTCACTTAAACATGACGCTGAACCTGGTAAAGAATGAGCATCATCTGCCTTACCATCCAACTCACCATCCTCATTACGAACAAGAACGCCATCACGTACTAGAACAGGTTGGGCCTAATCCTATCTAACATTCATTCATAATAATATTTCCCAAGGAGTTGTTGGGGGTGGGAGGGTCCTGAAACGAAATCAGTTTCCTAAAAAAACAGACATTTTTAGTGTACGTGAATAGAAAAATAATAATCTCTATATAGAAGATTCTTTTGAAAAAAATAGAGAAAAGAGAGAAGTTTTTTTTTCGTCTGCTGACAAATTGCTGACACGTTCCGTAAACTCGCCTCCGTTAATGTTTTTCAATTTCCAACGACTTTCGCAAGGCTTAGCGCCCTGTCAAAATTCGTGTTCGTGTCTTTTGGATCGGGTTTAAGTCATGAGAACGGCGTTCAGCGCATGCGTATTATACAGTTTTTTTTTTTTTATTATTTTAAATATCCTTATTGGATTTGTAAATTTCTATTGAATATATATATATATATATATATATATATATACTATAAATTTTAAATATTCTCAATGTTTATGTTGATATGGTGTTTCCTTTTAGGTATTTTTTACGTTATGTTTTGCAGTTATCCTGCATTTGTGAAAATAATACAATTTTCGCTTTAAATATTCAATATTATAAAATCATGTTTTGGTACATTTCTTTATTTTATTTATAAATATATCCATGGTATGATTACCCAAACACATAAAGCTACAAAATGTACAAACGCTGCGGTGCGTGAGCGCTCATTAGGTACACTTCCCTTTGACAAACTGTCGTGACGTAAGCACTAGTTGACACGACACAGGCACGCATACGAGCTCAGTATGTAGACGCCGGCCATTACGCATTTGACGCGTGTACAAACGAGTAAACATTTTATGAATTAGTTGGTAGGTGGGGGGAAAGGTTACTGCAGAGATTTTTTTACTCTGATAGCTTCACGAAAGAGCGGCACTTAGGGAATGAGAATAAAATGCGCAGTTTCTTATTCTGCTAGGTTAATTGTTGAGAAAAAAAACAAAGCTTAATTGACGCTACATGATGGGGCGTTACCGAAAAGAAACTCTTTGAAGTTGGCTAGCCTGAGGGTGGCCGGGGCGTTCTCTGTTGTTTAGCAAACGATAAATACGACGGTGAAAACTACCTAAGCTTGTTCTCTATCGGGCAAACTGTACATGGTGAGAGTCGGCTTACACTGCAACATGGCGGAAGGCGTCGACTTTCCAATATTGAAATATGAAGCTAGTCACCTGAGCCTAGTCATTATCAATGTGTCTGCTGCCTTTTGATGGTTCCATCTGCTTCTCGTTTTCTATATCGACCATTTTGCACAAAAAGCCGACCTTTAAAACCTTTAAAAGGTTGTTTTCTTTCCCTCCGTTATAACGTTAGGCAGGTTTTTGCTAAAAAATTAGTAATAATAATGAAGAAAAACTGGGTCATCGAGTTTATAAACACCCGCCTCAGGCAAACGACCCAATCGTTCTATATTATAATCTAGCTATAATTACAGACAAACTCCCGCTTTTACGATTTTCACTGTGTAATCACGTGACAAACTCAAGCTAAAAATTAAAGTATAGTTTTGTGACAAAAAGAGATATACATATATATATATTATATATATATATAGATATATATATATATATATTTATATGTATAGTGTATACATGTATATGGGTACAAAGTTGCATATACTGAATATAAATATAAATAAAAGTATTATTCATTGCTGCCTTTCAATAGATGTACAATTTTATCATAGACATGCAGAAAATAGAGAAAAAGACAGACAAAAGCGACTAATCGAATTAACATTTCTCATAAAACGTCACTCGATCCGACGTCTCTTCATTAGCCGAATAGCAGTTGCGATCGTTGCGCGGACGTCTATTTGGCGAGACGCCTGTCTATACAGCCTTTTCTGTATTTTCCTGCACTTCCCTCCCTTCCCCCTTTATCCCTCATGAATATTAATAAGTTTACCTAACGCCTTAATGAGCAATTTCCTCGGTTCGAGAGAATAGTTACGATGCTAATAATAACAATACTATGTTCGATTTATTATAATATAGAAAGAAATAGATTGAACAGCATGGGATAAAAGAAAAAGTATAACAATTAAAGACTTGATTAGAAATAAGTTGGTGGAAGAAAAGGGAATGATAAGAATCGGTCAGTAATGCACCGGAGAGTGGGAAGAATTGATTGAATAATAACCGCTTTTGAACGCCGTATTGAATTTCTCGACGTGCAGTTTGCGTTCTACCCAGATTGGCAAGCTTGATAATTCGGGTGAAAGGTGAGAATGGGACTGGATTGGGTAATAATTATTCAAGTTCTTTATGAATCTATTCATTTATTTCAATACTTTCTAAATATCTCGTTTTCTCCCTCCTTAAATCGACGCTTATTATTGCGGTTAAGAATTTTTGACATACGTAATATCGATTCTATGTTTATCCTGCATAGTTGCTACACGTAGACTTTACAGATAGAAGTTTACTATACGGTTTATATCTATTTAAACCCTATATTTACTATTATATAATATTTTATTCTTATGAAAACCCTTCTCATGACGGAATATGATATATTTGTATTTAGGAAATAACAGATGGCGCTCAACCACAAGATATTACATTTCGTTAATAGGTTTAACCCATAAATAGACTGTAAGAGATACTTATAAAGAGAAGTAGGAGTTGTATCTGGATCAGAAATGTCTCTGAAAAAAGAAATCATTATAAATCCTTCTTAATAAGATATATTTATTAGCTTCACACTCCTTTAGGTGATAAAGCTACTACACGTATAGATGATGAGACTCTAAATAGAGATAAGTGGGGGGGGAGAGGGAGCTGGTGGTCTATGACGTAAGAAAGGGCATCTACTAATTATCTAGCCTACGTAGCTTCTCCCTTTATTTCCATTGAAAAAGAGGGAGAACCCTAAAGAAAGAAAAAAGTATCTCACGGGAACTGTATGGAAAAAATATCATAATAACGCATTCTCTAGGGATACTACTACAGCTTTTTTTTCCCTCTCGCTCCTATTTTCTCGTGCTTTTCACATCTATCTACCTTTTAACAACTTTGGACAGTTACGCCATCTATAGAAGATTTTTGCATATCCATTAGTACAATAATTCATATTATATCATTTTTCAAATCAAAAACGAAAAGTCTAATTGATTTATTACACGATTTAATAATAATTTAATACCAAGTAAATCTATTCAAAGTAGTACGAAAATGCTTATTTATTTTGGAAAAACATCCTTTTTCGGTACAAATTCTGGCTATTATCTTGTTCATTTTACCCCAGTAGACTATCATCCACCCACTCTATTCATAGTTATAACGTATTATTCAATTAAAGATGTTTACTTAAAGAATTTGTACTGATTTTTTTCTACAATGCTATCCCTTTTCATTCTGCATTAGAATCTAGTTTTCATTGGTTTTAACAATCGCAAATATTCTGTTGAAGACTAGTCAATTCAAGGGTAATTTGTATAAGCTTAAAAGACACTTTGAAATGCAACAACACGTTTTTTCTTTCAGCTTTTGGGTAGAATTTATAATTCTTTACGCCATCTTTCGGATAAAGTGGATCTAAATTGACTATGTGATTCAGAATGGAAAATGTTAAATAAGGAATTTTTGGGGAAGTGAAAATGAGTGGGAAGATATAAAGAGAGAGAGAGAGAGATAAGCATTTTGATGCAATTATTATATGATTTTTTTTATAAAAGTCTAGTTCAAAGTGTTTATCTAGGTCTACACAATAAAATATAGTGTACCGTATATGATGTGTGTACAGTCTATGCAAAATTGTTTATTGTATATGTGTACATTATTATTATTTATGGTGTACTGGTAACATAAAGATGAAATTGTCTAGTTTTATGAAAAAAGTAAAGCGAAAAAAATTTTGCGGGTTGTTTTCCTTTGCAGATCGAGTGGGCGCTTGGAGGAGCTTTGTTGTTTTTGTGTTCGTTATCTGTGCTGAAATCTGTTCGCCTCGTTCTTCTCGGGGTATTTACGATTCTCGCAGTCTGCACTCGATTATAGGCCTATGATATTTATATATTTCAATGTAAAAACTTATTACGCAATTCCTAGTTTTTCCTATATAGCTAAACCTGACGGGGATCGTTTCATCTGTCGGCCCTATAATAAATATTACTGTTACTATTTATTCTACTCTCGTTTTTACGACTTTCCTTCAGTTGGCGGAGTGCATTTCGCATGATTTACAGTAAAATTTAACAACCATAGATACAGAGGGTAGAAACTCAGATTTTATTACATAAATATCTATGCTTAAACTTGAAGATTTCCTTCATTGAGAAGAAAAGTCGAAAGGGAAATACTAGCATCTGCCTTGAGAAATATGAATAATCATGAGCAGCCGTAATGAGGCGCTCGTAGTCATAGTTTTTCCTACACTATTCGGTCCTATGCCGTTCTTTCGAAAGTTTCGTTAATGGAGTCTTCCTCCGAGGAGGTATCTACTTCGAACAAGTCGTCGATCAAATCCGGCTCTGTACGGATTCCTATAGAAGATTTAGATAAGGATGATTCTGGGATACTAAATGTTCTAAAGGAGGCTGTACAAAGACATAAAACGGAGGAAGAGACGCCGGCGTCTAATCCGTCTAGGCCCAAAACAAAATGGAAATATACATATGAGCGGACTGCACGAAGAACTAGGTCTTCGAGCCCAGATAAAATACTAGCTCAAACGTACAAAATACTCGATTTAGATTTGGATAACAAATGGTGCTATTTGTCTTGGTCTGAGGAAAACGGGCAGAAGGGGTTTGTTGTTTTTCTTTGGTTTTCTACACATGTACACCGCATTTTTAGGTTGTATTTAGTAATATTTGTCGAACAGTACTACTCTCTGATTAGCCTATGCATATTCGATCGACCAATTAACAATTATTGATAATATCATGTAATTGTGTGAGCAATAAAAAGAATGGTACGAAAGTTCGACCAACTGCGTTGCTAGGGATACGAGGTTGGGCTACGCAGGCGATCGGCTTTCGTGGAATGTTTATCTGAAAGTACGGGCTAAAGTTTGCAATCTGCAAAATCTGCCGTTGCAAAAATTTAGATTGTTCATATTTACGCGCTAACCGGAAGTGGAATTTAACTGACACTTTCGTATTTTATTATTAAAAATGTTTTAAAGAAATTTGTATAATCGAAATAACATATAGAAAATATTGATTTGTTCTGAAATTTCAAGTCTCTTTAATTTAATTGTAAGACGATTCGTGATTGGTTATTTCGCAGAGTGCAGGCTCGCACTTATTTGCAGATGTTTCAAGTAGGTCAAAACTAGAGATGAAGTTATTTTAAAATGAATTTTCGAAGATTAAACGGCTGAAACAGGATAAAATTTTGACGTTGTTAACGTCGTATGGATATCAAATCCTTTAGGCTGTGATAGATGATTTGATGGCAAAAGTTATGGATAGTTTAGTCGGTGCTGGCGATAGTTTATCACGGTAAGTAAAAGTCTACTCGACCGCCGCCACCCCTGTCAAAGGTGTGCTTTTTTTCGCGATTTCGCTTACCTATTGGTTTTTTTGTGCTAATTCTAACTGGTGAATTATAATTGGACTTTTTAAGAATGGATCCGGTAACACATTGCGTTTTAGGCCACTCAAAAATCAATTTACTTTGGATATCGCCCAACAAGAAACAAAAAAGTTCTCTACACTATTAACACCCTTCGTTTTATTAATCATCACTATTTCTCTGGAGGTTCGGTGACATGTATCTTTAAACCGCCTACGCGGTATGTAAGTTACAATTTAATCGAAAAATACCGATAATCGATTAAATTAAGTCGTAAAATTTAACCTGGAGGGATGCTTATCGATATTCAGTCACCGTATCAACTACAAAACAATAACTACCGACAGGACTGGTCTAATGGACAATATATCAATATCTTATCGGTTATGCATACTGAAATAACGGCCAACTGATCGACTATGCAATCAAAACCGCGATGCACCGTTAAGCTTATCGTATTCGAAACAACTGAATAGTTTAAATAAATTCGATAGTTTAGGCGATTTAACATTGTACAAACAAACGAGTTTGGAAACGACTGACTGGTTGATTAATTTTTACACATATTTCTCTTTCAAAATCTCAGGTTAGAAGTTGGTGGTAATTCGAGAAGTTTCGACAACGAAACTAGAAAATTGATACAACGATCTGTTATTTTGAAGAGGGACGAAAGGGCTAATGGTTATGGGTTAACTGTTACTGGGGATAAACCTGTATTTGTAGCCTCAGTAAGAGAAGGTAATGTTATTTTATGCTATTCTCTAAGTTGGCGAATATTTAAAACTAATTTAAACATTCGGGATTATCGAATAAAATATACCAAAAGCAAACATTAACGTTGTAAAAAAGTCGATCGAGTTTTGTGTACTTTTTTATATTTAATCCACGTATTTTAATTCGAATTTTACCCGACAGAGGGACCTGCCTATCGTTCTGGTATCAGGAAGAATGATCGTATAATCAAGGTGAGTCACCAAACGCTGCTTGGCACCGCTCCGTACCTACCTAAATAAGCCTAGTATCTTTACAATGTACTCGTAAAACAATGACGACTCGGATGAAAATTCTAGACTAAATCTATGCCTACAATTGTATTATTGTTCTATGAATGATTTCTGGCACTTTTCCTTTTTATAGATATATAACCTATAAAAAAAAGCAAGATTTTCACTCTCTCTCTTTCTCTCTCTCTTCAAACTTAGGAAGTCTTTTTATGTTAGTGTTTTTTTTAAAACGTAGTTGATAAAATAATGGGCGTTCGCTTCTCAGGTCTATACTAAAGTATTTTCTAGATATTACGAAATTCTGTTATATTATTTACATTAATAAAAACTTAATATCCATTAGTAGGGTTTTCCTAAAAGAAAAGTATATAAAGCATATTTTTTATTTCCCTTCCACTTTTTTAATAGAATATTCCCAAAAAAAACAAAACAAAAATCGAGAGAAACCATTCCTTCTTCTCCCATCTAAATCATTTGTTATTATTATTGTTTTATTTATATTTTGCATAAAAATTTAATAGTTATCTCTAATTTTTTCTTTCTCTTTACATTTTTTAAATATTATAAAAACGTTTTTTAATTAAAAGATCTGTTTTATTTCTTCTTCCTTATAGGTTAATGGTTCGTTGGTAACTACTAGCAATCATCAAGACGTCGTCCAGCATATCAAAGGTAAAGAAAAAAAAAAAGAGTGTTTTCATTTCGTTAAAAGAAAACAAATTAAAAGTCAAATAGGCTGCGAGCTATCGGGTATGCAAAGCATTCGCTGCACACGACGGTTTTATTTACAATCGCTTTTTTAATTAGAATATTAAAAGACAGAACGAATATATCTATATATTAAATATTCAGGTTATTTTTTTTAAAAATCGTGACTTGTTGAACCAAACTTTGTTTCTCCTCCCTCCTTTTTTCTTTTATTACCCTCGTCTCTTTTTCCCATTATATATTTATATATCCTCTCACGCCTTATACTTTTCTAAGTTTCATTTTTTTACTATCGTATCCTCTTTCTTTACATAAATTTTTACTTCTTTACTTTGATTTTTGTAAAACTTATTTTCTTACTGTTTTTTTTTTCTGCATATTGATATAATATTATTTCTTTAAGTCTACTATTTTACATAGAGTATGTACTTAACGCAAGGACCTTGTATGTTATATCTATTTATAAATTGTTCTACATCTGAATGCATGTCCAGCATATATATATATATATAAATGCATCAAGCTGCAAATTGAATGGATATACTAAATCTATGTATATAATTAAGGATATTTATTTATGTATTAAGGGATTGGTTTATGGAAAATTTATTAAATTTGAATACTTTTATATTTGTATATATATTATCTATATAAATGCATATACATACATTTATTTATACGCATTTATATAGATTTGCATGTTTTTTATGCTGAACATACTCATATCAGTATTTTAGTCGTGCGTCAACTGTCGGGATTGATATTATATAATTGCACAGGATATTTGTACGGATAATAATTATAAATATGTTTATTGTTGTTCTTCAACGTTATTATCGTCATCATATCAAGTGAGTTTATAGGATATATTTTTTGATATCACATCCGCTTATTAATATATAACGTATATTTAAATTACTATATACATTGTTAGAGGAGTGTTGTACTGTTATCTCTTTATTGTCTTATCGTTGACATAAAACGTGCTCACTCTCGTATGAAAAATTAACAGGCGGAACTAAGATAAAAGAGCAAGTAGATAATTTAAATTAATTAATAAAGAATTTGGTTAAATTGTGACGCAATTACGTCTGTACTCGCCGACTTGTTTTCGCAAGTTTGTACGCGCTTGTCGGAAGGCGTTTGCATCCTGTTTATATTTTGTTTGTAGGGGCCTTTTCGTGGACTAGCTATGCTATAAACAAGAAAATTTAGATAAATTTGAGCACGAAGTAGGCGGTGAAGAAGCTATTGTAAAAATAATAGGCCTGTGTTAAACTAGCACAAGTACGTCCCTCATTGTATTACGATGGTTTTACCTAACGAGGGGTCCGTGCAAGCGCATTAATTTCAGTCTTGTGCCAAGTTGGTGAGATAGCGTCCGTGAACGATTTCTTTGTTGTTTGAACGAGAAAGCCTCGTGAATATTATCGAGACGTGACGGTCGAATGTTTGAAATGTATGCGTAAACCCGTATTATTACTTGTCCTGCCTTTGCACTTTTTTCCTGTAATCGTTCGTACAGGCCGTATTTATATAGACTTTTAGTGTATTTTTTCTACTCTATCTCACTATCTATGTTGCTATTTTATCACCTAAATGAATTGGTCATCGATTGTTTAAAAGTATAAAGCATGAGAGAGAGAGAAAAATAGAGAAAAACGAGTCGATTTTTGCGGTGTATAGCGAATCAATAGCCTAGCAAAGTAGGTGGCGGAGTAATCGCTAAAATTTTTATAGCTTATATCGTTTTGTGTTCGGGCGGTCGTCTAGCGCCTGTTAAAAGAATAGACAAAAGGCCTTAACGTTATGAGTGTAGTAAGAAGAAATAGTAAAAAGTCAAGGGAACCGAATCCATTTAGATTATCTTTTAACGGATTTATTGGAAAAGCAGAAACGACTTTCAAGAGATTTTCTAAATCAAGAACCTCACTAAGCAAGGCCAATTCAGAAAGTTGCATCAATAGACTACAGAGCTCTTCTGCATGGAAAAATAGGAATCATAGTGTATCTGGTAGTGGCTCTAAACTCCCTGATTGTGTAGTTGTAGAGGATGATGATGAATATGATGTGCCTACAGTTAAAGCCGACTCCATATCTAGTCAATCTGTTTTGGATTTACGTGAAGAATCAGGTGCGCCACCCTAAAGTTTAGTACACAAAGTTAAATTTATGACCTACCGCAGGAAATTTATAATTAGTCATTGGTTATTTAACCGGTTACCCGCTTGTTCGCTATATCTATATATACATTTATGTTTTTTGTGTCGATTTTGTATTTTTTTGGAGTTCGAAAGCCGATTTATGCACGTGTGTAACAGGCGGCCTAAATTCTAAATAATTTCTATATTCACCTTATGAAAAATAACAAGAATAGATGCTTGGTTTTTTGTCTGCTTAATAACTATTTGGTAAAGCTCCATCTGATAAAAAAGCGTTCAACAAACAGTAGATGGCGCCGCAACGCCTTGAACTGTTCAATTAAATCATGCATTTTAGTATTTATACACATTGGCCGAACGCTATATAACGGCACAGGCCTTCGAGTAACACACCTGCGCGAGTGACGGATAAGATATACATTTTTAACGAAATGAGTGAAGACATGGATAATACGTTTGTGACAAGTTCGTCTATCGCCGAACTATATACGCATGAGCAATGTCGCGAAAACTATCGTAAATCAAGTTTCCGTAGGAGAAAAGTTATAAGAAGGAAGAGTGTTGCTTCCTCATACGGGACAGTTCTTGAGGAAAGCAGCTGCCCTACTAAAGAAATAAGGATACGACGGGTAAACACAACAGCCCAAAACTTAAATCGTACAGATAGAATTCGTTGTAAGTGCAGAACTGGAATTATACTGGAATAATTTTTTTTTTGTATGATAAAAAAAATTAATTTCATTATTGTGTATTCTTATCACGTAAATTAAAGAAAAAAAAACTTATGGGACATTGAACGTTCAAGTACATTTCTTGCACCGTTGTCGAATGTGATTATTATTGACACTTTTAGGCCAGCTTTGCATACAAACGCGCGTCTTTTGTCCTCTTTTTACTCCGTCGACGTCGGAGGCCGTTTTGATAACTTGAAATAGTTGTCCCAGTTCAGTTATAAACAGATTTCTATTTTCAGCCGCCGGTGAATATGTCTCGCTCACCGTCCTCACACCTCAGTGCCCAACTCGGCCACCGTCACAAATCGACGTCACAATGCCGTACAACAGAAACGAATCATTCGATTCTGAACAGCAAACACAAACTCAAACACAACCTCATCCGAATTTAAGGGTTTTTTATCAAGGGGCCCTTGCTGAACTGGAAGCTGCAAAAACTGCCTACCACTCTAAACCTTCTCAGAAAAATGCACAGGATGTAGAGGAGAAGAAAAAAGTAGTGGAAAATATATTAAAAACCTTTCCTGCGGACACAGATCCTGAGGGCTATAATTCAGCCGATAGGTTACCACCTCCTCACCCGGGACCTGCAAAACCGTCCTCATTTGCCCCTGCGGAGGATTCTAATAAAGGGCCTCGACCCAGCCACAAAAAGACTGAATCTAATCCAGAGACATTAATGGATTTTTCTAATTACTCTAAGATCGAAAGATCGCTCTCTTCTTCTTCCCACTCTGTTACTCGATCGAATTCTGATCCAAAGAAGACGTTCAGGAATAACTCTCTAGACAATTTACCTCCGTCATCGCAGGTACTACGCAACCTATTTTAAAATATAGGCCCATTTTGTTTATATGGTATATTTGTTGATCACGTACGACCTTGTGGCATTTTTCTTTCAGAATCCGGATTCTACTGCAACTCCAATAATTGCATCGCCTACTGATTCGGGATCTGTGCTGTCGGATGAACAAGAGCCGGCTCCAGTATCACCGTCCAGTAACGAAAGCGAATACATTCAACCAAAGCCTGAGCCAGAGGTCAGTAAAGTGCTTTTCAAAAAAAGTAGGGCGGTTAAAAGACGAGACTAAAACTATTCTTGATCTATAAAGATCCACTTTATTCGTTCAATACGCATGACCGCGTTGTTTCAGAAAAACTTATATACCTTAATCTATTTAACTATAGCCTATACTATCCGATCAAAGTCTCCAAACTGTTCCTGAGGAAGGATCGGAAGAAGTTGTTGACTCAATAATTAAAGTTTCAATAAAAACCGAAATACAGAAGGTTCTTACAAATAATTTTATCATTGAGAAAAGCAAGATTGCCTTAAAAAAGATTTTCATTCCTCTAAAATCAACAAAAAAAAAATCAAAAAATGTGAAAGTTTAAAATTGCAAATATCTTAGAGTTACATATAAACAAATATATATATTAATATATATATATATATATATATTTGTATATATAAACAAAAGCAGTAAAGATAATGTTAAAAGAGAAAGAAGGAATAGCGTTATTGATTTTTTTATATACTGCAAATACATTGATTATTTAGCCGCTTTTTTTTTATTTATTGGCAATCATTATTAATAGTAGTTTTTTTTCTTAAAAAAAAAAATTCTTTATTTTTATATTTTTATTTAAAGCTGTTTTATCGATGTCCAACTATAAAAATTGTATATAAATTAGAAAATTTTTTTCATTTAATTACATGATTACACCGCTGTTAGAAAAAAGATTTAATGATTTTAACTTTGTATACTATATGTATATAAATTTATATATATATATATATATATATATATATATATATGCATTTGTATGCTATGTACATATATTAGTACATTTGTTGTATACATATGTGTTAATATACAGCATATGTGTATTAGTTTTATGAGTAATTGATTAATGATAATTTTTGCAGACTATTTATCAACACATAATTTATATATGTTTTATTCCAATTTAAATAGATTCCTTATGAACCTCCTATTTCGCCGCACGTCTCCCCGCAGCAATCTTTAGTGTGCCCTATTTCTTCGCTAGAAGATATTCGAAATAATCCTGCATATATGGCTGTTTTCCTTCGCTTCGCGTATGAATACGGCAATTTCGGATTAGTGGTAAGTTTTTTCTTAAATCCTTTGACGTAAGAGTCTTGCTGCGAAATTGCAGGCGTCAACCGAAGCTCGGGGCGAGCTTCACCAATTAGAACAGTATGGTGCGTAGAATGACGCCTTGAGCGTCTATCGGTCATCCGATACTAAAGCGAAAACGATTGTAGATACAGATAAGATATATTAGATAAATGTACACGTTTATATAGGCGTGTCGAAATGACCACATGTCATACTCGGTCTGATGGACGTGGGGGAAGACTGTATTACCCGAAGGGGGCACTGGCATTGATCAGATATGACGACTAATGACGCAGCAATGACGTCACGTCGTTTTCGCACGCTACTTTAATTGCTCCCCATTCGGTTAATTACGAATTTTGTGTTCGTTCGGGACGGTTCTCCGCCACACACGGAGTTAAGTTTGATCAATGGTCAGGGGGACGTTTAACTAGCGATTTGGGGGGCGTTACCCTGAGAAATGAACAGGTGTAGTCTTGGCTAGGAATTAATCGGATTTTTCTCGACTAATCGCTAGATTTTAAACTGAATAATCCTCGTGCGTTCGTGATGGAAGTCTATGTCAAAGCGAACCTTTGCACCTTTTAACACGTGTCTATTTAAATTTGGCGTCTTACAGCGTCTCATAGTGCGTTTCAAGTATTTGAATACACCACCTGGATGGGAGGGAATGTTGCTGCCAGCTAATTTAGAAAAGTACTCTATGTAATTTGAGTAAGATTATTACGTGAAACACTGGCACTGTAAAAGTAGCATTATACGGTACTTTTCATTTTTGTCATTATAAACGTTTCTCTGTTATTTCGTCTTTGTTTTATTAATTCGTATAGGTTTTTAAATGCCAATTTTGTGCTTTATCGCAGACATATCACTTTCGTAATAAGTGTCAATTCAAATAATCGCCTGTGACCTTCTTTACGGAGCGTGTTTTAGATTTTCTACGCCTGATTGAGTCGTCCCCTCGTATGCACGACAGTCATGACGTGTCGGGGAATGCGAAAGGGGCGTCAGTTTGTTTATTTAATTTGTCAACAATCCATTTGTTACACTTATACTTGACGTCCATCGGGCCGTTAATGAATTAATCGGGGGTCATATTTTTCCAACTACTTTACTAAAATATTCCAAATTTATTGTTATTGTTAAATTGATTAATGTTGTTTTAATGTTTTACAGGTTTTGTACTTCCTTAGTCGAAAGTTGGCCTCAATTGAAGACTCGAATTTGGACCGATTGAGGCGTTGGTCGTATGAACTGTATAATACTTTCTTAGCCCCTAAATCAATCTTAAATGCTTCTCTTGACCGTGGTCTCGTGGAAGACGTAGAGAAAAGTCTGTCTCAAAAACTCGGTCCGGATATAGCAAAATTGTTATGGCACAAACTGGAGATTGTTTTGACTGAAGGTGTCCTTGAAGATTTCAATAAATTGCAGAATCAATATTCAATTGGTAAGTTACGTTTCTTTGTTATACGAGCCTTTGTAAGGGCGTCACGTGCTGAGGGCGGCACTGCACCTGCTAAGAACTTCTTGATCGTAATGAACTTACACCCGACTAGGACTTAGTTTTTCTTTATAAGCCATACAACATTTATTTTCCTTTAACAGTTTTTTTTTATTTGTATTCGCATTTAAGAAGATGTCGATTGGTATTCAACGCCTAGAGCGGTGAATAGTCGGCTTATATGTTCATATCGATTCAGTTGAATTTACGGCTTGTTGAGCGAAATTAGTGGGGTGAATGCTCCGTTTTGTTGTTAGTCTGCTTTGACTGAACAATTTAAGGCCAATATATGAATTTTATTCTAAGATTTTCGCTCATAAAAGTTTTAGGCGTATAAAGAGCGGTAGAGTAAACATATAAACATTGCACATATGTACTTATACATAGGTGTAAATAAAGTACATTTATAAACGGTCTCTTAATACCCCAAAGATTAAACAAATCTACAGGGGAAGAAAATAAAAAAAAACGCAGTGGGAGGAGCGTTACCGTCTAAATAATGTGATGCCAAAGAATTGGATTGGTGGAGACGCGCGGCGTCTCTTTTATAACTCTAGAGCGGACTAACCACCTCCTATTACAATCGCTACTTATCTCTGTTTACTTCGAAAGATTAACCGTACAGCACTACGATTCGCTAATAGAAGCGAATAAAGCTGAGATTTTGCGGTTTAGATCTTATACGTCTTAAAAATCTTTGCGGTTTCGCAATCAGACTGACGTTTATTGACAAACGGTTAGTGTATTTAGTTTTCATTATGTTTTACGGTTTTTTCTTTAGTTTTCTATGTTTGGCGAAAATGCAGTCTAATCCCACTGTAATGTTAACAATTTTTTCATTACATTTCGAACTGGGAGAAAAGACTTTTCTGTCTAAGTTGTGTAATATTAATAAGTGTATCGATACTATGTGTAACTATTATAAGCAAACAAAATAAAGTTGCCTTGTGGTATAAAACTAGTTTAAAAACTTTTTACCTCGCTTATTTTTCCTGATTTTAATATTTTGTATTATTATTTATTCACTTATCTATTATACCTAACAATGTTTTTTCTGCTCTTTATTTCATGTTTTTTATCTCCCTATGGCCTTTTAAACTCTTTAGATTATTAGTATTTTTGTGTTGCATTGTTAAAAAGAGAGTACGAAGTTTTTTTCTAGGCTTTTATGACTAAATTACTCTAATTTTTATTCTGTCGCTCTCTCTCTCTCTCTCTCTCTCTCTCTCTCTCTCTCTCATACTGCCTCTCCGTCACACAACAATTATAAAAACTTTTTAACTTTTGCCCCTATTGTATTGTAAAGTATATGGATAGAAATTCAAGTTAAAAATTGACGTATTGTATTCGAGGTCTATTTACCATACTTCATAAAGAAAAGTTTGATTAAAAAAAAAAAAAACATAGAATAAAAGATCGAAGTCTTTCGCCGAAATTCCGAAACGTATCCCGTCGCAAAGAATGGTCGAAGATATTTGACGAATAAACAGTGGAGCGCCGGTAACCTGGACAAATAAGTCTTTAGTTCCTTTGAAAGCCGTTTTTGAATAAACATCCTGTCCATCGTATATCTGACATATTAAGTAACTCTATTCCATATTGAACGGATTGCCTTTGAATACGCTCTTTTAATGTTTTTTTGCTAAACTTTACCGCACTTGATCAACTATGAGAAGGAAAAAAGCAATTTCACCTTGAAATTTTATAGTTTCTATTATGACATTAAATTTTGTAAGAAGATACTGACGATACGCGATATTTAATAATTACCAATCTGTCATTAAATTGCGTCATATTCGTGTTGGGGTCATTTAGGTTAAAATATGTGTAATTGATTTTTATGTTATTCGATATGTTAAACAAGATGTCAACCATCCCATACAGGTCTTGGCTGGGCGTCTACGGGTGGCATTAAATTTAGTGACGATAAACTAAAAGACGCAACGAAAACATTAAAAGAAGTGTTTATTGACATGGAAAAGTGTATGAATAAGTTTCACAACGAGAAGAAGTATACTGACGAAGAAAGAGAATATGCTCGTCTATGCGCCTTGCATTCAACATTGAAACAAAGCGAGATACAGTACAATTCAAAAATGCAATTACCCCTCTTCCTATCTAAAGAAAAGCATTATCGAAATTCCATGACCAAATTTATCGATTTCGGTAAAGGTCGTTCTTTTTCGCGAAAAAATCATACCTTCAGCGTACAATTGAACGATCTGTCTACTGTCCTCTGCGATAATTGTTTAATTCCACTATGGGGAAGGGAATGCTATTATTGTTCCAATTGTGAGATGAGAGTTCACAGATCCTGTTTTCAAGTAGTCGATAAATGCAAGAAGAAACCCTCGGCTAGTCGTAGGCCGAATCAGAGTGAGTACACCAAAATTTGATACTTTATCTCAATGTTCAACGAATTCCTTAAGTCTCTTATTACTTTTCTATAGATATAAATTTTTATATACATATTTTAACTAGATAAGATACCATAGATACTATAAAAGTAGCAGACTAGTTTTTTAAGTATTATTTTATAATATTAGCAAGTAACTACAAGATAGTAAATTATAAATATATATATATACATATACTCTATTTAATTATTATTAAACTTATGTTCTTTAAGCAATAACATACGTATATAATGTATATATAAAATATATTCAGTACCTGAAGGTCCTGTGGAGAGTAGCACATTAGTTTCTCCAACTTCGCTAAAGTCATCCGATTCGTTTTCGAAAATGCCCCCTCCGAATGAAGGGGAGAACGATGGTAGGCTGCTGTTTATTTTGCAGTGCCAGTGTTTTTTTTTTTATTTAAAGTTTTTTCTTTGGTGTTATTATTATTTTGTTTATTTTTTTTTTACTACCTTTTTTATTTTCATTTTGTATTCTTTTCGTTTTCAAGAAGGGCAATTGCATCTAGTTTCAGTTCTTAGTAATTGGGCCTATACAAATATTTGTCCTAATTCTATTAAATTACAATTTCAAATGAAATAATCTTAATTGAATATATATATATATAGTATATATACAGTATATATATACTGTATATATATTATTTAAACTTTTACTGTATATATATATATATCTATTCCAAACTTAAAAAAGAAGCAAAATATAAAATAAAAAAGAGTAATGTAAAAAGAAAGAAAGAAAATAGAATGTATAAGATGCAATTGTTTTATGCTTGTGGTGGCACGCTTGTTGTTTTCAGCTCTGGAAACGTCAGGTAGAAAAGTTAGTCGAGCCGAAACACTTATGACTCTACCAAGTCACGGAAATCCTCCACGTTCACCTAGAGTTAAGCGACGTAGTCCTATACCATCACTATTTCACGATGAAGATTCAGATGAGGGTAAATGTTAATAAAAAAAAAAAAAAAGAAAACAAAACATTATACAAATTAAAGAAAAAGAAAAGAAATCTATTTCTCAACATAAATCACCAACAACGTTTTCTTTTTTCTTTATTTTAATTCTACCAACTAATTAACCTGGGATTTTTACCTTTTCTTTTTTTTTTACTGGTTTTTGCTTAATTAATTTATTGTTGTTCTTTTATTTGTTATTGTCGTAATATAGTTATTTTTACTTTTTCATAATATTAATCAATATTTTTTTTGTTTTGTTTAAATTGCTCTTTAGCTTCTTTTTTTTTTATTACCATTTTTTTTTATATAAAACAAAAAGAAGCTAAAAAGACAAACAAAGCAAAAATAAAATTAAAGTTAAAATTAATACGCAAAAAAAAAAAAAGAAAAAAAAGAAAAATTTATAATATTAATAAATTACTTTATTTAAATTTATTCTAAAATATGTATTTTTTTGTTTTTTTTAAAAAAAAACCAGGAGATCGTGAAGGTGATGGTCCCTGCCAAATTAAGTGAGTACAGATTGAAATTTAGTTTTTATAATAGTTTTTTTTAAAAAAAAAAAAATAAAACATTTTAAATTTCTCTTCTATACGCGGCTTTACTGAACGTATAGATTTTAATATTTATTATTATTTCATTTTTACTGTTTTTTTTTTCTTAATTTCATTTTTCATTATCTTATATCTTTTATATGTATATTTATTTATAAGCATACCCAAGTATTCAAGTAAATATACTGTATATAAGTATGTGAATATAAATAGATATAGATATAAGATATTTAAACAAGATATTTGTATATAAATATCTCTTAATTATTTTCTCTGTATAAACGCGATTAAAAAAAAAAGCATAAAACGAATCAAAAAACCCACACGCATCCCATTTTCCAGCAGCAAGGTTAACCGTTCGGAAAGCCTGAATAGGCCAGTTCAGCAGCGTAGAGCTAAAACCGTTCGCCGAACTCGCAGGTGATGAAATTTCACATCCCGAGCTTGCCTTTTTTTTAGTTAATGTTTTTTAAGCGTATTGAAAGTTTTTGGCGAGCGTTCAATTCATTAAAAAACGCATGAAGTTGTTTTTTTTTGTCATTGTTCTTTAACGACTCATTAAAAAATTCAGCTTATTTAATTAACTATGTTGTTTGAAAAGAGAAAAAAACAAAAAAAAATAAACGACAGCATACCGTTACTAATCATTTTCTCCGTTAAAAAAATTGTTTAAATTAATCTAATTTTGTCTTAATCGATCAATCCCTTTTACTCTCTTTCTCTCTTTTTTTTTTTAATCTAAACATTTAAAAGAAATTTTTTAATTAGTTAATTTACTTAATTAATTGGCTTAGTAATATTAAAATTTGAAAAAGAATAATAAGTTTTATTAATTAAAATAACAGTGACATCGTCACGGATCAACCACGACCTACGTCCAATCCGATCAGTGGATCAAAGCATAGTGGGTCAACAGAGAATATACAAACGACCGCTATGCCATCTCAAGACGGTGGATCGTCTGGTGAAGATCCGCTAACGTTTATTCCAGGCATAGATCAATTCATTCCAAAGAAACTCCTAAAAAATTTGAAATCGAAAGAACGCAAGCGGCAGGAACTCATTAACGAAATAATCTGTTCGGAAAGTAACCACGTAAAACGATTAACAATTCTCAAAGAGGTTTACCATGACCCAATGAAAGAATCTAGAATCGTACCGAACGATATGAGAGAGACTCTTTTTCCTAATCTCGATAAGATTATCGTTATGCACGAAAGTTTGGAAAAGGCCTTAAAGAAACGACGAGAGGATGGACCAATCGTCGAACGTATCGGAGATGTTTTCATAGAGCACTTTTCTGGTGAAAACGGCGATCGTTTAAAACATGAAACTGCCTTATTTACAAAAAGGCAACAATCAGCTCAAGCTGACGTCGAAGAAAGACGAAAAAAGGATCCGAGATTTCATACATTTTTGGATGAAAAAGCTAAGGATCCGAGATGTCATAAGCAGAGCTTGTCTAGTCTCCTTGTGGCCGAGGCACTAAGAATACCGAGGTATTCCCTATTAATGGAAACTCTACTAAAGAATACATCAGACGCAATTGGAGATCATAATCTGCTATTAGAAGCAATTAGGCATTCTAAAACCCTAGCCGAGTACGTGAACAACGCGAAAAAAGATTTCGAGAACGAATTGAAATTTCAAGAAATTGAAAGAAACTTAGACAATCGTTTACCGAGCCAAGATCCCCATCATAACATTAGACTTTCTAAAGACTCCGGATTGAAATTACTTATGCATGGCTATATGAGTTTTAAGAATAATCGTAAAGCCAATTGTTACGGAGTCCTTTTAGACCCGTATTTTATATTATTTGATAAAAAAGATGACAAATATTGTTTAAATTACATTAAATCTAATTCCTCATATGCTGTGGACACTAAACCATCGCCTGTTATTGATTTGAGAGAGGCTCAAGTTAAAGAAAATGCTGCCGAGAATAAAGGCTTAATAGTTTTTACTGACGGCAAAAAAGGTGCTGCTGTTTTATACGAGTTACAATTTAGTACTAAGACGGAAAGAAATCATTGGTTTTCTGCTCTTTTCAATGTGATTACAAAGTATAATCCGACTGAAAAACAGAAATATTTCGATTTAAAACCACAGATTGTCGAACATGATAATTTAGTCGTAACCGAAACAATTCCGCCAGTCTCACCTGGCCTGGAAAATAAATCTGACGAAGAAGAAGAGCATGAAAAGGAAACTGAAACGTCAGTCTTAATTGATACTCCAACTGAAAAGGAAACAATTAAAATAGCTGGAGTAACTGTTGATGAAACAGAAGATGATGCTGAATCGAATGTTTCGATTGCAGAGGAGAAAACAATATCAATTGTTTCGGAGTCTCGCATTGAAATCGAGATGATAAAAGCCGAAACAACAAGTATTGAACCCGAAGAAGATTCAAATGATAAATATGAGGATGCTCGCGAAGAACAAGAGCTACCAATTGAGAAAAAACGTTCGATAACTAAACGAAGTCAACGTCCAAAAACGGACCCTAATAGCAAAGACGCTGTCAATGCAGTTTATAGATCTAATCTTCTTACTCAACAGAGAGAATTAGCAGGTTGGTATCATTTTAAATATTTTTTCTTATTTCTCATTCTCTTTCTCTCTTTCTCTCTCTTTCTTCAATTCCACGCTCTGATTATTTTTCTGAAAAGGAAAAAAAAGAAAATAAAAAACACATCCTATTTTTAGACCATCCAGTCTAACCTATATTTTAATGTGATAATAATCTTTTTCTTTTTCATTGTTCATTTTTTTCTTGATAGAATCCCTTCGGATAGTGACAGCTAAGCTACGAGAATGCACAACAAATAAAGAAAAAACGCCGCCAAAAGAAATATCAAGAACTAAAAGCTTTTAAAAGAAATATTAATGTATATATATATATTTCAACATATATTTATTCAAATCTTTATATATATATATATATATAAAAAAGAGGGGCAAAGAAAGCTTTGAAAATAACAAAATGAAAACAATTATTTATTAAATACTCTATTTTCTAAATACAACAACAACAACAAGATACATGAACATCGACAGCAAATATAATAATATTAATAATTGAAGAAGGATATATGAAGCTGATAATAAGTGAGGATGATAAACAATGAAAAAAAAATTAATCGTATTAAAAAAAATTGTTGTTTTCCTTTTTTCTTTTTGGTTTTTCTTTTTTTTTTTTCTTTTCCATTTTTTGTTATGGAAAAAAAGAAAAAAAATAAAAGAAAAGAAATACTACATTAAACTAACGATTTGGTGCTTTTTAATTATGACAAACTGTGATTGGCCCACCAACGTCGTAAGAAAAAAAAAACTCGAATAACATAAATTGTATGCAAACTGTGACTGATGTGCATTTAATGCAAACGTTTTTTTTTGCCATATTTTTTCTCGTAAGTTTTTTTGCATAGAGTCGCGTCCGATAATAAATTGTGACTTAATAAGAATAGGGGAGTGGTTGATTTATTCAATTTATTATTTTTTAAAATGTGCATTGTACATATAGACTATATGCTTTGAGAGTTTTTATTTGTACAATCAAAAATATATAAACGTCTACAAGTATTGTGCAATACTTTATCAATTGCGTATTTCGAACGTTACAATATTTAGCATCGAATAGGGAATAGCTTGTATATGTGAGAAAGAGAGACGGATGTAGAGCGGGAGACAGAGAGAGAGAGAGAGAGAGAGAGAGGCAGGAAGCAGAGGTCGGTATAAAAAGATAAAAAGAAAAGAGAAAGAGTACAAAATAATATACGGCTGTTTTAAGTACAAAGCATTTCTTCCGGATTTTTGCCCTTCTCCTAGAGAATTCCGGTAGGTTCTCGTTTCCGGATAATATTAGCCAGCCGAAGGAAATCGATATCAAGGAATTTCTTTTTTCTTATTTATGAAGAAAAAAGTTGATGAAAGGTTTGAAACATTTAGAATAGAAATATATGTATATATCACACTTATGTACGTTACAGAATTCTATAATATTACATTGGAAAAATATATAAATACTGTATATTGATTAATTATTTAATGATATACAGATTACGTAAACATGCACTAATATATAGATATATTTTTGGGGTGTAAATAGGAATACGTTATTTATTTTGACATACTTGAATGTTTTCGTGGTTTCTTTATTTTTTTTTATCATTTTTCTATGTGAGTCGTGAAAAAAATATTTTCTTTGGACTGTTTTATTCTGTTCTTTTTTTTATAAAAAAAAATTTTTTTCTAATATTAACTTATGAATTGTGAATATTTATTGCATGCTTAAGTTGAGAAAAACAAGATAGGCCTGAGAAGGCTTTATATATTTTTTTCTTATTCCTTCCCTTTCAACTATTAGCCTTTTACTTTCCATTTTTTTAATTCAATAATAAAAAAAACTTATTTTTTCTCCTCTCGTATCCTCTTCCTGATGATTAGAGTTTTTCGTATCTAGATCAGTCGTAGTATTGCTGTTTAAACTTTTTTTTCTCTCTCTGCATTTAAATACTCTGACCTTTTCTTCATCGATCGTGTATGCAGTTAAATCCCGCACAGATGCTACTATTTGCAATTTTATTCTTGATCTTATTAACTTTAGAAATATTTTAAAATAAGAACATAAACGACCCATAGATGGCAGTACGAGTTTAAGCAATAAGAGTACCTTTACTTCCTTTTCTCTTTCGTAAACAAAAGAGTGACCTATACACTCATTTATACACATGCACACATACACACATATATATATATATGTATTATATAGATATTCCTTTATCTACTCTCTCTTCTCACTCTCCCCCACATAGTTTGAGTAATAATCGTCAGCCATTCTTCATATTGATGTCAACGAGTTGTAAAAATATTAGCGACAATGTAAAGAAAGAAAAACCATATTTTCATAAAGTCTTGTTATATAGCTAATGTACGTATTGTATAGAGTTAACTAAATAAAAGTAAACAGCCGTTTTTCGCAACACTCTATACCGAACTATTTTATCAAAAAGAGATTAAGTTTACTCGGGCGATACACCGCTATCAGTTAAACTTGTATACATTCGAAACACTTTGAGAGAACTGTAAACAGGTTTGAAGCATTTTAACTAGAATTTGCGATGGTGAGAATAAACACTAGAAGAGATTTTTCAAGTGTTTATCTATGTTAATATATGCGTGCGCCATCCTCTTTTTTTTTAATCGAATTCATGCGAAATATTGATAAAGTCAGTCTATTTTTGTTTATTTGAAGTAACTAACGATTTGAAAAGAGAGGAAAGATAAAATTGCTTTTTTCTTCTTCTTCTTTTGGAGCTACTTTACAAAGAGAAGGCGTTAAAATAATTCGTATTTTATATCTTAGGCTATATGGTCAATAAATAGAAATTGTTGGTTTGTTTGTTTAAAAGTGTGGCGCTGTCAAACGAGTTTTTTACTGGTGCACTAACAAAATCAGTCCAGAGCTAGTTTTACCTTCGGACTTGCTTTTGTGAAGATTGTTGTCGAGCTTAAAACAAAAAAAGAAGAGGAAGAGAGAGAGAAAGAGAAAATATAAATATAAAGGACACGACGCAATATAGTTTTTTACTTTATACAATATTTCAGTATTATGGCTGAGGAATCTCCGCATAGAGTTAGAAGAGAGTCGTACCTTCCTCCAGAGAGATCTAGAATAAGTCTCGGAGCTCTTGGCAAAGGTGAAGGATCTGGTATGGGTGGATTTGGAGCACTTACGATGATGAAACGTAAAATATCCAAATGGCGTATGACGAAGGGAGGAAGAAGTTCCGTCTCCAGTAAACAAGCCCGTCCGCAAATAAAAATGGAAAATACTTTTCGTTTGGAACCGAATGACGAACAACGCTTCTGCGTTCACAGAGTAAAACAACCAATAGAAGATTCTATAAAGCTTTTCCTGGCGCAGACCAACACTTACAACGTGAAGAAATGTTCGTCCGTATGCAAGTTTCTAGCCGATGACGTTAAGAGAAGAATAAAAGAACTCGGCTATACAAGGCACAAGATTGTCGTCAATGTAGTACTAGGACAGGAAAAACAGCAAGGGATTGAATACGCTACAAGGTGTTTGTGGAACATTGAACATGATAATTATGCTACAGTTACGTTCCGACACAACGATTTGTTTGCTGTAGTGTCCGTCTTTGGCGTTTATTACGAATAATTGCTTTTAAACCATTCGACGAGTGAGAGTTTCCGTCTAACAAAACATTTCTTCTTAATCCACTTTGACAAATCTGAAAAGCAATTCTTCTTAGCACGATCTTATTCGGCTCTCGATGAAGCCATTAGCCTAATTAAATCGCTTCGTTAAACATATAATATATTCAATATAATAATAGTGTTCAATATGACAGAGAAATGCTTTTTTTTACTATTATTCTTAAAATAAGAGTAGTAAATTAAATAATATGCACATTCTTATTACTAACGACTCGTGATTTATCGTTTAGTAGTTCTAATCACGAATAATTCGGCCTATACTTAAAAATCTCCCACCAAATCGATAGTAATGCCATCTGGAGGGAGGGTGACTGCAGCCCGTACCTGAACAGAGGCTTTTTCCCACGGTTGTCGTCTGCATTATAATCGCCATGTTTTTAATTTTGTATATAATATATTCAACAATATTTTATTCTTTTGGGCTAATTGCGACCGAAGGTGTATATTATTTATAATTGTTATAAATAAATAAATGTCATATGTGATAGAGAGCATGGTTTTTTCTGAACAGATATCGACTTATGTGAATCTCAAGTATACGAAAAATATACCAATGGTTTCTTAAATGCTACTGCGCCAAAAAAGGGTGAATTTTGCGAATGTGATTTTAATTTTCAATACAAAGAGAAGCCTACACTTTCCTTTGAAATATGGAAAATGAATTTATCTGGCGAAAAACAAAGTTGCGAAGGTTCTGTTCAAATAATAGATTCCAGGTCAACAACATGGATTTGCGCAGGTTTATCTAACGCTAAAATGAGCTTTGGCAGTTCTTTTAAGTTAAGACTTTATGGTAATGACGAAAGAGGAATTTTTCAATCGAAAATTTCAATTAATAGCAGCGATCTTCATGTACAAATTACCTGTGCAACAAAGATGAATAAAGCTCCTGATGACTGTGGTTGCAAACAATACGTGTCGCCAAAGTCAGCTGGTTATAAGTCTACCGACGATACAAGTACAGCTAAAAGTAAGTTGTATTAACTATTTATGATCAACGATGAAATAGAAGAAGAAACATATGCTATAGGCCTAGATTGAGTATTTATACATATAAAATGGTGTATTTTAACTATTTTTACTGTAGAAACCTAAGAAAAATAACACCTATATAATGTATATATATATATATATATTTCAGCTTACTTATCTTTATTTTTATGTTATTAATCTTCTTCCCCAAACCCTTTTTTTTATCATTCTTTCTCTTCCTTCTCTCTCTCACTCTCTGCCAAATTCTATTGTCATTAGCCTACTATAATAGGACCTTATTTAAGATTTCGTTTCGACAGAAGAAAAAGCTTCTCATTGTCGAAATAAAACGACTATATAAAACATTTTACTGTTTAATAGAAATGATGTATAGAAATTTCCTTATTGAAGATATAAAAAAGGGTATTTGAACTATAACAGACCCTTTCAACAATTTCGTGAAAAAAGGGATTTATCATTACCATTAAAAGTTTTTCTTTTTTATTTTCTCGTTATCTTTATGACATTCTTTTTCAAGTTGTTATAAATCATTCGTATAATTGCCGATTATAAATAATCAATGATTACTTAATCCTTTTTTCTTCTTCTTCATCATTTAGGAGCACTTGTTGGCTCGATGGCTGCACTAGGATTCATTATTATTGCTGCTCTTATCTTTATGTCTCAGTACTATTTAAAGAAAAGAGAAATGAAAGAAAAGAAATTAGAAGTTAAAGACGGAGAGATGGACCATTCTAATCTGGCCTATGCGCCTAGTATACCGACAATAGCTAGTGTAAATGATGAACCGGTAAAATATCAACCGGAAAGACTTGAAATTGGTCGTAGGTTAGCAGAAGGTTCAGACACAAATTCAGTTACCATGACACCAATTGAACGTCATAGAATGTCTACATCTCAGGGTTCTTTATATAGCTCACAGGAGAACTTTTCAGTTAAAAATCAAGTTCTTCTAGAGACCGATATTTAAAAAGCTGTTTTGCGACTTTCACTCTGCTCAAATCAAATTTGAAACTGCTGAGAAGAAAAAGAAAAATTCATTTTTCCTTTTTATAAAGGAATTTGTGAAATTCTTAATCATTTTTGACATTTTTTGCTTATAAATTCTTTGTTAATTCTTTTTTATCTTCCATCTTTTTAAAGTCATTGACCACACAGTTTTTATGTTATATACTATTATATATATATATATATATATGTATATAGTATATTAGTCGTTCAGCACAAAAAAAAGATAAGAATACCGATATCACTAAGAAAAAAATTCTTATCCTTCATTTAAAATGATTGATTGGTTGATTGATTGATTAATTAATTTATTAATTAACAAATAATCAATTTGAAATATTTTTTTATGTACACTTTCTATCGTTGTCGGCCGTTAATTAAAAAAAAGTATTTTTCAACGCTTTCGACGCACATTTAAAGCCAAAACATAAAAAACAAAACAAAAACATCAATGCATTGTTAGTTTTTGTTTTCTTGCACTGGATCGTAGTTTTATTATTACTACTACTACCAATCTTAATGTTTAGATGAATATTAATGAAATTTATATGCGTCTTCTAATGTTTTGTCTCTTGTTACACGTCGTACGTGATAAAAAATAGCACATGGAGAATCATCTAGAAAAAAATGTTTAAATGCAGATAGATAGAAGAATCATTATCTCACGATAAGAAGCTTTTCCTCTTCGTTTCTTGTCTACGTCTTTCTTTGAATTTTCTCTCTCTCACTCTCTCTTTTTTGAATTTTGTTTACAACTACTACGATTGTAGAGTGAATTAGAGGCAATACAAATGTTGATTTTTTTTTGTAGTTTTTTTTATAATTTCACACGTTTTATTTACAAAAGGTCCCCCCTAAAAAATTTCCTCTATATTTTCATACAGCATTTTTTGAATATTTGAATTATATTTAAAACAGGTATATAAGGGACAACAACAAAAAAAAGTATTAAAATAATAAAGTATAAAGTTTTTTTTTAAAAAAAAATAATAAAAAAAAACAATTTAATGAGTAAGAAAGATAAAACTTATCGTGATAATCAAACTGTTAAAGCTTTAATTGAAGGTGAAATTGATATTTTGAGAAAAGATTTAGCTTCTGCAATGGGTAAATTTCAATGTTCTGAATCGAGTTTGAGAGGTATAAAAGAGGGGCTAGAAAATAGACGTTTAGAATTAATTCAACATCAAATGTTATTAAATATGTACGAGAAAGAATTGAATAGTTTGAATATAGAATATAAGGTTAATAAGACTAACGAAGGCGATTTAATTGCTGAAAATAACGGTTTAAAAGCTTTACTTAAAATTGGAGTTGAAAGTATAAGAAAAGGTCAATTTGATATAGTATTATCACCATCTGAGTTGGATCACAGAATAGGTCAAGAACTAATGCAAGATACTATCATCCAGTCCCGTTTAACAAATAATGCTATTATATCTAGAGAGAATAATCCAATTTTTACAAACAGTAAAACATCTATTATTTAAATATGACCTTCACATTTGTTAAATTAGGCCATTAACCTCTATTATTCGTATATATTTAATAAATAAAAAATAAAAAGAATTTAATTGAATTAATGAATAATTTCTCTATGTAAATAAACCTCTCTAAGAGAGAGAGAGAGAGAGGAAAAAGTAATAAAGTCGTAAAATAATCTATTAATCCTTTACATACATATATCTTTATGCGTCTTTAAGCTATCACGTATCTCTTAACAGGCACGAAATACCTATATACTATGAAGTAAAAAATTGGTAGATAGTAATTGTATTATTAGACATAGATGGAGAGAAAGAGAGAGAGAGAGAGAGAGAGAGAAATAGTGATAAAAACAAAATGGCACATTAGAAACTTGAATCTCTGTCATATTTCATTTCTTCCTCTTTCTTTTTTTTTTATAAAAACATCCATAAATACAAATTACTACTACAAGTATATCAAATATATTCATCCTCTATAAATTCGTTACTACTAAAACTGTATTCTTTTGATGGGAAGTATTCATCCTCCTCGAATTGATCTGTATCCGGAAAAAGTTGATGGGCAGGAGCGGAATTTGGCACGAACCGTAATAGTCCCGTTATTAGGTTAATTAAATGTCGAACGCTAGGCCTGAGATCCTGATCTTTGTGCCAGCAAAGATGCATTGCCTTATATCTAAGAAGAGAAATTTAAAATTTAAGAAGGAATAACTAATTGATTATCTTTTTAAAATATACATATTCCATGAGCAATTCTCTGGTTTTGATAGTCGGAGACCATTTAAAAGGTGTCCAGGTAAATCATTAGCTTTAATATTTGAATATGGTAAGGATGCGAAAGAGAAGATCTCCCACATAACGACACCTATCGTCCAAGTCATACAATTCGATTGAGGTGGACGCCATCGTACCAATTCGCTATCATACGAATTCCAATGTAAATCAGATACTTTAACTCTACAGGCAATGTCAATCCTATAGAACAAAAAGAAAAGGGATAGAAAAATATATAAATGATTATATATCTTCTTTGAATTTGGGTTAGAAAATGCTGTGTAACGCTATCTAGAGTTTTGTATAAAATATGGAATCTTACGAGCATGTTGACGTTGTGAGATCATATCCTGTCAAGTGGTTTTCTTCCAAATAGTTCACACCTTTACATATATCGACTACAAAATTTAAAGCACAGTGCTGAGTTAGCAGAGATGAATTGTTGCTCAATGCCCATTCGAGGAGACGTTTTAGCGTTACGTGTTTATGAACTCTTTCAGTTGTGATTAATAGTACTTCGAAACCGTCTCTAATACCTCTTCCACCTTCTATACATGCTCCTTTAGCTATTTGTATATTCGGGTGTTTAAGATGGCGTAGGGATCGAACACTATCTAAAATGGATATTTTTTCTTCATCATTATTAATCCCGGTTAAAATATGAACGTTAACTGGTAGAAATTTTGTTGACGTTCTCAAAGTCCCATTGCATATTCTCATTTTGTTAACAATTGCCAAAAGTTTACCAGTTTGTAAACGATTTCTACTAATAAGGACAGTTGACAGATCATTAGACCTAAGGAATTTGTGAAATTCAGTTTTCTGCTTAGCTATCCTAAGACCATGAGGGGTAATTAGTATTTCTCCACTTCGCACGCTTGATTCTGACCTAGGCGTTCCTTCACTTTTCACAGTAAATGAATCCAATGTAAAAGAGCGTAAAGACTTTTCCTTTCTACAATAAGAATTGGAAGAGAAGATAAAACAAGATGAGAAAAGAGAAAGTCATTATTTCTCAATGTAATTATATAAAAAAATGATTGGAATCAATAGAAATCACTCTACCTTTTCAATTTCAATTTAGCGAAACATTCGCATAACGAACCCATTTGAAAAAGATTAAATATAGATTATCCTTATCTTCATTACGAGCATCATCCTCTTGATTAGGACAATCAGTCTTCTTATTAAATATTAATAATCTTAATCATTACTTTCCTATCAATTTATCCCTAAAAAGAAGAGAAATTTTCAAAAAATTATATTAATGTAGACAATATATCCAAATGTACGGTACTACTGTAAGCTTGCAACAGCCTATATTCATATAAAATGTACAGTGTACAGTACATTGCATGTATATTATTTTATATACAATGTATATTATTACTGTTCATAAACATACAAAGTAGTAGAGGTAAAATATTCAAACTGAGGCTTCCAATCCCTCATTATTTAATCCTATATATAACATTATTTTTCTTTTACGACATTGATTAATCAATATCGAAAAAGGGAAAAATAACCTTAATTTCAATAGCTTTAATATTCCATTGGGTAATAAAAGGGAGTACCTACCGCTCCTTTTTTTTTTCAACCTTTCTATTTTATCCTATATTCAACGTTAACCGTTTGATAGATAGTTAGAGAAAGAAAGAATTTGATAGATTGAATCTAGGGAGAAAAAAAGAAAAAAAAAAGAACAGGAAGAGAATTAAAAGGACCAATATAAGATGATGGATAAAAAGAGAATAGCTACAAAAAGAGTGAAACTAACAGAATAGCATCTTATATTTAAAAGAAAATTGCTTAATATGTAATATACTGAATATACAGTATATATCTATATAAACTATTACGATACATATGTAGATTATTATTAATAATTCAATTAGAATTTATATTGAAAACACCTGCTTGTTTTTTTTTTCTCTTCTTTTGTTGATTAAAAAAAAAGTTCTTTATTTTTTTATTAAAAAGAATTATTGATTAACTCTATTACTATTATTATTACTATTTTATTATAATAAAATAAAACAGAGACAAAGAAAAGCTACGATCATTAGTATAGAAATATGTAATGGACGGTAGACTTCTTCCCTCTCTCCCTCTCTCTCTCTCTCTCTCTCTCTCTCGGCTTATGCTTTATACTTGTACATATATCTACTTATGCAAATTGTGAATGCGTCATTTGGCAATACATGTTTGGATATTCTGTGTAGTTCGTTGTTGTAACGTTAGCTAATTAAGCACCTCTAATCAATGATTCACAAAGATGAATACAAGACAGAATATATAAAAACAGGGAGAGAAGAAATGTAAAATATAAGAACAAATAAAAGTATACATGTATAATTGCTTGTATACGCATTTATAATATAGATGCGTTGAGTTATCAGATGTTTGATGTTTTAGAAAGTATATTCTGTAGTGTTCTGCACTTTTCTTCAAATTTAACGCATCTTGCCCTACTTTCTCTCTCTTTTCTTTCACTTAAACTCAAATTTTGCATCAACTTAGAATTTTCCACATAAAGATTTCTAATTAAAGATTCGTTCTTTGTTGCTTGATCGTACTTTTTAAAAAAAAAGATAATGAATATTCACGAACTTTTTAATTAACCATAGAACAATATACTTGTCTTTGTAATTTTCTCACGTGATCGTCTAAGACTTCCTTAGTATTGTCCAATTGCCTCTTGACCTTTTCTTTCTCATCTTCCAAGTCTAATATACCTTTTTTATGTTCATTTAAAGTGCCTGTTATAATATTATTGATATGTGTCGATCTTTCGTTTAATCTAGATTCCAATTGGCGAATTTTATATTCAGCTTCCGTTAATTTATTACAAGCGTTTCTATATCTATTTAAAATATTTATAATTAGGCCTATATTTCTTTTTGTTCTTTTCTTCTTATTCAATTCTTACTTAAGAGTATCAACCGAGTTGTCCAGTTTATCTTTTAATATTTGAATTTCTCTCTGATTTTGCGATTGTCTAAGAGACATTATGGTCCGAACCTCAGCCATCTAATTAATATTTATTAGCTTTTAAGTGATTTAAAATTAATCTATTTATTAAACTTACTTCTTCATTGGTTTTATTTAATTGCTCCGACATTCTATCTCTTTCAAATTCCCAATTTTCCTTCTGAACCTATTAAAATATTCACAGAAAAGCAAAAAAATACTATTTAAATATTCATAACAGTATTAATTTATATAAAAAATTATTAACTTTAATAAAGAGAAGACGAATGAGAGAACAAGAAGAAAATAAAGAGAGAGAGGAGAGAGATATTTGCTAAAATTAGTCCTATATAATCTATGTTTGGTCAGAAAACAAAAATAAATTGTATATATACTGTATATACACATATATAAACATAGATAGTTGTTAGGTAAGGATGTCAAATTGTTTATAGTTAATTAAACTAATTATGTTTTGTGTGATGTTGAAATCTCTGTTTGTCACACCTTTGTTAATTCTTTACTAAGATTCTGATTTAAAAGATTGCCTATTCGTTCTTGTAATCGGACGTAGGATAGTTCCAAGTTGTTCTTTTCATCCATAAGTTCGCTGTTCTTCTTCTTTTTTATTCAGGAATAATATAGATAGTTTTGTTTTAGTACCATAATAAAATAATATTCTAATAGATGTATACATATATGTATATATGTAATAAAAAATATCCCTTAATTCATAAATCATTTACCTTATCGGTATCGTCCATAGCGTAAAATCTTTTAGAAGAATTTAATCTTTCCTTTTCACTTTCCTCCTCATTTTTCATCTTCAATTGTATTTCTAGATCGTCGATTTTTCGTTTATGGTCATTCACCTATAAAAAAAATAACAATTTTGTTCATCTTAGTTAAAGTTAAAGAATAACTTTCCATTTCATTCTTATCCCTGAGTTCTATCTCTAAATCTTCAATTTTCGACCTTTCCTGTTTCAGTAAGATTTCAGCATCTTTCAACTTAAAATCTAGGTCATCGACTTCTTTACGGTACTTCATAGCGGCATTTAGATTCTCTTGTTCATGTTTCTTTCTGGTTTCTAATTGCTTTTCAAACTCTTTCAAGTTATCAACATAATCATCCTGCCTATTCATCTCTTTTTGAGCCTATAAAAGTGACAGTTTCTATTTACAACGGAAATGATAGGTGATTATTTCAATTAACATTTGATATCTTATCTTTGAGATCTTCAATATCACATTCTAAACGCTTAATTTCCACATTTAAGTCATTCTTTTCTCTTGTTGAATCATCGATAAGCTCCTGATACTTTTTCTCCAAATCGTTCTTTTGTCTTTCCAAATCGAAATATCTCTCATTATTCTCAATTTCTTTTTCTCGGCTCTTTGTTTGAAGTTGTTGCAGTTTCAAAAGTTCATCATCCTTTTCCTATTTGAACAGGTCATATTTAATGTATCAATGTATTATACTAATATTATATTAATGTATATTTAATGTATATAATAGAAAGGAAATATCTATGCATTTTATATCACGTGATCTGTAACAACTGCAAAATAATACCTGTAATTCAGTTTGTAAATTTTGGATTAAGGTAGAAGAGTCTTTGGTTTTGTCTAAAGAGTCCTTTACTTCATTAAGTTGAGCTTTTAAAGCTGAATTTTCTTTATCATAGTTTTCTTGTAGCTTTATCCTCTCTTCTTGTAATTCCTCCGTAAACCTTACTTGCTCATCTTCTAGCTTCTTACCTTTAAAAGATACAACAATTACGTCATACAATCCATTAAATATCAAAGTATTTTTGTTTGCCCTATTTGAATACTACTATCTGTTGTATAAATATATTTAGCAATATATACTGTACAATACATGATAATAACCGAATTCTTTGCTTAGTTCAATGGTTTCGTTATCAAATTCTTCTTTCATTTTATTTCTTTCAGCTTCTTTATAGTCGTTTAGCATCTTTTCAAAGTCATTCTTTAGTTTGCCTTTAAGAACACTCGGACCCTGTTAAATATGAATGATATAAGAGAAAATATAGAGGGTGAATATTCAAAAGATGAAATTGGCCTACCTGTTCAAACATTTGTTCGTAATCGTATATCTTGGATCGATGAACCTTTTCTAAATCACTTTTCTCCCTCTCAAATTCTTCTATAATGGCCTTCTTTCTCTGTTCAAATTCCAGTTCTAACTCTTCTCTTTGTAATTTAAGTTGAATTTCTAATTCGGCAATTTTCTTATTTAAACGATCAACAATATCCTGATTGTTATCGCTATCTTTTTGTTTCTCATTTTCATCACGAAGTTTTTGCAACTCCTCTTCCTTTTCCGCATTCATTTTTTGAACGAATAGATTCTTTTCTGATTCGCACCTAATCCTAACGTCTTGAAGATCGTTGGCAAAAACTTTTTGCAGTTCTTCCTCCTTCTCTTTCAATTTGTTCTCTAATAATTCTTCAAACCGAGTCTAATTACAAATTAATCAGTCATTGTTTTTATATTTTTAGTTTTTATATCTAATTTAATAAAATCAATAATATCTTTTTTTTTATATATTATACTTTTTTCATAACGTACCCGTTCCTCCTCCAATTTCGCTTCCATCTCTTCTCTCTCTCTATCCCTGAGCTCCTCTATTTCGGCAACTTCCATTTTATACGAATGCTCCAAGTCTTTTCTTTCCTGTTCGATCGCTAATTCTTGTAATTTACCAATTTTCGGATCAATATCACCATCTTCCAATTGCTGTCTTAAGGCTGCAACTTCAATTTGTAATTTATGATTTTTTTCAATTGTTTCGGCAAATTCCGTTTCTAATTCTTCAACAGTAGCTTGTAATTCATCCCTGTCGGATACTGCCTTTTGTAGTTCAACTTTGACTTGATCGATTTCTTTCATTTCGCTTTCTAAGAGTTAAAATTTCTACGTTATCATTTTCGCATCATTTAATAATAAATATTATTCATACTTTTTTTAAAAAAAAAAAAAGAGAGAGAATACAAAATTTTAGGTTTATAAATAGTTAAAAATCATTATTTAGTTAAATATATATATATATAATTTATATATATATATATATATATGTATATACTAATATATCCCATATATCTGCTATAGTCGTAACACTTTTTTTCATAACCCAGCAAATTCATTCAATTTTCAAGCAGATGTTACTTTAAATTCTATTGATTTTCTCTATTAAATACTATATATATATATAATATATATATTATATATATATATCTTTATTACGTATATAAATAAAGCTTAACCTGATGGACGAGCTGGTAATTTTCTTCTTCTTTTTGTTCCATTTACATCGTCATCTATAAATTCTGTGTCTGATATTTTGTTTAAAGAAGATAATTATGAATATTCATAACTTGTAAAATAGTTAATTTTACCGCTAATTGGTGTTGGTGTTCGTCTATTATTTCCTAATTTAGAATCGTAGATTTTTTCTTGTTTTTGAGCATTTTTTTGAGATTTTAATTCGGCTAATTCTATGGATAACTCGTCAATGTTATCTTGGAGAGCCTTAAAGAAGGGTAGTGACATCTAGCGTTTATAATGCCCTTCTTAAGGGTTAAATAGTCAAGAACCTTACCAATTTTTCCTTTTGTAATTCGTTAATTTTGTATTTACTGAGCCGAATTTGTTCTTCTCTACTATTCTCCCTTCTTTGTTCACTTTCTCTTAACTAACCGTATTATAGAATACAATACATATTAGAATATAAAAAGAGAAAAGAGACTTTATATGAACCTCCCGTTCAGCCCTAAGCATGAGATCAATCTCTTCCTTTTGGCAAATATTCTCCTCCTTCAAGTTATTACACTTGACAATAACTTCTTTTAAATCGTTGTCGGCCTTTTTCAATTCCTTTATATAAATTAATTGTTCCAATTAGCATACAATAAAGAAACAGGGAAGAGAAGGAAAGAGAGAGAGAGAGCGAGGGTGGTAATCGTGGGTGGTATATATAGGTGAGAAGACACCGAAAGGAAAATACTAACAAATAAATATACTATAAATAGAAAGATATAGTATATACTGTATCTTTTAACAGGGTCAAATCAACTGAGATTAATATTAATAATAAAGAAGTCAATTTCCTCCCTCTTCCTCCATCTACTTTCAACTTTTTAACAAAGAAAACAACGACAAAAAAAACTAATTAGCATATTCATGCTAAAAATAAACAAAGCTCTTAAAAGTTTTGAGAAAAAAGTAGATCTATAAATAGAAAATTTAAATCTTGCCGATTTGGCTGTTAGTGCTTTCTCCTTAATACTTTCAATTGTTCCTGTTTGCTTTTCGATTGGACAGTTTATTAATTAATTTATATAATTATTAAGAAAATCAATTAGGTTAGAGAAAACTAAAAAGATCTGTTTCAATTGTATTTACCTTCTGACAAAGGCTTAATTGACTTTTGAGTTCTTTTTCGGATTTTCTACAATCTTTTAATTGATCCTCAGCAACTGCCAATTGTTGATATGTTGATGCTAATTTTTCATTCTTTTCTCTCCTCATCTGATTTCTTAAAGATTTTACTTGATCTTCGTATTTATTCTCCAGTAACCTAAATAAACAAACTCTATATAACTCTATTGATTCTATTTAATCGTATATATGTATGTATATATATATATATATATATATATAAATATTTATTTTTGAAATATATAGGCAGAGAAGAGAAATATGATGAAGGATGAGAAATAGTTGAGGAAGAAGAAGAAAAAGAGAAAACTGTATAAAGTTTGTCCATCCAGAAAATTGTTACTTTTGTTCTTTTGCTTTGGATGGAGATTGTATAAAGAGCCGATTCAATTGTTACGTAATACTTACTCAAATACCGTTTTAATTCTCATCAGAACACATCTATAATAAAGTTGGTGCAATAGAAACGTTAACTAAAAGTGCAGTTTAGATAGTAGTCTAACATTCAAAACTATAGATATTCCTTATAACCTAATCTTAGTCCTAATTAAAGGGAAATATTTACTTTAATTGTTCTTTTCTAGCATTATCCATATCAAATTGTCTTTCGTCGCTTTCCTCAAGAAAGTGGCGTAGTCTTGCATTTGTCAGTTTAAGATTCTCTTCTAAATGCTTCTTTTCATTCTCTCTATCATCCAAAAGTATTCTTTGGGGGGAATAGTAATAAAAGAAGTTGATTTTTTAGCAAAAGAACTATAATGATATTTATCTTACCTTAAGTGATGCAATTCTCTTTTAAAAGACGCCAAGGCTGCAGAATAGACGTCGCTACTAAGGACTACTGTCAACATTTCTTGCTCTAAGCATTCTGATAATTCTTTTAAGTTAACGTCCCCAGTTGGTGTTGTTACTCCAAAAATCTGTCGAAAAAGTGGGTCGTAAATAGATAAGACAGAAAGAAAGAGCAAATAAAAAATGAAGAATAGAAACAAACATTAAGAATTTTTTCGCCATTTTCAATTCCCAAATTTTTCCAATGTTTTATTACTTCTGATGATTTTGCAAAACCAGATTTATTATTATCAAGTTCGGTAAATATAGATGCATTATCGTTTGGTAACAAATCGATTTTACTCTCTGTTCTCGACCTATTATAAATACCCTGCAGAAATTCGTAAAAGCTAACTCGGCCATCCTTATCTTTATCCAAACGATTAAATAATCGGTCTATATCCGAATCATCCATCTCTTCCATGCCAATATGATTACAAACGACACCTAATTCTTTCATATCTAAATAGCCGTCTATACCAACTCGTAACTCGTCCCATATTAATCTTACTTGTTCATGAACACTCTCTTCCGATGAAACGTTTCCCTGATCTGTATCGGAAGTAGATTTAAGTGTCCAATTATTACTGTCCAACATAATTGTTTACACATAAACGTTCAAAAGGTGTATAGAACGTTCAAGTGTATATGTATTTTTGTTTTTTATCAAAACCTAAGCGTATTAATTGATTCAAAAGCTCCCCGATTTTTACATCTGTTTCGCGCTTTGGCTTAAAATTTAGCATATATCGATCACCTAGTATTCCTATTGGAAGAAACCAAATCCCCTCCGTCTCTTGTCTCTTTATTCTTTCTTCTAATATACATAAATCTTGTGCATCATCAATTCTTCCTCCTCCTCCTCCTCCTCCTTCTCCTGCTCTTTCTTCTTCACACTCTTTAAAGTTACCACATTGCCTTTTTTTCTTTGCCCTATTTTCCTTCGTATTTCGTTCACCTAGCAGAGATAATAAGTAGACGAGGGCTAACACAAAAAAGAAGTAAACTGTTGATATATCGATAGGTATAAGGAGCGTCACATTGCAAACGCTTTTAGAATATGGTACAATATCCATAAAATGATCGGCAAAGATTGTCTATTATAAAAGGATAACGGATTATAAGCTTCTTAAATAGACTATCTAGGACGAATATAGATAGAATAACTTGAGTTTAAGTGGTACAGAATATAAACAAGCCCCCGATATTTAAAATTCGTGTTTATTCGTACCAACCTTCGTAAACTTCTATCGATAGCTGTTGCCCTTCTCGATCTTGTTTTTCGCATTCTTCCTCCTTCTTATCTTCTCGTTCTTCCTCTTCTCGTTCCTCCTCTTCTCCTTCTAATGTATTATATACTCCATCTAAAACTTCAACAAATGCTTCTTTAAATTGGTGAAACTGTATGCCAAATTCTCGATCATTGCATTTGGCGGCTATTCAGGAATAAGAAAGATACATACATTATATTATATATAATAGATATTATACAGTATTACAGTATATGCTTACTAGTTGGTTAGTTAATTAATTAGTTTATGAACGTTAAATATGAATATTAAAGAATAAATAGATTCAAGACTAACCTAGATTAGTAAGGATTTCATTCAAATATTGTTCTATTTGTAGTTTATTGCACAACTCGGAAACACCACGTTCGTCTAAAAAGCCTATTTGTCTTTCATCGCAACTATTGAATACTTCCCGCAATTGTTGAACATAGACGTCTTCTTCCATAGCTTATATAACTTATATATACATAGATGTATACGTATTGGTAAAAGATATGTATATATATATATGTATATTTAAACAAAAAGCCGAAGGAGAAGCATTACTTGTTCAAATAAGCGAACGTTAGAAAATTAATTGATCAGAAGGATTAGGTATTAACAATGAATTGGGTTAGATTTATTAATACTAAAGACCCCCTCCTACCCTGTAATCTTTCGTCGGTAGACATAATTTTGTTTTATCATTTTGTTTATATTAAAATCGCTTTATGGGAGAATAAACCCAAGGGGAATGTCTACTACTTAGACTAGCGCCAATAATGTTTTTGGAATAACCAATATCTTTTGGATAATAGATTGGCCCTGGGGAACAGTTTAACATATTTAAAATACTTGTTTGTCTGCTCTTTAACGTTATCTTTTTCATTGATCCTATTTGTTTTGGATAGTAGGATGCTGGTCCTGGTCCATCTACTTTTTCTCTGTTCAAAGACCGTTTGGAACCTATTGAAAAAGCTGGTCCATTACCTAATGTTGTATCGATTTCGTACAAGTTTGGCGAAGGATTCGAGTTTATTTCATTTATTCCTTTAAGCCTATTAGTTATTATAGCCGAACGACCGATCGAATTTTCATTAATATTGTAATCTGCAGGACCAGGTTTTAAGATAGTCGACTTTATTTCTTTGAATTTTCCCTTTAAGGTAGGTCCAAGATTTTTTCTCTTAGCTTCCTTTTGACCATAATTTGCTGGACCAGGAAATTTATCTTTATATGTTTCTGGGAATGGCTTAGGCGTTAAGCTATAGGAAGCGGCTCTTTCGCCCTTATAATATCTTACGTAATAGGCTTGGGGACCTGGAGAGCGAGATGAATGCGTATAAGGAGATTTATAACCTCCTTTGATTGTGGGGACTCTTTTAAGCGTGGGAACATTTGGTTTATATATAGGACCTGGCGAACAATTTTCCCCTAACATCTTATTGTTGAGCCGCCGAGATAATAAGCCTCCCTTAATACGTTTGCTTTCTTTTATTTCATAATGAGCAGGAGAAGGATAATCAAGGCAATTTACTGAAAATTTCTGTTTTCCAGTTAACGTAAATGAAGGTCCGTTTCCTTTACTATTTCTAATATTATATTTAGGTCCTGGGGAAATATTAAATGTAGCAATCGACTTGGAACGGCCTGATAAAGTGGGACCAATCGTCTTGGGATAATATTTTACAAAGTAATCGGCCGGACCAACAGGATAGGTTTTATTTTCTTTAGTAAAATCTCTTCCTTTAAGAGTAAACCTCTTGCTAACCCATAACATCTGTTTTCTTACGTTATATAAGGGAAAGTGCATCTTCTTCCCATACTCCTTACCGAGGTTAAAAGGTTCAATCATTGAGGGCGTAGATACGTGAGGATACAAGACAGAGTACTTATCTATATAATTAGCTGGCCCTGGTGTACTTTTCGCTTGATTAGTTAAAGGTCTTTCTAGCTCATCGATCTTTCTACCCATAGCATCTCTTCTACACAAATCACGTCGAACAGATACCTTAGCCTTAGCAATGTTATTTGCTAAGTTTGGCTCAGTTCTACCCTTGTCTATTATTGAAGTTTTTCCATGACGCACAACTTCAGTTGATCTGTCAATATCATCCGTATCCCCTCTACCCGTCTTATCAGTTGATTGCTTTTCAAATATAGTATCCATTTTTCTCTCCCTATCTCTCCTTCCCTTCTTTCCCCTTCTGCCTTATCTAACTCTATATCCCTTTAATTAAATGTTTGTTTCAAATTCTCTTATCTAATTGAATTTTTTAAAGTAGAACTGATGCTCTTGATCTAGATATTATCTCTTCTGCCTGTTACCAATTCCTTTCATGAATTGAATTAAATGGCAAATACTTGAATAGATAATATTAAACAATAATGACTTTATAATAGTTTTTAGCCTAATTTATTATGCTCTTTGTTTCTTATCCTGCCTCTTAGATAGTTTATCTTTTAAATATATTATTTATATATTTCAAATTCTATGTTTGATTCTATAGGACTAACTCCTCAGTTATATTCAATAGGCAATAACAGATAAGTAGGCCTTATTTTGAATACGTATCTCGATTTATACGTAACATTTGAATAGAACTCTGCCAAGTCACCAATGAAAATGGTATACGATGCTGGTTTTGATTTTTCTCGTTTTTCTTCCGGAATTTCATTAATGATTGATTAATTTAAAATTAAACAGAGCAAGAAAAATCTCTTAGAAAGACTAAACGAAGGTATCGTTGTTGGTGATGGAGGATTTCTGTTTTCTCTTGAAAAAAGAGGATACGTACAAGCTGGTCCATGGACACCAGAAGCGGCTGTTGAACATCCGGAA
Organism: Dimorphilus gyrociliatus; assembly: GCA_904063045.1. Classification (NCBI taxonomy): domain Eukaryota; kingdom Metazoa; phylum Annelida; class Polychaeta; family Dinophilidae; genus Dimorphilus; species Dimorphilus gyrociliatus. Next base: position 834,575 of record CAJFCJ010000014.1, on the reverse strand, counting down.
GCGGTTAAACAATTGCATAAAGAATTTCTAAGAGCAGGAGCAGATGTTGTTCAAGCTTTTACTTTCTTTGCAAACGAAGGGAAAATAAGTGCTGGTGAAATTGAACATTCAAGCGCCAGTATTAATAGTTCGGCTTGTAAAATTGCTAGAGAGGTAGCAGATGAAAGTGGTGCATTGGTTTCCGGAAGTATATCCCAAACAACCGGCTATCAAAATGGTAAAGAAAAGGAAGAAGTTCAGGAAGAATTTCGAAAACAATTGCAAATTTTCAAGAATAATGACATTGATTTCATAATATGCGAATATTTTGAAAATATAGAAGAAATGGAATGGGCGATTGAATGCTGCAAAAAATTATCGGATAAACCGGTAGCCAGTACTATGTGTATTGGACCGAAAGGAGATCAACGTGGTATTCTACCAGGAGAATGTGCCGTTAGAATGTCAAAAGCTGGAGCTGATGTTGTTGGAATTAATTGTAAATTTGATCCTTTTCTTCTCTTAGAGGCGATGGAAGAGATGAAAAAGGCTTTAGATGAAGCAGGTCAAAAGCCTTATTTAATGGCTCAACCGTTAGGCTTTATGACACCAGATTGCACTGCAAATGGTTACATAGATTTACCGGAGTTTCCATTTGCAATGGAGCCAAGAATTTGTACAAGATGGGAAATTCAAAAGTATGCTAGACGAGCTTACGAATTAGGAGTTAGGTATATAGGTGGATGCTGTGGTTTCGAACCTTATCACACTAGGGCGATCTCAGAAGAATTAGAAAAGGAGAGAGGTAAGGCATGCGATGCTTCCAAAAAGCATGGTTCATGGGGTGAAGCTCTTCGGGGAAGCACTTTATCTTGTGTCAGAAAGAGAGCTGGACGTGAATATTGGGAAAATCTTATTCCTGCAACTGGAAGACCCTATTCTCCGGCGTTATTTACTAATAATAAACCGAATTATTGACTTTTTGCTCAATAGTCTGTAAACATACTTAAAATAATAACTTTGGTTGTTTTCACTTTGAATAAATAGAGTCCAAAGTACGTCAAATATCTAAAAATACGAAAAATACGGGTCTGTACATGCATTTATGAAAGCGTTCCACCATTCACCTCTCAGTTTACTTAAAATCTGGTCGGGATTACTTTGTAATCTTCTCTTACGTGAACATATTAACAAACGAGAGAAAAGGTAAAATATTCATCGACCTTTGCACCCAGTTTTTTTTAAAAACCGATATACGATTTTCAGTTGTTGAGGAAAGAAAGTTGTTTACTTCCGCTACTTGAAAAGGCACAGTATCTGCAAATAAAAGCGGTTTTTTAGACCTATTCGATAATTATTCAAAATTGAATGGAGTACGGGTTCACTCTTAAAGTAATTTGAGTGCGTATTTTTTTCATTCCGAATTCTTAAAAACCAGTTTTAAGAAAAAGTCAGACTTTTCATCGAAAACAACACCTGTGGCACTAAATGAGGAGATGTCAACGTCATCGTACATTCTTCGAGCTAGCGATGAAGAATTGACTCGTCTAGGTCCAACTAAGTTAATTCGTATGCTAAAAGACTGTGAAGAGGATAGATTGACAGAACTCAATCGCCGTAACGAAATGATGAAGGACTTTAACAGTAAACTTCAGCATAACCTTTTAGAACTTCGACATTTAAAAGAGGTGAATTTTCAATTACAAAAAGAGAACCAGGAACTGAGAGACGATTGTTGTTCCTTGTACGAAGAACAAATGAACGAGAAAAACTTTGTCAAAGAGTGGCAAATGCTCAAATTTACATCCGACAAAATGAAGGGTGAAATGTTGAATTATCAGCAGAAATTAAGCGAATTAGAGGGTCGACAAAATAGTTTGGCCAAAGAGAATACTGACTTGAAAGAGCTATGCGTTTATTTAGACCAAGAGAGATTAGATCAACGTGGTTCGGCTGATGGAAGTAGTAATTCCGAAAAGGAAGAAAAAGCTACGGACGAAAACGGACAAGATAGCCACACATCCGGTTCGAGTATGAACGTAGTTTACGGTATTCATTTGATATCATTTATGACAAAAAGACAACTATTATTCATTGGCTTTTTTTATTTTTAGAGCAAGCATTTAAATATATAAAGCAATTAGAAGAATATATAGATAAATTAGAGAATTCAAAGCATAACAATTGTGGTTCAATAAGACCAGAAAAACCTCCAGAATATAATGCTGATTTCGCCGATAGAGCAAAAAGATATTTTCCATTACCAATTCGTAGCGAATTATCACCGGCATCTTCATATTACGAGGTAAATAATTCAGTTCTGTTTAATTAATTTAATACATTTGATTGATTAATTACATTTCTTTAGAAAGAAAACGATTGTCTTAAACCCCCGGAAAAGCCCAAGGCGATAACGAATGCTGTTAAAGTAATGGAACTTCATCAGCAAATGTCAAAACCAAACGTAAAAACAACTAGTAGTAGGTCTACAACTCCATTATTTAACCAATCCGACGACGAATTAGATGAAAAGGAGAAGGCGCTCGTTAGAGAAATGTGTAACGTAAGTAAAGTGAATTATTGCGTAATCAATCGTTTAAGAATTAAAAATTTATCTTTTAATCATTTTTGTTCTTAGGTCGTAATGCGTAAATTAAACGACACACCCACTTCGCTTAAAGCGCCAAAGAGTAGTATTCTCCTCTGATAACGAATAATTAAAATTCTTTGCTACAGTTGGTTTAGTATATATTGAAAAAAATTCTCAAAAGTCTCAGTTTTTTTTTTTTTTTTTTTTTTAATTCTAGACTGAAAATTAACATACTTAACTGCTACAGTTAAAAAAAATTGTTGTTTTTTTCTGTTATTTAAGCTATTGGAATGTAGCAAATAGTATTAAAAGGCGAAAAAAAAAGCATAATAATAAATATTTTTTTCTATTATAACTATGTTTATTTTTCATTTTGTTTCTCTTATTATTTGTTCTTTAAAAGTATTCTTTGTCTCTCTCTCTGTCTCTCTCTCTCTCTCTCTCTCTCTCTCTCTCTGTCTATTATTTTTGTTTTTTTTGATAAGTTTTCTATTAAAGTTCTTAAAAGAAAAAAACCCAAAATCCTTTGGACAATAATTCTTTATCTTCAGGTGTAATTAGCTTCTTATTCCCTTTTAGACAACTAATTTAACCCTATCCAGGGTAGCTTTCGCATTTGGGATATTTCTTTAGTTAACTCAACTTGACTTTTTCGGCTATTCCTGTGGTAAGTTCGTTAAAAAACTAGTATGTAAATTTCCCTTTGGCGATGTAAAATAGACGCTATAAGGCTTTAGGAAGTTGGCTATTTCTTGGCTGGAGATTTGTAAGAAGATTTTTTTCTTACCAACACCGAAATGAATTTGGCCATTTATTGAAGAGATTTACCTAAATATTTGATATTTGTCATATTATTCGTACCTTTTCCACTTTTATTTTCAATACTCTATAAATATTTCAATACTGTCAAGTTTTTCTAAAGGAATACCTATAAGATTACCATTATTGGCTCCATTACAATTATCCTTATTAACCGCTAAGAGAGAATTTTTAATTAATTTTACTGGGATTATTTAACGATGAATAGAAGATAGAGATCATTGACCCAGCAGTAAGTGAAAGTGGCGATGGCGGTATCTTATTCAGTCTTTCTTCAGTCCTATTGTAGACTTAAAAAATTTGTAACTTTCGCTCGACTATCACTTTATCAATTCTATCCATTTTCTGCCTCATTTGTTAATATATATCTGAATTTCTTTCATCCCGAATGGAGTTTTCTAATTGTTTATTTCTACTTCTTTTATATTTTTTATGGTACGTATACCATATTTACATTCCATATCAATTTGCTTCTGTCTAATCTAAACATATATATATTTCTATAGTATCTGTAAATAATTTGTATATATACTGTATGTATATATACGACCATAAATTAACGAGACCAATTATAGTATTTCATCGAATTTAATATAGGCTGAAAAAGGGAAAAAATGCTTTTTTAAAATTGATGATAGATAATAAAAGAGAAAAAAATCAGTAAAACTCCATTCTTTGTATAGGTTTATTGACCATGTTTTAATACAATTTTTTTCATTTTATCTATCTATCTATCTATCTTTCTTTCTTTCTCATTCTCTCTATCATTATTTATTGTTTAGTCATGACGTATTGAAACTATTGAATTCTCTTTTATAGGAATAATTTTTTATTCTTTTTTATATTTATTCTCCGAATAATGGAATTTTCTTTCTCTCTCTATGAATGATGAAATATCTATATTCAATACAAATTCTCTTCTTTTTCCAATTATTTATTATAATTCCACTTAAACAGTACTTTTAAGTTAATGATAATGATATCGGAGATAAATTGAAGAAGGGCTTGTTTTACTTCTTCATCCACTACTTTCCTTACCTAGTATCATTTATTATTTAACTTGACGATGGCAATGAGATAGCAAAAAAGATAAAGTTACTAAAATATTATCTAAGAAGATAGTTACGCTATTCTAAACATTGATGTAGAATTTTCTCTGCAAATGAAGAGAGAGAGAGAGAGAGAGAGAGAAAGTAGAAAAATATATATTTCTATTTATAAAGCCTATCTAAATGTTTAGATAATTAAAACCACAATAATAGAGAACATAAAAGGTACAAGAAAGAATAGAAAAATAACAATAATAACAATGATGGAATAATTGTCTTATAATGATTATATTGTTGTCGTTCATATTATCCTCATTCCATATTGAAAGGGTTTTGAGTAAGCTTCTAATTAATTCTTAGAAAGGAAATTTTTGGGTTTAACTACACATACACTTTAATTTAATCTTTTTCCCTTTCCAGTTTCAATTGAAAATAGAAGGTTACCGGGTTTTTAATGTTTTGGCCATAGACCTACTTTGCTATTTGTATAAATAACATGGATTCTCTTGACTCATTTTCACTTCAATTAAATACAATAAGAGTAGACAAGCCCCGCTTCGTATTAGATATAATATACTGTATATACTGTATATATATATGAAGATAGATGGAAGATAACTTTATTTATTACAAAACGGAGAGAAAAAAGACAGGAGAATAGGAAAGGAAAAGGATATTGAATAGGCGAATCTGCTTTTATAGATTTATTTATAAAATTTTTATAAGAAACCAATAATTATTATAATCTAACGTCTCTCCCCCTTTCTCTCTCTTCCTTCTCTCTCTCTCCTTTAATCAATATACAGATAGAAAATCATTTTTATTTCCTCTTCTTCTCGTTCTCTATACAGATTATTTATGTAAAAGCAAAACTTTACAACGTTATAAACAATGAACGTTACGTTAAAAATATTTACTTTACTTACAAGTATACACTACTAGTATTATAGTTTAAACAGAAATTAACTGTTTATTATGAGCCATTTTAGTTAAACGTAGACTGTTCTGGATTAGTGAATGGTTTGATCCTCTTCTAAATGGGCAAACAACTTCTTTAAAAGCCGTTCTAAATTCTTTACTACAACAATTATAAATAATAGGATTTAGAACGGATGATAAGAAACAAAAACAATGGAAAACTACCAACATTATCCTATAATATTTAACTTTTGGTAGATTTCCATTACGCCAATAAGTGATTAATAGATGAACGTGTAAAGGTAACCATGCTAGTGCAAATATTACTACCACTATAAAGACAATTTTCGTGACGTGACGTGTTTTCTCTTGAACATGACCTACATAGGTTAAATTTCTCTTTTGTATTCGAAGAAATCGAACGATAAGGATGTTCAATGTGGCAATAATCGATAGTGGGAGAACGTAGCTGAATATAAAAAATGTTGTAAAGAAACGCCTTCCAGCTTCTGTTGGACGGTCTATTATGCATTCTATGCGACCAGTGATGTTCTGTCTCCTCATGTTATGAATTAATAAAACAGGAAATTTGGCCAGAACGAAAAAGATCCAGAGGGAAATTATCAAGGCCGCTACTCTACAGTGGGTTTGTGTGCATTTTAGTGGAGAACCGTTGACAACTATCGAATACCTAACGGAAGTAACAATAACCAAAGTATAAACGCTCACATAGCAGGTTGTATACATTAGGAAGTGGGTTAAACGACAGCCAGCGTTTCCAAGAGGCCATTCCTTATATAAATAGTTGATAATAGTAAAAGTTCCACCAATTAGTAGGAAAAGAACATCGGCAACAGCCAAATTTAATAAAAGAAAGTTTGTCATTGTCCTTAGATTTCTCCGACTACAAATAACATAAATTGCAAGTAGATTTCCTAATAATCCAAAGAGTAGAAATAACGAAAAGATTATTAAAACTGGCCAAGCTAATTCAAAAGCTTTCATATTTGTTGAATTTGATGATGATATTAAAAATCTCGTCTCATCCGTACTCGTATCGTCGAACTTTGATAATTCTATATTATGTATAAAGAGAAGGAATAACTTTGAATTTTCCTCATGTTTACAAAAGAAATAAAAGGAAAAAAAATAAAGAAAAGCATAATGTGAATGAGATTGAAAAGAAAACACTACACAAGTGAAATTCTTACTTACTGTACTTAAGATTTAACGTCATATTGCGTAATAACAGATAAGGAAAACTTTTAACAAATCCAAGCATACAAAGTGAAAAAACTGATTGCTTTATTTTCTACTACGTATCCAGGCCACGTGATTCGTCTGGAATAACCAAGTAGGCCTCCACTACACGTTGCACTGGAAAGCAAATAAGAAAAAGGAGATATCTAGTCGGAGAGAAAGCGAGAGAAAGAGAGAGAGAAGGAAAAAATAGAGGGAATTTGTATGATCTAAATATAAAAAAAAGATGAAAAGCGTCGAATTATTCATAGAAGCTCTAAGTAAATGTGTGACTTTTATTCATATTTTTCATAAACAATATTTATTTTTAGTCATTTAATAAGAAAAACAGGAAAAATACTTTACTAGGCTTCTCACTAACTTTTACGTTATTAATTTTTATTGAAATAAAAACTAATAATGAAGTGTTTGCTCTTTGTCCATCAATCGAAATTACAAACTAAACGCATCAAGTACTCGACTTTTTTTTGAGTAGATTCGCACGTGTCTAACCGATGGTGGAAGCAAAACTAAGTCGACCTTAGAGCTGGTATAAAAAACATTCAAGTAATTCTAAAATAAGCCTAGCTGGTTTGGGGTATTATAGAGATGTAGAGAGGAAAATTAAAAAGAAAAACTGGCAACGAGAGAGAGAGAGAGAGAGAGTATAAGGTTTTAACATAAAACGAGAGAAAGCGGCAAAATAGGGATGAAGATTCGATTAGAATCTTGATTTATCTTCTTATCCAGGTTATTTATATTTATCAAATTTCCAGATACGAGAATTAACGGAACGTAAGCTATGAAACTATTTGTGTTCCAGGAAATTTTAAATAAATATCTTATGTCCATGGGATAATTAAGATATCTTTGAAGATAGCGAAAGGTTAATTTTAGAAAGAGCTACTATTTCATTCATTAATTTAAGAGAAAAAGAACAGATACGAAGAGAAAGATAGAGAGAGAGAGAGAGAGAGAGAGAGAGAGAGAAAGAAAGAAAGAGAAATCGAGGTTTTCCGTCTAGAGAATTGATAATTTTTACCAGGTTATGCAATCTATTATATTGATCTCAAAAGTATACTGTATTAATTGATCTTTTACGGAAAAAGCCATTGTAATTATTATTTACAAAGCAGAGTTAGATCGATTATTTTGAACCTTTAATTTAATGAAGATGTTAGAAAAGAGCTTAAGAAAATGATAAAATCAGTGTTTCTTAATCAATTCAACTTTTTCAACTCTATTAAGAATGAATACATTCAAGCCAATAATCTTTCAGTTATGTCGTTTTCAAGTGTTCTTTATTAAGTAATAATTCAAAAATTGTATCATTTATTTTATGTTTATTACGTTCTTAACGACCATGGTCTAATTGGTGAACCAAAAGCTGTTAAAGCCATAGCTTGTAGCTGTTTCTCTCGTTTAGCCTGCTGTTCTTGACGATATTCAACTGAGAACGTTTAAAAATGTTTATACATGTAAAATAATGAAAGGGTTAATATGCAATTCAATTTATTCTTTAAACATTACTTCCGCTTCTTTGGAGGTGAAATAATTAAACTTACCAGCCAAAATAACCATATAAATTCCCCAGGTTAAACTCCAAAACCAGCCAACTAGAAGAAAAGTAACGGTGAAAAGTTGTGATATTCCAATACATATGTTAACGCATAATACAGTCATAATATCATTGTCTTTGCTGGCCAATCTTGATTTTCCGCAACAAAACAAACATAATCCGCTAAGAATTGTCCCTGTAATAAATTTTACCATATTTATTCAATAAAAAAATTACAAAAATGTCCTAGATTTTTGCTACCTGAACCTGGTAGAAGAATGTTGAGTATTAAGCAAAGAATGGCTAGCGATTGAGGTAGATAGGGTATTGCTGTTCTAATATAGGAATCAGTATTCGTAATGGTTTTTCCTTTTTCTTCGTCATCTTTCTTGTGGCCTGTGGTTTCCAACTTTGAGAAATCAATCGCACTAACTCTGGAATCATTCGATCTATTACTTTCTCTCCTTGAACTTATTGACGGTCTCCTATTCGGACTATCCCGTCCATTGGAAGGCCTGTCTTCGATCTTCCCAGGAATGATAAGGGATTCCTTCCTCGCTATACTTGGCTTCCGTTTCTCGTGGGGAGCCAATTCCAGAGCCTTTCCGGCCGATGGCCATAAACTCGGACGTCGAGCACCAACCGACCCATTTCCATTAGGAGTGTTCGATTCTGATATTAAGGAGACAGTATCCTTAGGAGCGGCCATTCCGAAATTTTCAATCAAGTGGAAGAAAATTACTCTTTTCCTACCTTTATACTAAACAAATAGCAATAAAATGATAACTCAAACGGTTCGGCATTAAAAGCCAGACTGAGACTTTTCCATTCAATCCTAGATCGATAGAGCTTAATTTTACTTCCTCGATTAAAAAAAAGCCGTCTATCGATTATTATCGAACTGATATTGAGAAACTATCGAAGTACTTATTTGCACATTTCCTTTTATTAAAGTAGTCATTTTCCTATTCATAATTAGAGGTTTCTTTCATTTTTTTATCCACTAATCGTCGTATTCATCCGTTATCCTTTTTTATCTTCTACTTAACAACTTTATTCGAGTTATTTCAATATCAAGAGCCTATTCAATGCTGCTCTCCTTATTATATATACTGCATACTAACATATGGTACACGTTTACATTTATATAATATATTAATAACTTATTCAATATTATTAAAAGGCTAAAGTTATTTATCTGTCAAATAGTCGATTATATATACTGGATATATATTATATAAATTAATGGGAATGTAATACAAACACAATTTACAAACCATCCAACCGATAAAAATAACGAATAGTATCGATTAATAGAATCTGTACAACAAGGCAATAGTTTAGTGTTTAAATTAAGGTTGAATCATTACAAGATTTTCAATTAAAGTTTTATTTTTATTAACACAAATTTTATTATCTTTTCTCTCTTTTCTTTGTATTCTTTAAAAGAAAGAGAGAGAGAGAGAGAGAGGGAATCGTATCTATATAACTACGTGCTTAGCCGTCTGTCTAGTAAATTATTTGTTCGATTAATGTCTGTATTTACTTTTATAGTCAAATACAAAATGTTACATGCTATGTTCTCATCTTGTTGCCTATTTTTTGTGTTTTTCAAGTTTAATTCATTAATACTACTGTAACTTTACATTCAAATAAGTTTATTATTACTAAGATTTTATTTTTTCGACTGGTTATCCATTACTCATTATATTTTCAATTTAATTTTTAGTCATGAACCACTTATCCAGTCTATAGATTATTATATTCGTCTAGAATATAATTGTGTTTTGAACAGTTTTTGCAACGCCACCTATGTTTGATGTCATGGTGACGATAGCAACAAGCAAGATGGTGTGTTGAAAATACTGTAGTTTTAATTGTTTAGAAGTTCTTTCTTTTTTTGTATTTATGCTGTGCCAAATTATTTATTAACATGCCTAAAAAAGGAAAGAAGGGGAAGAAGGGGTAAGTAGTCTATTACATAAGAAAGACGAGACTCATTAATCATTGTGTACGTATATATCTATAGTGGTAAAAAGGGGAAGAAGGGTAAGAAGGATGAACGTAAAAAGGCAAAAAATGCCGAAGTCAAGTCAATGGCTAATGCCAATTCAAAATTATGGCAAGCTAGAGTTGAAATTGCTGAAAATTCAAAGGATCAATTTGTACAAAGAGCTCATGAGCTTGTTAAAGAAAATGAACGCCTGGCTGTTCAAATGATTCAAACAGAAAAGGATACTATTGACGTTGTACAGTACTTGAAAAAACAAGATATTGATAAGGATAAAAAATTAGAGGATCTTGCCCAAAATATAAGAGATCTGAAAAGAGAGCATAGAAAAGAAAAGGAGCGTATAATAGACGATCTTCAGGGTCAAATCAACGAATTGGAACAAAAACTTGCCTCTAAAACCCACGAAGTGGAAGTTATGCAAGCAGAACTTAAAGTCGTTAAAGAATTCCGTAGGAAAAGAGGACAAATGCAAAAGGAATTAGAAGATATTAAGGAAGCGATGTTCTTAGCCAACAAAGAGCACAAGGACACTTTGACAAGAATGGAACAAAGGTTTTTTGAAGAAAAAATGAGACTTCAACAGGAAGCTAATCAAAAAATATCTGAATTAGCTAATAGAGCTCACACAGAGGCTATTGCTAACTTAAACGATACAACTAAATCTGTATACATGGAAAATGTTCGAATAAATGAGGCCTTATCTTATCATATGGAAGCGGAAGAAGTTTTGAAAAAAGGCAATGAAAAGTTAAAGGAAGAGAATGCAGAACTTCAGAATGAAGTTCAAATGAATCGATTAATTATCGAAGAGAAGGTAGCCCTACAGAAAAAGAATAAAAAAGAACTTACTGATTTGAACAATAAAGTGGAAACGCTGGAAAAAGCCCTAAGTCACGTGGTTAATGAGTTTGATCATGAAGCTGGTCGACTTATCGATGTAGCTAAGTTGGAGAATCAATCAGCGATGACCGAATTAGATAAAGTAAAACGGGCGCTAGAGCTGAAAACAAAAGAATGCGCTAGAATCAAACGATTAGCTAAAAATATATTACAAGAGAGAACTGAAATTGAGCGTTTCTTTTTAGACGCACTGCAACAAGTTCAAAATGAAATATCATCTAACAGGTAAGAAAAGAGAACAGAAACGAAACTGCCTGTATTATACTCAATTAAGTAATTCTTTTATCATCAATTCTTTTTCCAGAGCGGAATATAGGAAACACGCTCAGGAGGCCTATAATCAACGGATGTTGATAGCTCACGCAGGTAAAGGAGAATATCCAAGAATTCGAACATTTAACAAGTCAGATACCAGCACAAACAGCGTTTTTAAAGATTTAGAAGCAGCTGAAGCATTGTAAGTAGAATTAAAAAGATGATATTCTTATCATCTTCTTTACATATAGCTTTCTCTTTTAATTAGTGTCTTATAACAACTTATTATTAATTTCTAATATTATATATTGTATATATATATAATTTACCTAAATCTCTTATAATATATATATTATATACTGTATATTAACAAACTAGGCGAAAACAGATGGAGGAATTGACAAACAAGTATGATATGTTATATGATACAACCATAAAAAAAAACAAAAATCCTAAAAGCATATTATATATAGTAGTTAACAAATTGAATGATAAACAAAATTCTAATTTGTTGCATGATAGTAGTATTAGTAGTAGTCAAAAGAAAAAGAAAAGAAACAATATCAAATCTTATCTTATCTTCCCCCATCACCTCCAAAAAAAAATTGAGCAGCTGTGATCACTGCACATAATTAATATTCAATAGAAAATCATCGCTTAGAATAAAGTATACATACTTATATATGTTAATGATGTATATATAAAGTACATATATATACTTGCCTAAAAAATCCATATATATTCTAACTATAGAATTTGTATGTATACTTACACACTTCTTCATATATAATTTATGTATCTTTCTATTAATTTTTATATGCATGTTTAGAAATAAGCTTATGATTGTCATTTGAAAGACAGAGATAATGCTCTCCATTCCATCATCCTATATCTCTCTCTTTTCACGCTTATACTCTATTAATTATTATCTTTTACACGATTCAAAACATATAACAAATACCTCCCTCCCTCCCCCTCCTATCTTTTATTTATATGTATGATGTCTAATTCGAGTAGCACCCTTTAAACTTTCTTTAATTTAAAACAGAATGCAAAGTGAGGATAGAGTCGACATTGGTGAGCTAACTTGGGAACAAAAGGAGAAAGTTTTACGCTATTTATTCGCTTCGATTAATAATAGTAAGAACCGGCCAAAACCAGACTTGAACGAACAAGATAAAGACAGTATTAATGAAAATCAGAACGAGGGCAGAACTTTTTTAACTCAAGCCAAGGTCAACGAATCTACATCTAACATACCGCAACTTCCCGCTTTAACGAGTTGTTAGATGATACTGCTTATGATGATGTTTTACGTGCCAACCTGATGTTATATATTTTGTTTTTTTTGGACAATATTTACTGTGCCAATGGAAGTGTTTTATAAGCTCAGACATCACAGTGCCAATTCTATAGGCGTCAAAAAATTCTTTGTATCCCCAATTCGTATAAATGAAGATGCTTCTATTTCAAATTCTATCATGTTCTGCTAACCTAGAAAGGTCTTAATAATTTCTTACGGCTCGTAAACCTGCAATATATATATATAAGGTTACGGCAAAGGCAAAAGCGCTCTTGGCATTATAATATATATTCTCTTATTTAAATAATGTTCTACGAATCTATAGATTTATAACTCCTTTAGGCGTTTTGCACTTAAATAATAAAATATACATTCATAAAAACTTCATTTGTTTCCTCATCTTCGTTTATCTATCTTCGTTTTTCACCTACCTACATCCATTCTTAATCTTTACTGTTTCCCAGGCCTGCAAACGAGAATAAAACGCTCTCAAAGGGATTTTTTATCTATTTTGAAACACTATATAAACGTTTTAGCTTTGGTTTGTATATTCTTTAAAAATATGCCAGTAAATATTACCAATCTTTTCCACATAGGAGTAGCAAAAGATAATAAATTTCCTTTTCGTCTCTAATGGAGTGGAAACTTTTCTATTTTAATAGGAATTCTATATCTTTTTTAAACGCTGAGGGTCAAATAATACATAGGGGAATGATGGACAAAACAAAATGAAAAGTGAGAGAGAAAGAGAGAGATAGAGAGAGAGAGAGAGAGAGAGAGAGAGAGAGAGAGAAAGGGACAGCGTGAAAATTTTTATTATAATAACCTATACCTTGAAAGATTTGCATCAGTTGATAAGTATAGAAAAACGGAGATTAATTATCAATTGCAGAGGGGGTTTATAAGATATAACTGTTCCAGGATAAAATATGATTAGATATAATATAATAAAATATACATATTTTATACCTAAACTAAAACGTTTAAAATTCTAAAATAAAGAGACCACAGAGTAGTTCAGCTGAGCTGAGAGGAAATTAACGTCGTGCTCTTGCAACGCTTCTTTTAATGCTTTTTTTCATATACAATCATTTTCAATATGTACATACGTATACAATTTCTATATATACACTATATACCATACATTTCTAGTATTTTTGTAATATTTAAACATCAAACCAAACAGCTTACAAACTATTTTTGCTCTGTGTATAAGTATTAAAGAAAAATCTATTGTTCCAAGTTCTCATTTGTTAGACAATGCAATGTATACATTGAATATGTTAAGAAAAAGAATTTGATCCTCCATACAGTTTTATTTTTTATGCTTTTGTTACATTGCTCTTTATGAAAAGTAAATTTTCGTTTGCTTTATTTATAGTATATTCTCTTTGAATAGCTTACATATTCTTTTCATAGCAATTGTTGTTTGTTTTTGTGTCTTTTTTTTTTTTAAAGAAAAAAGTAGAGCAAGTACCAAAATATCTCAGATGGTAAATCATAAATATGCATGTCAAAAGTATATTTCATAGCTAAGTTTATTTTCTCTCTCCTAAACGTTGACGGGCGGAGAATTATGATCTTGTGGATGATTATCAATATTAGCGCTTTTTATGCAAAATACAACCTCTTTAAAAGTTAATCTAAACTCTTCGCTACAAAAATTATAAATAATCGGATTGAAGACAGGCGAGAAAAAACAAAAACAATGAAATACTACAACCATTATTTTATAATATTTAACGTTTGGTAATGTTCCATTACCGTAGCTGTAGGTTATCAATAGGTGAAGATGAAGAGGTAACCATACGACTGCGAATACAATGACAACAATTAATACAGTCTTGGTCACGTGGCGTGTCCTATCTTGAATTGGTGAGACGTGCGAATGATTACTCAAGTTTCTTTTTTTTTCCCTCAGGTATCTTACTATAAGAACATTCAGTGAAGCTATAACAGAGAGTGGTAGAGCGTATCCGAAAACGAAAAAGGTAGTAAAGAAGTGTCTACCTTGCTTTGCGCCAATTATAACACATTCGATTCGCCCTGTTGCCTCTTGCTTCTTTATATCGTGAATAAGTAGAACTGGTATTTTTGCGACGAGGAATATGATCCAAAGGGAAGCTATTAGGAAAGCTCCTTGGCAACGAGTCCTAACACACATGAATTGTAAACCATTAACTACTATCGAATATCGAACAGCCGTGACGGCTACCAAAGTATAGACGCTGACGTAGCAAGTCATAAACATAAGAAAATGAGTTAATCGACAAACGATACCTCCAAGTGGCCATTCATAAAATAGGTAATTAATCATTGCAAATCCTCCTCCAATTACAAGGAACAAGACATCAGCTGCTGCCAAATTTAACAAAAGGAAATTTGTAACATTCCTTAGACGTTGTCTAGAGCATATAACATATATAACTAATAAGTTTCCAATTATCCCAAATAATAAGAAGAATGAAAATACGACTAGAACTGGCCAAGCAATCTTAAAGGGTTGAGCTTTCGTCGAATTAGTTTGAATCGATGAGAAATCATCTGCTGTGGCATCAACCAAATCATTTCGCATCTTGTTATAGTAACTGCATAAAAAAGAAGTATAGCGAATAAGTAGCAAATCAGAGATTGAGCGAGAAGAAAGAGAGAGAGAGAGAGAGAGAGTATGTGTGCGAGTAAGAAAGAGATTGAAAAAGAGAGACTATGATTATACCGGCAAAAGAATACTGAGGGAAGAGAGGAAAAAAGTACAAATTCACATTTTTTCCTGGCTTGTAATTACTTCATCCCTTCTTTTGCTAAGGGGCTGAGAAAAATGAAGAAAAATAAAGCCACTAAGCCTTCTTCCGGTTTAATACACTTGTTCTATATTGTACTGTTTTTATGGTATTAAATTTTTCTTTCTTCATGCTGGTTTCTATTCCTGTCTATTTAGAATTTATATTATTTTTCAATTATGTTCAATAATTAGGAAGTTAAAAAATCAATTAGACTGATTTATGTCTCCTGCTTGACTGGAAAGTTTATAAAAGAGTAGATTAAGTCTGAATGATTGAATTTCTTCTATATTTCTTCAACATATTCTTATGTTTTTCTTTATGATGCTTTTTTAATTCAATTTTAAGGTAAATAAACTTTTCAATGTGACAGAATCTCAACGGATGCTAATAACATATTCTTGCGGCTATATAATACCCTACCCGCGTCTCTTATTGATTACTATTACCGTTCTCTTTCCTGTCTTTTTCTTCTTCAGCTTGTCTATATCTGTCCTTATATCCTAGTTTCTTAACTTATCCGTCTATCAGTTTCGCCTTATTCCGCCTCTTTCCCTTTCTTTCTCTTTCTAACTTCCCTTCGCTCTTTCTTACTCTGTCTCTTTTTTTCGCAACTTTCCATTAATTTGTCCATCATTTCATCGGATTATAAAATACGGGTTTGAAAGAAATTAGTTTTCTCCCTTCTTGGAAACATTAACGGCCAACTTATTGTTAGCGTTATAAGTAACACTTATATTTTAGCCTTATAAAGGTTAGGAGAAGATAGGCTTCTTTAAAATATAAAAAGGTTGTTTAGACGTAAAACAGTTAGCTAGAGTAGATTATAGCGGAAAACGTCAGTAAGAGAAAAAACGACTTCTAATTGGAGGGTGGTCTGACCTCAAAATCACTATATTTAAACTATAATTGCCAATTAACGGCAAAAAATAGGCAATGGTTAGGCAAACTAGTCGACGCTTGTTTATAGGAAATTGAAGACTTCGAAGGTCAATGTCCATTGATTTATATATTTTTTTAACTGCTCTATAAGAGAGAAGCATAAGTGGCCAGCTAAAAGATGAGTAAGAAATAGGGAAGCTAGACATGATTTGGAAAGGAGAATAAGCGAAATAAAAACACTCAAGCCTATTTAAAAAGAATCGTGGGAAAAATCAGTGCCAGTAACATCAGGGATTTTATCTTCCTTGCCTTTTTTATCTTATTTTTCTCTTTTCGTTCAAACTAGAAAAGGAAAGAAGAAGAAAAAGAAGAAGAATAAGAAAGTATGACTTATAGAGATGAAAAACTTGTATGAATAATACAAGGTAAAAAAGAAATACATTCATCTATGCTATTAAAACGTCAAAGAGCATCGTTTTTTCATAGAAGAAACATTATTTTGAAATATATTTAGATTTCTATCCTCTGTAGCTTGTTTATTTTCAATGGATAAGATTGAAAGGGAGAGAAGAGGAGAGAGAAAAAAGAGAAAAAACTTTTTTATCTTTACATTTTACTTAAAAAATAAAAGGACTAAAGAAAAAGGAAAGTTAATTACGTTAAAAAAAAGAAAAGGGTCATTTTACTCACCAAGTAAAAAGACAATAATTATCGATAAGTATTAAACAATCGAAAGGTCCATAGCGACTAAGGCGAGGATAGAAGCTCGACACAGAATGATAATCTGCACTCTTGTCACGTGATCGTTCGCAAGCGTAGGCCTACCAATAAGAAACGAACTAACGTTTAATAAAGTTTAATATAAGCAACATAAAAGAGGTAGGTAAACTATTACATTTGTTTTACAAATAAAAAACACTATTTATTGTAATTTATAAATGTTCTTTACCTTCTTAAGATACTGTTTTCATTTTATTTTAGATAAAAGAAAAGAGAGAAAAGCCGTAAAATCGATTAGGAGTGCATCAGAAGAAACTGACGGATTTACGGGCAAAAAATTCACACATGTGTAACAAATGCTCTTAACCTCAAGTAGTAACCGAACTCGATAGGTGTAATAATCTCTCACTTCTTCTTTCTCCTCACCTCCCCCGTCTCCGTTCTTCTTTCTTTTATTTGCATACAAACAATAACCAAGATTGACGAAATAGTAATTAAGGGGAATCCTTTGATTAACCTAGTTCGAAGGATTGGAGAACTAAGAATAAGAATCTAGTTACAATAAATGTATACGTGGAGGGAGTTTATATGACAATTATATATTTCCTGTACACCTTTAAAGTAAAATTTTATACGTTTTAGAGGGTGTAAGGAGTTATTCTTGATACTAATTAGAAAGAGCAAGTAATGGAAAAGAAGGCAAAATTAAGGATGTAAACTATATATAAACACTACATGCTTTATTTCAATATCCACGTCATCTTTCCTTAGGCTAAATCTCATAGGAGTTATAAATAAAGCTCTTAGACTTGTTTGTTCTCTAGTGATTTCTTTAATCAGATTAAGGCGTCAACTAATTATAAGACTGTTAACGTGAGTTCCTGTATATTTTTGACATTTCCTAGAAACTTAAGCGATTCTATCTAAACTCTTCTTCATATATTCAATTATTTCTTCTTCAATGTATTGACTAGAGAGTAGGAAATGGAGAAAACGATAGATATATACAATAATTCTATTAATATACATTAAATATATACTAATATGTTTATATATATATATATATATATATATTTACAAGACAACACTTCTGTTCTTCTAAGAAAAAATTATTATAGTGTTTTTAGCTGAAAAAGCTATTGCTTCTAGTTTTTCTTTGTTGAATTCGAATCTTGATTATCATTTTCATTTGATCTTTCTGCGGAATTATTAGATTGCGTGTTATTTTCATTTGTTTGAGATTGTAATTCAGTTCTCATAGCCCTATTAGAATCTAATAGACTTCGAAGTTTGTCAGCCAGATTGTCGTTTCTCGCCTCCAAATTATCCATCATATTATTAATGGCGTCCAATGTTGAATTTAATTCGTTGTATTCTACAGATAAGTAAAGTAAGTAACATTAAATGCTATTCCATTACTAGTCATAAAATGAATAAAGACCTAATTTGCAATTTGTACTATTTCCATTAATAGAATAAACTATACTAATAAATCTCTGCCAGATCATAATAAAAGTTGCGAAAATGGTAAATATAATTGTTTATCTGTCTTTCAAGAGTGCATTTCCGGTTTAATTATTAAAGAGATTTTCAATCTGAAATTTTATCCTACTCTTGTTGACTAAAGCTAGAGCCTCTTTAAAATAGAAAAAGAGATATTATACTCTTTCATTTCTGCTGGAAATATTTACATTTATGTCTCTGTTTTTCCATTATAATCTTTTATCCTTTTCCCTATGTGTTTATTCATAGGATTACTCTACTGGAATTGACAGAGTTGTGTATTCCTTGTTATTATGGTCGTGCTGTGATTATAATAGACAAAATACTCTGTCCTTAGGCAAAAAGGATTGAATTGTCAGAATTTATTATATTTTGTTTGTTTTTTTTTGTTTTTCTATCCTTTTTTTCATTAAAATAGATCATATCATAATAGAAAAAAAACAAATAAAAATTACTATAACTACTAATTTGTTATTCTAGAAATTTTAGGATTATAGAATTAAAATCAAACTGCTATTTTATGTTTAATAAATATATGGATTTTAAATATACCATTTTCGTATTGCTCCATGATTTCGGGGTTCAAAATAAGACTGTTTTCTTGTTCAATATAAACCATATGCTTTTCTAAGGGGATTTATCATACTCTCATCACATGACAAGATATCTTAAGTCACGTGACTTGTGTCGTCAGCAAAGCTTGCTCCTCTTCAAATATTTCTCCGCTACGCTATATCAATACAATACGGAACCACATTAATACAATAACATCAGCAAAAACTCTTTACAAACCTTAAAAGATCTAAACTCTTTGCTATATTTAGTTCGAATAAATTAATTGGGCCCATTTCTTGATTTAATTCCATTTAAACTTCCAATTAATCTACTTTTTTTTATATAACAAGCTATAAACAAGTTTTATGCAATGAAATACATCATGTGATGCATTCCAAGAAAAAGAACGTTAAATGGTAGTAGGAATTGACCAAAGTGTAACAATTATTTATTTTATTTAGTATGATAATTGACTGACATATTTCTTGCCGACTCATGATTTAATATAAATATTTCTCATAGATTGCGTAATAATATGGCGATATTAATCCTGATCAAAACGTTCGTTAAACGTTTATCGCTTTAAAGTAGTTCTACTAGTTTTAAAAGACTTATTCTTGAACTGACTAACTATTCGTCAACAACCTAAATTACCAAAGAGATGGCTGAAAGCAACACTGAGATGGGAGAAATTTGCATAGATTCCCAAAATGATCATCAAGGCAATCAGAAGGCAAAGGATAATCAGACAACGAAAAAGGACTTTACGGCGTTTAATCTCAAACCAGAACTTCTACAAGCAATGGATAAGTTAGAAATCAAATACCCTAGTAAAAGTACAAACGAACGTCTATACTATAATATGTTTTTAAACTATTACAACTATAATTTTGTACAGTTCAGATGGAGTTTATTCCTAAAGCAATTTCAGGAGAGAGTTTCGTCTGTACATCTAGAGCTGGTACGGGAAAAACTATCATATACATTTTATCAACACTTCAACACTTAAATCCTAAAGATAATCAAGTAGGAAAACAATTTCGAATGTTGCAATTGTATAAAAAAATATAAATGATTTTAAATCAATACTAGATTTCCATACTAGTTTTGTGTCATACGAGAGAGTTGGCATTTCAAGTGAGCAGAGAATACGAACGCTTTTGTAAGTTTATGGATGGAATTCGGGTTTCATATATATGTGGCGGAAAACCATTGAAGAATGATGAAGAGAAAATTATGGAGAATAAACCACATATTGTTGTTGGAACTCCTGGCCGTTTGTGGGCGCTTGTTCAAAGAGGAATATTACATTTACATAGCGTAGAACATTTTATACTGGATGAATGTCATGATCTTCTTTTAGTAATAGGTAAAATTATTAATAATACAATTAACTTTGTCAATAGTTAGATGACTTAAATAGACTTTAGAGCGGCTATTCAGAAAATCCTTCGTTTGATACCTAAGCGGCAACAAATTATGTCCTTCACCCCAGTAATAACAGAAGATCTTCAGTCTCTATGTGAAAAATACATCAAATACAATAACAAACTTGAATAAATAATTACAAAATAGAAACGGAAATGATCTTAAATTGAATCTTTTGTCTTTATTTGCAGCTTTTTTACTGTAGGTTACTAATTTTACTTTGTAATGTACAACTATTATAAGAAATAAAACTTTTAATGAAGAAGCTCTAGTGTTCATTTACACAAGAGAATGGTAAATATGGTATTTGCTATAAACACAACAAACTACTCGTTTATCATTTTGTTTGATACGTAACTGCATATTATTTCATATGTCGTATATTATAGATGGTACTAATCCGGCTTTGATAAACGTAGACCTACTTTTAGGACACTTAATTAAACTTAAATTCTATGTCAGTTTACTGTATTAATATTCAGTTATTATTTTATTCGAACAAAGAACAAGAGGTGCACAAAAAAATTCCTCTGAACAACATTCATTATTCTTTTTGTAAAATAAAGCCTAATACATTTATGTT
The DNA here is from genome assembly GCA_904063045.1 of Dimorphilus gyrociliatus. Lineage (NCBI taxonomy): Eukaryota > Metazoa > Annelida > Polychaeta > Dinophilidae > Dimorphilus > Dimorphilus gyrociliatus. The sequence continues at coordinate 813,500 of CAJFCJ010000014.1, read as the reverse complement.
TAAGATAAACTAGTGAAATAGTTTTTAATATTCTTTAGAGGTTTACAAAAGAAATCACATGACTATGCATTAATAGTCACGTGAGTATATAGGGGGGTGCTCATTCCTTTTTCAAATTTTTACATTTAAATGGAATAGATTACCATCTTAAAAAGTCTTGTTTATTAACGCGTTGGTGATAGGTTAAAAATCTAATATATTCTTCAAATATCCAATAATAAATGTTTTTACTTTGAACAGCCATATTGCCAGCTTGCAGCGTCATTCTAACGTTAAACGTTTTTGAATCGTTTTTTGAAGGTAAGTAAAGTATATATAGTAGAAGTATAAGAATTATGCAGTCAGATCCCTTTTAATTCACTTTGTTGCTATAAGATCATAAGTTTTGAAAAAAACATCAGAATACCATTTAATTTCGTAGATTTATAAGTGATATTCGGATTAAATTGATTTCAGTCGATAAATCTAAAGGAGAAACATGGCCGATAACGAAAATGAATTATTAGATTATGAGGAAGTTGTAGAGGAAAACGGAGCCGATGCCGAAGCTTCAACAAACAACCAAGACAAAAAGGATGTCAAGGGAACGTACGTATCTATCCACAGTAGTGGTTTCAGGGACTTTTTGCTTAAGCCGGAACTTCTGAGAGCTATCGTTGACTGTGGTTTCGAACATCCTTCTGAAGGTATGTAGGAAGAATTTTTTTCTAAGAATTTAGCATTAAACAATTGAATTTTTCTAGTTCAACACGAGTGCATTCCGCAAGGAATTTTGGGGATGGACGTTCTGTGCCAAGCTAAATCGGGTATGGGTAAAACAGCCGTGTTTGTTCTTACAACACTTCAACAATTAGAACCTAAGGATGGACAAGTAATGGAACAATCTTGAAGTTGAAATCGCTAAAAAATGACCGGATTTTTAAAATTTATTAGGTTTCCGTTCTTGTTCTCTGTCACACAAGAGAGTTGGCATTCCAAATCAGTAAAGAATACGAACGTTTTAGCAAGTATATGAACAGCATTCGTATAGCTGTATTCTTCGGAGGAATGTCGGTGAAGAAGGATGAAGAGAACTTGGCAAAGAATACCCCGCACATTGTTGTTGGAACTCCTGGACGTATTTTGGCATTGGCTCGAAGTGGATCTCTTAACTTGAAGAACATTAAGCATTTTATTCTTGATGAATGCGACAAGATGCTCGAAGCCTTAGGTAACAATTAACTTTTATATATAGTCTTTTGATGGCTATTAATGTTAAAATCTTACCAACGTAGACATGAGACGTGATGTTCAAGAAATATTTCGTACAACACCTCACCAAAAACAAGTTATGATGTTCTCTGCAACATTGTCCAAGGATGTCCGACCTGTTTGCAAGAAATTTATGCAAGATGTAAATAGTTACGAATCGAGATTCTTAACGCTCGCCCCCAGCCTGCCCTCCACTGTTAACTTAATCCCTTTTTTCTCGTCTGTTGCTGCCTAGAAACGCGTTGAAAAGGCACCTACTCAAATTATTCATGATTTCCTTCTATATGAGGAACTGATCGCGACTATTGTATCGATTACGGCCGATCTGTACTCGATTAGTAGAGAAATCCGGAATCTTTTTAAATTACGAATTTCTGGTAAACCGCAATGAGACAAATCGTCATGAAATGTGGCTAAGACGGAATTGGTTGACTTACAATGAATAAAAGATTTAAAAGTAAGCACTCGGTAGGCGGGTATTGGAAAAAAATTTAATTCTGAAGAAAGATAATTAAAAGAGTTAGAAGCAAGAAGCTGATTGGTCTCACCTGTTGGTTGTTTGTCTGATGCGCTGTTTTGTTTTGTTTTAATAAAGCAAAGGAAAACTCAGTTTCATTTATACTAGGTTGGATGAAACAAGAAGAAACGTCCATTGAAGATGATTATTTATGAGGGTTTAATTAGTTTTGCGAGGAGGAAAAGCGTTATTTTTTCTTAAAAAGTAGTCATTTTGTGGTGGCTTTTGTCTGATATAGAAGATCAAATGTCGGCGGTTGAGGCGTGATGAAGGGTCCTGATTATACTTAGGGATCTGGATTCACAGTCTATCCGCAAAGCTGTTTATCGATCATTAACGTCTGGCTTTTACAAAGAGGCTGAGCTAGCAAATGATTTACTTCATCAGGAAACTATCGCATTATTTCCAAAAAGTATCGACACTTTCCGCCTTTTCTTAAACAGTGGTGTGCTCTGGTAGAACCTTGCAGTGCAGACCGACACTACAAGATTTGTATAATGAACATTGGGCAAAAAGGCTGCGTGAGAACGAGATTGTCAAAATGGGTACAGTTTTTTAATCTTTCTTATTGTGTACTTACAGCCCTTGGAAATCTACGTTGATAACGACTCCAAGTTGACCCTGCACGGACTTCGTCAACATTACGTAAAGCTTCAAGATAAAGAGAAAAATCGTAAACTCTTCGAGCTTTTGGATGTCTTGGAATTTAACCAAGTTATCATCTTTGTAAAATCGGTTCAACGCTGCATGGCACTAGCTCAACTCTTGGTCGAGCAAAATTTTCCGGCGATTGCAATTCACCGTCAGATGACCCAAGAAGAACGCTTGTCTCGTTATCAGCAGTTTAAAGATTTTCATAAGAGAATTCTGGTCGCGACAAACTTGTTTGGCAGAGGTATGGATATTGAGCGCGTCAACATTGTTTTCAATTATGATATGCCAGAGGACTCTGACACATACTTGCACAGAGTAAGTTGAAGTTTTTTTTTGTCCATCAAAAGCCTGTTTGGATTTGGTTAAAAATTTTAACAATTTTTACCCGTTTGTACGACAGGCAAATTATTAGAGCTTTTTATTCTTAACTTTTAAGTGGCTATTAGAAAGTGTAGCTATTGTTTAGTAATTAGCAAAATAAATTTTTACTTAGGTGGCTAGAGCTGGAAGATTTGGAACAAAAGGTTTGGCTATAACCTTTGTGAGTGATGAAACAGATGCGAAAGTTTTGAACGATGTTCAAGAACGATTTGATGTAAACATCACAGAATTGCCTGAGGAGATTGATATCTCCACTTATAGTAAGTTTTCGACATTAAAAAGATTTCAAATAAAACCTAATATATTCTGCAATTTACAGTCGAGGGTCGATGAATAGAGAGAAGAGAAGCAAATTTGTTTCGGATCATTTATAAAATGTTTTTGTATGTTAATTGATAATTTGAATTCATTATTGTAAATAATACATAAAAGAAACAGTATATGTTTGGTTAAGACAAAATTGTTATCTTTAATTTACTCTACATCTAACATTTTAATTGCAGAGTTGTGTCTTAAATTTAGACCTAATATTGTGTAAAAATATATAGTCAAGAGCTGTAAATTGCTAGAGAAAGAATAACAATAAATTATCGAAATATTAAGTATCTTATACATTGTATTTTTAACTTGAGAGACGCTTGAAGATTTTCAAAAACTCTTTTGAATTTCTTTGAGATTGTTGAACAAAGTGTATAAGTGTATTTCGTAATTTATTATTAAGACTGAATTAAGAGTGGATCAATAACGAATAAACTAGTTCAGAGCCAACTGTGAGCTACTGAATAAACGCCTAAAGAAATGAAAATATCTCAAACCAATTCGAGATAACGACATTAAATGGGAATAGAAACCCAATTTCATAATAGCAATAGAATGAGCAAAAGAAAGAAACAGATAGGTAAACTTGGAAGATTTTTCCTTTTCATAGCGATATACTGCATTAGTACAACTCTCAGCAACTTTTAGAAGATTTCTCGGATCGGATCTCATATTATGAGTATACTCTATACTTCGAATAAGGTCGTTTGTTTTCAATACTAGAAGCATTTGACGTGGTACGGTTGCTAAAACTTCGGCTATTTCGGTTATAAATTTTCCAGCATGTAATCGAATATACTCTTCCTGAAAAAATGTAAATTTTTGAGTATTTTTAGATTATAATTGACTCTTTAATTGCCTCGTTTTGATCGAAAGCCTTTTTCGATATCCCTCCGGAAACTGCCTCCCATGATCTAGAAGTAACCATAGTAGCCAGCAAACCATAAAGATGACCAACTCCGAGAAAATTTGCGTGCTTTTTTATGCTTTCGATATCCGATTTCATTAACGATAACCACAGCCTTGAATACTCGATGCGAAAATCTTCGGTTAGCGTCTAAATAAAAAAGAACTAGATATAGATGAAATCTATTATCATATTTAACATAAATTCCCACCTGATATAAACCATGATCTAATAGAACTAATTCAACATCATTTCTTCCTTTTCCTCTAATAAGAATATTTCCAGGATGAGGATCGCAATGAATGAAACCTTTCTCATAAATCATTTCTCCGTATAACTGAGTTAAATAGCTAATTGTCTATGAAAAGTTAACAAAACACACTAAATTATTGTATATTTCATTGTATTTTTTAGCATACTTTACGTATATTTATTTGATTTTTAATAGCGTAGGCGGTATCGTCAATTTGATTTCCTTCGCAATATTCCATCGTTAATATTCTATGACTGCTAAACTTCCAATAAACTTTTGGAACTTTAAGAAATTTTAAATGTTTAAACATTTTTTCAACTTTTTCGCAATTTTTTCCTTCGTGAATAAAATCTAATTCTTTAGGTAAATTCTTCTTTGTTTCTTCGACTAGCCACATAAAAGAAAATTCCGGGAATGTTTTACCTACTAAAGTTACTAAAATCTAGTAAAGAAAACGGGTTATAAAAACAATTTATTCAAATTTTTTTATCTAACTTACTTCCATAGTTAATATATCAATATCTGAATTTTGCTTTACAACTTTATGTTGAACTTTAACAGCCACAAGATCTCCTGTATTCTTTAATTTAGCCTTATGAACTTGAGCCAAACTAGCCGCTCCTATTGGCTCTTCGCTAAACTCTTGAAAGATATTCTCTACCTTTTGATAAGATATCGGATATATTCCGTTTGTCAATATAGATTTTTTTTTGTTATATTACCTTATCGTTAAGGTCCTCTTCTATTACGGCGAATACTTCTTCAATTGGTGAGACTGGGGCTTTACTAAGTAACTCTTTTAAGCATGACGTATATTCTCGAGGTAGCAGATAGTCGAGAGAACTGAGATGTTGTCCAACTTTAATGTACACCCCTCCGTTCTTTTTACAAAGTTCCTTTAATCTAACAGCTGCTCTTGAATGGACTCTAGATTTTACGTCTCTATAAACGTCTGAACTCTCATCTAACTTTCTTAACGCTAATTTATAATCAAATACAATAGCCGAAACCTTTTCAAATTGATTAGGTTGTTAAAGGAGGGAAAAAAAACTAAAATAAGGATTCGACAATTAATTTAAATTTTAATCTTACTGTTGAAACAGCTCTACCCATTCTTAGAAAAGCACTAGACGCTTTTCCATCAAATTTTTTATCACAGCAATAAAATACTCCAGATGTTGCCAAAGATATAGGTATTATCTTTTTAGCATTTATAATGCAATATTTCAACATTGTTATTAAATATTGTTCATAAATAATCCGTATTCTTAAATTAAGAGTAAATGCTTTTGATTTTTCCTTAGTTTTCTTTAATCAACAATATAGATAACATTCAAAATAATAATACGTTTGTGGTAAAAAAATCATGGATAGTTATTTCATTTTACTTTTTGCGAAATCTGTTAAAGGTCAAGGTTATCGCGAAACGAAATATTCAACACCAGTTAACGGCGCAATATTTTTACAAGTATAAATAGTTTATTGAATCTCTAATAAGAAATCATGCATTATTAGTAAAGTTGATGTATAAAGTCATCAGTCATTCTTCTCTGTTTTTTTTGTAATAAAATAAAAAAAGCCTTCATTTGCGATTTTCATGAAAAGAAAGAAAGAAAAAGAGAGAAAAGAGAGGAAGAGAGAAGGAAAAGATCGATTAAAAGTGAGAATAAACGATTGGCAGGGGAAAAAAGTATAAATATCAGTACAATAAATTTATATAATATGAGTATTATATTATATCAAAGAAGTATAGATTATTGAGAGATTTTTTTCTGTATTATTTTTGAAAAAATGCTGGACGGAAAAGAGTTTTTGTTGTTTTGTTGTTGCTTGGATTTTTTGTCCATCATCACAATAAATCTATAAGAAAGAAAACTGGAGGTAACTATCACCTATAAGCGATGACTTGTTGGTCGATTTGCCTGATAGCGTGCCTCTTCTGACGAAAAGCGTCTATTGGAGGAGGCGTTACTTGATCAGGTCTCATCATTACCGGCGCGGGAGCCGAGACGACCGACAATGCAGAATCGCAGAGCACATGAGGAGCTGCAGTTAAGAACGAATGAGTTATCGCAGGTGCTGACGGTCCACTAGAAATTCTGGGCGTTTTCGCTAAAATCACAAAAAGAGTTCTATTAATCCTTAGCAGATAGAATATCTTTGAGGGAGAGATAGATAAATACAAAATATTCTAGGCTTTAATAGAAATCAATAATCTTTGACAAAACCGTATTAAATAAGTCTGTAAGCTGTTCAACAGAAATAACTGTTCTTTTTTATATATTATATTTATACAGTCCTAATAATAAGGGAAGAATTCTAATCCGTAAACTAAATAATAACAAAAAGAAATCATAAACGGCATAACTTTTTCCAGCTATAGCGTTGACAAAATCAAGCTGGTACGCGCTCAAAATAATACTTACAATTAGAACTTACGCCAGATTCCTTTCTTGATCCATGACTAGATGTCTTTCTATGAATTTCCAAATCTTTGTCTCTTCCTTTTGGTCGTAAACGAATGGAATCGTTCATTTGAGGCGCCAGGGCTAAACGCCATTGAGGATCGGTGATTGATTTGTTCTTATTCTCTCTTTGGATCGGTTTTAGAGGTTGATGATGAGTAGTGTACAGCATACGACCTCCCCCTCCAAGAGTTCCTTCGATCCTTTTTGAAACGTCATCAGATGACACCTGCAAAATCAACGAAAATGATTAATTTAATGACACTCAATCGAAAGAGCCTTAAGAAGATCATTATGTTTTAATTATTTTATCGTTGCAGATGCAAACACTTTGATGAGACATATTAATAATTATTAGGAGTGATAAGCTATTATTGGAACATCACAAACATATCAATCAAGTTAGCCTGAAATGATTTGTAACTAAAAACAAAACAAATTGCTATAGCGCTAGATGGCGTGGCAGGGAATAGTGCTTTTTTTGTCGTGCCGTCACCTGCGCATACGGGAGAGGCCTATGAGATGAGATGTTGGCCTCAATGTCATCATCAGAAGTTGATTCCTCTCCATTAGGTTGACCGATCATTGCTTGAGCTAGAGGAGCCACTTTACGGTGGTCCTTTCGAAAGAATTGTAGTCCAGGGAGGCGGCGGGCTCTTCTTTTAGGTAACTTTTGAAATTTTATTTAAAAAAAAGTCAAATGAACTGTTAGGATTAGGAATTATAATATCCAATAAGAAAAATAAGTGATGATCACTATTTTTCTTCAAAATGTTTTGCTACACTACTATCAAGTTAATTGAACTATAAAATATGCTATAAATGGGCTATAAAAATATGCTCTCAAATAAATTAAGCAAAAGGTACATAAGCAAAAAATTGAACAAGATAATTGATTCATAAATTTTTAAGAGTGGTTATTTTTACCGACTAAGACATGTTATAAAAAAATAATCCTGGGACACTTGATAAAAGAAACAGCTCAACTTAATTAAAAAAAGAATTTTTGGAAACTTACGCTGTGTAACCTTGGTTGAGAAGAATGATTTTTATTCTGACTGTGGTAATGACCTCCACTCGTACCTGGAGTAGCATGGAGTAGTCTGTAAACGTGCTCCACCACTCCCAGACCTCTAACGAGATTATCCCTTTGCATTAAGCCACTTATACGCTCTAGTTCCTCATCGTCAACTATTGCTCCTGGTATACTTGAATCAATTGGAACGGTCTCGACGAGAACTTCATTGTTCGATATTACTTTGTTTTCTGCTCTTTGTACTGTACCATTTGTAAATCTTCTCACTGGTTTGGTACCTGGGTTAGATAATCTTTTGGTCAATAATTTTGGACGGGCACCTCCTCCTGGAGACTCTGGTCGGAGCTCTGAGGGATCACGACCACTCGTCTTCTTTTTGAGAATACTGTCGAGTTTTTCCTGTTTTCTTTTAATTTCTTCCCTTTGAATTCTCGCAGCTTCAGAGCGAGCTTTAAAGGCAGCAGTTTCTTGATAAAGAGAACCAGAAGTTTGAAAGAATTTGTCATACTTTTCCGAACCCCGCATAGGATAAATTCTTCTAAAATTACCTAAATGAGCGTCTTCAAACTTTTCAAGTTGCTCTAAGTGACTACTTATGGCCGCATCCATTTGTTCCCTGGTTGCTTTTTTTGATCCCTTATGAAGCAGTCGTTCTTTTACCTTTTTCCTTTCCTCTTCCATAACCTTCTTTTTATCGATGGCACCGACGTTAATTAATACCATGGTATCATGCAGGAGAGCTTCCTTTATTTCTTTATCCAATTTGGCATCTGTATGAAAACTAGGACTATGATTCACTTCCAGAACGTATGGTCGAAGTTTTTTATCGAACATGACATCAAATCCAAGAATTTCAAAGCAAGCCGAGGATTTAAAATGGTTAGGAAAACAAGTTCGATAATTATGTTTAAGAACGCCGTAGGCCGAAACAAGCGTCTTTATTATTACATCGTCAACATCCCTCCAAATTTGATCGATGTCGTAACCATTCTTGACAAACCATTTATTAATAGTCGTTATTCGTCGTTTACTTCCGGCCTCGTCATCTCTTATGAAATCTTTACTGTTCTTGTTTATTGCGTAGTTTGTTAAGTGCATAAAGACGTTATCCTAAAGGGAGAAAAGGTAAAGGGAAGAAAAGAATATTATTAAGAACTTTACAAATTAATTAGTATATATTTTATTTATTATTTTACTAATTAAATATTAATAAATTAAGTAAAGATAAAAAAAACTATAGAGAAGGAATTTTTCGATAAGATAAATTTAGTATCAAATTTTCATTGTTTTTTTTTTTTAATGTTCGGCAGAAAAACTTTATTTTATCATATCTTTGAATATTTTTAAAGTATTAGTTAAACACGTACTAAGATTAAGTGAGGAAACCTTTTAACTTTCTTTATTGATCTTATGATAAGCATATCACTTATTAATGCCAGTAACAATAACAAGCACTAAAAATTTTTGTATTAGTTGCATTTAAGAATAACTTTTAATCCTATTCTATACGCACTATACCAATATAATGTTAACTAACTCTACTAGGTAGTTTAAATATAATAAGATATTATCGTAATAAAATGCAGTTTGTATTTACACTAATTAAAACCGAGCCAGACAGTTCTTAGTCAACGCTACATTAGTTAAAGTAAAAAAAAACAGAATCAATAGGAATCGATAAGGGAGTATAAAAGGCGTTCAACTTTTTTCATATATAATAATACCACTTTTCTCTTTTTACTCTAAAAGAACCAGGATGTGTTTGCCCTTGTCAAACTTGCTTTAGATAATTTACTTAGCTATTTACATTCTGTCTTCAACGTGTTTTTTCTCTATTTCTTTATTCTTTCACTTGGCAACAAATTATTTATTTTTTTTTATATCCATTAACTACCTACTTTATGTAAATAGGCCTATAGCTTTATGTGGGGTATTATACAATAATATACAAACAATCTAACAGTCTATTGAACAGTGATATCTTATTGTTTAAAGGCGTCTAACCTAACTCCTTTATGATAAATCATTAAATGGAAACTCCGGTAGTGTCTGTATCGTTAGAATTCATAATAGTCCTATTATGAAATTGAAAATATAGCAGGAAAGAAACAAAACCCACCACCCCCACATCCAACTTATTATCCTAATTTTTAGCTATCTCTTTCATCTTGTTTTCGTTAATTAACACGTGAAGAGGAAATACTCCATTCCTGTTTTTTCAGCCCGAGCAACAAATTCTCTTAAATGAAATACAAATTAAAATTCGATAATCACGATTGATCTCGTTTCGGGGGGAAACCAACTAAACAAGTAAATAATAGGTTATTATTATAAAGACAGGTAAATCACTTTATCCCCGTGGTTTAGCGTATTAGGGCGATTTTATTTCTGATTCGGTAAATTCTGGGAAAATTAAGCTAATAATTTACTTACGACATTGGCATGAGTGGGATCCAAATATTTTTGAGTGGCGAAGCGGGCTAATCCATCTTTGAAAACAAAAATCCTAAACGGATCACATGATGTTACTAGGACATAAATTCTCAAATCAAACTTGAAGCCATCGATTAGAAATGGCTTAGATACATATATTTGGCATAACATGTGTTCGTGAGCTTTAATTTCTTTGGTGTTCTTAGTAACCCAAATTCCCTTGCCTTGACAACCGCTTTCAGGTTTGAGAATGTAAGTTTTATGCCGCTTAGCCCTTGAATAAGCTTGTAAATCTCCATAATCGGCGGGTAAGCACCATGATTTTGGAAAGACATTGTACTCTTTCGGGAATAGTTTTATCATTCTATTCAAATTCCTTGCCAATAAATCTTTCCGACAAATTTCCGCCATACCAGGAAAATGGTTAATCTTTTGATATCTTTTCATTTCCATAACTCTTTCTAAGGCAACAGACTGATCAGTCCAGTATAGGTTCCAATCTTCGTCTTCTCCCACCTCTTTAAAGCCCACTCTTCGACTGACTCTTCTAACAGAATCGTATTTGCAGGATGTTAGACAGATATACAAGAACCTGCATTAAAGAGAGAAGGATTTATTTTTTATATAAAAATATCAACTGTGTAATAAACTGCAATCACATAAGAGATAGATAAACTAATCAATAACGAAATGGATATATTTGTAGATCATGCATGTAGAATGTAAAAGTTTATAATATGAATAAAAAATTTATATGATGAAATATTGAAAATGTGATCTTTCCTAAAGCATTTCCAAACCTACAGCTTATTTATTTCAATGTAATTATCAGCATACGCATACGCAAACGCACACACGCACTCTCACTTTCTTCCTCTCTCTTTTTTTTCCTGTCACTCCTTCATTCTTCCTTTGTTAACTTTTTTCATAATAAAAACGAAAAAATACACTTCTAATAAAATTAAGAAGTGATAAAGTAATAAACATTGTAAAGAAAAATTAACTGATTGAATCTAATCGGAAATTATTACCCCATTATAATGCAGCTTAAATCCCAAAACAACAATTCTCGTTAAAAATTTAAGTAAACGGCTTTATATATAAAAGCTATAGCTTTCAAAAATAAAGCATGCTTTCAGGTGAATAAGCTGCGCCCATCATAGATATAAAACATAATATACTATAATATATTATATATTATATATATATATTTATTTATATATATATTTATTTTTTTTTATTTTTAGTTCAAACAGACGTGACAGCCATGCAAAAGTCGCATGCAAATATATCTCACCCAGATTGATTATTCCTTTTCTCCAATTTGCTTTTTATATTAATTATGTTTTTTATTCGATTAAGGAAAATGTTTTGAAAGGAAGGAATTTAATAAAATGGATATTATTTATACTTACTTTTTTTTCTTTTTTTTCTTCTTTTTTGGCTTATCATCATCCTCCGTTGTTTCTTCCGTTATTTCTTCCTTCTCATTTGTTGTTTCATTAATAGTTTCTTCTTCGTGTTCTTCTCCGTATACGTCCATTGCTTGAACTAGAACTTGTTCATTTTGTTGAATGAGAGTAGTGTCCTCATCGTCCTCGAGAGTAAGAACACCAGCTCCTCCAGTAGCTTCCGATTGTTCTTCGTCGCCGCTAACATAGGAATCACTATCGGAATCCGAGCTTATACAATCTTCATAACGACTCATAATCAAAATATTTCTGTGGACAGAATGTATCGACTAATGGATTATCGAATAAATAGAAAGTCTTAAGAGGTGGTTTGTGTTCGAAATTAAGTATGATGAAGTTTAGGAAGAACATTGAATTAATAAAAAAAAAGAGATTGACGAATTTTTTAAGTGATCGATACGCGATATAATTGCGTACTTGCTACAATATCGATATTTTCTCACACTGTAGTTAGGTTTTTTGGCCGATTTACTACAAATAATTCAAGTGATAAGGAATATCCTTACTCAACTTTTTTTCTCCCTATTCTCCCTTTCCTATACAATTCTCTTCTATATTCTATATTTCACGTTGAATAATCATTCTATTATATATCAGTACTAATCTATTGAATATTCTTAGGATCAAAACGGTTCATCAATATATATTTAATTGATAGAAAATTATTCTACTATTTTTTCATTTCAAAGGAATAGAATTAAAAAAAAAACTTGCCGCCCGAACATAAATATTCTCTTTGATTTTCTGAGAAGAGAATCTATTTTTTATTAATAGAATTTACGACATTCTTTTACTTATATTGTTCTAGTCGAATTAACTTTTAAAAGCTATTGATATTTCAACCGACAAGATCATATTTTTGAGCATTTTGAAAAACTAAAGCACGTAGAATCCATGTGTTCAGGCTTGTAATCTGGACGTCTAAGCATAGTATATGTACACAAGCAAACTAGTTCGTGTCTTGAACACTTATTTCTACAAATATTATCTAACATATCGTATTATAAACGCCCGGATATTCTAATAAAATATCAAACAGTTAAAGTCTACTTACGGCACGCAATATTCAATAAACAGTAAGAAATATTTCGGGTTTTTTTCTCTACATCATCTTTGGTTAAAAACTATTTTGTTGTTATCAAATGAATGAACGAAGTTAAAAAATTAATCACGATATTATTTGCAGATTAGAGATAAAAAATAGGCATCAAGTTATTTATATCTGCAAAATTCATTTTTTTAGCTCGTTTCTACGTTCGTTTCTATGGAAGCTTTGAGAAAAGTTTCGAAAATGAGAACGAGGCTCATTTGGTTTTAGAGTAAATCACACTAGCGACACCTATAAATCAATAACCAGTTTTCACGTTTTCACGGATTATTGTTTGGCGCTTTTCTATTTAAAAGTTAATAACAGTCTGCGCTAATTCACGGCACTTAAATGTAAATAAACTAATATTACTTGCTACAAATAGTTACTTTTGTTTGATTGAAATAAACTGCCTTTCTTGAATTATAAATCTTTAATTTGTTTACAATCTTATTTTCGCTTAAAAGTACGATTTCTCTGTTGTAGACAGCTAATTAAGACAAAAGTCAAATTATATTGCTTTTCTTTCTTTAATTCAATAGCCAATAGCCAAAGCTGATGAATATTTTATTAATTCTTATAAAACTCCCGCAGAGTTAAATTGACGCTATAATAAACTCTTAAAAGATCGACTTTACTAATTTTCATTCTATTTTTATCATTTATTCATAGTTAATCATTGTCTGGACGTACAATAGTATGTTTCTAAAAAACACTAGGCATTCTTTATGAATAATCTTAGTAATCTTATTGATAACGATTTTCAAACAGATATTGAAACATGACTAGTTAAAAAGGCTTGTTAATTATTTGTATATTTTTCTTAAATTTATTTAGATAGGCGAAAACGCACAAAATAAAAATGTCTTCAATTTTAAATTTGAGAAATAGTGTGGCTATTTATAAATAACACATTGGGATTGAATTTAAAGGTTTCAAAGTTTTGATCCTTACATTTATAAATTAATTATCTTGTATTTTAAAATACGTTTTCTTCGATATACAGAAATTGTTGAGAGAATGTTTGAAAAATAGACTTTGGATAGGATACCCGGTTACTAATAGTTACCGATCAATTGCAACCGGTTAATCGGAAGCGGAATCGTTCATCAGTATACTGAAGTTATTTTTAGTATATGGAAAGGTAACTAGTTAAATTACTATTTATTAGTTTTAGTAACTTTTTTTTCCATATAATTGTGCAACCTGACCTTTGGTTGCATAGGCATATTTTAAAGTTTAAGAACTCGATATATTTTTATTATGTGATAACCCCTAGTTTCGTTTCGTACAAAGAAATGGGATAATAACGTAATCATGAGCAATTATTTTTTACTTATTAGGCTAATAAAATCGAGGAATAAAAGAGAATAAATATTTGTAAGAGCAGATTTTATCAAGAGCATAAATTTTTTTTAATTCAGTAGTAATCAAAATAAATGTTATTGTCTTTTAGATTGAACTTATTATACATCATATACTTTAAAGTTTTGCAGACTAAAATGATATGACTAGTTTACTACTAGAAACTAAATTTAGTTGCCTCTTACTATTTTTAGAAAATGAATAAATAATTTAATTTATTGTTTTTCAGATAGAAAACAGGCTATTATTTCCCTTAATGGCTAACTTACAAGGGAAAACGCCTGTAAGCTATTTACAAGAACTATGCACTAAACGAAGTATAACTCCTCAGTATGACTTAATTGCTAACGAAGGCGCCGTTCATGAACCAGTTTTCGTATTTAAAGTGTCTTGTGGGGAGTTCTACGGTACAGGTCGAGGTACGAGCAAGAAGAAAGCAAAACACAATGCAGCATCTCAAGTATTAAGCAAAATGACTGGTGTGTCTAATGTTCTCGTTGCTTCTGAAGCAAATAAGTCAGCTGAAAATATTGAAGAAACAACTTTGACGAAAGATACCTGCAATAAATCTAACTCCTCAGAATCACGTAAAGTGGTCTTACCGTCTGCCAATGCAAGATCTTCTCCAGCAACGCCTCCACCTACAGGCTCAAATCCAGTTGGTGAATTGCAGGAGATGGCACAGAAAAATCTTTGGTCTCCTCCAATTTATGATTATACGGGAGAGCAGGGGCCACCTCATCAAAGGGAATTCATTTGTAGCGTTCGTTTAGGCAAGTCTGTCGAAAAAGGATTAGGTAAATCTAAGAAAATGGCTAAAAGGAAGGCCGCCCATGTCATGCTTACAGCAATACAAGTGCGTATTTTAAAAGCCATACTTAACTTAAAGTTAACTTACTAATTTATTTCCAGACTGGAGCAATAACGATTGATCCAAGTGAAGATCTTGATTGTCAGAATTCTTCCGATCCTGCCACAAATTATACAGCCTTAAAGAGTACTAAATCATGTCCTCCTCTTCAGCCAACGATGAGCCAGAAAGTTACTCAATTTTATCAAAATATGAGAAATTCTTCTGGAAAGCAATTAAATTCTTTACAGGATAAACAGCTTAATTCTGTTGATATGCAATATGTAAACCTTCTCAAAGACATTGCAAGTGAGCAACGTTTCGAAGTAACTTATGTTAATTTAGATGAACAGGGCTTTGATGGTAATTTTCAAGTTCTTTTGCAATTATCAACTATGCCAGTTGCTGTAGTTCACGGATCTGGCGTAACTTATGAGCTAGCTAGATCAGAAGCAGCCCACCATGCTCTTCAATATTTAAAAATAATGACAAGGAAAACTTAAAATTGTTTATTCTTTTTGAATTTGCTCTTATTTCCTTTTGATAAATTTTAAAATGTTTGTTTACTAAGGATTGTTAAAATATAAGTTGTTTACTGTTTGAGTTATTTTCTCCCTTCCTTTTAATAAGCTTGTCATAATGAGTCCCAGACCTTTTCTTACGTTTCGGAGATTTGCGTTTTTTTGAAACACTAACTTGCAAAATACTGATCTTTAAATTGAAGCTAAATAAAACGCTTATTAGTGCTCTTTTTACATCTGGAAGTTCAAACCAGGTTAAACATATATCTAAAGAATGTTATAAAGTATTGTTGACAAAGCCTTCCTTACAAAAGTATCGCTCGATTTGTATTATTTTTTGACCTCAACAAATTGTAACAGTTTAAGAATCTTTGTGGTTATTTAAAATTTGTGAGAATTTACTGCAAGTATCTGCATAGTGTACACCTTCCCAGTATACTTTTCCACAAGTACAACAAATGTATAACTCTTTCACTTCTTTTAATTTATGTGTCGATATTGTGTTCAATTGAATTGGTACGCCGTTTCCCACACATAAAGATTCATAATTTAATTCGTCAAATCGGATCTTTTTTGATTTCGCTCTCAAAATTTCTTTTTTAGTTCTGTAAATTGAGCCATATTTTCGAAGTCTTGGAGACTTTTCCCTTTCACACGATTTCTTCTTGTCATTCTGGAATTATAAAAAAATTATTAAGTAAAGTCTTTAGTTGGGCGATAACAAACCATTTCTTTTGCCTTTATTAATTGCTCAGGTCTGACAAACATGTATTTGTCTCCATTACATATCTAAATACAGAGGAATATACTTTTACGACTTCTTATAAACAAGGAGTAATAACTTACTACACAACGACTGAAAATATCACCAATAGATACTTTAACTTTAAAATGATTAACAACTAGATTAACTTGATCCGTCAGCTTGCACGTCGCTATATTGAATACTAATTTTTCGCCAAGTTGCGAACGTAGCTTTAAAGGAAAAAATTGTTTAATTTTATATATTTGTTGCTCAATGTTAAGTGCTTACTGATAAGAAAGGACTACCCGATGTAAGGACTATTCGATTATCTTTAAGAGCTATCTGAAATGTATTTATGAACTTTTGACATGATAAAAGTTTAAATACTTACTTCGGCACACTCATAGTGAGCTTTGTGGTTATTCTCAATTATCATTGCATCAATTCCAATTTTTCGAAGTTCCCGACCCAAACCTGCGAGCATAGAATCAACAACCACTCTTAACTCTTGAGGACTAATCCATTCTGTTTTCTTTTCGCCTACTTCTGGTACCTGCTTGTCTGTTACAGTTTGTTCTGATTTCAATTTTTCTTTAAAACGATCGCGCGTTCTCTGACTTTTGGTTTTCTTTTGTCCGTCAAAATGAAAAATGGAGATGCAATGTAGTGCGTCGAAATTCAGTCCTCTTTCAAGACAAGCACTTTTCAATTGGATATAGACATCAATTAAACAGTGAGCATCCAAAGCTGCAAGATAATTAAAAAGGAAATTACTTTCTTTCCGATTTGTAAAACTGACTAATTACCAGCATAGTATAATTGTCTTTTAGTTAGCGGTCTTTTTTCCCAATTTGAAGCCTGTTCATTTTTATTTAAAGGTTTTCCAAGTATAAAGTTTGTTAATTCACTTAATCCTTTCAAATTCGAATTATATTTTTGTTGTTCAGATTGAATGAAGAAATTAGGAGCAACTTTTGTTAACTGAAAATTCGTATTTTTAAAAAACAATAAGTTTGAAACAAAAATATCTACATTATCTCTCAACGTTAAGATATCGACAACATTCTTTGAAAGTTCTAAGTCATATTTCAATGCTGGAATCGTTTGAACAAGCATTGTAAAATCCCCAGATATTGAAAATCCTAGTTTTATTGTTTGTTCATTAAGAAAGATTTTTTCCGAGAATAATCTCCAACAAATATCGTCTAAGGAGTCGACTAGAGCCAACATATCAAAAAGAAAAACTCGGTCAATCAGTGCAAGTTGCAGTAGAGCCATTCTAGTATGAAATATTGTTACGTTATTCAAACAGTTTTAAAGATTACTTGTAATGTATTTACCTTGGAGACGATCCACTAAATGTTAGCGTGGGTCTCCATTCTGCATCGATTCCTATAATGTTCCCTGGTTTAGATAAAGCTCTAAGAGCATCAAGAAATTCATGTTTTTTAGAAATTAATATAATCCTATCAGTGGATATTTGTAAATTTAAATAATCTTCATTATTGATAGAATCATCTGAAAAATTATTTTCATTATCCGAATCTATTTGATCTACATAGCGCCACACGGATTGGGGTACAGCATCTTCTGTAACACCCAATCTCTTTGTCCAATAAGCTGCTTCAAAATAGTCATAGTACGAGAGTTTATTGATAAAATTCTCCTTCAAGTATAGTGATCCTCCTTCAAGGGTTGACTCACAGAGATCTCGAAAATTAGAAACAGTTTGCAAACTTTTCTGTTGAAGAAAAAAGAAAATTTAGTTTTCTTTAAAACAAACCAATAAAAAAACATTTATACTTCAACAAAATACCGGTACATGAGGTAGCCAAGAGCTTTTAATTTTGAAGAATTCAATATATTTTCGCATCGATTAATATCTATTTCAAACAGCTTAGCTAATCTAATTGCTAATTTAATCAAACTTTTGCACTGTAACCGATCTGATTTGGTAACTTCACTGAAACTCAATGTCGTTGGAATGCAAAAAGCATTAATTCTAGGATCACAAAGCCTGTCCAATAGTTTCAAAAACTGCTCTTGTTGTAGAGCATTTCTAGCACAATATTTTTCAACAACATTTATTTTATCCTGGCAGAGTAAAGGCAGGCATACTTCCATAATATCAAAGTGGCTATGAAGTTTTAAACTGGAAATGGAGAAGGCCGCATCGACAAATCTTTCACTTTTGAGCAGTACATTAATATGAGGTATCAAAAATAGGTTGTTTGAATTGGCTAAATCGAAGCTTTTTACTATCTTATGAAGCACAACTCTACATTTCAAAGTAAACAAAAATGCTTTTTCCTATTTAAAAATATATAAGGATTCTTCATATAGTCTATGAAGTTGAATAATTCAAAATATTACCTGAATGGAGCGATTTAGATATTTTTTATACTTATTTCGGCTGTTATTAATCCACATGTCAAAATATTTAACAATAAAGATTGTTAGAGTGTTTTTCTTTCCTAACTTTTGGCCAGGTTGTAAAGCATTATAAAATAGATAAATGGCTGTTGAATAAGGATTGACCACTTCTTGGAAACATTTATTTAACAAGTTTGTTAATTTTTGCTCTGAGAAATTTTTTCGATCAGTTCCCCATATTTCTAAAATTTTCCTCACCCATTCATTATTTGTTACATTATCGGTTCGACCTATTTCTTCCTGAAGTTGTCTGAGGACAAAAAAAAACACTTTTAGCAACTGTCGTATTACCAATGCTCATTTTAAAACAACTTCATGAAGTTGTGAATTATATCTGCAATCATAAATGAATCGATGGACTCACTCTAAATTTTCTGGATATTTTCTTTTACCAGTGATTCTCTTGTAATCGTGTATTAATCGATTTAATGGTGAAAGAAATTCCTGTGCATCTAAAACTTCTTCATTGCTGTTTCGCTCTTTACTATTATCGCTTTGCAGGTAATTTCCAAAACTAAATCCAGCCAAAGACTCAACTGAGTCATCGTCAGAGCATAATTCAGCTTTTTCCAAAACATAAGGAACTTCACTCAAGTTTGAGAATCCATGATGAAAGGGAGCTTCTGGTGAGTATTTTTCAAGCTCTTCATCCATTTCATATCCAGCTGGAATAAACCTAGGTAAAGTTTTCTTTGGTTCATTTTGCTGACGAGCGGAACCGCCGCTACCTAAGAATGCAAAAGTTCTTTAATTTTCAATTCTCAAATCTATTGTATTATCGCCCACCTCGGCCACTAATTTTTCCCAATTTCTTGCTACTCATTTGACTAATTTATACAATTCTAAGCCGTAAGGAAAGAAAAATGATTTAGAGTCTGTCTCTTATTCTTGTGAAATATAGACGTAAATTTTAAATCAGAAAACTTAAAACAGGAATTTACAAGATTCTTGTGCAACAATTAATATGGTTACCTAATCAA
Organism: Dimorphilus gyrociliatus; assembly: GCA_904063045.1. NCBI lineage: Eukaryota > Metazoa > Annelida > Polychaeta > Dinophilidae > Dimorphilus > Dimorphilus gyrociliatus. The sequence goes on along the minus strand of CAJFCJ010000014.1, from coordinate 793,832 downwards.
ATCCAGTTCCATGCGTGATTACAGCAAAGCTGAACACCAGCCCTTTAGAACTTCTATCTGGAGTGTTTTACTAGCCGAACACATGGTTTTGAATTGTCTTCGATGTTTATTGATACGAATTATTTACCATATTGAAACTGATTCCATGTCCAATTTGATTCTGAAAGTTTTCTTTTGAAATAATATTTGATAAGAACTTAAACAATGCTTTTATTTGAATTATATAAAACAAAAGTAACAAATAGTAGTCAAAATATTTATTCAACAAAAATAATTAAACTTAAAAAGTCTTTTATTTTCTAACAAAGTACAGTCCCTGTTCAAAAATGTATTCATTATGAAAAATTTCGCATAGAGTGCGTCAATTTGTAAATGTACAAGTTATAAATATTTTTTTTAGTGATACTGTTTCATCGATAATATGGCATCAACTTTATAATAAATGCTTATCAAGACTTTACATTAGACGATATATTAAAATATCAATATACAAATATTGAGAAAATAGACTAACAACTGCCTCGAAATTATTACTGTACAGATATTAACTGATACACAACTGAAAATAGTTATATATATACAGTGTATACTATATATAGTAGTAGTAGTAGTATATAAATTTATACTTATATTCTATTTATAAAGTAATAATAAGGTCTATTTACTTAATTATTGAACAAGCAAAATATTACCGCAAAAATGTGTCTAAAGCAAATCGCATTTGAAAATTTCTTTTTTTAACAAAAAACTATTATTCAATTTGCTTATTCTAATTTCCACTTTTTTCCGGAAGTTGTATTCATATTTTTAATAGATGATAGATCGTCGATTGTAAATTCAAGCTTCTTATGAGCGTCTGATGTACATATTCTCTATGAAAGTATAGTACGTTAGAACAAATTCTTAAATTAAATATTTCATCAAGGTACCTCGAATAGATATTTTAAGTTGAGTAGGTTGTTTGTTTGGCGGATATCTAACACTTTCTTAACTTGGTCCTTGGTCATTTCTTTTGAATGATCTCTTAGGATAGTCTGTTTTAATCGACAGAGATGAAATTCTCAAATAGTAATTCTAAGTTTTTAATTAACACATACTAAACACATATTTAGCTTAGATACTTCATCAAGAGGAGGTACTTTTATTTCTTCATAGCCTCTCATTTTTAATTCTTCAATATTTTCAGTATCGGAAGACAATGTTGCTAAAATTATTTGTAGATTTTTAAGTTGAAAGTTTGGAATGCACCCCAGCGTCTACAGTGTAACAAAAGGCAGTATTAAAATGAGAAAAATCGATAACTAATTAGAAAACTTTACTTTGGCAGTCTGTTCCTTTTTAGCGATTCTATTCAAACCATCAATAATAATCACGCAGTTTTCATCTCTAGTTTTCAGTTTATCAAGCATAGATAATAATTCTCTCATATGATCTTCAAGATTGGATCCATTTCGAATAAAACCTTTCCCTATATCGTAACCCTTTGATTGCATGGCAAGTAGTAGTTCTAAATTAACTCTTTCTAGAATGTGATAAGCAGACATCTTATCTTTGCATTCAACAAAATGACTAATTATTATAGTATTTAAAATTGAGGGAATCTCTAACATTTTCCTCCAAGTAGCTATAATAGCCGACTTGCCGCAACCCGCTTCACCAGTTAGAACAACATTCTTTTTCGTATTGAACAATCGTTTTAGTATATCTTTTCTTCCAAAAAAGGATTTAGATTTTGCGGTTGCGTAATTGTCATGGTGACAAAGGGATAACTCTCTTGGGGACAATTTAGTATGCTCCTTGCAAACATTTTCTGAGAGATATCTCAAAATGCTAGAGGACATAAATTCCACGCCCTCTAATGGAGTTTTGTAAGACATATGAATACCTATTGTTTTATCTCGAGTTTCTGTAACTCTTTTTTTAAGATCTTGCAGTCTTACTTTTACATTGGCTGATTCGACTGAGAAAGCTTTCATCTTTTCATTATTTCCATCGTTTTTAGCTTTTTCGTATTTTTCATTATCATAACTCTAACAAGAGAAAACAATTGAATTTATGAATGCGCAAAAGTTAATTAGACTTACTATATCTCGGAAGCAAATGCATGCTGGAATAGCACCAGGGCAATTTAAATGGCCTGCTATGAACTCTAGTTCTGTAATACTTCTATCCCTATAGCTATTTATCCAAGGAAATCTAATTTTAGAACGTTCGAAATTTTCTTGTAAGTCCCGGTCATTGACACCATGCCACCCATATCTTTGTCCGTAAAAGCCTATAAATATATCCGACCTGGAACATTCTTGCAAACAAATGTCAATAACCTTCGCTTCTGCTACATTCTGAGTAGTTATGCCCCATCTCATATCTACGGCTCGAAATTGAATTCCATTAAAATTACAAAATGCTTGTATTTTTGGCCAAAATTTCTTTGCCAATTCTCTTTCCTCCTCCATACCATTGAAGGGCGATGAGAAAAATATGCGACATATTCCATCTTCCTTCAGCTTTAATTTTCTCATTCTAAGCGACAGCGCAATTAAACGATAGGTCTTTCACCGGCTATTTACCACGTGTTTACGCCGTATCCTGCCAACAGAAGCCCATTTTTTATAGGCGTAAAAATTGTAGTTTCTGTTTGTGAAGTATTATTAGGTGTATTCATATATAATTTTGTTTTAAGACATAATTGATTATGACGTACTGGGTAGTTCTTTTCGTGATGTTCTATAAATCATTCTTTATCCTCCCATTGTTTTAACCGATTCGCGCTGTAAGAACAATCTAAGAAATAATTAATAAAGTCTAAAATATTTAAAATTTTTAGACATGCTCCTAATCTAAACTCAATTAAAATACGTGTGTTTTGAATGAAAGCATGGTTTAAATATAATAAACGTCTTCATATATACTTTTATTACTAAAGAATTCTGTATTTATCTAATAACCCAATTCCATCTTTTGTTAACTATATCTATCTAAAATAAACATCAAGATATTGTATTCATTATTATTTTTCTCAGAATTTTATTGAGAAATTATTTTCATTCATTATTTTATTAATAATCATCTTTCTAAAGAAAGGTTTCTCGGTATAATGTTAAGATTGTCATTCTTTAATAATTTCGATGTCAAATGCTACTAATTTTCTTAATATATTCACAAATATGCTAAATATTTTTATAAGCCCCTTTTCTTTTCTGGGATATAAAAGACGCTTTTTATGTTGTTTACAAAACAATCTTTAAAATTAAGAACGTTTTGATAACGTTCGAATTTACTATTGATATTATATTTACAACTCTTAACCAATCGGCAATCACAACACAAAAGCAATCACGCATGCGCAACTTTACTTCCGCTGTAAATAAATGAAAATGATTTCTTAAAATTGTGAGGTCTATTAAAGTAGTTAAAACTGCACATTGCAATGAATTCACAAAATTTGTTGATTTCTAGAGGTTGCAGTTAAATTTACCTTTTTATGGTGAAAGAAATAGGATCTTTTCAAATTAGAAGATATGTGGAACCGGGCAGGTCCTCCACCACCATGGCCTCCGAGACAGCCTGTTCCTTATGGTTTACCTATTAACTTACCTGCTAATCCGGCTACTTGGAGCCCGCAGATGTTGGTTAATGTTCCAAGCTCAACCAGTAAGCATTATATTTATTATCATTTTATTATTTATCAATAGCAAAGAACAATCAGCAATTTAAACCAAAAAGACACTTTACTGCTTTTATGCATCCTAGAAGCTGTATTGAATTCTTATTACTTTTCAGTCGATTGGGCACTATTAGCTCGACAATGGATAGCTCACAGAGATTCACAGCCAAGGCATCATCAGATACCCGAAAGACTTCGGGCTCCTATTATACATCAGCCTCGGAGCATGGATCCTAGGCCACCGAACTTCAATGCAATAAACAGTGCTAATAAAGCAAGGCCTATTATGGATATCCCCAAACGACCTCCTTTTCAGCCTTGTTAGTATATTATTTGTATTTTTTCACAAGACTATTATAATTGAGTTTTTTTTAACTAAAAGATCTCGAGTATCCATTATTTTTGTTCGATTTTGTCAATATTTGCAAACTAAAGAAAACTGTTTCTTTTTAGCCGTAGAGCTAGAACCTCTGAAGCCACTACTTCAAACTGAAAGCGTAGCAGAACAGGTGAGAACAAAAAAATAGAACCCGAAAAACCTTTCAACTATTAATAATTTATTGCGAATTTCTTCAGCCGTACGGGTTTTTAGACGATAGTGGAATAGGTTTGTTTTATATTTACCATATCTACTCTCTATATGTGTAAATATTACACTTTAATGATTTGTTGTAATCTTAGGAGATCAAATAGATCCCTGTAGACGAAAACAATTACCTTCGTGGATTAGGGAAGAATTAGAAAAAATGGAAAAGGAAAAGGCTAAACAGGCAGAAAAAGAAAAACGAGAGCAAGAGGTAAAAAATTCATAACATACAGCCCTTTTGTCGAGTGTACATTCTTGTTATGTTGAGAATAGGCTGAAGAAAGAAGGAAAAGCGCTAGAAAATGGATGGAAGATGATTCTGATACATTAGATTTAATTGGAAGTCCAAAAAATGATATAAATGTTGGTATTAAAAAATATATATCCAATTAGCTAAAATTTTTGTATAAATGTGTCATGAAATGGGACCGCTAGCTGCAACAGATGTTAATAACGTTAAATTAAAAATTCCCCACAGTATTCTGATGGAAATGTATCGGACATGGAGCAGAGCCCTCAAGCTGTGGAAAAGCAACCATTAAGCTTTGAAACAATCTTGGAAGAGATGGATGAGGAACAAAGAGAAGCAATACGGGTTCTTTAGTCTTTTTTAAATCAATTTTACAATTAAAAGTACATTGTAATCTAATATTTACTTTAGCTAAATTTCACAAGAAACGCTCTCACTGAAATTCTTCTCGATGTTACCAACCAGCTTATCGCCAGTCAGGCTTCCAAATGTTTTGAAAAGGCCAAATTGAAAGGTAGTTGGGTAGATTTTTTGTCTGTTAAACTTCTAATGAACTCATTAACGTTTGTTGAATTATATATTCGTATACTTGTAGAAAAACTTGCTAATACATGTGGTTTGCAGCTACATATTTATTATGTATCATTGTTCATTTGTCTCTTTATAAAGCTCCTGCAAAACAAATAGCCAAGTCATCGGCTTTAGCTTCTATAACTTCGCTGGGTGAGTAATAACTTGTTACATTTTCATATTGGTCTAGAAAAGAGAATTATCCGTCTTAAGTTTAAACAAAAAACATGAGTATAGACATACAGTTGATCATCGTTTATTAAAGTGAAATCACCTTTATGAGAAAGGACAGCTAATGGTGAAAGGATATAACTCTTAACATTTGTAAATCGTCTAAACTTTCACAGGACTTGGTTACGACTCGGACAGTGAAAAGTCGGACAAGAGGAGTGGAACTTCGGACGACTCCACTGACGAGGAACAGTTATTTGATCGAAGCGACGCACTCCTAAGGAAATTTAAGCAGAAAATGCTAGATCCAAAAAAAGATAATAATGGTAACAATTTAATTTCAATTAAATAGTAGTAAATTTACTCTTATTAAAAATTTAACGCAGACTTGGATAAGCGTTCTAGTTTATCCAAAGATTTCAAGTCTTCTAGGGAAGATCTTTTAAAAAGATCACCCATTAAAGAAACTCATAACAGTAGGAGGAGAGAATCGAAAAACAAGAGGTCAACAAGATCTAGATCTCGTAGCCGAGATGGTCGTAGAAAGAGTAGCAAAGACAGAGAATCAAGAAAGCGAAGGAGTAGGTCCTCTAGTCGTCATCGTCATCGACGTTCCCGTAGTAGTAACAGAAAGTCAAGAAGACGTCGATCGAGGTCTAGATCAAGATCGAAAACAAGAAAAACTAAAACTATTGATAAGTCCTCAAAAAAGAAAAGGAAGAGGTATAGTAGATCGAGTTCCTCTTCATAAAAGGTATATTTTGCTAATTTAACGAAGAAATTTCGATCCGACCAATTCGAAATGTCGATGATTAGTTAACTTTTATCTATTTCCAGGTTCATGAAGATATTGGTGAGTATTTTGCGAAAGCACATTTTTGTAGAGATTTTTAGAAAGACACTTTTGGTTAATCTTGTTCATTTTGTTTTTTTTCTTGAATTGTTATTAATTATAAAAATTTTACTGTTCGCTATAAAAAATAAGACAGATTTTTATTTTATTTCTAAACATAGTCTATAATTTATAATGTGAAGTTGATACTGTTACATAAAAAAACTAGTTTAGTAGGTCGACTATATAAGCAGAAAGTCTTTCTGATGGCTTGAGATTTCGCTAAGTTTCCAGAAATATACATAGGGCGTTTATTTGGTTATCTTGGATAATTAGCCATCTATACAGAATATTATTTCACAAGAACTCTTTGCCCCAATAAATTTTGATGCCAAAATTGAATAAACTTATTTTGTCGACGTTTACTATAAACTATGAGATCTCTTGAAAGTCATTTCTAGTTTCTTTTTCATTTTATCTGTAGTACTTGATTCCGCAAACATAGAAAATTTTCGCTAGGCCAAACTATTAGCTCAATAAACTTGCACCTATGGGCAAGTATAATTACCCCAATAGAAGCTATAAAAATCGAACGATTTTCGCCTACCGAGAAGAAAATGATTGCACCTAATAATGAATCATGGCTGAGTGAATGTTGGACTCCAGCTTACTTCAGAAAATAAACAAAGAGGATATAAATCGAGGAACGCTTAAATGCATGCATAGTTTTTCGTACAGTGAAATTGCCGTAAGATCTAAAATGCTTTTTTTTATATTTAATAAACATTGTGAATACTGTATTCTCTCCCACAAGTATTTTAATAGGACTTCTTATAACGTAGTGAACACTTTGACAACGAAGGGCACAAGATACTCTATAAGTGTATCATTTTGTTGGAAAAGAACGTCATATATTCAGCACTTTAGCATTTAGTTGTTTCCCTACTAAACATAAATCTGTCAGTATGACTGCTACTATACCTATTTGGATCTGAAAGAGTATAATAATATATTTTTAATATAGCTGTTTACTATAATTGTTTTTACTTGCTAATATCCATTTGACATTTACATTTGTATGTAATAAACTCATTTATATGATACTTATTACACGAATCTATACCATAAATTCCAACATATGTTGGATTATCATAAGCACAATTGCTCCATGGTGGCTTTGGAAATCTATACTGAAATCCGGGCAGTCTTTGTAAATATACCATATTTTATAAAATACTGTTATATGCCTTATCAATAAACAAAATAGGTTAAAAAAAGGATAGCAAATATGTTTATTTTACAGATATGTACGGAAACATAAATCATTTACATCGATCTTTAGGATAGTCAACCAATAATTTCAGTGCATTGGGTTCATTTGTTTGAATTGATATTGTATTATAAATATTCAATATAAATTCTGACTCAGTATTTCAAGAGGACTTTGTTCCTGTTACGAAAAAAGTGATGATAAAGAAATATTAAGTTATACAATGAAAAGAATTCAACTGTTCGTAACTAATATGTTGATCTTTATCAATTTTGCTTCAAGATAAACTGTATATAATCAAATACAAATATAAACATGCCTTTTATCATTTGGAGACCATTTCAAAATTAAGAAGAGAATTCTATATTGTGTCTAATGATATGTAATTTTAATATTTGCCTTATTGTTTCGAATTCTCTAAGTCGATGTATATAAGTATACACTCTACTTCCTCCACGATTAGAATATATTAGGATCTTGGGATGCTACAAGATATTTTAAACATATCTCTTCATCAGCAACCTATTTATCTGACCAAATTGTATTCTATCTTTCCTAAATCCATTACTATTATGGAGAATTCTATTGCGGAACATTTGGGTTGATTAATAAATCCGGTAAAAAATTTTGTCTCTCTGCTTTATTATTATAAATAATAAGAAAAAGAAAATAGAAAATATAGGTTAATTGGTAGAATTATCTCTATTGGCTCTTCAATGGGCAATAATGTGAGAAAAAATATTGATAATTTAACCTATCTTTTCATTATTTGTTCCCTTTAATAGATTTATATTAGAAGAGAGGAATGTAGAATAATTAGTACAGAGGTTAAACACAAATTATTTTATTACTTTTAAATTTACACAGTCTTGAACATTTAGAAACAAAAATAGTTGTTGATGGATTTGCAGTACTCTCTATCGGTTTTACGGAGAATAATTTCAATGGTCCGGAAGTCCAAGTCCAAATATAACAGCTGCTTTTTACATGATCATAAATAATAATATTACAATTTTCCAAGGAACATAATGAAATACATCTAAATTTTTTATAGTTAATTAGGTTATACTTTGGTTCGACGTTCCAATTTTGATCTTGAGTGAATGTGTAAGAAAAGAAATGATTTACGTGTATCCCCTTTTCTTCCATACAAGGTTTAGGATCAAATTCGTATTGTAAGCATAAATAATAATTCTTCATAAAGCTAGGTCTATCGCAAAGTGATGGAGTCCACGTTGAAAAAAGTACACCGTAATATAGATCATTTGCCCCGTTAGGTTCACCTCCACTCCATGATGGATTAAATTCTTCCATAGTATAGTTATAAAACGGGTTAACCCATGTCCAATTTTTACGATTCGGTTGCTCACTTTCTTTATATAAGCCAATATAGTGTTCGGTCCAATCGTCCAATAAAACTGAAATGGCGTTTATATCGGATGAAGTTTGGAACGAAGCGATTCTTAACGATGGGTTAATTTTCCAACACGCCAACTCGGCTTTTTTAGCTTTCTCCTTTGGCAATTGTCCTTTCTGACTTGAAAAATAGCAATTACCGTTAATTTCGTACCAAGCTGAAGATGAAATGTTGTTAGGGCATGTACCAATAACTCTTTCAAAATGATACATATAGGAAAAACATATGACGCAAACATGTAAAAAGCAACGAAACATGTTTGAACAACGCTTGAAAGACAACTAGAAAGATAGGAAATGTCTGCATAATGATATAAAGAATGAACATGACTACGTCATAGAATTTAAGTAATTATTTTCTCAAATTAAAGCATTTCGAGATTTTAATTTATTCTTAGAACAAGATGATAGATGTCGCTTATTTCAAATATTCAAAATTTATTGGTCACATTACTCTTTTTTTTATACTATTATTTATTTATAAATACATCTCATTAGCATAAATAATTTATAATTAATTACTCATTAATAAAAAGAAAAAGTACATATATGTATAGATAGATAGATAGATAGATAGATAGATGATCAAGGAAAAGGGAATACACTTTCATCAATGGAAGATGAATAATAATCAAACTATTTGGAAAAAAACTATCAATATCAAAGAATTAAGTTTGGAAAAATTAAGAAATTCTTGGCTCTTTCAATCGCCGGAAGTCTATTTAAGGAAGAGGATGAAAAAAAATCCAATATATCCATTTACAATATCAGAGGAGGGTATTTATATTCTAACATCTTCAACAACTTGGGATACGGTTAGAAATTTTAATCTGTTAATAGGCCTAATTATCTTCTCAGTTCTAAGGGTATTTTTAAAGACATCGAATGGTCTTGACGACTACATAACAGTATCGGTATTGTATGGTTTATACTTGGTTATGCGGCTTATTTGGTGCATAGAGGGTAGAACGATAATTATAGATCACAATTGTCGTCGATACGAATATTATAAAGGAGAGAGTTTAATTTATAGAGGACACCTTCATAATGTATTTGTTCGATTAAAAGGAGTTGAAGCTGCTGCCGGAGAATTCTACTTTAAAGTTACACTCGGAGGTTTTTTGGTAGAAGAATACGACATAACAAACTATTCTGACAAATGTGATCAGTTAAAGGTATTGGCTAGACAATTATCCAAAAACCTTGACCTAAATTTTATTGATTATAAAAATGTATCAAGACAACATATTATACGCCATCTTTGTCCTTATTTCCTTAAAAGTATTCGGAAATCTATCAGGGATTATAGCGATTATGATTATATAACACTTAGTGAGCCTATTAGAAAAAATGAGTACAATCTAACTTCCTTTTCTTCAACTTCTAGCGACATTAGCAAATGTCAAGGTAACAAGATGGATAAAGATAAAAATATAGTTAATCTTTCCACTAATGATATTAAATACGAGTCCTTTGATAATTTCATTGAAAAAGAGCCATTTCCTGAAATTCTAAATGAGGGTAATAACAATCGAGCGTTTGAAATGTACGAATTAATTGATAATGTAGAAGGAAATAATGACCAAAGAATATATAAACCTATTCATAACGACGATGACTTAATTAAATGTCAATTATCTTCCAATACTTTGACCTATACGTATTCTTATTATGAAAACGATCAATTAGCCAATCTTCAATCAGTTAGTACAATTTCTATTGGAAATTTAACAACTAGAACGAATTCTTCAATCTTCAAAGAAGATGATATTCTTGATTATAGCTTTTCCGACTTCACACAAGCTATTTCCTCCGATCTCTCCACCTCTGAAGACAGTATGAAGTTTGATTCGTTTTCAGATGTCAGTTCTTTGTCAACCGACTATTCAATGCCGTCAGAATATCCTTCTGAAGTGGAGGGTGGGCAACACGAAGTTGAGTATCACATGGATCAACCTTTAGAAAATCAAACAGGGAATAGCATATCTGAGCCACTTTCACTCCTAGATATGGATTTCACAGATGATGACTCGAAAGGATTCGATGAACCAGACGGAATTATTAAAGAGTGGCTATCTGACGATTTGGAAACGGACTCATTTTCATCAGGACAAACGTTAGATTCATTGACTCATACTTTAGTTACAACTTATACATATACGTACGAACCTTCAATTGCGGATAGTGAAGGATCGTTGGATGATATAAACGATATTGAAGAATTGTGAATAAATTGAAAAACAATCTTTTAAATCTTTAATAAAGATTAACAAAAAGTTACTAATTGAGGAAATGGATATTTGTCATCTTAGAGATATTAAGTAATTATTTTCTCGTAAATTAACGAAAGAAATGGGAATAATATGAAGAGGAAATGTATGTTTTCTCTTCTCTCTCTCTCTCCACTCTATCTCCATGAAGTTATGTATGTTAATTATTTCGATTGATGTAATAATTAATTATCTTTTACATTTTACTTTAAAATTACTTTCTCTTGTCTTTCATTGACCTTTAGACGTGATAAGACGGAAAATTTCCTATTAGTATTAATTAAAGTATTACTATGACAACCGAATACGATCTTAAAATTCGCCAACCAATCAGGAAGCTAGTACGATAAATTAATATTTTGGCAATTTATAAACTTGTATAAATTTTCGCTAAACCTCGTAATAAGTTTAAATTGAAAAAGAGACGCCTCTAATGAAGGTCGACGGGTAAAATTTTTTAGAATATATTATTATGTAAATAATAAAATAATACAAAGAGTGCGTGTACTTGTTAAGTTCATTGAAGTTCGGAAAGTTTAAAGGTAAGATATAATGAAAAAAAAGAAGGAAAACAAAGCTTTTCTATTGTTTGAAAAAGGAAAAAAAAGGAATTAAATTAATTAGCAGAAGGTTATCTTCTTAACTGTGATTTGTTTATAATATAATGCAATTTATGAGCTAGTATAAAAATAGGAAATAGGCGATTAATGTCAAAGGAAAAAAGTAGAATTAGTACGTAACTAATATAACACACGCTTCTTCTCAACAGTTCCTTGGTTTTAATCGGCGGAAGCGGTCACTGTTCTACGATAACACAATTACATATAAATTTTTCTTTAACTCTTCCTATCAGTTTGCTTTGAGAAGTGAAAGACAGATACGGAAGGAAATTGATACAGAGAAGTATAAAGAAGAAGAAGAAGAAGAAGAAAGAAAGAGAAAAAGAGGGAAAATTTTTACTATCCGTCCATATGGGCTTGAGCAATGTTATTGAATTCGTTGCGAATGATTCAGCAGATTCGCCTGAAAGTTGGCTACAGGAGCCTTTTGGTTTGACTTTAGGAGCTATAACTCTAATAATCAATTTCTTTACGATTTTCTCTAATACTTTGATTGTCGTCGTTTTCTCATCAAATACGCAAGTATGGGAGAGTGGAAGAAATTTCTATATATTGAATCTTGCCCTATGCGATCTTGTTATAGCTCTTGTCTCCGTTCCACTACAATCATTTAGGATGGCTATTACACAATGGGAAATTAGCATTGCAACGTGTCTTATTTGGAATTGCTTAGATTCTGTTGTACGTTTTGAAATATCTATGACCTCAACTATACTTACTCACGATAGATATAAATTAATCGAAGAACCTTTGAGAAGCTTATGCCCAGAAAGGTACAAAAGGGCCATACAATTACAAATTGTGATTTCTTGGTTAGCATCTATACTTCTTAGATTACCGTTTGTTGTTTTCGCTGAATTGTACGTTGTTAAAAATCATATAATCCCATCTTGTTCAAGGTATAGCAGATACTTTTCTCCTTTCAAGATTGGGTTAAGATGGTATGATATAACTTATACTATCTTCAGTTCCCTTTTGGAATATTTTATCCCCGTAGCGTGTATAGTCTATTGGAATGCTAAGCTTTATATAAAATTAAGGAGGAAATTTAGAAGGATCCATCAACAACCGGAAACTAATAATATTTCTTACTTAGCAACTATTGTTACCTCGAATAGATTCCGTGCTTTTGGAAAGACAAGTGAGATAAGGGAAAGTAGACACGAGAAGAGTAGAAGGGCTGCGATTGTTCTAACGATGATTACCTTAGCTATTATCATATTTAGAACACCTTTTTTCGTGTCTCTTCTCATGGGTGTGTTTTGCGGTGAATGCGTACCCAGGCTAGTATTAGAAGCTACAATTTCATTAGATTTAGCACTAGCCCTGTTCAATCCTTTTATCTATGCCTACCTCAGCGGAACTTATAAAGATGGTTGTATGCAAATGCTATTGAACATTAAAAAAAGAATAACGTCTTGTTGTTCACCAACTTCATATCCATAAGATGCTATAAGAATATTATCACTTTATCTCGTTATTGAGTTTTCATTCATTCTACTTCCGTTTATTTAAGTGTTACGTTTATTTCGTAAAAATTATAATAAAAACAACTGGAACTGATGATTTAGTTAAGCCTTTTTCCCTTAGTAGAATTCGTAATAAAAAGAAGAAACAAAGAAGAACACAAAGAAGAAAAAGAAGGAAGAGAAACGGAATAACACGAAGACAATAAACAAAAACATTTTACGTATCGTTAGCCTAAGAGACGAATATGGTAAAAGAGAGGAAAGATAAAGGGACTAAAGAGACAGTGAAACAAACTAGAGAATATAAACTCTAATCTGGTATTTCAGACATGATCAATCGCCCAGAGCAGTAATCGTCAATTAATCGCCTGAGAAGATGAACACTGATGATACTATTTTCATCTATATAAATTTGCTGCGAAGGAACGTCAAGCAGGACGATAAGTGGTACCCGATCTTCTAGTTCTGCGTAGCTCTTAATTGATTCAACAACTTCACTCTGGAAACGCAGTTAATTGATAATTAATGGACTTCAAATAGTTCATTTACGTAAAATTAATTACTTACAGGCTTCTCTTCAAAAAGAAATACAATGTCTGGCATATATTCATTTTCTCTTTTACTCTTTTTTCGTTTCTCTTCAAATTCTTCCGCAATAATTTGCAGATTCTCCTTAGCCGATTTAACGTGACTCTCTATACCTTCTATAATTAGTGAGGTTAAAAATACACATGTCATAAGATCCAATTAAGTCTAATGATTTAATTCCATACGGACCTGTAAAAATGATTAGGGACACGGTATCGTTTATTGACTGGGCTGTAATGTCGTTTATATCTTCAACTTGTCTCGGTCTCCAAGGAAAATTCTAAAATATTAAAAGTAGGTCATAAAATAGAGTATAAACTAGATCTATTCTCCTACAAAAACTTAATGACCAATTCACTTTAGCTCATCTTCAAAGTGAAGAGATTAATGAAGAGTTTTATTTCTATAACAGTCAAAAAGAAAAAAACCAAGACCCGGGTAAGATTAACCACTTTGATAGCCAGCTAAACTGTTTACAATATCTCTTTCGTCTGATAAAATGGTACGCCGAATAAATAAAAATCAGAATTGTTAGAAAAATCCAGATGGAATGAGACTGTTTATAGTTAGAAAAAAGAGCATCCTCTTGCTACGCCATCTGGTGTATACAGATAATAAATTTACCAATATAGGATATATAGTGATTATTTCATTACGACTATTACAAGAAGTAGTTGGTTATCTAGCTTTGGAATACTGTATATAAAATCTAATAGGGAAGATTAAATTAAAGTTTCATTTAATAAAAGAGACTTATAAGAATTCAATTTTCAAAATTCGATATAATAAAGTGTATTACACACCTCTCCAGTTGGATCTATAGTAACACAAAGTCGTCCATTAGTCCTAATCGCTTCCATATTCTCGTCAATCAGAATAAATGATGGTATTCCTAAAGAAAGGAGAGAAATAAATGTAAAACATATTAGGGGAAAAATCTTATTCGATTTCTAGGTTTGTTTACTTACCAGTAACATTAAAAAATCTGCATAAAGAATCTTTCCTTTCGTCACCGAAAGGTATAACGTACCAATCAGTTGGTAAAGTGGAAACGTGATCTCTAAATGATTCAATATTGCGGTCGGCGCTACAGAAGACAATTTCCCACTGTATTCCTTTTTTCTTAAGATGTTCGGTTGTCTCCTTTAATCTTTTGGTAAACTCCCGACAAGGAGGGCACTATATTGAATAATGAATTTTAATTAGATCGTTGAAATATATATAAATCAACTTTCAAATAATTTAATTGGTTTTTAATAACATTCATTCAAAGAAGATGTCAGAGATGAATGGGAAAAGTGTGCATTCAAGTATCAGGCATTTATCATACAGAAATTTGAATTTTCCCCCATTTCTCTCTCTCTTCCTTTCTTTCTTTCTTATCATTAATTATTTTTGATCATAACAATTATCTAGGATATTCAGCTGTCAGTACACTTGCATAGAGACAAGGCAGCTGTTGTTATTAGAACAAAAAAAAACATGCCCGCAAAATTAGGAGAAAAGAAAGATTTTACTCACCCACTGAGCTGAGAAGAGTATTCCAAATAATTTATTAGTTAAGGCGTCACTCGCTAGGCACATTGATCCATTTTTGCTAAGTGGACCCTGAAAATTGGGTTTCGTTACAATTATCTTCTATCTAAATTATCCTTAACAAGTCAAACCTGAACAAGAATTTCCTGCACGCTTTTTTGGAACCAGGGAAAGTTAGTACCTTCCGGATCTTTCAAAACCATATATCGTCCGTCATTTCTAACCAAACTACCATCTTTCGCATCCAGTATGATTAATGAGGGAATCGATGTTACTTTGAAACGCTTTTGCATATCCGCCTATGCGGAGAGGGAATTGTTTAATCATTTGGTTTGGAATTTATACAAACATCTAAGGCTGTCAAATGTAAAAATCTAAGCTATAGATTAGTCATATCCGAAATTGCCTAAAGTTCGTAGTACCGACTAGCAATAAATCAAATTTATTCATTTAATTAATCCCTTTGAAAGGGTAAGGGTGTTTAAAGATACAGATAAGAAGTTGAAAGGTTTTTTTTTTCCCTTTGTTCAAGACTATTCTTTTTTTTTATATAAGATAAAGGGCTGTATTTTCCCACCATATTTTACTCTACATAAAAGAACGCCCGCATCTATATTAAGTATATCGAATTCTTTGGAACCCTAGCACTATTCTTTTCAGTGAAATTGAATGCCTATGAATCTTAAAATTTTACACTACATTTACACTCTTCTAGATTAGCTGCATCTGCCTTATCTCCACCGAGCGATACCTTACAAACGCTATCTAACATCAATCAATAATCCGACCGCAACGCTGCATTTGTGTTTCGGTCGGCTGAGTGAATCGTTTACTATGAGAAAGCTCTCTTCGTATCGCTTCGGTTAGATGCTATCATTTGTATAAATAAAATAATGCAATGATCACATCATAAGAGTTTCCCCAATAGTAAATATTACGGTAGGTTGAAGATACAATTTCCACACCAACAAATCAAGAAAAGATAAGAGAAAATGAACAACATTCCTAACTACAATCGACGCATAAAAACGCCTCTGAAAAGAAAAGTTCTTTCATCTTGCCGACTCCCCAGGGTAGACTCCTTTGGGGGTATTTCTTTCTTTGTCTATTTTTTCAATGAGTTTATCTTTTTCTAATTTTCCTACTTGAAAATAAAACATGAATAGTTGTCAAAGCCATAATGGTATATTTATCCATTTGACCTCGTTTTCTCTCCAATTTCATCGTATTAGAAATTTCATGACAAGTATCTCATTCAATCTAATTTATATACCAAAATTTACATAAAGCTTTCATAAATCATTATAAATTCTAGTTTCCTTTTCTATAATGGAACATTGGAACTATAAATATTCAATAATTTTATCAAACAACTTTTCTCTCTAATGAAAATCTCGATATCTTTCTAAATTGTTAATGTTTCTTATTTCATTTTTGACATATATTCATTCAATCTTTCAAGATACTAACCACTTTTTCCGCATAAACTATGGAGTGAGGATGATCATATTCCAAAGCAAACCATGGCATTTTTTGTAAATAGCTATCAAAGTCGGCTCTATCTTTGTCAGAACTTATAAAAATTATTTCAAATTGATTCTTGCCTTTTTCTCTTATTGTTTCATAAAACTCCACTAATTTCGGTGTAAATTTACAACAAGGGGGACACCAGAAAGCCGAAAAATATAGACCAAAAAAACGTTTATTTTCATCCAATCCTGATATAAGATCACCGATTGATCGTTTTTGTCCATTACGGTCAATAAGACTAAACTTGTCAAACAATTTTTCGTACCAAGTCATTTTTGAAAACAGCTCCTACATCTAGAACGATCGAAAATGCTACTTCTTGTGAATGCTACCTCTCAAAAACACGACTAGATTAAAAGAAAACTGGTACTAGAGAGAGATCTAAAAATCATGAGGAATGTTTTGGAAAATACGATCACGTGATGAAGAAAGCAAAGACAGTATTTTTATAAAATACATTATTATTAATGTGTTTTTGAAATATTTCAAATCAAATTAATATAAAAATCAAAAAAGTCGTAAGTTTTATTTCAATAATATTGGTTTTTGAACCTTTCTTTGTAAAGAATTTAGAACTTTTTCACGAGAAACACCCATTTATCACATTCCGAAAATTCAATGAAAAGGAGTAAAGCACAACGTGTCAAAAGATAACACGTATACTGTTTGTAACTTTAAACAACGTTAAAAAATATAGAAATTATGTTAAGCTATTATTATTCTCAGAAATGTCTTTAAAAAGTATTTATTTTTTCAGATAGGATATTATCACTCATGGAACTTCAACAATTCAAAGCTTTTATTACCATCATCATTCTATCATTTATATCTATAATTCTGATGTTATATTACTTTACTGGATTACTTTCTTCAAAACTTCCAACTTTTGTCTATGACATCAATTTAAAAACTATCCCAACAAAGGCACCGTCACCTTCGTATATACCTTCTAAAAGTACTATAGATAATCAATATCTACTTCATAAGGTCACAATTTCAAATTCAAGTAATAGGATTTTAACTTCTCAAAATGAATGGATTTCGACAAAACCACCGTATTCAACGGTTGTTCTTCCCGAGTACAAAGCTCTGGGTGTTGATTGTAGTAGGATATTTAATAATGATGTTGAATATACAAAAACCATAATCAAACAGCAAGACTCTATTAAACATACAATTTTTCCTGATCAAAAAGTAGCCGACTATGCTATTGACTGTACAAAGTATAGAAGACACTATACTACAACTATACCGACACGAGAAGAGGCCGATTATCCTCTAGCCTTTCAAATATTAACCTTCAAAGATGCTGCTCAATTCGAGTATCTCTTGAAAACAATATATCGTCCTCACAACCAATACTGTATTCACGTTGATAAAAAGTCGAAGCAACCATTTTGGTCTGCTATTTTAAATATTGCTAAATGCTTTGATAATATTGAGGTCATTGATGAAAAGGAAGCTGTGGATGTCAAATGGGGATTTTACAGTGTTCTAGAACCAGAAATTATATGTATGAAAAATCTATGGAAGAGAAAAACCAAGTGGAAATACTTGATCAATTTGACAGCTCAAGAGTTTCCTCTTCAAACTATGCAGGATCTTATAAAAATTCTAAAATCTCTAAAAGGAGCTAACAGTTTAGAAGGAACTGTAGCAAGAAGGAACGTTGAAAGAACTGAGAAAGATATTAATATGAAACCTAAAATACCATTCAACAAAGGAATTACCATTGCAAAAGGTGCAGTTCATTTAGTTGTTCAAAGGGGATTCGTGGACTACGCTCTACATAATACAACTGCACTAGAATTTAATGATTGGCTTAAAGATACTTTTCACCCCGATGAAACATATTTTCCAAGTTTAAATCACAGTCCACAACTTCACATTCCAGGATCATATACTGGTAATCCTGAAACGGATCCTGTAACATATCCATTTATTGGGCGATTCAAAAATTGGGGAGGTTACCCTTTTGACTATCCTTGTGCTGGAAAAAGGGTCCGTGGCATTTGTATACTAAGTATTGGTGATTTATCATTATTGGCTAATAGGAAAGAATTATTTGCGAATAAATTTCATTTGGATTACCAACCTTTTGCCCTTCAATGCATGAGGGAATTAATATATAACCGAACGAGAGATGAATTAGCTGGTAAGAGAGAAATTGACCTCTCTTATTACGAAAATCTAAAAATGGTGAAATATCATATTGGATCTTCTCCTTGAAACCTGGCTTATTTATTGTTAACATCGATATTTTTTGTTTCATGTTCAAATATCTAAGAAAAGGATGCTTTTATAGAGATTTTTTTAAAAGAAAGTGTTAAACAAATTATCACTACTGCTCTAACTATTAAGAATATTTTAATGTTTATGTATTTGTTTAAATACTGAATGGCAGTGTTCCAATTATAGAATTCTCTTAGTAGAATGAATTTAAATGTGTAAGAGTATTAAACACTTATATGAAGAACTCTTCACTAACTGTTATTCAATGATAAGTTATAAGAAGTTATTAAAATCAAAACTTTGGTCCATTAAGAAATTTTTAATATTCAGTTTTTACATATTTACTTTTTACGTTAAGAAAATGTGTGATTTATGATTTTTATTAACTCTATTGATTCTATTACATGCAAAAATTCGTATTAATTGTGGGAGTATTGAATGGGTAGAAACTGTTGAATGTTGGTATGCTTGCTGCTGTGAAAACTATAATTTATCTCAAGGTCTTTTACTTGCATTCTACAAATAAATGCACCATAGTTCTTTTTGATAACTTTTGTTAGAAATTAACGAAAAAATATTAAATAGAATGATTTATTACTAAGCCGAATTTAGTGCATTTTGAATCATTCTAAGAACGAGCTTATCTGTTATATAAAAGCTTAATTTGTCTTTTCTAGCAAAACAACTCAAATATACGTGTTGATAGCACAACAGATATGAAACGTCAATTACTGAAATTTGCCGAAATGTACAACTTTAGAAGGTAGATTATTTTATACATAAAATCGTATCAATAGACGCTTAATGATAATATCTCTTTTGTCTGATATGAAATGTTTCCTTGATCTCAATGATTTATCTAAGTAGATTCTCATGAAAATATTTCTTTGTGTCTAATTCTTAGTTGTTTTTATAGTCAAAAATAAATCAGTAAACCATTGTCGATATGTAATTTCATACATTTTTATTCAATTAACACTTTCTTATTCTTTTATTTTTAGAAAGAAATTTCAATTGAAGCCATTCAGCAATAAAGTAACAATTTATGTCGCTATTCTTATGTCAATAACGCCAATAATTGTCATAGCATTCAATAATGGAATGTTTCTTTTTGCTAAGAATCCTCCTCCAAATGGCTCAAGTTACGATTCTCATATTGAAAAAGTAAAGTTTTATACGAGAAAATATCTTTCAAATACTCCAGAAAAAATATTGCCATCTTTAAAAAAATCTACTCAGAATTATAAAGATAACAAACATCTAATAGATAATCATGTCACTTTTAATGAAAATAGTTCGATTTTGACGAAAATACCATATTCAACGGTTGTTCTTCCCGAGTACAAAGCTCTGGGTGTTGATTGTAGTAAGATATTTAATAATGATGTTGAATATACAAAAAACCATAATCAAACAGCAAGACTCTGTTAAACATACAATTTTTCCTGATCAAAAAGTAGCAAGTGACTGTACAAAGTATAGAAGACACTATGCTACAACTATACCGACATGAGAAGAGACCGATTATCCTCTAGCCTTTCAAATATTAACCTTCAAAGATGCTGCTCAATTCGAGTATCTCTTGAAAACAATATATCGTCCTCACAACCAATACTGTATTCACGTTGATAAAAAGTCGAAGCAACCATTTTGGTCTGCTATTTTAAATATTGCTAAATGCTTTGATAATATTGAGGTCATTGATGAAAAGGAAGCTGTGGATGTCAAATGGGGATTTTACAGTGTTCTAGAACCAGAAATTATATGTATGAAAAATCTATGGAAGAGAAAAACCAAGTGGAAATACTTGATCAATTTGACAGCTCAAGAGTTTCCTCTTCAAACTATGCAGGATCTTATAAAAATTCTAAAATCTCTAAAAGGAGCTAACAGTTTAGAAGGAACTGTAGCAAGAAGGAACGTTGAAAGAACTGAGAAAGATATTAATATGAAACCCAAAATACCTTTCAACAAAGGAATTACCATTGCAAAAGGTGCAGTTTATTTAGTTGTTCAAAGGGGATTTGAAACATATTTTCCAAGTTTAAATCACAGTCCACAACTTCACATTCCGGGATCATATACTGGTAATCCTGAAACGGATCCTGTAACATATCTATTTATTGGGCGATTCAAAAATTGGGGAGGTTACCCTTTTGACTATCCTTGTGCTGGAAAAAGGGTCCGTGGCATTTGTATACTAAGTATTGGTGATTTATCATTATTGGCTAATAGGAAAGAATTATTTGCGAATAAATTTCATTTGGATTACCAACCTTTTGCCCTTCAATGCATGAGGGAATTAATATATAATCGAACGAGAGATGAATTAGCTGGTAAGAGAGAAATTGACCTCTCTTATTACGAAAATCTAAAAATGGTGAAATATCATATTGGATCTTCTCTTTAAAATCATTCATTTTAATTTAATTGATTCTTGTGGTAAAATAGAATATGTTAAGATTTACGTATTTTTGTTTAATAAAGTTGTATTTAAGAAGTTTACAGAATACATGGTTTTATAAAATATATATTTAAAATAAATTATTTTTATTAACATTACACTCTTTGTTTATGTGTAGATGTTACTTTTGAATTTTTTCATTCAAAAAAGGAAGAGATAAAAGATGAATTTAAAAAAAACTTGAATTTTTACTAAATGACAGTCTAAAAATTTTTGAATTAGGCGGAAGGGGGAGTTGTTTTCGCTTCATCAAGTGGTTCACCCGATGGCATAAAAGGCACCATTGGTTCTGAGTCACTGTCGTATCGTTTTAGTTTCACTCTATAAAATTTTGTGCCAACGGATAAAAGAAATCTATTCGATGGCTTTGTTTAAAAATAAATAGAAAAAGTTAATGAAATGAACTATCGTATATAGCTTTGTATAAATACTTTTTTTGCAAGGCAGTATTCTTTTTCAACAACTTCTGCTAAAATCCATTTAGATCTTGGTTTTTCTTTTGTCATTTCTTTAAAGGCAAATATTTAACAAAGAGGTAATAAATTATAGAGAATAGTCTAAAAAATTTTTTATTCCTACTTTTAAGTCCCAATTCTTGTAGACATTCGCTGTGAACAAAGTGAAGAGGTTGATTGATGAGAAATAATAAATAGTGATTATATGTTTCGCTAGGACCAATTAGTGCGATATCGCCACTGTTACATCTGAAATAGATTTTAATCAATCAATTGGTAACTAGCTATACACGAAAATTTAAAAACAACTTACTGAGATATGCATATCTTTTCTTTAACCATACTGTGCATGCTGTTTGTTAATTCTTCCTAAATAAACAAGAATACAGTTACCAAACAAGCTTGATAGTGACAAGTTTTACTTACTACTTTTTTCCTTAGACGAGAAACTTGATCTTCTTTTAATTTTATTTTCTAAAATAAGTTAAAAATGTAAAATTAATTCTTTCTTGATGTTATATAGTTTCAATTTTTAAGTACTTCTCTTAATTCTATGACTGCTGTATCCTGTTCTTTAACCTCTATAACTGATTCTTCAACAGGTATATACGATAAAACCATGCCAGATGAAATTCCTTCATCGACTTGTTCTTCTTCAAACCTTTCTTTACTATCCTGAGCAACTACAATTGCAGGATTTTTGCTGTCTATAAAAAGTGTTTTAAATTCACTGACATCGTACTTACATATTGTTAATAAAAGCAAAACTATACCTCTTTTACTATGCTTCTTCGCCATCTGTTTTTCCCTTTCTCTTAAATTTTCAATAACTATATCTTTTTCTTGAGCCATTTTTGTAATAGCCTCATCAATGGATATTTGCTTTTCGATTGCGAAAGAATTTTTCAATTCCAAAATATCGTTTTTCTTCTCTTTCTCTATTCTATCGAGCTCTTCGAGCCTTTCTCTCCTCTCCTTCTTTACAGTCTAAAATTGTATATGAAAATATACATAGAGAATAATTAATTTTTAATTAATAAAAACTATTTGTTTATTTTCTTACGTCTTTCATAATTTTTATTTGTTCTTGTAAAACTTTTCGCTTTTGTATTTCTTCTTCAATTTTCATGTTAAATTCGTCTGTTAATTTGCTCTGTAAGATTTCTCTATCTGAATTAAAGTCTTTTTGAATATTTTCAAGTTCACTCTTATGAACAATTATTAGCTCATTATATAATTTATCCTTATTGCTTATTGCATTTTCTAAAATCTCTTTCTCATTTTCAGACTTTTTAAGCATTTTATCCTTTTCTTGTAATTGTTCTTGGAGAGTTTTTAAAGAATTATTAAGTTCATCAACCGTTTTTATAATATTATTTCTTTCTAATTCAACTGTTTGAGCTTCGTCAACATTTTTCTGAAGTTCTTCATTCAATCTTTGAATGTTGGTATTTAAGGAGTGATTTTCACTTTTTAGCTCTTCTATCTCCTTTTCATATGTTGCAATATTATCTTCTATGTGACGAATTTTGTCATTCAATTCTAAAATTTTTTCAGAGTGGATTTTCGTCGATTTTTCTTGTTCAATTTCGTTGTTAAGCAATAAATTATTCCTGAGTTCAATTTGAGCCTGTTCAGACTCGGCTAATTCCTTTTCAAGTGAAGAGGTACGCTGTAGTAATTCTTCCCTTTCTTTCAGAATAGCCTGAAGAAAATTTCCCATCAACTGTTCTTTAACTGTTTCTATATGTTGGTGAAAAGAGGTTTTATATTCCTTGATACCCAATGATATATCCTGATATAATAATTTAAGGTTTCTAGCCTCTTCTTGCACTATACTAAAGGCTCTGTTTAACCTATCCTGAGTAATATTTGAAATTGATTCGCTTTTTGTCAAACTTTTCATCAGTTTATCAATTTCTCGAGCTTTCTCTTCTAAACTTTTTTCCAGTGCCACAACTCTTCCATCTCGACAGTTGGGCTCTTCTATGAAAAATTTAGCTGGTAGATCATGGCTTGAACCTTCTGCAGTTAAAGAATAAAATGTTTCAGGACTCGTGCTAAAACTGTCTATAGAATCGGTTCGAAAACGTGGCACTCGGTGTATATCAGTTGAGGTACGAGTAATGGGTTGTTCAGCTGTTTTGTATGACTCAAAAGGTTCACCGTTTACTGGATCCATGACTAGAAGAGGTGTATGGGTATCAGATTCACGAAGTGTTATTTCTCCCTTAACTATTATATCCTCGTTTTCGCTAGGAATCCCTAACCTTTCAGCCAATTCGGGAACAACACTTTGTAAAAATTCAAGGTCCTCTCTTTCAACAGGGGGTAGCTTATCGTCGAAAGCTTCAATTTTTTCACTTATAAAACGAGCCGGAGCATCATCAAAACCAGGAAAGAGACATTCCAAAAAATGATTGTGTAACCTTTTATGAGTAGATTTTCTCTTTTCAACTTCATCTTTAAATAATTCAGTAGCTTCGCTAGCTAATTTTTCTCCCCAGTCCAAATATTTTTCAGAGAAGCGTCTTCTCCTATGAATCTCGACAACAACATCCGAATACAAAAAAGGTGACTCATGTACTTGCACTAAAACCATTAACTGAACTGATAAATTATGAGAATGTTGTGCAATCATGTCCATTTTAGAAGCTGTATGCTGTAAATCTTTTTCAACATCTGCGACCCATTTCAGTCTGGCTTGTAGGTTTTGTAATAGTTCATTCTTAGAAGCAATACACCTTCTTTTTATGTCACGAATCGTATCGAAATGTTCAATCAACATCTTTAATTGCTCTATATGACTGTCACACAGCGGTAATAGTACAGATTTATCTGCAGTATTTTTCAGACGCTGTTCATTTTGAACTAATCCTTGAGCTAATTCGAAAATATTTTGAACTATCTTTTGTCCATTTTCAACTAACTTTTCCATACTTGCTAATCTTCTATCCAAGCCAATAATTTCTTTCATTTCTTCATTTTCAGCAATTTTCAATAGTTTCTTGGCTCCTTTTAAAGTTTCATTTCTCATTTGAGGAGTTATCTGCTCAATCCCTCTATTACAAGCTTCAAACATTCCCTTGATACTATGTCTTGTAGAATGGCTACCCTAATATAAATAATTGAAAACTATCACTGAGATAATCATTGATAATTTGCACAATTTGTTAATTACTATTTTTAAATGAATAAATAATATTTACGGTTGAATTAATCCATTCTAAAAGTGTAAGATCTGAAACATCTGTTCCAATATCTCGTATTGACGATTGCAAGAGACTACTAGTGTTTTGAGCGTTTAAGCATTTTAAAAGCGGTAATTTTGCAAGAAGAGCTAATGAAACGTCAAATCTATTTAAAAATAGAATTGATTAGACTATATTGAATTATTGTATCTGATGTTAAACTACTAACGATGGTAAAATTTCGACAAATTTCTCCCTATTTTTCATAAAACGTTTTAACGCTGTTTTGAAAAATTCGACTTGTTCTTTGTACCATCTGTAATAAATAAATAAAATTGAATAGAGATTATTCACATTACAATAATGATCATTTAATGATAATATTTACTTTATCAAGTCTAGCATATTAGATATAGCAGCAATAAAAGCTTTATGTTGATACGTTTGTTCTTGAACTAAAGTTTCGGCTCTTTTCGCTATTTCCTTACTCATTTCATATATTCGCTGTGATAACGATAAAAATATTACGTAACGGATTAGTAAACAATACCAAAACATGAATAATTTCATAACAGTTATAATTGTTAAAATATTAACCTGAGCTAGTTGAGACCGAACTGTCACAGTTTGAAACGATGGTGAAAGATCTAGGGCTTCGTCAACACTGTCTCTTAATTGAACCTCTGGAAAAAAATTAATACAGTTTTTTATCATTCTAATTTTTAGTCCTTAGTTTCTGTTATAAGAAAATAATACCTGTTTGACTTTCTTGTTGCTCTTGCCGTATAGGTTTAATAAGTTCCTCTGCTCTTTTACTAAATAAATATATAGGACTTGTATCCTAAAAGAAACAGAATAATAATAAAATAAATAAAAATATTATAATTATCGATAAGTAAACATCACACACATGCATGTAGCCATATGGGGGTTATTCAACTCTCTAGCATTAATGGGCTATTGAATAGACAACAAGCACAGGAGTATGAACTCGACGGTAACCGTTCGATATACAGTATACAGATAGATACTTGTACAAACAATCTTAATATTTTCTTTCTAAACCATCAAAAAGACGATAAGAAATTCTATTAAAATCAACGACTTTCAAATAATATCACACTCTTTAATATAGTGTCTCTTTTAGTATTCAAATACAAATGCTTATCACACAAACAGCTGTTCCATAGAAGAGGAATTTATATAAAGCTCGTATCTTTGTTTATACACTAACTATTTCGTAATAGTATTAAAAAAAATTCATTCTTACTGTTCCAGCACCATATTTGACAAGTTTCGTCTTAGGTGATAATACTTGTCCTGAGCTAATTATAAGAACTTGTTTAGACACTTCTATTTTTAATCGTCGAGCAATAGCTTCTTGCAATGCTGAGACACTAAAAATTGATATTGATCTGTCAGCCAGAAAGGGATAATTGCAAATCTTTACTTACTTTTGATATAAATATTCCATTTCAAATGTATAAAATACGCCATAATTCACCATAAATACGTACAACATCTTGCTGCTTTTTATAAAAACTTTTGTTTTCTACGTCGAATAACGAAACGCCATTTTTAATAAGTAAAATGTGTACCAGTTTTCGCTAGGGCTCTAAAAATTTTCTTCAATGTTTTCTATTAAATTTTAATTTAATGTTAGTTCTCTATTAAAGTAATTTTCTTGTCAGTTAATCGCAAAGTAAATTTCTTTTTTATTTAAATGTGCTTAAAAGATTCAATTAAATAAAAAACAATGTATTTGTTCACATCTCGTTAGAATAGGGTTCAAAGTTATTATCAACTTTTTGTTTAGGGACCTAATATTTACATTTAATGTTCTATTTTGATGTTTTCACGAAATTTTAATACTCCTCCTTCTAAGAAGGAATAAGATCAAATAACTTAATTTTTCTCTATCTTAATATAATACATGGTTTTATAAAATTGAACTATGAATTCTTCAAAATATTTACTTTAATCCAAATTTTTATTCATATTTAATCATGAATCAGTGACAGAGCACAAATTTTTTGTATTTTTTACAGTTCTCTATTCAGACATTCTAATTCGAATGTTTGTAACTTTTTCCAATTTGGAATAAAAAAAATAGTTAAATGAATTTCCAGTATCTATCTCTGTAAGCGACTTTTCCTTCTCTATATTCTTTTTCTCTTTGACTCTGTATTTTAATGAATATATTTTACATTTATTTAATCAAATATAACTATTTTGTTGACTTACCCGATCTTTATCAATCCACCAGGCCATGGCGATTATGGGGAGAAAAGCTCCGGTGAAAGCATAAGCAAAATTCTTAATAGTAGGCTTAAACATAGGCCAATAGTTTGCCCTCATGGATATAAATCGCTGAAGAGCTGGATCAAACTGTAAAATAATATTTTAAGTATAAGGAACTCGTTGATTATGGGACAAGGTGAAGACAATATTCCTTACGATATATGATCCAACAGGTTTATATGGACTACTCAGCTTCTTTTGCCATTCGCTCCTTAATTTTGAAGCCCTTTGGGCTCTTTCTTGTATAGCTCGCAACTCATCAGAGGATAAATCAAAAGTTTTATTAGGATCCCAAGTTCTCTTCTGGACAGACATTTTAGCCTGGTATTCACTAAATGAGGGTTCAGAGTATAAAATTTAGACAGAGGAACTGGTACCATATTTTGTCTATTATAACCGGTTGTTCTTGAGGCTACGTAATCTTTTGCCCCCCCGTTAAAGATATCCACGATCTCGATTGCTATTTTCATTGTAAAATAGAATTGTTGAAGTATGGCATCTTTAGAAAATGCCAATTCTTCGTTGATCCTAAGTAATTGGAGTGACAAGTCATCCAGTTCTAAAACAACACGATGGACAAAACTAACTGAGAGTGTCAGAGAAGCTAAACGATTAGGAGCCTCAATTTCTAACAAACTTCCTCACAATTTTGTTTTTCGCAAATTACCTTATCAGCCAAATGCTTATCGCTTATATTTTTTATGCATGCCATCAAAACTTTTCTATGTGGTTATTGATGTTGAATATGAAAGCGAAATCCCTGGAGCAGAACTTGAATGGCATAAGTTAATGGATCCTTCTAAGGTGACTTACTGCGGATGTTTCTCAAAAGAAGAACAACTTTTAAGAGAAAGAAAGAGGATAGGGTTTTTTGGCATAACCCATTTTGATTTTTCCCCCGAAAAAGGGACATTTGCTTTTACTTCGGGAAAAAATATGTATGTTCTTTCCGACATGACCGGATCAGGAGATCTCTCCGTAAGTTATAAAAAGACAAAAAATATCAATGGATTTATTTGTAACAATTGAATAGGCTAAAAAATCGATTTAGCAGGTGTCATAAAAAAAGGACGGTCAAAATAAATCCATTGTCTGTTACAGCTGACTTTGTTTGTACTTTTTTTTTATTTTGTACTTTTCCATCAAAGAAATTCAGTAGTTAAGTTTCTACGAAGGAATATTGATACTGTCCAAACATATAGCCTTAAAATCGGACACTGAAATGTATACAAGATTCCAAAAGGCTTGTAAGAAAAAATTACATTAGTGAAATATGATTTTTTTTAGGAAAACAAATTATAAATAACTTGAATAATCAAAAAAAAACCCAAGCAAAGTCTTATTAAAATGTATATATGTTATATTAAAGCAATATATTACATTTTAAATGTTTATTTCCACAGAGCACTCCTGTTAGCCCTGTTGAAGTTAGCGTTGATCAAAATTTATCTCGAATCGATCCGAAAATCAGTCCACTAAATGATCAACTTATTGCTTTTGTATGTGATGGTGATGTATGGGTTACTCATTATGCTACAAATAACGAACACCGTTTAACCTTCAGTAGTCAAGGTAACAAAATTTTATTAATTATATATAATTTTAAAAATATTAACTTTAACCGTATCTAATTTAATTATATATCTTAATGTTATCATTTGTAGAAGGGTTGAGTGCAGGTGCTCCCTGCTTCGTAATACAAGAGGAATTTGATAGATATACGGGCTATTGGTGGCAACCAGCACAAACTGGTAGTAATACACACCGTATTCTCTATGAGGTTATAGATGAAAGCGAAGTGATGACATTGAAAATATGCTCCCAAGATGGGCAAGATGTTGAAGAATTTCCATATCCAAGAGCTGGTAAATATTTATCTAATGATGTCTGAATTGATGTTTATTTTGTTGTTATTACAATTACCTTAAAGGTACAAAGAACGCAAAGAGTAAATTAAAAATCGTTGAATTTAAATTGTTGTCCAGCGGACAATTATACGATGTTGAAAATTTTGACCTATTCGATACCCTTACAAATCTTTTCCCTTGGATGGAATATTTAGTTCGAGCATCTTGGACTCCAGATGGACGATAGTAAGATATTATTAAACAATTCTACAGCTACTAAATTAAAACGAAAACCTTACAGTATTATTGCAACACTACTTGACAGAAGGCAAAGAAGAATTGCCATAGTCCTTATACCGCTTGAATCATTTTCTGTAAAAGTAAACGGCACAGAATCTTCCACCAGTGATCAGAAGACTATTCACGTTATATACGAAGAAACAACAGATTACTGGTTGAACGTTCACGATATTTTATACTTTTTGAATGACAGCAGGGATGATTATATCTCTTTCGTAACTGCAAGTGAACGATCTGAATATATGCATCTATATAAGATAACGGTTCAGTTAAGCCAATTAACTAACGAAAGTGTAAATCAAGGTGTTGTAAATGCAAAGCAAATTTCTCTTATTCAAATTACCCGAGGAGATTGGCAAATATGGCCTAAAAAAGTAAGAATTTGTTACAAATCTGTCAATTTTATTCTCGAAATAAGATTAATTACTTCTTTTAATTTGTCAATTTTATAGATCTGGATTGACGAAAGCAAGCGGCTGATTTATTTTCAAGCATTTAAAGATACACCTCTTGAACAGCATTTGTGGGTTTAGCATTTTTATATATAAAAAATAACTCTTTCATATAAACAACCATGAATACATATACAAATGTATACTAATTAGATACGTTGCAAGACTTGATTGCGAAAGGGATTGCGAATGCTTAACTGCCAAAGAGTTTAGCCATGCCGTCGAATTGGATCCTGTAAATATTAATTTAAATTATTTATATAAAATAAAAATAAAACTATTTTTCTTCAGCTTTGCACCAGCTATGTAACAGTTTATAGTAACTTGAATACGAGTCCTTGTATTGAAGCATTTAAAATTACTCATAGTGATTCTAGATTTGAAATAGATAACATTGGAACAGTACTTGCTCGAACTCGTGAGTTGGAAGTTATATAATTGGATTATTTAAAACATTTGTATATTTACTTATCTTGTAGCTCTTCCTGAACATTACGTGCCTCCAAGACTATATACTTTAAGGCAACATGATACGGATATTTATGCTATGGTTTACTCTCCTATTAATAGAGAACCTGGAAAGAAATACCCGACTATTCTCTACGTCTACGGTGGGCCTCAAGTTCAAATGGTTACAAACACCCAAAGAAGTAGTCGATTGCATCGTCTGCATATGTTCGCTAGTGTTGGGTTTGCTGTTGTTGTGCTTGATTGTAGAGGCTCTAGCAACAGAGGTCTTAAATTTGAGAAAGATTTACTGGGTAGACTTGGCCAAATAGAGATTCAAGACCAAGTTGATGGATTACAGAGCTTGGCGTCATATTATTGCGACTTCATCGATATAGATCGTGTTGCCATACATGGTTGGTCATATGGCGGGTATCTTTCGCTAGTGGGTTTGGCGTTACGACCCGATGTTTTTAAGCTAGCAGTTGTCGGTGCTCCTGTTACTGCCTGGCATCTTTATGACACAGCTTACACTGAACGATATATGGGTTTACCCGAATCTTCAAAAGCAAACTATGAACAGAGTTCTGTGATTAATATGGTACCGAAATTTCCCGATGAGTTGGTGTTTTTTCTACTTGTTCCTTATATCCAATATTTATGCATACTTTAAATTTCAGAGAAAACAGATTATTAATATTTCACGGTCTGATGGACGATAACGTCCACTTTCAACATACAGTCTTTTTAATAGAAGCTCTCAATAAGCATTGTAAACATTACTTTTTACAGGTATAATACTTTTTCATTATATTCATTGTTAATTTCTATAGACGACCTCATTTTAATAGATATATCCAAGAGAACGACATGGTATAAGAAATCCAGAAGTAAACGAGCATTACGAAACAAGCGTTTTAAGCTTTTTAAAGCAACACCTTTAATCTTTAAAAACAATAACAATAAAACAGAAAGAAGAAAATAATGAAAAACATAAACTTTATTAAAACAAAAACAAAATTTTGAAAGATTTAAATAATTTAGCTGCTCAATTTTTATATAAGAAAGAAGAGTTTTTTTTTTGTTTTTTGTTGAGTCAGCAAAAAATTTATCAATTTAAAAAAAAACAAATTATAAAAGATAACAATATTTTTTCTTTTTTTATATATAAATTTTAAATGGAAAGAATAATAATAATAAATTATGTAATATATAATAAATACTATAAAAAATATGGCGAAACAACTTTGTTTTGACTTTCTATGATAAGTTTGTATTCAACCGAAATATCTCTATAATTATTGATGTTAAACTGCAATACAAACACTAGTTGGATAATACTTTGGAAGGTACGTTGCCGCTCTCTTGTAGTTGGAATAGCAGTACTGCAAAAAAAAACATTCATAAAAAAACAATCAAAAAAATAAGAAGGGCAATTTTTCTTACTCCAGGCTGCTGAGTGTTTAGTGTTTTGCAGGGTGTTCCTGTCCTAGCTAGGTACATATACATGACGTAGTAATTGGCATATGTATAGTACGGATGGGTCGTGTGAGTAAATCGAGCAACTCTGTGGGGAAGCAGTAAATAATTGTTCGACTTATTGCAGGGGCTTTATTA
This sequence comes from Dimorphilus gyrociliatus, assembly GCA_904063045.1. Classification (NCBI taxonomy): domain Eukaryota; kingdom Metazoa; phylum Annelida; class Polychaeta; family Dinophilidae; genus Dimorphilus; species Dimorphilus gyrociliatus. The sequence goes on along the minus strand of CAJFCJ010000014.1, from coordinate 761,751 downwards.
GCTTTATATACTTAGTTACTCTTCCTTCATTGTCAGGGCTGCTCTCAATAGCAGTCGATAGAGCAGAAAAACCGGGTATTCGGGCGTTTGAACCTGAGGGAACTCTACATTTCAAACTTCCACATTCGGGGGATCTAAACACAATTTCCTCTTAAAATCAATTGATAAACAACGCTAAGAAGAAGTTTGCCCTACCTGGCCACATTTGGTATTTCCCTATATACTACGACCATGGAGCTTTTATTGGTCAAATAAATACCTCCTACATTGAAGAAATCGTTGTTTTGATTATTAAGCGTCATGCTCCCTCTATCTACATCAGACAGTTCGCCAAAGAGAGCTTTACAGCTGGTTTGATGAGATATACATTCCGAAATGCCTGTTGTATATTTAACACAATAACCCTCATCGCCATCACATTTGGTGAGAGAGCTTTTGTATGATCCGCTGCAACTTTGGGATAAACCATTGCATTCGCGACAAGATTCACTTCTACAAGTTGTTCCATGAGCCATTAATTGACAAGAGTCGTCACAACAACCGCATTGTTTTGCTCCGCAATCGCACTGTTCTCCATCTTCAATAATTCCATTTCCACATAAGGACGTTTTCTGTGCTACCGCTTGACTTTGAATTGAAGCAAATGCCTGAGATTTATCAACACAATCTGTTTTATAGCAGGCCTTGTTATCTCCACATTTAACACCATCAGATACCATTTGCCATCCACCACCTAGCCATGCTGATTTGTCGAGAACCCTACCAAATTGTCCCATTTAATTAATAATATTAAACTTTACATAAAATCTACTTACAAGCACGATTCTCCTTCAATATTACGATACAATGGATTCAGAATAGTATCAACAGCATCTCTGTAATTTCCTTTAGTATATGAGCAAACAAGACGACCACATTTATAGTTTTCCTCCGTACACGTTTTAATAATGGTACCATTCATACCGCAGTTGTAAAATTCATCCCCAACCAATAAGGACTCTCTTGCGCAATTATCGGATGCTTTAAAGTCTTTTGTCCAATGAGTTTCACATTCGTTTTGCAAAGTCATACATGACCCTTTCAGACAATATCCTTCCACGGAAACTGTATCAATGCATTCTGTTCCGTCAGTCTTAACTTCATTTGGGCATTCTGAATTACTTCCTGAGCATTTATCTTCAACATCACAACTGTTGGTTGAATTTCTACAGACTTGACCGGCAGAAATGAATTGACATTGATCATTGCAACAATCACCTTCTGTACATTGGGCATTCTCCTTGAGTTTACATTCTTTGGTATCGCAGCAGTTGCTACAAAAGCCCATACCGAAATTTCCACAGTCGCATTCTTCTCCTGCATCGATGACTCCATCACCGCAATAACTATCTTGAACAACTGTTGGTTTAATCCACAAACACTTTCTAGATGGTTTTTGAAGATCTTTGACAAATTTATCAGTACTACATGTGCTCCAGGCGCCATTTTCCAACCCAGTTGAAGTAATTGAAGGATTCATAATACAATTCGATTTTCCGAATGGACAACACGATTGAGAATCCGGAATACTTGAGGGTTCGTAGTCGTGGTCAAGCCCAAAAATGTGACCAAGTTCATGTGCTATATATGATCCAATTGTTCTAATTGATGAAGAAGTATCTATTTTAACGTAACCGATTGCTATACGAGGAGAACAAACAGAATTGGGAAAAGCGGAACTAAAATCTCCCTTAAAACGATATCCAGTAATTGCTATTGTAGCGTCACTCCATACTTTAGGTATTAAATGTTGTTCACGATAAACTTTCAATTGTGATAGGTAATCGCTACCGCTTTCTATATAATAAAACTCGTTGGCTTTGTCCCACAGTTCCAATTGAACGAGAAAAGTTTTTACATTCAAACGACCAAGTCTCTGAAATAACATACAAAATACTCTCTCTTTCTAATCTTATTAGGGAATTATGGAATAATCTTACTGGTTTCACTTCATTGTCAACAAGGTCGCGTATAACATCTTCAACATTTCCCCTCAATTTCAAGGTAAGGTACTGTATGTTTATTTTATGCTCATTCATATACTGAACTATAAGTATTATTAATTACAAAGACACTTACGCATGCCTTATCGCAGATTAAAGATAACTTGAAATATTTCGTCTTTGTGAATAGAGGATCCTTGAGGAGATTAAATAGAGTATTTTAAGTGAATTATTATAAAATTTGACTACTTACACTTAAAGATGGATGAGAAGTAGCATTCACTGCCAAACAAATCGCAGAGAATACAAGAAAGAGAGCCGATCCTTTCATACTTAACGAAAGTAATTAAGCTAGAAACAAGAATCACATTGTACATAATGTTAGAATAGATAATTGTTATGTTAGAAACAAACCTGAAAGTGAAACACTTTGGAAGTTGGTGAATGAACAAGAGATTTTCGGTTGCTTATATAGTCGACAAACTTTCGTGATGGGGCCCTTATACCGCGATAACGAACTAGAGAAAAATAGCATACTCTTACAATAGAAACAATAAGATGGCCACACGATCAATTAAATTATTATAGATGTTAGTTATATATTAAGAATATTTTCAATATAATTGGCTTTATTAAAATATTGCTGCACAAGCATAAATTTATATAATTATTAAAAATACCTATTCTATTTGGAATATTCCAATATGAACACTTTCGCCAACTCCGGTGTATGGCTTCCTCCTTACTGACTTTCTTTATCCTTTTCATCCTAAGACTCTGTAACAATCTATTACTCACTCACTTTTTTTATAAATAGGATACAAAGAGGATATAAATAGGTTATGAACTGATTTCTGGCGAATGATTACATAATATCTTTTGTTTATTTTCTTGTATTTAACTCAATTGGGTTGAAATGTTATTTCTTCTTTTTGTCATTGAAACCCTCTCCCCTACCTCCTTCCCTTATTATTCGTGTTTAGTTAGATGATTGTTTGGTCATTGTTCTAAAAAAAACTTTTAACCGCTGTGGAGAGACGCCATCTACTATTCATTTACGTTGTAAATTGCACCGTGATTACAAAAGGCAGAGCTTAACAATTGAAATTTGATAAGCATGTAGTACGTACTACATGACCGACTTGATTGGATAACGTCTTCAATGTATAAGAAAGAAGATATAAATTTCATTTGGAAAGAAGTTCTACTTGTGCGAAAGAAAGTAAGAAGTTTTTTCAGCTAACCATCAAACACAAATATATTTTGTATTATTTCCGAAAAAAATGAGCAACTAAAACATAAGTATAATAGAAATAGGCTGAAAAAAAGCTGTTTTATAAATGACGCAAAAATTTTAACGTCTGCAGGGACAAACAATAGCCGAAGACTATTTTTGTTAAATAGCTCTGACGGCAAGAAAGAGGAATAATGAAATTCCTCCGGAATGCGACTAGCACCATGTTTCGTAAACTTAATACGAAACTTTAAATCCATGCAAAATAATGGATTCCGAGTAGATAATTCTTTGGAAGGAAAAACCTTTTTAACCAAAGTTGTTTTTTTTTCACAAAACTCTCACACTTGAACACTTATGAAAATCCTGAAAATGTTGCTTTTAACCGAAACTATCAATCAATCACACAACAGAAATAGTGACATACACATATTCAAGCATTCCTAAAGCATAAATTCAGGCCCACAAAACTTAATTAACTTTCATTCCTTAAACAATACCAATACTGCTTAATATTACTTAAATATATTTCGCAGTATATATGAGAAAACTGCAACTGAATGCAGTTTTTGCAAAGCCCTGCAGAAAATGCACTTTGCATTATTATCCTTTCAAATAATAAATAAGAAGCTTAATGACAATAATAAATAAATATAATTCGAAATATTTTCAGATATCTCTTCAAGATTTTTTTTTTGTTATTTTTTATTCTTTCACTTTTGTGGATGACCTCCGTTCGAGAAGTTGAAGTTGGCTGGCACTGAAGTTTGGGTAAACTGATAGCCACCAGCCTGCTCGATCTTTTTAGCCATTGAGGCTTGCTTTCTTAGTTCTGCTGTATGAATGACTTTTTGTATAGCTTCTTTTTGTTTTCCATCCAAATTTTCGGTCAGAAGTTTGTACCAGTTAGGATCTTTTCCTGGTAGATGCTGCATCATTTGTACAAAAATCTCATATTCGTCAACCGGACAATCTTCTTTGTCTAAAGTCGTCTCGTAAGTCTCCAAAAGCGTTTCCTCCATATCGTAATCTTCATCGTCATCTTCATAGTCACCAGAAAGGGTTTTGGATTTTTCCAATTGTTCCAAGTAATTAACACTCTCGTCATCAACCACATCCTCATCATCGGCAATTTCGTCGTCGTCATCTTCTTCCTCTTCCACTTCATCATCGCTATCTTCGGCTTGAGCTCTTGACTTGTAAGCTCTTTCTAAGCCTTCGAAAAGAATAATAAAAGCAGGCATAATCTGCTTTGCAAACATTTCAACGGCCGAAGGTCGAATTTCAGGTTCCAAAGACACTAAAGTACACAATCCTAAAACACAAACTTTTCTATCATGTAAACCCAAGAATACATCAACATCATGGATCCATTGTTTAATAAATGAAGTTATTAATGGTTCAGATGAATTTGGTAAATTTATCTTTGATAATATCTCTAATAAAAGTCTTGGGTTGTAATGAAGAGCCGCAACAACCACTTGCAAGCACATTCCCCTTAATTCGCATGTTTTAATCTCACGTGTTAATCGTTCGAGTGCAACTTGAACGAGGTGTTCCAAAACTCCATCCAATTCTCCTTTATACTGTAACAACAATACTTCCAAAAGTTTAGCTGCATGAGCTTCAGCATCTTCTCCGGCTCTATCAGAGGTGAGAATTGTTTTACACATATTAAACATTGTCTCAATATAAGCTGGATTTGATTTGAATTTTTCAGGATCTACTGTTGCGTAATTGTGTAAAGCAGGTAACATGTCAGTAAAATAGTCAAATCCATCATTTTCAAACATATTCTTCAGCATTGGAAAGACGTTCCACATTCTATCAGATATATGGGCTGTTGTTAAACTACAAATTAATGACAGAATTTCTTCATAGAATTCCATAACATTCTGCTTTACAATTAAACCAATAACATCCAAAACAATACCCTCAATATTTGCAACAATTTCTGGTTGTTCTTCCATAACAGTCACAATTGTATCTAATGTATTCAAAATTCCCATAGCGGCGATTGCTTTATCATCATTCGAATCATTTGATTCACTACTATCAATAACCTTGGCAAACGTTTGTGCCAGATGTGTGGTAATATTGACTGCAACTGGAGCAACATCTTCTCCAAATGTACAAACCAATTTTTGTAAAACGGTTGTTAATTCATCATTCTCTGTCTCACGAATTACTTCTAAAAGGTTAATGATTATAAGGTGAATCTTCGGTCTCATCAATTCTGTAGCGCTTATTTGTTCAGACAGAAGTTGTTGCAAAGCGATAGCTCCTTCAACTTTAACGGGTAGTTCTTTATCCTCAACGACTGCAAGAGTGAGTAATTCAACCACTTGCCGTAGGTTTTCTTCATGTTTGAATTTAACAGGAGCGAAATGTTGAATCATATAGCAAGCTCGACCTCGTAAGTAACCGTGCTCAGAGCGAAATTGTGGAAATACATGAGTAGATATCAATGCTTCAATTTGATTGCTATATGCTCTCTTCGACAATAAAATATCTGCAACCGATCCAATCATAGTCATAGCTCCAGCTCTTTGTCTCGGTTCAAGATTCTCATTAGTTAATAATTGTAAACAGAAGCCCATAGCCTTCTGCATTATTTCTTTTCTCTTAAGACACACACTATGTAACAAAGACTGAGCTGATAAGACAGGAGAATAAAACTCCTCGAAAACATCATATTTTATTCGAATATATTCTACTGGGTCGTCTTCCCACATTTGCTGATCTTCTTCACTGTGGCATAATAATGGAAGAATTACGTCTGTCGTAATGGCGAACATATGTGGTTTGATATATTTCCAACTAATAGCGTGACAAACGCCTTGGTTCAAATAGTTCATAATTTGTTGTAAAACTCTGGGGGCCACATACTGCTTATTACGATAACTGTCCAACAAGGCAAGTAGTTCTTGAAGCACACCTTGCGAAAATGTCTTGAGGAAGAACTCGGCAAAGCCGTGATACTCTTTTGTAACATTGCCAGGACTTCCGTAACGATCGAAAGTTCTGGCTAAAATATGGAGTGCCCATTTCTTAATCTTCCACCATACCAATTGGCATCTCTCATCTTCGTCGACCTTATTCACATCTTCTGGAATAGGTCGTGAAACAATTTGTCTAATCAATTCCATCCAATTGGTAAAATCGTTGTTACTTATTAAATCCAAAGGTAAATAGAATTGAATCATAGCGTAGAAAATCTTAAGAATCTGCTTTTGAACAGAAACTGCCGCTTGTGACTGATCAGCCATCAATTGTTTACAACGTTCAAGGCATAATGGTAGCAGAACTCTCATAGCGCGGTTGAGAGGTTCACGGTCCTCGGCTTTTTTAAATTCATAGTTCTTAACAATTTGATATAAACAGTATAGAGCTCCTTGCCAAGTACTCGCTTGGTCACTCTGTAAATAGTGTAGTACTTTCTCAGCTATTTCAGGCCATTTTGCTGGATAGTCGCTCTTTATAATATTACTAACGCAAACACCTAATTGATTTCTGTGACGTAAATATCAACAGTTACAAACGTGTTATTTATATTTTAGCTGATTTTTATAAACCTTATAGATTCTGGAGCTCCAATTATAGCCTCTACTAAGTTGTTTCTGACTGGCACTTTATCTTGTTCATGTATAAAAAAATAATCTTCTCCAGGAACAATTTCTTTCTCCTCCCAGTTCCTATTCGTCATATTTTTCAAATAGATAGCGCCTGTAACCGTTCAATTACTTGTTTAAAAGGTTAAAACAAATTATATTCTACTAACCAGCTTGTCTTATAGGCATTTCTAGCTGATCATGCATCACAATCTGCAGCAGTGACGGGGCAAACGAAATTATCTTGTTTATTTCAATCAATTGCTGCTCAGCTTGTGGTTGTGTTTTGGGATTCAGGGTTGCTCGTAAGCATTCTATTATCTTGTTAACATCCATTCCGTTTCTTGCTTCTTCTCCTTAACCCGAAAAACCGAGTGTCAATTAAGCATGTGCTCGTCTCACAGCTAAGCGATTAAAGACAAGTTCCGTTTCCGATTTCTCATACTTCTGCTGATATTAGCGCCATCTATTTGTTGGCAGCAAAAAAAACACAGATTACTTTTTATCGAAAAAAAGAAGGCCAACGGGCCATATTTAGATATCTCTCGTTAAAAATACTACAATCTTTCACTTTCTATTCCACAATACAACTTACGTCTTAAGAAAATAGGTTAACCTTTAATATTACAATGACACAAGCGACATTTTTTTAGATGTAAATTGATAATTCCTGTATTCATGTCAGTAAAAAGACACTAAATAAGTGTGATAACGTAGAAAATAATCTAATATCTATAATGATCTGGCTTGTAGGGTCCCTCTTTCGGGATTCCGAGATAGCTGGCTTGGTCATCAGATAATCTGGTCAATTTAACTCCCAAATGTTCTAAGTGGGCTGCTGCGACCTCTTCGTCAAGCTGTTAAAAAATGTTTTTAATAGATAATCCAAATTTAGAATTTATATTGCTACTTACTTTCTTAGGTAAAATGTGTACTCCGACTTTATATTGTTCACTCTTTGTCCACAATTCAATTTGAGCTAAAACTTGATTAGTGAATGAGTTGCTCATAACGAAGCTTGGATGGCCAGTTGCACAACCCAGATTGACTGAACGACCTGCAGCTAACAAAATAATTCGGTTTCCACTCTTCATTGTATATCTATCAACCTGAGGTTTAACATTTTCCACTTTAACACAGTTATCATTCAACCACTTAACGTCGATTTCATTATCGAAATGTCCGATATTGCAAACGATAGAATCGTCCAACATCTGAGAGAAGTGCTCACCACGAAAGATATCTCTGCAGCCAGTAGTCGTGACATAGATTCTGGCCTCTGGAAGGGCGGCTTCTACAGTAGAAACTTCATAGCCTTCCATAGCGGCTTGCAAAGCGTTGATTGGATCGATTTCGGCAATGATTACTCTTGCTCCGAAAGATTTAAGAGCCTGAGCGCTTCCCTTACCAACATCGCCGTAACCAGCAACCAAGGCAACTTTACCAGCCAACATAACGTCAGTTGCTCTCTTGATTCCGTCAATCAATGATTCTTTGCATCCGTACAAGTTGTCGAATTTGCTCTTAGTAACAGAATCATTTACATTGATTGCTGGAACTTTCAAATCTTCGTTTGCCATCATTTTGTACAAGTTGTATACACCAGTAGTGGTCTCTTCCGACAATCCCTTGATGTTTGCCAAATATTGGGGATATTTTTCATGAACCATGTTTGTCAAATCACCACCATCGTCCAAGATCATGTTCAATGGTTTACCATCTGGGAAGACAATGGTTTGTTCGATACACCAAGTGTATTCTTCCTCAGTTTCTCCTTTCCAGGCATAAACTGGAACTCCGGTTTTAGCGATAGCAGCGGCGGCGTGATCTTGAGTGGAGAAGATATTGCACGATGACCATTGAACTTCGGCTCCAAGTTCAGTTAGGGTTTCGATCAAAACAGCAGTTTGGATGGTCATGTGTAGACAACCAGCAATTCTAGCTCCTTTAAGTGGTTTCTTTGACCCGTAAATTTTTCGCATACTTATTAATCCAGGCATTTCATTTTCTGCAATACTAATTTCTTTACGACCGAAATCGGCCAAAGACATATCAGCTGTGGGTGTAAAAAGGAAAAGATTATAATTAAAGTTATAAACTTCGATATACAGATGCATGTCAACTTACCAACTTTGAAGGTAGGCTTAGACATGCTGTTGTAATTCAAATTCTGAACTTTTTAATTCTGAACCGTCTGAAGACTCAGCAGTGAGAGGACAATCTATAAAATTCCTCGCATTATATAATTTTTACCATCATACAAAGCGCTTTATGATTGGTTCGTCTTTTATCCAAACAAAATAGGTCTTTCATAGGTAGACTACAACATTTGAACACTTCCGTTGGTTAATATAAGTTGTGTGAACTGTAATATAGGCAGAAGATAATTCTTAATAATTTGATAGAAACAAAAGGCTCCTTGTGAAGTACTATCTAGGTCTCGCTGTAGATAGTATGGTACTTTCTCAGTTCTTTCAGCTCACTCTGCTGGATTGTCGTTCTTTATGTCATTATTAACGAAGATACCTAATAGATTCTGTAATATGCTATTTTTATTGTTAACAAATTTATTTGAACCTTACAGATTCTGAAGCTCCAATTATAGCCTATACCAACTTTTTCTTGCTGACACTTTATCTTGTTCGGGTATAATAAAAAAAATCTTCTTTTAGAACAATTTCTTGCTGCTCCTAGTTCCTATTCGCCCATATTCTTCAAATAGATAGCCTTTGTAACCGTTCAATTACTTGTTTGAAAGATTAAAATAAACTATATTCTACCAACGAGCTTAGCTTATAGGCATATCTAACGGATACCACAGAAAACGTCCTCACATGTATGGTTTAACCCGAACCTTGTCTCTCCCTAACCTTTTGATTATCCCTAACCCTTAGACGGAAACCCCCTAACTACAAATCAAAAGCTACTTTACTCCTTCTAACCATTTTTCAATCCGAAATGTTGCTTTCAAAAATTTCACTTGGGGACGTTTTCTGTCGGCCGTATCTAACTGGTCATACATGACAATCTACAGCGGTGACGGGACAAACTTAACTGTTTGTTTTTCAAATTGTGATTGTGTTTTTGGAAAACAGAGTTGCTCGTAAGCATTTCAATATCTTGTTAATATCTATCCCGTTTCTTGCTTCTTCTACTTAAACCAAAAAACCGAGTGTCATTTAAACATGTGCCCATACACAAGTTCTATTTCCGATTTCTTAAACTTTTTCTGATATTAGCGCCATCTATTTGTTGGCAGCAGAAAAAACACGTGGAATTCTTTTATCGAACGATAACGAAGGCTATGGTCCATATTTAGATCTTTTGTTAAAAGTACAACTATCTTTCACTCTATACTACACTACAATTTGCGTTTTTAAGATAATAAGTTAACCTTTAATGTTACAATGACACAAGTGATTCGTTTTTGGTGGTTGAATTTTAACATTTACTGTATTCATGTCAGCATAAGCACGGTAAATAAATGTGATAACGTAGAAAATAATCTAATATCTATAATGATCTGGCTTGTAGGGTCCCTCTTTCGGGATTCCGAGATAGCTGGCTTGGTCATCAGATAATCTGGTCAATTTAACTCCCAAATGTTCTAAGTGGGCTGCCGCGACCTCTTCGTCAAGCTGTTAAAAAATGTTTTTAATAGATAATCCAAATTTAGAATTTATATTGCTACTTACTTTCTTAGGTAAAAAGTGTACTCCGATTTTGTATTGTTCACTCTTTGTCCACAATTCAATTTGAGCTAAAACTTGATTAGTGAATGAGTTGCTCATAACGAAGCTTGGATGGCCAGTTGCACAACCCAGATTGACTAGACGACCTGCAGCCAAGAGAATAATTCGGTTTCCACTCTTCATTGTATATCTATCAACCTGAGGTTTAACATTTTCCACTTTAACACAGTTCTCATTCAACCACTTAACGTCGATTTCGGTATCGAAATGTCCGATATTGCAAACGATAGAATCGTCCAACATCTGAGAGAAATGCTCACCACGAAGGATATCTTTGCATCCAGTAGTCGTGACATAGATTCTGGCCTCTGGAAGGGCGGCTTCTACAGTAGAAACTTCATAGCCTTCCATAGCGGCTTGCAAAGCGTTGATTGGATCGATTTCGGCAATGATTACTCTTGCTCCGAAAGATTTAAGAGCCTGAGCGCTTCCCTTACCAACATCGCCGTAACCAGCAATCAAGGCAACTTTACCAGCCAACATAACGTCAGTTGCTCTCTTGATTCCGTCAATCAATGATTCTCTGCATCCGTACAAGTTGTCGAATTTGCTCTTAGTAACAGAATCATTTACATTGATTGCTGGAACTTTCAAATCTCCTTTGGCCATCATTTTGTACAAGTTGTGGACACCAGTAGTGGTCTCTTCCGACAATCCCTTGATGTTTGCCAAATATTGGGGATATTTTTCATGAACCATGTTTGTCAAATCACCACCATCGTCCAAGATCATGTTCAATGGTTTACCATCTGGGAAGACAATGGTTTGTTCGACACACCAAATGTATTCTTCCTCAGTTTCTCCTTTCCAGGCATAAACTGGAACTCCGGTTTTAGCGATAGCAGCGGCGGCGTGATCTTGAGTGGAGAAGATATTGCACGATGACCATTGAACTTCGGCTCCAAGTTCAGTTAGGGTTTCGATCAAAACAGCAGTTTGGATGGTCATGTGTAGACAACCAGCAATTCTAGCTCCTTTAAGTGGTTTCTTTGGGCCGTAAATTTTTCGCATGCTCATTAATCCAGGCATTTCATTTTCTGCAATACTAATTTCTTTACGACCGAAATCGGCCAAAGACATATCAGCTGTTGGTGTAAAAAGGAAAAGATTATAATTAAAGTTATAAACTTCGATATACAGATGCATGTCAACTTACCGACTTTGAAGGTAGGCTTAGACATGCTGTTGTAATTCGAAATTCTGAACTTTTTAATTCTGAACCGTCTGAAGACTCAGCAGTGAGAGGACGACATTCGCGCTGCCGCATCTTATATACTTTTCAGCGAAAATATAAAACGCACGGTGATTGGTTCCCTACTTATCCAATCAGAATTTTTCTTTCATGGGTAGACTAAAACAGTTGTACACTTCCGTTGGTTAATATCCGTTGTGTGAACTGTAATTTGGGTAGACGATAGTGAAACGTTGGAGTTATGGATTCGGTTAATTCCCCATTTAATGCCAATATATATGGCACTCAGGTAATAATTTAAATTAATAGGCGTGAAAAGTGATTATGGAAACTTTCTCAAAATCAGAGTCTCTTCTCTCCGATGGCTGTTACAACATCGGGTCAATCAAATCTCTCTCATGGACCTTTGACTCCATCAGTTCCAACTCCTGGCGCGCCTACTCCAGTTGCAGTCGCAACTCCTGTTGTAGCAACACCATCGGCAGCAACACCTATGCCACCTACTCCACAAATTCCGTCCGTTCCAGCCCACTCCATCAATGCCTCAACTCCTCAACTTTCGGTAGCTCCAGCAACTCCTGCAACTCCTGCAGTTGAGTCATCTGGCATTAGACCTCAACTGCAAAATATTGTGTGCACAGTTAGCTTGGGTGTAAAACTGGATTTAAAAAAAATTGCTCTTAAAGCAAGAAACGCAGAATATAATCCAAAGCGTTTTGCTGCAGTTATTATGAGAATTCGTGATCCTCGAACAACCGCATTAATATTCAGTTCAGGTAAAATGGTGTGTACTGGAGCGAAAAGGTTAGAATTTAAAAGCACTAAAATTAACTAAATACTCTTTTATTAACGTATGCTTTTTATAAATTTTTCAGTGAAGACTCTGCCAAATTAGCAGCCAGAAAATATGCTCGAATTATTCAAAAATTAGGTTTTGAAGCAAAATTCTTAGATTTTAAAATTCAAAATATGGTCGGCAGTTGTGATGTCAGGTTTCCTATAAGACTTGAGGGTCTGGTTTTAACTCATCAGCAATTTTCAAGGTATTTTTTTACTGTTTAATGTTAGGAAATTGCTTTGTGTTCAAGTTTCAATTTTCTTTTTCAATTACAGTTACGAACCAGAGTTATTTCCTGGCCTTATATATAGAATGGTAAAACCACGTATTGTTCTTTTAATATTCGTATCAGGAAAAGTTGTTCTTACAGGTAATTTGAAATTGTTTTACTATGCTGAATCAATTAAATTCTTGGTTTGTGTATACAGGGGCGAAAGTCCGTAAAGAAATCGACGATGCCTTTGAAAATATCTACCCTATTTTAAAAAATTTTAAGAAATAGCAAATTAGACGCCTTGTTAACCTCCTCTCCGACTTGACCTTGTACATATAGGTTATATTAAATTGTATTTTTATTAAATATGTTTGTATGTAACGAAATAATTTTGACTGTTTAGGATATGACAATAATTGTTACATCTCTTAATTTGTGTCAACCTATATCGCCATAAACATTGTACAAAAATCGATTTCTATCATTTCATGTAAATTAAATATTTGTATTATATTATTCAGTTGTTATATACAATAAACCTTATAAAATGTTGAAGAAAGTCAATTTGGCTGTTAAACTATTGTTATATCTGTTATGAATTTTTGGTTTAACTTTGATTACTAAAGAAGATGGAATGAAATTTTGACAGACTACTAATTTATCATATATTATAGTTTTCCATTTCATCGTAAAATGCAAAAAAACAACTTTAACTCACTAAACATACAATAAACATAAAAACATAAACGATAATAAAAAAAAAACAATTTAGTCAGTCTATTTAAACTTCGTCTTCTTTGCTGGTGGGCCATCCTGGAAGTTTTTCAATCGTTTTCCCTATAATAAAGAATTTATGGCTTTAGAATAAGATTTCGATTAAAATAGCCTTTGAGCTTTTATAGCTCAAGTCATTGTAAATTATTTGTCCTCATAGTTTTTCGGACCACTACTTTATAATCTAATCATTTAATAAAGGAAAATCCTTAGAAAGGAGAAAATACTTACTGTAGTAGATGAACCCTCTTCTATTCTTTTTATAGCTTTTTCTAAGGCGGCTCGGTGTTCTAAACCTAGCTCCTGACCAACATCCTCTCCAAGAGCATCAACTCTGGTTGCTAGAGCGGCTTTAGCTGCCAGCATTCTTGATAGCTTTGCTTTATTCTTCGCTGTTGTCTGTCCGACTAATGATGCATGATATATAAGACCATATTTTGGAGTGTTATGCTTAGTTTTTAGTGCACGGAAAAGTGCTTTTTCTGCTCCAATAATTTGCACAGTAGACGCTGGCTGTTTGGCAAGATTGATCAAAGATCCTGTAAAGGATATAAAGCAATTAGTAACATCTAAATGACATAAATTTATCATTTAGGTATTTAAATTATTGGTCAGAGGTAGTGACGAATCGTATTTGATTAATCATTAAACTTTGAAAGCCTTTAGAGACAATACGTTTACATCATTCGTTACATAAATATAGCGTATATAGACAAAACAATCTTTACCTGCATGAGAAATTAATCTTGCACCAACAAGTTCTCCAACAAGGATACATAGATTTGGGGCTATTGCCATCATTCTATTACTCAAGTAATCATATAACTGTGCCCTGTAATCATTTATCTCTAGAACTTGTTCACATAAACTTTTAACATTGTCAATATCTTCTTCAGTAACTTCAGTTCCCATAGATATTTCAGCAGCTTTCTTAACCTCAGCTGCCAATTCATCAGTCAAAATATCTGTGAAATCAGTCTTCAAGCAGTTCACTCGATCACCTGTGTGCAAATCCTATTTCAGAGTAAATCTCATATAAGAGATGTGATAGTATAATCAACAATTTTCATACTGACGTGCTGTTTTCATCAGCGAATAAAATGAAAATTTGATTTTTTAATCATTCTTTTAACTAATATGTTAAATTATATTTTAATAACTTACCAACATGTTTTACAACTTTAGCATAAAGTACGTTGTCTGTAATTATCTTGGACAATTCAGGAAAATGCCACCCATACCACTCCTTTGCTCTCATCATATAATTATTTAACTCCTTGTCTAAATCATCTAATAATGATATAGCTTGAACAATCATAATATCAACTTTATCCGGACTAAATTTCAACTTGAATCTGGACAAACTGTGTGACAAACCAAGAGACATAGCGTTTATCTCCTTTTTAGTTATTCCTTCTATAAGCGAATCCATTTGGGTACGAATACATCTCATTAGTTCTTGAACAGCAGTTCCTGAGATGCATTTAATGTCAAATTTTTCCTGTTTGAAAAACCTTGCAATATGCGCCATTTACAAATTGCACGAAAATACCTTTATACAATTTCCAAGTTTAGCGTCAGCAACGGCCAAACTTTCCTGAGCTTCTTTAGCTATCACCTTCTTTATGACTTTCTTCAAACTCTTGTCTACCTTTCCATCTAGAGAGGAGGTGGCGGCCCGAAGGGCTTCAGTTGTGTCTTCGAACTTGTGGAAATGTGTCAACTTCAAACTGTCATAAACCAGTGTTAGTTGCTAATTTACTCATAAATGTTTTAACTTACAGTTTCTTTGCCTTTTCGGGTGTCTCAAAGTCTTTGAACAAATCGTCACAATTTTCTAGCTTTTTCTCTTTTAATAGCTGAAGAAGAAAATTGACATTAACACGTGCACGCTGTATAGCGATAATGAGGGAAAAGGGCGGAAAAGTTTACAGAGGCGATAAAATTTAAAGATTATTGTTTAATTCATGAGTTAAATATCTTTGCTTACTTTGAATACCGCGTAACCCGCCGGTGTTTCGAACAAAACAAGCATTTTAGAAAATGTTCGACTGGCGGTTTGACTGTAGGCACGCTTTACTATACTTCCTGTAAATGATACTGCGCATGCGCATATTTACCTCTCATAAAAAAAACTATTGTACAACTTATAATTGTACAATTTACGTTCCAAAAAGAAAGAATGTTTTTTAACTATACTTTTGTATCAGATGAACTTGCAGAAAAATAATTCTCGATTTGGTGAAATGTGCAAATTTACCGGTAAGCTACCGGTTATACTTTTTTTATGTGAAGATTCTCTTTTGAATTATTTTATTTCCAAGTATAAGTTCATAATTACTCAAATACCACCTAAATAAATTTTCTTGCTTAAATTATAAATATATGAAATGTATAGGCCAATTTTTTACCGAAAAAAATGCCATCGAATTAAGTTATAGTAAACTAACTTAAAAAACTTATTTAACCTGCTATAAATAATTATAAAAATTTTTCTAATGATATATTTTAATAACTTTTAGTTGGCCGACTGGGTTTGTTAACAGCCGCAACCTAACCGGAAGTTGGAATCTATCAACTTCCGGGATAGATCTGCGTAAAATGGCGTCTTCTTCAGGATCTCGAGGATTGACTGACGATTTAAAGCATTTAGAATTTGAAACTAGCGAAGAAGTTAATCCTGTACCAACTTTTGATGAACTAGGATTAAGACAGGAGCTGTTACGAGGAATTTACGCTTATGGTAGTATATTTTCTTTTTTTTCACGCCGGCACGAAACGTTATCGATGCGTATTTTGCTCAAAATACAAAATATTTTTGTTCAGGCTTCTCGAAACCATCCGCTATTCAACAAAGAGCTATTGAACCAATTGTTAAAGGAAGGGATGTCATTGCCCAGTAAGTTTTGAAACCTGATTACAATTCAAATATCTAAAGTGGAATTCTTTTAGAGCTCAATCTGGAACTGGTAAAACGGCGACTTTTTCCATCTCAATTTTGCAAACAGTTGATACACAAGTAAGAGAAACTCAAGCTCTTGTTCTGTCACCTACAAGAGAATTGGCAGTTCAAATTCAAAAGGTTATCCTTGCCTTGGGCGATTATATGAATGTTCAATGCCATGCTTGTATTGGCGGTACAAATATCGGAGAAGATATTCGTAAATTGGATTATGGCCAACATATTGTTTCAGGAACTCCTGGTCGAGTATTTGGTTCGTATTTTTGTAACTTGAATAATTCTGATCTCTACTATATTCAAACTTTAAAATTATTAGATATGATTCAAAGACGTAATTTGAGAACCCGTTCTATAAAAATGCTTGTTCTTGACGAAGCTGATGAAATGTTAAATAAAGGATTCAAAGAGCAAATTTATGATGTCTATCGTTACTTACCTCCTGGACTACAAGTTATTCTTATCTCTGCCACATTACCCCATGAAATTTTGGAAATGACCAGTAAATTTATGACAGATCCAATTCGTATATTGGTTAAACGGTAGGCATTTATTAATCTGAAATTGATTATCCATTAAGAGTATAATTTTCCATAAATAGTGATGAACTTACGTTGGAAGGAATTAAACAATTTTTTGTTGCTGTTGAAAGAGAAGAATGGAAATTCGACACATTATGCGACTTGTACGATACCCTCACAATTACTCAAGCTGTAATTTTTTGTAATACTAAGAGAAAGGTTGACTGGCTCACAGAAAAAATGCTTGATGCCAACTTTACAGTCTCTAAGATGCACGGTGATATGAAGCAACCAGAAAGAGATGCAATCATGAAAGAATTTAGAGGTGGAGCGACAAGAGTTTTAATTACAACTGATGTTTGGGCTAGAGGAATAGATGTTCAACAGGTCTCCCTTGTCATCAACTACGACTTGCCCAACAACAGAGAATTGTACATTCACAGGTGTGTAAAAATTATTCTTTATTTGAAAAAAATAGCTAAAATAATAATTTCTGTACAGAATCGGTCGTTCTGGTCGTTTCGGACGTAAGGGTGTGGCGATTAATTTCGTGAAAAATGACGATATCCGTATTCTTCGTGATATTGAACAATATTATTCAACACAGATCGATGAAATGCCTATGAATGGTAAGATTTCTTTTCTCCAAACTCATATCTTTTTAATATTCATAATTATTTTCAGTTGCGGATTTGATTTAAATATAATTAAACTTTGGAAGAAACAGAAAAGTGTGAAGGTTCTGGCAGATTGTAAAAACTGAACATATTTAAATAGTAAATGGGGAGTTATGTTAACTAGAGATGCATGTTGAACTTTTATTCGGTTGAGATAAACTTTGTTAATAAAGAAAATTCCTTATAAACATTTTTTACATATTTAAGTCGGCTGCTTTATGTCAGTTTGAAAATAACTTTAGCTATTCAGTTTAAAAGTTGATGAATACCTAGATCTAAATGCTCAGGGACAAACCTTTGATTTTACTAATAAAAAGAAACAGCCAACACAGCTCCTCATATTTTGCTAAAAGTCTGTTCAGTTAAACAAACTTTTTTCCCTATCTTTCTATTGTTCATGTCTTTGTTTTATAATTCTCTTGTTTAAATACAAGAAATTTTACAAAAGTTTTTGTGTTTAGTTGTAATATAATAAAAAAAAACACTTGTCTTTTGTTTCAAATTTCTCCTTCGTTCTTAAAAATAGAAGTACATCTTGAACATGTATGCTGTATTTGTAAAAATTGGTTTATGATACAGTCCTTACAGGATAAATTGAATACTGTATTTATTTATAAATAGTAGCAAAAAGTTGTATTTTCTTTAAAAAAATATGCTAATCAGTCTAAAATTCTAGTTTTAAGCCATACTACTGAAAGCCCTGTTAGTAACTCCATGACTTGTTACATTATTCTTTTCGAATGATGGCATAGACATGTCATTCATTATATCTTCATTAGCAATAATTAAATTATCACTCAATCTATCAGTTCTTGTTTGTAAACTAATCACAAACCACCCTATTATTGCCATTGTTCCTCTTGCAGTATTTAGCTTTAACCAAAGACTCAGATCGTCATCCCTGTCTTTAACTGTTGACCAAACGTCTTTTTTGTCATTCCAGGCTGACATTTTTTGTTCTATTGCAGCCATAGATAAAGATATAACAAGTCCTATCACGTAGACAATAATTGCGAATACTCCTGATTTATGGGTTAGCATGCAAACCGATGTAGGTCGGCCTAAGTCAAATCTATCACAGACTGATATCGTACATATTGCAAACATAAGATAATAGAAACTTTGTCCAGGAGATGCTAATCTCGTTGAACCTTTTAAGAATTCGTCATTTGTAAGGTCACTATACATAATGAACGATGTCATAATGTGCCAAAAACCAACACCTCCGAGTAATCCAATACAGAATGTTGAGAACATTTTTATTACTTTTTGGGTGGATATAGCAAAGTCCATTGTGTTTTTTTGGTGATTTTCAGCTTGTACATTTTCTCTATTATTTATTATGTCGATTCGTTCTCTTTTCTCCAGTTTGGCTTTGGTAGTCGATTGAAATCCTGATTTCTTCTCTATAAATATTTTGTCTGTCAACTCAGATTTCATTGTTCCTTGACCTTTTGTATTTGTAATCTGCCAATTAGGATCACATTCTACTATATCTTCGTTCAAGTCACGCAATTCTGTTTCAATGCCGATCGGTTGGTCAGTTGGTTGAGGTAGATCTCCAACTGCCTTCTTCTTTCTGCGTTTTCTCTTCTTTTTAACAGTTAAAGGATCTTGATGATCAACACTATCTTCTATGGGTTGAACATCTCCATCCGCCTCACCATCTAACTTTCGAAGTTTTCTACGTCGCTTTGGTCGTTCCTTAGGCTCATCAGACATCTTAACAACGATAACGTTTTCGTTGCTAAGTCTTTTTCGCTGAAAAACGCGGAAGCGGAAAAGGCTATTAATGCGCAGTTTCGTATCTTTTAAAAACCTACCAATTTAAATCTTTATTCACTTGTATATAATTCAACAAAAAGAAAACTTATAAAGAAATATTTAACAAGTTATGCGACAAATATATGCCTTGTGGGATCTTATTTCCCTAAAAAATGGATATATAAAAGAGAAAATTTAGAATAATTACTTTCCCTATTACAATCTTCAAAAGAAGTTTAATTAAAATAGCTAATTAATTCTATTTAAAAGTAAATAATTTATATACGCCTAACAGCAATTTAGAATAGAAGTAAAATGTTTCCAAAGAAACGCTAGAGAGAAGCTAAGTTGAAAAAAGTTGGAATGTGTTTTCTTAGATAAGACTAGATTAAACTAATTTGAAATTTTTAAACAATGATCTCTCATAAAGTAATGTATCACTTTCCAAGTAGATCTCTTAGATAAGCGAATAAACAGTTAGATTCCATAGAGTTAAACAAATCGGTCCTCAAACCAGTTGGGAATGATCAGGAAAGCTAATGATTTAAAATAGTAAATATTTAATAAAAACGTAAAGATTTATTATTCTTATACTGTATATAACTATGTCATTATCTTCCGTCAGAACTGTAATACATCCGTCAAACTTTCCTCGTCCAGTCTATTTCTTTTAATTGATAATTCTCTTTCAGTGCCAAAATCATAATAATGTTCGGCCAATTCGTGTAACCATTTTCCTTCAATAGCCGTTACGTCTCTCATATAATTTTGAGATGTCATAATCAATTCTCCGAAAATTACATAGGCCGGTGGAGGTCGCACAGGATAAATGATAGATGTTGGATGTATATGCAAAACTTCATTGTCTCTTATTGTTCTATATTCGCCTGTTGGATAAAGTTTTGCAGCATTAGAAAATAAACCGGTTACGAGACATCTCGTAACTGCTTCAACGTCATCTGTTGAGGATCGAGTATTAATTTTAAGCTTTTTCAAGCACCTTTCCAACTGATCACGTATTTCAATTGCTCTTTTCAAGCACTTATAATGAAGCCAATTTTTTTGACACCAACTAGACGATTGCTCATTCTCGCAAAACGACCTATACACATTCAAAAGAGATATAAGGTCACCCTCAGCAACTGCAAAAACTCTCCTATGCTTCTCTGCCTCTCTCTTCTGTTTTGGTGGTACGACGAAGACATTTCTTACTTGAGCCATGGCAACGATAGTTAAAATTTCTTGACTACAATTAAACTCTGGAGCTTTTAATAGCATAGCTGAAAACATAGGTGGTACAGGTAATTCGGCCATTTTCATTCCTAATTCGGTTAATTGACAGGACTTGTCAATAGCACCCAATGCGTACAATAATTCTGCACCAGTTAATAGATTTTGGGCCGGAGGGGGTGATACCAAGGGAAATCTTACGATATTTGACACACCCAAGGCTTTCAGTTGTAGAATGACTGATGGTAAACTACAGCGCTGAATTTCAGGCACATTGTTTTCATTCATCTCCTCGTAAGAGTCCTGAGTATATAATCTGTAAGCACATCCGGATCTAACACGCCCAGCTCTACCGCATCTTTGTTTTGCTGATGCCTGAGAAATTGGTATAACTACTAATGCATCCGTTCTACAACTATATGCTCTTAGTTTAACAAAGCCACAGTCTATAATATAACATATTCTGTCTATGGTAACGCTGGTTTCTGCAATATTTGTTGCGATAACAACTTTTCTCATACCTTTGGGCGTCCTCTCAAATACTTTGAACTGATCAGCCCCTGGTAAACCTGCGTATAATGGTACTATTTTCATCTTCAGTTTGATATCGCTTTTCTTTAACATAGCCCGCGCTTTTTCGATTAATTCTCTTACAACGTGTTGAACTTCCTCCATTCCGGTTAAAAATACTAAAATATCGCCATCTGGTTGTCCAACATGAATTTTGCATACAGTTTGAACGGTTGCCTCAAGGTAATCTGGAACTGGATTAGTTGAGAAAAAGATATCAACCGGCCACATTCGTCCTTCAACTGTCAAGATTGCAGCTGTATCTAGTCTATCATCGTCCGTTAAGTTTGTGTTATAGAAATTTTTCATAGCTTCCGCATCCAGAGTTGCAGAGGATATAATAACCTTCAAATCAGGACGTTTAGCTATAATTTTCTTCAAGAGGCCTAATGCCAAATCCGTTTGGACAGAACGTTCATGAGCTTCATCCATAACAATAACTGAATATCCTTCTAACAGTGGATCTCTCATTAAAGTTCTGATTAGCATGCCGTCCGTCATAAATTTAACTTTTGTTCTGTCATCGGAGCAATCTTCAAACCGTATAATATATCCAATTTCTTGGCCAAGTATCGTTCCTCTTTCGTCTGCAACTCTGGAAGCGAGGGAAACTGCTGCTACCCGACGTGGTTGAGTTACAAGGATACTCTTTGAATCAGCAGCCCATCCAGCTTCCAATAAGTATTGTGGTATTTGGGTTGATTTTCCGCTTCCAGTTTCGCCGACAATTACAACCACTTTATATCTGTCTATCATATATAATATTTCATTTCTTCTTTTAAATATTGGCAAATGTTGACGCTGTTGTTGTATTGATAAATGTCTATGTTTATTATATGATACAAAACGAAATTCGCTATCCCCTTTTCTTTCATCGTTAAGGTGGGCTCCTGGTTTTTCTGTTCCAGGTTTCCAAAATTTAGCTGACATTATCAGCAATCTTCTTGATCCCTTTCAAAAATTCAAACTATCCTTGGAGATGGTGGGCCGGAAAACGTTATCTCAACGTTTTAAATCGGTTGATCACTTTGATTAGGAAAGATGAAAACCAAAAATAAACAAATTTCGAATTCAAGGAGATGAATTTTAATTAGGATTCTAAGTTGTCACTTTAACTATTCGCATTGAGTTTTTTTGAAGCTTTAAGAAAATAGAAATTACTTGAAATGTTGGTAATATCGTTCAAAAAGACATTTTTTTATATATCATCAGAGTTAGCGCAATACTATATCAATCTGTTTTTTTGTAATTGTCTGTGAAAATATACCACACAATAAACCATAAAAATTTGTCGATCGTACAATGGGGTTAGTAGCAAAAGATTGAAATTAATTTCAAAGAGAAGTAACCAGTTTTTCCTGTGAACACCCGGCAAAATATAGTATACAAAATAGTACGTATTTAAGTATCGCTCATGCTTGCCTAGCAACCCAATCCAATTATGAGCGGTCGTTATTGAATTTAATTGACAAGTAAACAGATTAATTTAAGTAACCCATAAAAAGATAATGGTAAGCATACCCAGCTGGCAAAGGGTTCGAGGGCAACAGCAATTTGCAAAAGAGGAACATTTGGCTCCAGTTAAAACTGCAGATGAATTTAGACAGGTTCAAAAGTAAAATTAAATGAATTATTTCGCAATAACAAACATTTTGAAACTAAAATCATAGGAAGAAATAATCAGAGAGGCCGAAGCGAATGGATACTTTCTTATTCCAGCAAAAGAATTTATATCATCTCAATTCTTCCCAGAAGAAGAACAGTTTGAACCAGTTGATAAAGAAGTTCTTGAAAAGCAACCATGGAAAAGATTTGAAATATTTAGACAGAAGAGAAATAATGAATTATCAAACATTCGTTTGGTAAAGTTGATTGGTGTTAGGTTAAGAGGTGTAGGAGATTTAGGTATACTTACTAATTTACGTATATGTTCTTTGGCAAATAACTACATTGAGGATATAAAAGGCTTACAAAGTTGTACAAAATTAATTAAATTAGACGTTAGCTCTAATTTAGTAAGTATATCATTCAAAACGCTGTTAGAATAATATTGAATTACAGTTGTTTTTGCTTAATTAGATTAAAAATATTCCTGGATTTCATTTCTGGGAAAATTTCACAGATCTAAGAATATTACATCTGCACGACAATCCGATAGGCTCGATAGAACATATAAAATCATTGGGGGCTCTGGATTCTATTACTATCCTAACACTCTATGATACTCCATTGAGTTTAAAACGTAATTATCGACATCATGTTGTAAATAGTTTATGGTCTTTGAAAGCGCTAGATCATCACGTAATTAGCGACGAAGAAATTATAGAAGATGCCAAATTCGGTGGTCGATTCGCCATGTTTTCTAATAACTTTAGGATAAATCTATATGAGAATGCAAGTCAGGTAAATGATCCAAATATTTGTAATAAATGTATATATACTGCGTAATTTTATTTATGATATATTATTCTGATAGAACGCCAGCTATGAAGATGAAATGAAGATATTTTGTGAGATTATTAATAAAACTAATAAGTGCTTGGCTCACTATTCACCAGTCCTTCTCTTGCAACGAATTTTTAGAGGGTACTTGACGAGAAAGCACCTGCATATGAAACCTAACAGGTTTGTTATGTCAAACTATGTACTCTAAGCTATACTCTGTGTATTTATGTATCATATTCTGATATCTACATTTGTTGTAGGTTATTTAAAAATGTAAAAGTAATGGGATCTCAGATGGACACTACAAGAATGGATTATGATATGTATTTAGCAAATAGACGGCCAGGATCTGGTACTGTTGAAACATCTCGCCAGCAATCTGGAAAGCGTTTACGCTCTGCCAATTCGATCGTTACAGATCGGGCAGAGTCTCGAAATAGATCTGTCGGTAGTGCTGTATCGGTCAAGAGTTCCATAGCTTTCAAGGGTATATGCGTATCAAAATCTCAATTGGAAGATGGTGGTCTATTGTTAAAATTCTCCAAGAAAAATGACGAAGTAGATGCATATTTGGGAGAAGAGACAACCGTTAAATTACCTTCCAGGGGAAGGTCAAAACGTTCCGTGAAACCTCCTCCACCCACTGCTGAGGAGAAGAAAAGAGTTCAAAGGCCCAGTGTTAGGCACTTCTTTGGTCCGGTTGTCAACCCGCCAAATTCACCGGAAGCCGAAGACGAGGACGATGCCCCGGAGAACACCAATTTTCGATTAAGGGGTTTTAAACCTGTCAGAAATAAACTTAACCCAACAGCCCAATTATTGATTGATAAAAGAAATGCGGGTTTAGACGTTCGCCACGGCATGAGTGAAGCTCATGAGGCTATAGATAAGAAGTTATTTATTAAACCTGTTTCCAAGAAAAAGCAGAAAAGTGGGGAGAGTTCTCAAATGGTAAAGAAGCTGTTTGAAGATTCAAGTTTTTCTTGCCTTAGAGCCGTTCACACGGCCTATTCCGATCGACAGAAAGCCGAGAAGCTAGCTCATCAACTTGAGGTCGTTATGAGTATGAAAGAAGAGAGGGAAGCTGCTAGACGAAGGGTAAAGGCAGCTCAAGAGCAAAAAAGGACGAATGCCCTTATATGGCGTGAGAGAGAGCTAAAAAGCCTACAAGAATCATTGCAAAAGAGGCAGGAACTTCATAGAACTGCCTTAATGCGTGCAACAGCCCATCGTTCTAAGTCAACTGCAATCTCTAGATTTAGACAGCGAGAAAGGACGTTTGTGAGTGATTTTGCCGTCCAGAATACATCTGTGTCAAACGCTTTAATGAAGCATGATCGCTCAACTGTTAAGGAAGATCAACTTCACAGCAAATCTGAAATGGTATCAGCATACAGGCAGCAGACTGCTGAGCAGGCTGCCATTGTACAAAGATACTTGGAACACAGGCAATTATTATTACAGAATGACCGAGCACTTTCCAGGGCTAATATCGATGCCAAAATGCTACAAGAGGCCAACAGCCGTCTAGGTGAAGCGAGAGATCGAGTGCAAAAGTTGAAAAACAGACAGAATACAATATCCGATGTACTTCCACCTGTTACAGCTCCTTTCCCAACTGAGGATGAAAGAAGCGATATTTCGAGAAAAAAATTCTCATCTCAAATAAAAAGTAATCGCAGTAATACAGTTCTTCCTGTTTCGTGAAACTTCCAAATTATTGCAATTAAACTACAGCATTAGATCAACTGCAAAATTATTAAAATAGTTCTATAAAATACAAAGCTAGTTTATTTATTGATAATTTATGTTGTAGCTTTTAGCATTAACGAAACACTTACAAGATTTCTTCAAGTCCTTTACGTTTCGTTTTCATAAAAATATAATTGAAAAGGATACTTTTTCCTTTTGCATCTTTTCTCTTTCATATCTTCAGATGCTTTATCCTTTTTGATGTGTCTAAGTGCAATTGGTAGCTAAACTTTAAGAATATACATTGTTTCTTTCCATCGTCAGATTTCTTTGACTAAATGGATGACTGTATATTGGACAAACAAAGGTCAATATAGATATATGTATATACTTTTTATTTACTCTGGAAATAATTTTTCTGTATACAAAAATATTCTGCAAATCCTGCTGGAATTTTCAACTTCAAAAAGCTTTTACTGACAGAATATCATACTTTTTTAAGGAGTTTTAACGAATTTGACTCATTTTGTGCAACATTTACATTCAATAAATGTGGATTAAAGTTTAAATTTCTACAAATCAACAGAACAAACAAGATCTACTGTTAATTTCTTTTTGAACCTGCTGTAAGTGCAATACGAGTATATGCACTCTCTCGGATAATTAATTAAATATCACATCATTAGTACGGATTAAACCTTTGAGAAAAGAGGAATGTCTTTTATGTAATTCACCTTTGAAGACGGAACGATGTTCCACGCTCAAGTACGGGGTTCGGAACCAGGCTATAACCTTGACATCAACTTCATGGTAGCTTTAGGCAAATGTTGAATTTTTTAAGAAAATACCAAGTTTTACTTGCTACTATTCCATCAATTGGCATTATTCATTACGTTTGGTATCGTCTTCAGTTTAACGACGACTTTGTACCAGAACACGAAAGGAAACATATAAAATTAGCCGGAGTTTTGATTGACCCTCCAAAAGCTGATAAAGAATAAAAGAACATTCAAGTCATGCAAATATTTCGAACTGTTTCCCTATGGGCTGGGCAAAATAAAGTCGTTAGTTTACTAACTATATTTTCAGCAGTGTTCCTATCAACCCTACCATTTAGAACACCCAAATCAGAAGAAGCCCGAGACATGATAAGTGAAAAAGTAAAGAAATTGGAAAATTCTAGATCAGCACCTCCGAACGATTCATATAGGCTTTAAAGTAATTTTTTTAAATGTGTATAAAATAAAAATATTTCTTTAAATATAAATCTAAAAAAAATTCCATATATAACTTTTTTCAAGTGAACTGATTAGAACTTAATGTTAAGAACAAAATGCTACTGTAAAAAAAAGAAAAGAATGTTATTCATATTACAAGGCGGTTTCTCTAAGCATGGGTTTAGATTCGTCTAGTGATTCCACTGGAGTAATCCTTCGCATAACACTATCGCTTTTATCCTCATCGTTGACGCTGGGCGGATCATCTATTCCCCTTTTGCTCTGGTCAGTACGATAGAGCAAGAAAGCTCCAAAAAAGAACAATGTTGTTAGAAATTTTGTCGAGAGGGTAATAATAGTCAAATCTCGAGCCATGCCCCAATTTTGATAGATAAAGCAATTTTTCTTAAGTCCGCAATCCTTTTTCCAGTATTGACATTTCGAATCAAAAACGTTACCAAGAATTATTGGTGCTGGTATTGTACCGAGACAACGAACTATCATCCATTGAATGCCCAAAGCAAAACTTTTTGTTTCTTCTACAACGCATCTCAGAGTCCCCGATAAGGCTGGTATCGATGTTATAAAAGTAAGAAAGAGTAGGCACGCTATAATTGGTAGGAAAATTTTAAGGAAATAGCAAGTATTTTGGCATCTTCCTTTCTTCACTGCACCAGATGGTACACATGAGCAATTTATCCAAGTGTTCTCGTCCTTGACCTTAGAACAACCAGCGTAACAAGGGGAGACAAAGTTTAGTTGTTCTAGTGGGTCGCAAACCATATCTAAATGACTGTCAGAACAGAAACAATTGCGGTTGCAATCGACTGTTAGCTGTTTCATGGACGTGTGATTAGCATATGGATAATTGATACCAGCAACATGTTCTTGGTCGCAATCAACCAATATTCCAAAATAAGTTAATGTTGCTAACCCGGAGAAGATTAGGCATATTTTCAAGATAGATTTACATTTCAACTCAAAAAATCTGACGATGAAACCACCTGTAAAAGTTCCTCCTCCTCCACAAGGAACAAAAATGAATCCCGCCAACATTGCAGACCAACTTGCCGTAAGAGCAAATTGGTTTTCCATAAACTTTGGTAGGAATGCTCCGCAACCACTAAGAACGAAACCATCTGCAGCTCCAGCAAGGCATAGCAAAACGAATGGTCCATTACATAATAAATCCTTTATTAATTTTGGAACATTTTTTAAAAAATCTCTTGTTGAATCCGACGAACAAACAACAACTGAACACTTAGCTCCTGCAGTTGTTTCATCTAATCTCTTTTGTTGAATTTTTACCGCTCCTAATTTTAAAAAGTATATACATATATATGTAAATATATATTAGAAATCTTACTAATTCAATAAAATTATTAATTTACCAGGAAGGACTTTTGGGAAACAAATTATTGGCAAGGAAATGATTATGCATATTATTCCTGCAATGATAAAACCAATCCACCAGGCTCCGACCCATCTAAATAAAATATAATGCATTGCAAGTTTATTAATGGTTTACTGTGTAAATTGTAATTAATAGCTTGGAATTTTATCTCTACAGTACATATATATATATATATATATATAGACACACACATACCTAGGATCATTTATGTCATTCGAGATATTAATGCCTCTATTGATATCTGTGTGATATGACAGGAAATGGCCACCCAATAGATACCCAATAGCGGGGCCTAAGAGAGAAGTGGAATAAAAAATACCCATATACATAGAGCTTTTCTCAACCGTCAAATTTTCATCTAGATAAGTGACGCCAAGTGTAAACAGAGGAGCTGCACCGACGCCGTGAAGAAAATTAGCAAAATAGAATAAATATTTAAAATTATTAAGTGAAGTGAAGGGCTTTGAACAATCATCGTTTAGATTCGTGCTATTTAAATTGCAAGAGAAAGGAGATGTTCCACTATTATCCGTATCGACGTATTCCGATGTTATAAAATGTGGAAAGCTAAATAAAAAAGCCCCAAGGCCCATTATTAAAACTCCCAGACCTAACCAACGTGGTTTGTGACCAACTCCTCCAAAATACGATATAGGTATAAGAAAAACGACAACAGCCGTATCATACGTTGCAGGTATAATTCCGCTATCAGTACTCGACAGTCCGAACCTAACCTCTAGACTGCTTAAAACAACCGGAATTAATCCATTAACTATGAATCCTTGTAATCCACTGGCTATGCACAAGCATGTCAGAACTGCTATAGGACTACGGAATCTATTCAAAAATTGTAGATCGAGAAAGCCAAAAAAGGAACAAGGGAAGTTCTCTCCAATATCCCGTTTTAATTGTGCATTACCGTTGTGATTGGACAGATTATATTCTACTTCCGTTACCAAAGATACTTTTCTATACAGTGTTCTTTCGAATGAAGCAGTTGCATCCACAGGTTTAGGATAAGTAGGAAGAGCATTTTTAAAAGAATTCCTTCTTGACTGCGAAAAAGTCCTGTTCGAAGCTTCTCCACTATCTTTCGCAAATTTTTTTTGGCGTTTATCGATGGATATCGTAATCAATATAGGCGCTTCTCTTATACGCTGTATTCTATCATCATTATCCATCTCCTGACAAAGAAAGCTTTACATAGACTTATGTTAAAAACTCTTTCTTAGTCTCAAAGAAAAAATGTATATGACGTATAGTCTGCTAATGAAGTTAATACTTATAAAAAAATTCACCAACAATCAGACTTTGAGTCATCCAACTGAGCTGTTTTCAATATTTTTTGCGTTTTTTTTAATAAAAAAAATAGGAAAAGTTTACTTTTATAAATTGCATAAAACGAGAGTGAAAACTTTCTTTTATTATCAATAGTTAAGCCTATAATTATAAGCAAAAACTAATATTACTAAACTGCATAAATCCTTTTTAAAAATCCTAATAGCATTAAATCTCTATTTTAAGTTAAGTATCTTCTAATAGTCAATTTAACTGCGTCTATATAGGTGAATTTTAACACGATACGGCTGATAGAAAAATATAAATTATACTCTGCTTTTAAAGAGTTTTAAAAGTTGTCTTGTTATTGTTGTCTAAGTCTACCTGAGTTGTCTTCAGTTTCGGTAAAAGAACTTTATAGATTAAATGTTTCATGAAACATTAAAAAAGTTTGATAGTTTTATAGAAACTCATGAAAAACTAAAAAAAAATGTATTCTTCATATTCCTAATTAATTTTGCAAAGGAACATTGAAATAAGTGTATTCTTTCAGAGATTTTAAGCATTTAAGACTCTAATTCAGCCGCTAGGAAGTAATGGATCATGTATTTACTTCATGTATTTAATTATAATATGCAGAGTGCTAAAAAAAATATTATTTATTGTTTATATTAAATTTAAAAATATCTATGATTTTAAGGTGGTATTTTAAAAAATATATTTAATATAAAAAAAATATAATGTACGCTCTATATTCAGTGCGGGTCTATTCATTTTGTAGTTTTCGTAGAAAAGTCAAAGAGAGGTTTGTAAGAACTGTTTTTTTCCTATCACTTACGCTTTTGCCTTTTTAGCCATTCTATAGAATGGTTAAATAGCGGTATTTTAGTTTTCGTCGACGTTTTGGCGATTCCTGTTTATTTTTTATGATTCAGCGAGCCACGCTCCTGGGATGTACACATTTTCTACCGCCAGATCATGTGTTTATATTAAACACTGATTTATAGAGCGTTAACCCCAATGCCTTACTTTCGCGGAGACGAGTAAAACTTTTATGTTCTTGTACGAATGTGCAACTAATACGTAGGGTTGGATTAGGTTGGTAATCCATCGAAATGGATTTATGTAAATTTAGTGTTTCTATGGTAATTGATGGTTTATTTCGGTTTGCTTCACGAGTTTCATTGAGAATCAAATTGAAAGACTGTAGAGATTTTGATGTCAATTTGTGCTTAACATTCTAATGGAAATGCCAATTTCTTATCTAAGAGTGTGTAAATATGCCAACGGGAAGATTAAATAACTTTGTATAATTTTTTGTCATTTGGCTGGGAGTCCTGAACTGTAAATATCCAACTTTAAAAGCGACAAATAGATATCGGTAGAGAAGAAATATGTTATTTCACCTGTTTATAAGTAAGCCATTACGTTGACTGAATAATTCAGAGCATTCGGAATAATATTGCCATAAACTATGTCTTTAACGACTGTCTAAACAAATAGTATCTAATAAAAAGCCAGGATGAAGCTGTAAAAACTAAGAGGGGCTTGAAAGCTGACTAGAGCGAAGAAAAAAAGGAATAGTTTTCTCAAAGCAATAAAATTAATAAATAAAATTCTGGTTTACGCCTAAGACCAGTTCTTTATAACAACATTATACTGACATGTACTCAAAATAAACTTCTCCCCCCCCTCCCTCCCTCCTACAATATTTCTCAACCACTCTCTTTATTTCTTTCTTCATCGAAACAATAACAGACTGAAAAGAAGACAAAATTGAAATTGGTTAAGAACAAATGCACAAACGAAATATAATTCAAAGAGCGAAAAGCATTGTCCTAGCCTGCAAATGCGACACTTGACAAACCTAAGTAACAAACGCAGACCCATTATTAATTTGGTGTTACGTTTCATTGTTTTTACGTTCTATTTTGTATTATATAGCACGTAAATAATTCGTTACCGTGATATTAAAAGTGTTAGATATTATTGGCTAACGCAAGAATCGCCAGCATCTGGCACATAAAAGGAATAATGGAAAGAATGTTTTCTATAAAATATGATTGATGATGCCCAAAATTTTTCGATAGCCGCACAATCTCGTTAGATCGATTTCCCTGTTGACTAACTTGTCAAAGATAGTCTGAGTCTTATTTAAGCGAACTTTATTTTTATTTATTTCTTTTTTTTCATCTAAATAGGTTGTTAGAAAGGAAAGACACTTCTGCCTCAAACGAAGAAAGTAAAGTAAGTCTGTTCATTGCTATCCTAAATTAAATTATCCCATATCAAAAGCGCTAGGTCTATCTTTTGTACTACAACTATTACAAAATAATATGGTAAATCAATTAAAATCGTTTTAATTGATAGAACGCACCTGCTTTTGACATCTTCTAAAATGTAAAAAATATATGCAAATGATTCGATTGTGACATTTTACCAAAGTAATTATTAGAAATGTCAAGACAAAGTTTGAAGTAATTGGTCGATGCTTCCCGTGTTATCGTCGACAAAACTGTCGTTTTAGGAAATGATTAGTATCATTCTCTGTACAAAAGTGGAATAAATAATCACCTGTTGCCAATTCTATTTCAATAGCAATGGTCTTATTCAGATTTTTTTAATTTTGTTCCTATTTTTATTATATTTTTTCTTTGTTTATCAATCAACCATTTATCCGAAAAGAAATTAAATTAAGCATGGCGATCTACTTTCATCAAAGCGCAAAAGCGATAGCTCTCATTAATTGTTCTCTACCATTACTTGGGAGCATCATTTGTATAGGTTTAAGCCTATTGAAAGATTTTGAAGCGTCTACAGCAACACATTGCCGAGTAAGGATCTGGTTTGTTAAGCTGAAAAAATAAAATTACCTATTACGATATGCACAGGTACCAAATTACCTTCCAAGTATTAGTTCGGCAATTGGTGGATTCGCTCCGCAAAAATATATTTGGAGGATTTGTATAGGTTTTCATTCCATGCAAAGACTGAGTATATGCGTGATGTACTATGAATTCTATCGGTTCGTTTAGAATTCTCTTTAATTAAAACTACCAATTAAAGGCAAAATGTCGATTTCCTGCAGCTCAAAAAACCTATTTTCCGAAAGCGCTCCATATAGAATTTTGGCGACGTTGTCGCCGATTTTGCATGCCCTAGAGAATATCTTTCTCATGACTTTGTCGATGATCTCGTCCACGGAGAATGCTGGTGATAAAATGTTATTTATTTTTAACATTACTAGAAAAACCTTTGTTATCTTACGCAGGGGTTCACGAGTTTAGTTTTATTGGATTCATGGTGTGTTCCTTGTTCTATATGTTATTTGCATGCGTCTTGTGCTACGTGACTTCCTCCAATTCAGAGGGTTGGAAAGAGAAAGTGAGTTCTTTAGTAGTTTTTGAAGAATATGCGTTTACGAAATCTAAGCCTTTTTTAATGCCATTTTAATAATTTCTAAGTCTTTATATGCAACTCTATTTGTTTTCACTTTTTCGAAATGGCATTCGACCGAATTAATCGGAAGCGATCGAGTGTATACAAAGCTAAAGACGTTTGATACCCCCTTTTTCTGTCTTTGGCGTAAAAAATTGATGATGCGCTTGACGCTTAGCGTCTTGGTGTTCTCGGACTCATGATATAAAGAAAAAAAAAGAAATTTCTAGACGACTTATTTCTTTCAGGAAAAGAAAAATTTCCTACAAATAACCGGTTTATTCTTATTCAACTTAACGTCCTTTTTGGTTTCTCTCTACTTTTTCTTTAGGCATAATGCCTATTGCGAACCAGGAAGTAGGAATTTTTTAAAGAATTAATTTTTTCCCCCAAAAGCAAATGATTTAAAACAATTTTCTTCCTTTATTTTTCAGTTTACACATATTTCGCGGCTGCTGAATATATAGTCGTTTGGTCCAATATCCTATTTCACGGCGTAATTTTTCTTGTATATTTTCCCAATGGCATATTAACATTTAAGGTTGATGATTCCAAGAAAATCAAATAAATTAATTACTTTTAAAAGGGAAAGATTTTTTGCAAAAAAATTTTTTTTGTACGTCTAAATAAATCAAGTAAAAAAAAAAGGGAATACGAATTACGTAAATTTTGAGGTTATGGATTTCTGTCAAATGCAGTTGGCGTTCTTTTATAGGGAATCGATTCGAGTTTTTTTTAAGTAGGCCTAGCGTTGATTTACGGTTAGAAATCTTTTTGTCTATATCGATCCAATATCCTCCTAAATTTTTCTGTTTGCGTTTATTTTCTCTAAAAAAAGTTTCAGTGCAACGACAAGATGCAAAAACAAGCGTGAGTTTTAAAAAGAAAATCAAAAAATATATAGGATGGAAAGCGTCGAAAACGATGCTATAAAACCGGAAACGGATGGAAATGACTCCAGAAAAATAGACGAAACCATGGCTGTCGCTAAGGCAGAAATGGGATGGGGCAAATATAGACCCCAGTGTTTGCAAAAGTGTGCATCTATAAAAATTTTTATAGCTTGTACAAGTATGTTGGCAATGTTCTCATCGGCTCTCACAGCCGGCTACAATTCGGCCGTTTTGACAACAATTGAGACGCGTTTTGATGTCTCATCTTCTAAGGCATCTCTATTAACGGCCGCTTACGAAACTGCAGCAGTAGGATTCTTGAGTATAGTTAGTTTCTTAGGTGCAAAGCGTCATATACCATTCTGGATCGCATCTGGAGTACTTATAATGGCTTGTGGTTCATTTGTTATGGTAACTCCACATTTGTTTGTTAAACCTTATTCCTTAAGATACAGTTTGGACAACGTTACAGAAGAGAATTTTTGTAATCCGATTAAAAAGGTTTGTTTTATACTTATTAATAATAAATTATTAAATAAATTGTATGAATACAGAACATTTATATATAAAACTTTATGTATTGTAAACAGGGAGAATCAGAGGTAAAATATAAAATAACAAACATAACATATATAAGATTATAAATATCTACTATCAACCAATTTATATATATATATATATATATATATATACACTAACAACAACTTAACAGTATGTTTAATTTTTTCGGTGTTGAACTGGTGCATTAAAACATATGCTTTTTTGAGTTTTCTCTCACATCTCTCATCTGTTTAACAAATTTCATAAACATTAATATAACATTGTACAATATCTAAAAAATTATTTTCTCTTACCAGGTTCTAAGTGACGTAATCGACAAAGGGAGGTGCGATAAATTCGATAGTAGCATATTTGCCATCGCAGTTCTTTGTTGTGCCCAAATGATGATGGGTATTGGATCAACTCCTATTCTTACACTTGGTCCATTATACATAGACAATCATGTGTCAAAAGATAGGGCTCCTAGTTTCATAAGTTTCCTGTACGCATTTGGAAGTGTCGGTCCAGTAATCGGCTTTGCAGTTGGCTCTTTAGTGTTAACATTCCATGTTGACTTTCTATCAGCTGACACTAAACAGTTGAATATGCATTCAACGGACTCCCAGTGGGTTGGAGCTTGGTGGGGAGGTTATTTGATTTTAGGAGGTCTCCTTATTTGCCTAACTATACCTATGTATAGTTTCCCAAAAATGCTAAGCCGGCGAGAGATAGATACAGAAAGTGAAGAGAAAGGTAAAGGAGAACTTGAAGAGCCTCTTAACGAGAGCACTGGAGGAAAAGATGAAGATAATGATGGAGCATCGTACGGAACTAGCTTAAGACAGCTTCCGAGAGCTGTTTTATCTATTGTGAAAAATGCTCTTTTCATGGTGACAACTATAGGAATAACAACGGAAATTTTTGTCGTTATAGGATTTATTCAATTCACACCTAAATACATGGAAAACCAATTTCTTTTGAGTCAATCGCAAGCAAATCTCTTAACTGGGTTAATACCTGTTCCCGGGTGTATGTTTGGTATTCTAATAGGAGGGTACATTCTCCGGAGGTTTCAATTGCAAGCAAAAGGCGCCATCCAACTCACTCTAGCTGTCAATATCGTTATCTTAATGGGCTTTCTTGTTCTTTTTACGTTAGGCTGCGATAATCCGAATTTAGCTGGCATAACATCTCGATATTTTCAAAGCAACTCGTCTGATTTCACGCAAAATTTACCAAACTTGACTGCTTCTTGCAATGATCATTGTAGGTGCTCCGATAATCATCTTAATTTTGTCTGTGGAGCAAATGGTTTAACGTATTTTTCACCGTGTCATGCTGGATGTAAATTCAACTACACCGATTGTGAATGTGTTATAAAGGATCTTAATCATAAAGGACATCAATTAAGTAATTTAACAGCATTGGTCCAGGATAGTCCCTGTAAAAGACAATGCAGCAGTTTTCCTGTATATGTGATCATGCTGTTTGGTTTGACTTTACTGGTCGGTATCACTCAAATGCCATTGCTGATGATCTCTCTAAGGTAGAATTTCTTTGCCTTCAAACCGAGTTATATTTACTCTTTTACTAAAAATGTTTTCTATTCTATCCAACAGAAGTGTTAAAGATGCTGAACGTTCACTCGCATTAGGCGTTCAATTGATATTTTTGCGTTTGTTAGGAAATGTACCTTCTCCGCTAGCATTTGCCGGCCTAATTGACAGGTCTTGTTTAAAGTGGAGGGGAGCCTGTGGTTCATGGGGAAAGTGCCTTTTTTACGATAATTTGCATTTTCGAAAAAATTATATTGGTTTGGGAGGAGTTGTCAAAGGTTTTGGATTTTTAGTTTACTGGTGTGTTTGGGGATTAATAATCTGGAAAAATAAACGGGTAAGAATATACGTGTTAAACAAAAATATTGCATTGATAGAAAAAAAACAGACAAAAAAAGATTACTTTTTATAGAGAGTTTTTTTTATTTAATTTTACATTGTAACTTTTTAGGAACAAAAGGAACATTTGAAACTGGAAAGGCAACAAGCGGGTGAAGAAGCTATTGCATTTAAAGGAACAAGCGAATTTAAGTGTATAGAGCAGGAACAAGATACAAAAATGTAACAAAGCAAAAAAAGAAAAATTTCATAATGCTCTCTGAAACATTTTTCTCTGTTATTTTTGATAAGATGAACAACCTTACTCATGACACATAATGTGTTCTTTCCATCCCTTCCCAACGTCAGGTGTTCTGATTAAAGCAAAAAAATGAGAGAACATATTTTTTTTAATGATATAATTATTATCTACTGTCTGTTATTCGCCAAATCTCGAAAAAATGGTTGTGAAACTTGTGCTGTGTTAAAAATTATTTTGCTATTCCTTTTGTTTTCTTGCAGCTGAATCTGTCGTTTCAAATTTGTGAAAAAAGCGAAAAATGTATTTTAAAATTCTTGCTTATGTCTTCATTTTTGACTTAAATAAACACGGATCTAAGGGAAATAGTTGTTTTTTGCCCGTTTGAATTTTAAAGCGCGAAAATGTAATATAAACACGCGATTGACTGGTTCCAGTTCCTGTGCCAAAACGAGACTATGACGTCTTAACCGCTTCAGAAAGTCCGAGTCCATCCCATTATTTTCGTACTAACGTCTAATATTTTTAAGACGTAAAATGTGTTTGTAGCAAAAAATTATTGAATATTATCTAATTTATAATAGGAATTTTATTTATATGTTTATCCAGGAAAAATACGAAAGAGTGATAGCTTCATTGACAAGCAGAACAAATGCGAAAGAAAAAAGCTGCTTGATCATAGACTTCGGAAACTTATCGAAATTTTAAAATCTATTCTAACTATTTAATAAATATTGGACTGTAATAACCAGGAAAATTTAGCTTATAAATTGAAGGAATCGCCTTTTTAAAAGCATCCCTTTTTTAAGCCGTGTACTATGTAGTGGCTTGTCTAAACCTTCCTGATTTTCTGCTCTTTGAAGAAAATGGCTAGTAATGGAAAAAGGTAAGTCTCTTTTATCAATCGTACTTGTTTATTCGTAGGGATCAGTTTTATGTAATGTGTTAGAAGAAGAAAAATTTCGATTCGCTAAACTTCAATTGAAACAGCTGACATAATTAAGATATAATTAACGGATTCAATTTTCGATACCATCACTTCCAGTGAAACTCAAAAATTCATACGAAAATATGTATCATATGTTAGAGCAGCTAAACAGGTCGGTTAAAATGGATTAAAAAAGTATCGATCGTAAAATAAAAATAATCCAAATTTATTATTAGAAAGCAGCATTCCCCTACAATTTATAAGTAATCAGATAGTTTTTTAAAGAAGTGTTAATGTCTGTCCTACGCTTGTTATGAACAGTTAAACATTTTTTTAAGGTCATATTTATTGAATCGATGCCAAATAGATTTCTAAAAAGGCCTATAAATAATAAAACGAAATATTATGAAATTAGAATTGTCCCGTTTCTGTTATACATATAAACCGAAACTCCTATATAACTGTCATATTTTATTGATCGTATATTTTTAAACGTGTCATTGTTCTTTCTTTCCTGTAGTACATCTGTGTAAATATTTTAGGCTTATAGTTTCGGTGGAAAAGATCGCATTTAAAACACAATTCTATAGGATAAAACAAAAAAAAATTCTTTATTTGATATATATCGTCAACTGATTAAGATTACTAAAATAACTTTTTTTTCTTGTTTTTTTCTTTTAGAATTATTACAAAAAAGTAAATTGTTTCATTTTTGTTGTATCAAATTTTTTTTATCCTTCACTCTCTCTCTATTTATCTATCTATCTCTCTCTCTCTCTTTGTCATCTCTCTGTCTTCCATTAAAAGCTATCTTGAAAAAAAAAACTCATTATTGTTTGGTTTTTAGTTTGCATATGTAACATATAAATACATGTATACTATTTCAGCTTGTCCGAAAAGGAACGTATGGAATCGAAGAAACAAAGAGACAAATCACAACGCACAAATCTTATAGAAACACCTGCAACTAAAAAATCCCTCTTTGGCGCACCTGTTAAGGTAATAAGAGTACAGTTTATCGTGTTGAGAAAACTTTTATAAAAATTTTGTTGTTATACGAAAGCTAAGAGTAGATTAACCTTGAAGCAATTTCTTAAAAGACACTGCTATCTACTTTGTTTTCATTCTACTGCTCATTAAATAGTTTATGTAAAAAGTTTGTTTCCTCAATTGAAATTACAAACTAATGATCCATTGTGAGAGATAAAAAAAGCAAAAAGATCATTAAGTAAGATCTTTATTACAACGATGTTTATATTGCTGATTAATTTTATCCTCATCTAAAAACTGGATAGTATTTCTAGAATGGTAGCATGTAACTGTAGTAAGCTAGGAAATGATTTGAGCTATATTAGGAAAATGTTCTAGTTTTTTATAATCATTTCTTTCGAAAAAGATGTTTATGAATTCTCTTTCACTATTAGATTGAACGTGACGATTCGGTTAAAGCTCGTATAAATAACTCTCTATGCTCTCATGACACTTTTATGAAAACTTTTGAGACCAAAAGTAACAATCCACATAGTCTATATGGGGTCAATTCTCAA
Source organism: Dimorphilus gyrociliatus (assembly GCA_904063045.1). Taxonomy (NCBI): domain Eukaryota; kingdom Metazoa; phylum Annelida; class Polychaeta; family Dinophilidae; genus Dimorphilus; species Dimorphilus gyrociliatus. The sequence goes on along the minus strand of CAJFCJ010000014.1, from coordinate 722,908 downwards.
CCATCAACACCTGTAACCACTGCTACTGTGAAATTTCCTGGTCGCGATTCTGTTAAGACCTATACGTCTACTCCAAAACATACGAAAGAGAGGAAGAATAAGTCCATGCGGCATTTGGCCTTACCGACGACGAATGAGGTTAGCGTCTATTTTATCAGCACGCTGAGCGTCAAGTGAGGGAGTAAATTGACGCCTGTATCCCCTTATTACAATTACACTTTTAAAATGACCCACATAATGTATTATCCACTTTTAGCTTGTCAACAACGATGAAGAAAAGAATAAGAAAGTTCAAGAAATAATTAAGGTAAAATTGTCGCAATATTGGGCTTTTTCTTGATAAAGATATCAAGTATCATATTTCAGGAAATGACGCTTGTAACACCACTTTCATCTATCGAACCTGCAAGCAAGTTCGCATTCCCCGTAAAAAACTCGGTAGGTGTTCAATTCCGGTTTCTCTCTGTTGTTACCATGGTGATACTTCTCTCTGACGTCTACCTATGGCGTCAGTGTCGCTTTTCGCGTTTCAATTGCCTCGAGGCTTCTTTGATCGATTTCGAAAAGCTTTCGTATCTCCTTATTTACTAAATTTGCCCGTTTTCTTTTTCACTTAACAGATTCAGACCAAAGTTCAACGTAAGTTAAACTTTTTTTTGTTTTTATTTATCTCTATTTCTAAAAGTTTTTTTTTCTCTCTCTTTTTATACTAATGCAAAAATTCTTTTCTTATCATTAAGTTATTTTATTATACTTGTTTTCTTTTTCTTTTCAAATTTCTCCCTCTTTAATCTCTTTCCCTATCTTTTCACAAATTCCTAAACATGTTTTTCTCCATAGAAAATTTACCAGATCAGGAAAAAATCCAAGGCCACGCAACGAATTCCAACAGTACTAGGTTAGCAAACAATTTTATTTACAATATAATAATAGCTATTCGATCGGTAGATGGCGTATTCTATATTTTGATTTAATTTGAAACCTAATTACAAAATTGAATAAGGATAATAAGAGTTCAACTATCAATTTATAAATAAGTTTAATAATAGTTTATATATAGAATTTACTATATATATATATATACTATATGTAAGTATTCTTTAGGTGTTTTTATATCTTGTATGCTCTAAATAAGTTGTTATATAAATAATATCATTATAACAATTATTTCTATTCTAACAGAAGTGAACAACAAAAAAGCCATGGTAATTCTAACTCATTGAGTGATTCGTCAGATAACGAAGATAACGACGACAAGGTATGCATAAAATCTAGATCATTTTTTTTACTTGTTAAATTGCCGATTTTGCAAAAGTGCATAAATAAATAGAACAATTTATAATATATACAGTATATATATATATTGCTATAAAACATATTTAGAAGAAACACCTTATATATTTGATAATAATTTTCCATTGTCTGCTTAAACAATTAAGTAAATTAGTAAAGAAGGAAAAAAGGTGATAAAAAAACATGAAAGCAGAAGCGAAAGATTCAACAGCAAACAATTTTTTCGCTTGTAGCTTCTTCTTTTTTCTCTATATACAAATGTTAATTCATTGGTGTAAATCACTTTAATTGAATTTTTAGGAGGAATGCTCTAAGAAGTCTGACATCAATTCTAACAACTTAAAAGAAAATGACGATACTCGGTAAGTTATCGATCGCTTCTTAAAACAAGCAGATAGTCGAGATACGAGTTCCGCATTATACCAAACGCTGCGCCAGTCTAAAAAACTCAACTGGATGAATAATAATGCAGCTGGTGCATTTCGGCTAGCTATGACTGTAATATTATTCCCGGATTGAGGAATGCCGTAGATTTTACGAATCGTCTTTACTTCGTCGCTTTTTTACTTTTTTCCACTCTAATCTACGCCTTCGCTATAAAATTTTTTTTCTCGGAAAAAAAATAACATGGCCTCGATAGGCCAGAATTTTGAAGATGATTTACGGATTACGTAACAAAAAGCTATGGTTTCTGTAACGCTCAAAGCGTCTAAACTCAGGTAACAAACAGCGTTCATTAATGTTTTGTACCATGTATTAAAAAAATCTATATATCCTTCCAAGTCATTTTTTATTTAATATAGTCGTGACGCAATCGATGGCGTAAATGCAGTCTTTTCTGAACGGTAGAACACGGTATCTGTAATGAGTTTAATCTTGAAGCTTTAGTAAGTAAAAGTAGACAAATATCTTTATAAATTTGTATACATATATAACGTTATAAAGATTAATTTAAATACTGTAGATATAGAGTATATAAAGGGATGAAACCGACACGATATCGATTGGTATTTGTCGATTGCGTTATAACTGTTGTTTGTTTTATTGAAAAATTTTATTATATTAGTTTACAACGAAGCAAAAATGTTTTTTAAGGAAAAAAAGATTGAATTTTTTTTTTTAAAAAAAAAAAAGCTTACCTTTTTATTTTTTCTTTTTAAAAGTATAAAATTCACTTTGCCCAAAGCTAAATCTAATAATTTAATATCTTAATATTATTAGTAAATCGACGTTTATTAAAATTTAATAATTCTATTGATACTACATAAAACATATACAGTATATTCAGATCAGTAACGTTACTGATGAAGGAACATTCGAATGTTTAAATTAACTAAACGGGAAATATTGTTTTATTAAAAAAAAACCACTGACAACGACAATAGCAAATATACTAGTTATAAATTGTTATCTAAAAGCTATTAACTATGTATAAACAATAGTTTATATGATTTATTAATGTAAGTTTTAGCAGTAGTAGAATCGATATTTTATTACTAATAAGCATATGTTGCGTTTTTACTAAGGATAGTCTAAAGAGATTACTCCTTGGATGCTCTATATACTCCTTCCTGTTATTTATTATAAGAAACGACTATTGTTACCGTTGTTACTACTTTATATTATTTAACGTCAAACTCGTAACGTACATGTTTAGTAAATCTCTCTCTCTCTCTCTCTCTGTCTCTTCTGAAAAATACCCCTATTATCTTTCCTTCTTGGCGTATTGTTTTTTTTTTTTTTTGTATTTTCTTAATTTTGCATTCATTCATTTTCCGTCTTCCACCTCCTCTTTTTCTATTGCATCTCCTGTACCTATACAATATTGATTTAGTTTATTTTAATAGGATATTTGAAAGCAATTTAATGTTTACAACTGCTTTCTATTTTTGAAACTAGTGGATTAATCTTATTTTATAATCAATCAAACAACAAGGAATGTAAGAAGCAAAAAATATGACTTATCGTTCTTCTTAAACGCCTACGTAGAGGTCTTTCTTTTCCTTTTGTATAAGTTCTTACTATAACTTTTAATATTTTATTTCGGGTGAACTTTTTAGTATTTTTCTATTCATTACTCTATGTTTTTGTTTGTTCTCATTTTCTCCCTCCCCTACCTCTTCTCTCCCTTCTAGGCAGTCACCCCATATCTTTCTCTCTCTTTTCCTATTATTTAATTCAACTCTAGTCTATTATGGGATAATAGCTTTCCTATACTTTTTCTGTTTTTAGAGTTAAAAAAATCGAATAATCGCAGACGTTTTTTATTTCCCTTAGATAATAGTTAATTAATGAATTATAAAGGGACAGTTGACGTCATTTTTTTGTATTATTTTTTATGTTTTACTACTGCTATTATTCTAATGTTGTCTATTTCGTCATAAATACCAAATTTAGAACACGATAATATGCCTGTAATTATTATTAATCTTTATTATATATTGGTATAAGAAAGATTTTTCTATACGTTTACAATTATCAGGGATGTGATTGTAGAGTTATGTCTTTAAATTTGTGTGGTGACCCTATTAGAAACTCTCAACGCCCGCCTTGACAACGGCTCAAAAGTGTATGTTAACGCTTAGTATTTGCGCGAACGTCCGTTAACGATTTGCCAGTTACCGTCTTTATTGATTTTTTTTTCCCTTCTTATTTCTAGGCCACCGATGAAAACGAATACTTCTGATGAAAGTTCATCATCATCGAGTTCGTCATCCGACAGCGAGGCGTCTAGTTCGGACGATGAGAAAAAAATAGCTTCTCCCCAGGCTGATATTGATCCTATGCTGAATCAACCAGCACCAGTGGCGCAGGATACTTGGAAAATTGCAGATTTTATTGGAAATATTCCAAATGTTTCTAATTCGCAAGAGTCGTCGACCACAAATGGTAAGAAAAAGACGGACCAATCAGACAACTATCCCTACGGACCGGTGCAACCAGTCCGTCAAGCGAAGAAAAAGGCAGTATACACCTCGAGCGGTAGCGATGATTCTGGCGATGAAGACTTCGAACCTGCTCAATCACACTCTCCAGGCAGTAAGAGACAACCCAATAGAAAAAGGAAACAACCGACAAACAAAAAATCACCTACAAAATCAAAAATAACCAAACCTTTCAAACCCATAACTGTACCAAGCAGCGATAGTGATTCATCTTTTGAAGATATTTCTAATGGACCCAACGCCCAAGACGAAAAGTCAGAAGAAACCAAACTAAACATACAACCCTATTACAATTCAAATTCACAAAAACGCAAACCGATGGCTGTAATAACGCCCTTAAATTCTACAACCCCTTCGAATCCGAACAGCATTACCGAAATGCCGACTAATAACCCTAATATTAATGCCGGGGTGGCGCCCGTGGGTGCATCTCAAGTTCATGGTAGGCATTCTACAGTTGTCTCCCTATCATTGGAATTGTTGAGGAGTGTTGGCGTTTCAATACCAAGGAGTAACAGTACTATTCCTCCCACATCTTCTCGTGAAAGGAAAAGAAAGAAAAGTCCAAATGAAACTAAAGATCGAGGGGAAAAGCGAATAAAGAAGTTTGTATTAATTAATATAGCGCTATTTCCCTTTCCAAAGATAATCATTTACATCCGATTTTCTTTCCTTTTGTCCTCAAATAGGGAACCAGTCGAGCAATCAACCAGTTCTTCGACACATAATCCTGATTATTATCTTATGCAAGCTGCTAAAGAATGCAAGAGAGAAGCTGATAACGTTGTAAGTTTTTATTTATTTCTTTTTTTCACTGACTCACTCCATCACACACTCTCTTTCTCTCACTCTCTCTCTTTTATATTCTACAATTTTTCAAGATTTTTTTCATTTGAGATAAACCAAAATTTCTTTAAGATATATTTTGTTGATAAGAGCTAACGCTGTAAAATATACAGTATAATATATATACAGTATATTAAATCTTATATATACTTATGTATATAATTTTTATCTTTTATTATTATTTAAATTTCTACTTAGGGAAAAAACTCTGATAAGATAATATATTATCAAAGATTGTATCTATTTTATTACAATTTTTAAACCTTCTTTTTTGTACTTTAGATTTCCTTTCATATATACAGTATATGTATATATATATATATATATATATATTAGTAATATATATATATATATATGTAACTATTTATATTGTAATAGAAGCATATTAGTTTCCTTTTATTCCCTTTTCTTTCTTTCTCCCTCTCTCTCTCTCTCTTTTTCCCTTTAAAGCATTTTTTTTGTAATTTTTCCCTTAACTCTGAGTTTTCACTCTCCTAATAGAAAAACGATAATTGGCGAAAGTCGACTAAGTACATGGAAGCAGTTCTCCACTTCCTTGAATGGGCTCAAGCAAAAGAACGTTCCAGTGACCCAAAAACAATCTTTACTAATTACCGTGAAACTCTACCTCTAGTCAAGTAATAGAATAATTTATATTACCAAGCGAAAGACGAAAGGATTCTATTTACATATTTCTTTTTAATCTTTAGGAAAATTAACTCGTTCGACGGTCAAGACATAACAAAGTGTTCGGAGAGAGAACGCAAGTTATATGTTCTGAAGTGAGCTTTATTTTCGTATAATTTGTTTTTTCTTTTCTTTCTTTCTCTAATCTGACTGCCGATTTTTATATTGGTTTTTTTTTGTTTTGTTATTTCTAGCTTAAGAATTCAATCGATACTCTGTTTCAAGCTATTTACTTTCCGGCGTGGAGACGCCAAGCGCTTAAAACGTTATATAGATGACCATAGTGCGCCGAAAGGACCGACACCGTCTCCTAAAACACCGGGAAGTGTCACACCAGGAGGAGCAACTCCTAGCCCACAACCCGTACCTACTGGTGGCACAGTATCTGTACCAGCAAACTTGCACCAAATAACGCAAAATTACATGTCCGATGTGTCTTATTTGTTCGAGGCTCATGAATTCTGGAACCATGCTGACTATCGCGCTAAACCCTATCAAGGTCTGTATTTTAACACAAGATGGCGCTTTAGATAACAATAAAATAATAATTGCCTTCCTTTCTTCCTATTTAATAGAGTTCTTTGCGAAATTGGACTCAAAATGTAAAAAACCATTAAGTATTCATTCATCGATAGAAGAGTTAGTTTCATATATGCGAATAGGCCTAACTGACTTGGCCAACTCCTAGCCCAGTCTTCCTCTTCAAGGAACGAAGAAAAACACAGAAAAATAAATTACGGACCTGGTTGAAAAATGCAAAAAAAACAACGTTTTTAAAAACTTTATTTGTATTTAACCTACATTCTTAAACGCTCGTTTGAGTTGATCGCTTTAACTATATAATTCTAACGTATTTATTATTATTATATTTTTTCTCTCTAAATATTTCTTTACTTTCTCTCTCTATCTCTCTTTCTATATATATGATCTGTATGTATATATGTATATGTGAATATATACATATATAGGTATACAAACTGTTATCTTTGTTTTCTTTCTCCCTCCCTCTCTCTCTCTCTCTCTCTCTCTCTCTCTCTCTTTCTCTCCTCTCCTCTTTTTCTTCATTTTACATTTGCTATGACGTTTTCTGAGCAAATGCCTGACAATTCGAATGATGCGACAAAAACTGTGATAAGAGCAATTGGATATGACCACCGGCTTTATTTGGATTGTGATACATTTCCAAAAGTAATAGATAGGCGAAAAATCGAAAAAAAGTAATTACATGAATGCAAGAGTAAAATCTTTAAGAAAATTGTTTGTAAGACATTTTTTGAGCTTTGTCAAATTGTGTTTCGTTTTGTTTTTGTTTATTGGCTAGTCCGCTTTATGGAGAGTATTTTGAAAGAATATCTTCGTGTTGTTCGCTCGTTCGTTCTTGCTTTAGAAAGATTATAATTTCGAAATGATCTAATGAATATACTTTTGTTGCAAATTATGCCAGAAGAGAGTAAAATATGTCTGCTTCTATGAAAATTAAATACATTTAATATGACTTTGCAATAAATAAATAGAAATGAATCAACAAAAGAATTCCTTTATCAAATATTATTAAAGAGCAAAAGTGTATCAATATACTGTATACTGTATACATATACAGTATATATATAATAACGCCATCTACCGTTCATTACCATAGCAATTATTCATACAGAGTAAAGATGGAATATATGGGGAGTAAATATGAGGGTGATATGGCAAATGGCAGGTAAATTTCAAATCTAAAAACGACTATAAATGCTATTTGAAGCATTTTATTAAAAGTTTATTTCAATTATATTGTAAATTATTGAAAGAAGCATTAATTTAAGTAATATTCGCTTAATTCTTTATAATCGCTCTACTTTCTTATCAGAATGGAGGGGCAGGGTAAATATAGTTTACCAACAAAAACCGAGTACGATGGAGAATTAAAAGACGGCATGTTTCACGGAAAAGGAACAATACGATTTCCTAATGGTAGTAAATACGAGGCAGTTTGGGATAAAGGAATTGCGATCGAAGGCAAATTTACATTTGCTGATGGATTACAATTTGAAGAGGACGATTGGGAGTATTGTGATGGCTACGACAGAAGGTGAAAAGCGAATTACTTGGCATATATTCATTAAAATTCTTGAAAAATAACGTTTATTGTATAAAATAGATTCTATACGGAAGTCTGTAAAGGCATGGAACCAGCTGGTAGGTCTCAATTGACCAATGAAAATCCCCCTAAAGAAATTCCCCATGGTCATTATGATACCGGCGATGGCTTTTACGATCCTGAGACAAGAGTCGTAGTAAATTACGAAAGGAAATTTCTTCGTAATGCCGGTAAGTATTTCTAACAATAACAATTAGATAAATAAGTGAGTGGGTAATTGGCTTTTTCGCAGATGACGACGAACATGAATGGATTGTGACAACCTGTCGGAAAGGATGGGACGAATACGTCGGCCAGCAGCCCAAAATTAAAGTGTAATTTACAGTGTGTTCATCAACTGACTATTATCATTTAAAACATTCAACGAGAACAAATAAATTAATTAAGGCGTCTAATTATTTGTATAAATTACGCAATGGTGTCAAGATATTATCGACGATTTTACACCTAAATTGTTCAAAAGGTCTTGACTCATACAAAATACGGGATTAACGTCTCTTACGTCATTGTCGGTACTTTTCAAAAGAGATAGACCGGCAATTCCAAAAAGTGTATGGAAAGGATCAACCATATCACCGGGTCGATCGGCGAAGCCGCCGGTTTCTTCGTCTTGGCAAGCCAAAATAAATCTAGTTAACTTTTCCTGTCAGGGATAAGTACTTTTCACAGTATTCTGATAAAAATAAAGTAAATGTTTTTCTTTCCTACTTTATCAATCCACTGGACCTTTCCAATAATCTTAAGAGAAGCCACGACCCACCACGAATAGCAGAGATCAGGTAATTTCTCCGGACGGCCTAAATGAAACGTTAATTTAAATCAATTACATAACAAAATAAACATAATTACCATTCAAGCCGCCTGACGGTAATTGCCGTTCGGCTAGCCACCACCCTAAAGATTCTCTATCGACATGCTCCAAAGCACCTAAAATAGATAAACAGCCCAAACAACAGTATATTTGTCCAGCATGCGATTCACTTCCGGGCCTAACACCAAACCCTCCGTCAAAGTTCATACAAGATAAGACGTAGTTGATAATAGCTTCTTTTTTAGATTCAATCTTGTTCAAACAGCCCTATAGTAGTATGTTATTTTAATAAGAATGGAAGAAAAATATTAAACGAACCGTACCAATAATGCCAAAGAGGCGACAGCACAAAAATTAAATCTGGTGTCAATTTCTCCCCATTCGTCTCCCATAACACTTCCATCATCTTGAATAAGACGGCAAATATATTCAACAGTCTTCTCAACATTGATTTCATCTTTTAAGTCATACATCATAGAAATCTAGATGATACGGATGTTAAGGTTTCATTTTCGAAACTCTATACAACATAAATCTTTACTTTTCTCATACCTGAATAGCGCTTAATGTATGCAGAATGTGAGAATCGTGATCCTTACAAGCTCCAAATCCTCCGTCATCGTTTTGACATGTCAATACAAAGCGTTTCACATCTTCCCTACTCATTTTATTTAAATTGCCTAAAAGATCCATGGCAGTTAAACCCCAGTACAAACCGCACATACGTAAATATTCGGACATTTTGTATTCCTATATATTTATATGTAGGGGAATAGTTTTTGGAGGAAAATATGACTTATGTTTTTCACTTACGTATACATCATGTTTTGAACCGTAATGTTCTATATAATCGGAATGCTTTTCTTTTAGAAAATTTGAAGGGTGATCATCGGTAATTGTAACGTCTTTTATAACGGAACCCTTAAATTGACAATTACATGTTATTTAAACTGTTAAGAAAACTACTCATTGTCATCAACTGACCATTACGAAAGAGAATATCCTTAATTTCGCTCAGAATGCTTTAAATTCAATTACTTGATCAGAAAGATCTACTAATTTCACTCTTCTTAGATAGTATATAAAATTCGTGCTTGAAATACCATAAACTTCTGCTAAATGTTAAATTTTTTAGGCTGTATACCTCTTAATTGCAAGTATCTGCTGCATACAGACTTTTTGGTTAATAGTATATTTTCCGAAATCTTTACTCCAACAAAATGGCGGCGGCAACAGCGGTAGTATCTCCAGGCCAACAAACTCCCGATCCAAGGGAAAAGGCTTTAAATGATTATAGGAAAAAGCTACTAGAACATAAAGAAATTGATGCCAGACTGAAACAGCGTAAGTAAAACTTTAAATAATTCGTATTACAGGTATAAAATAACTTTAAACGTGTTTTGCCGATTCACGTTTCCAATTTCGCTCAATTCCTAATAATCGGTCGTAAAATTTTTTGCAGTTCGAGAGCAACTTAAACAGCTAACGAAAGATTTCGATAAATCAGAAAATGATTTAAAAGCTCTACAAAGTGTTGGTCAAATCGTTGGAGAAGTTCTTAAACAATTGACTGATGATAATTGTTTGTATCATTGTAAAATAAATAGAATCAGCAATAATTGCATGATTTTTATTTATAAATAGTTATTGTAAAGGCAACAAATGGGCCAAGATATGTGGTAGGATGCCGTCGACAAATAGACAAATCGAAACTAAGAGCAGGTACTAGGGTAGCTCTGGATATGACAACATTAACAATCATGAGGTAAAAATCTTGATTAAAGGAAATTAAATGTTACACCTTAATTCAATTTTATTCAATCTGTGACAGGTACTTACCAAGAGAGGTAGACCCATTAGTATACAACATGTCAATCGAAGATCCTGGTCAAATTACTTACAACCAAATAGGAGGCTTGTCGGAACAAATAAGAGAATTGCGGGAGGTAGGGTTACATCATTGTTATTAACACCGTTCACTGAAAACGTGCTGTGAAACAGGTAATTGAACTTCCATTAATGAACCCCGAATTGTTCCAACGCGTTGGGATTACTCCTCCGAAAGGGTGTTTATTGTTCGGCCCACCCGGTACCGGAAAAACACTACTTGCCAGAGCCGTAGCCGCTCAGCTAGACGCTAATTTTTTGAAGGTTGTTTTTGTTTGGGAAAAAAAAACCGCGATCTGTTATTTAAATTTATCTGTCTGTAGGTAGTATCAAGTGCAATCGTAGACAAGTATATTGGAGAGAGTGCTCGTTTAATCCGAGAAATGTTTGGTTATGCAAGAGATCACCAGCCGTGTATTATTTTTATGGATGAAATTGATGCTATAGGCGGAAGGCGTTTTTCAGAGGGTACTAGTGCTGATAGAGAAATTCAAAGAACTCTCATGGAATTGCTGAATCAAATGGATGGTTTCGATGCATTGGGGCAAGTAAAGATGATAATGGCTACTAATAGGCCAGACACTTTAGATCCAGCCCTCTTACGTCCCGGCAGATTGGATCGTAAAATAGGTACAAAATATTTGCCAATATTATTCGTATTCGACTTCAATAGGATTTTTTAAACAAACGGCTCTGCAAGCAAATTGTTTACTCTCTCTTTTTCTCCTAGAAATTCCGCTACCGAATGAGCAAGCTAGAATGGATATCTTAAAAATTCACGCTCAGCCTATTGCGAAACATGGCGAGATTGGTAAGAAAAGCCTATATAGGCCTGCTTTATGTTATCCCTTATGAATTACCTCTTTATTTACATTTGTAGACTGGGAGGCAGTTGTGAAATTGAGCGACGATTTCAACGGCGCTGACTTGAGAAACGTATGTACTGAAGCCGGACTTTTCGCTATTAGAGACGAGCGCGACTATACGATCGAAGAAGATTTTATGAAAGCCGTCCGAAAGGTCGGCGAAAACAAAAAACTTGAAACAAAATTAGACTATAAGCCCGTCTAAAAGATCTAGCCTAATATTTTCTTTAATACAGTTTAATGTTTTTTCGCTTACTCTAAATTGAATGACCTGTTTACACCTGCCAAAAATTGATATCTATAAACTACGACATTACTATCTGACACAAGACATTGTTTAATGTATGCCCTTCGGCCAAGAAAATGGAGAAATGATTTTATGTCGTAATTAGGCTTTTGGTAGGTGTTGCGCAATCGCTACTGTCTTGACATGCCCGTAAGCTGAATCATTTTCAAGAGACTTTCACTCGTTAAACGCACGCGTCAAATCTGAATTGATGATTTTTTGTCTACTTAATTGTTCTATTGTTATGTCTAGAATTTTGCTACGAATTAGAAAAAGTAAAAATATAACTTTAGTTATGTAAATCGGTTAACTTTTTTTTTTTTAAAAAAAAAATACATATCAATGCAAAAGTATATTGGTAATTTGAATACCGTGTCATTTTTTTTATTCAATTTAACATTGCTTTGCTATTAAAAAGTCGTAAGATTGAATTTGGGGCACCGTTCTTAAGCAATTTTTGCGGCTCGTGAACTATTAATAACTATAAAACGGGGCAACAATACAAACCATTTTAAAGAACATCCGATGTGGTAAGGTTGGATAGAAATTTGTGTACATTTGCGATCAACGTTCCAATAGTTTATTATTAAATGTTTTCGCAAGGGATTCAATTATTCAGAAAAAAGGCCCTTTCCTATTATATTCTAAATAAGGACTTTTCTTTCAAGGAATATCTTTTGATAATATTTTGTCAGTGTTCCGTTACCCATGACCAATCACTGTTGGGAGATTTTACAACTCCACGGCTAGGTGGCGCTGCGGTAAAAGGATTATAAGGGCCGATGCCTTTTCAATTTACTCATTCACCGGTAAGACAGTTAACTTACAACAACGCGAAAGAATATACTCTCTTTCCAATACTTTAACCAAGACTTAACTACTATTTGAATAATTAGTGTTTGTTACTATTCGGACTGAATTCATTGAAGATATTTTGTTTTATTTTTGTGGAGACTACAATTTACTACAAAGAAACAACAGACAGAAACTTAACGGATCGATTTTGTCAACTTTTTCTCAATCTCTACTGTTTTTCTTATGACAAATTGAAAAAAAACCGAAAGCTTAGTGGTTTTTTTTCTTGAAAGAAAGAAAAACTCTTCATTCCTCTTCAGAGAATTTTCTTGTAAATCACAGCTTTTAATTTCTATTCGAGAAAGATTAACAGAAATATTAAAGAATGACATCAGCGGTTATACTATTGTGCCTTCTATTGACTGGTAAGCCCTTTATTTTAAATATTAGGAAATATTTCTGTATAGGCGTACATTTATTAAAGTGTGTAATTCTTTAACATGAGATAAAAAATCACAATAGGAGAGATAGAAAGAGAAAGAGATAGATAGAGGGGGTGGAGAAAAAAAAAAGAAAGAGTAAAACATATAGATAGACAAAGCTATAAAGAATAACTTGTTCTATTCTGGAATTGTCATTTAACTAGATACAAGTGTTGCGCTATTCAAACATACTTTTCTCTTTCTCCATTTTTCACTTTCTTTTATCTATTCCCCTTTTTCGTCTATTGTTGCCTTCCGCGCTTCTCTCAATCTTTTCTTCAATCTTTCCGAGTTATATAGTTGACTCTTCGATTTCTCTCGATAGTATTTCAATAAGTTTATAGGTTAATCTTGTTTTAGATAATAACCAAACTAGCTAACAAGAACTGTAAAAAAAACAAGGAGTTTCATATATATATATATATAAATGTGTGTGCGTGTTGGGTTGGTCTGTTGCCTATCAAATGAGATAAAACTTTATACTGTACAGCATAAAAACTATAGGAAAAACAAGATTTCTCCAGAAACGGAGGCAATTATTTAATACTATAAACCCATCGACATGTTTAACTCATTTTTCACAAGCCCTATTATTCAGAGGGCCATAAATCATACTTGAAGAAAAAAAAGAGAGATAGAAAGAGAGAGTAAAGGGATAAAAAGGAAAAACGTTACCTTTTAACTTTTTCTTCTTTATTAACGTTTTCCCGCTTTAGTTTTCTTCTTCTTTTATTTCTTCTTAAATTTCATTTTATTGCGTTTATACCTAAATAAAACACAGAAAGGGTTTTGTTGTCAGATGTAATTAGAATGAAGAGATTAGATAAAAGCTTTGTGTACTTTTAACATTGAATATATATGAATACGTATCTATCTATCTTTCTCTCTCTACCCCGTTCTGTCTACTTCACCCCTCTTGCTAAGCACACCCCCCCTTTCGTCTCCATTAAACCTTCGTCCGCCTTTGCACCCACAGTGTCAAGTGTTTTAGGAGAGTGGCACTATACACCTGCGTTATATATTTAAAGAAGGGAAAAAGAAAACCTACCGCCCAGGTGTTGTGTATGAAATCGTTTATATTCTCTCTTTTTTTTCTTTCATAATGCGATTCGATGCGCTTGGTTCGTTAATCTTGTTAGAAAGGTAAAATCTAGTGGATTTACAAATGGGTGGGATTCTTTTCTATCAGCCAGTTCTACAGGGGAAAGGAGAGAGGGAGGGGGGGTTAGACGATCCGATGGGTGGGGCGTTTATGAACGTAGAACAAAGGTTATAGAGGTGATATAAAGTGTTAAGAATTGTTTATTATCTTTTTCCCGTTTTCCTTTAAATATTATATATCTGGCAAAAAATGTATATGTGAATGTGGTTTCTAACCAATTTGCACCGGCCGCCCTCGTTTGCTAGGCAAACTTTGAGTAGGAAAGATAACAGTTTAGAAAGATATATAGGCTTAAGAATGTAAAATTTTGTTTTTATTTCAGGGGTGAATTGCCGGGAGACTTATACAGCAATATTGGGTGCTGAACTAATATTAGAACCACCTAAAGACCTTTATCATCAGAACTTCGTAGTCTGGCATGAAAGAGGCGAAGTTAAAAGTGTGCTTTTTATCGTCCGAAATGGAGGAATCACTAACGGACCTCAAATCGACGATAGAATAACTTTATCCATATCTAGTCAAAAGGTCACACTTTCACTAAAGAGCATCAAAGAAAGCGACACTGGTCTATATAGATTTGAATTACTATCAGAACCGGATAAGAGGATAGAATTCTACGTTAAAGTTCAACATTCAACTGGTAAGTAAATTAATATTTTATTTCAATGTTCTCAACTCTCCCCAATACCCGCATTTCAAATTCGTTTATCCTTTCTTGAAAGAACTCTTAGTTGAATAAGTTTGTAGATAAAATTCAATCTTTTGGCTCCATTCAGTTTTTTCATACTTACAACTATAGGATATAATCGAAGTACCCTCATTGGCGGTTTTTTAATAGAAAATATTTCTCTTATCAAAAAGAAGGGAGGAGTTGAGAGTATATCGGGCACCGATATTCGATATCCTACGTGTATTCAAGTTGCCGTTCTCTCTTGAGCAGATGTTTCGTGCATCAGCTTCCGGTGAATTAGAATATGAGGGGAGAAGGAAAGGGGGGAGGGTGAAGGGTAGGGGGTAGGGCGGTATTGATAAAAGGCTAGAGTAAAAGTTTTAGTTTTTTTACCCTGTTGCCAGCTCTAAAATCCCAAATGAATTCTTTCTTATATAAAACAACCAAAATAGAAATTGATAGGAGTGCTTTAGAAAAATAACCCAAAAACAACTCCCCTTACCCTTCGGCGGGCCGAATAGATCTTTTGTTTGAACAGCCAACAAAGCTATTTGAACGACGTAATTGTGGAATGCGAAAAAGCTTGAACTGGCTATGAGGCGTAGGAGGATAAACATACAATTAGCACCCAAGATATCTGTTATCCGGGTATATGGCATTTTATCACTCCCTGGGGAGTATGAATGGTCCCTGATCGGGTAACATTTTAATGCCCGCTGGCGCCCTTTCATACCTTCATTTTAGAAGGACGCAATAATGCAAATATTATGCGGGTATTCTCTTTTCATGCTCATCACGTAGTCATTTTTCTGTTAAATGAAAATGCAATCTAAAGAATACATTCAAATTATCATGCTTTTTGTTGTGTTCAACAGCTAGTCCTACATTACCACGAACTGAAAGGTTGACAAGGACTACTAAAGGGAATCAGTATTTCCCTTCAACAACTTTATCTACCCCGCCATCAAACCCCGAATCCCCCAAGTTCAGTGACGAGATACAACTGACTTTGATCATCTGCTTGACAGTAATCGTGGTAACTATAGCCGTTGTTGTCACGGTAGTTTGCGTATATAAGATGAAAGGAAAGGATAAAAAAGACTTGGAGTCGAATTGTCCGTCGCAACCACCTAGCCACCCGTCACCCCACTCCGAATATTATGCTTCTACGAGTACAAAATGTTCGAGCTGTTCGACTTACACATCCAGATCTGCAACTCCTCATTCATCACCTCAACAGGCTCAGGACGCTAACAGTTTCACCAGCTGTAGTCGTATTCAGCCCGATTATCCTATCCCTTTTCATGGTATGTAATTAAAACCGACGCTAATTGCAATCTAATACCATTTTTTATCTACTTATCTTTTTTATCGCAGGTGGTAATTCTTCGAAAATACCCATACCAGAAGTTTTTAAATCGTCCTCCTCGAACGGTTTTCAGCCTATAACCGCTCCGTCTAATCAATCTCCTCATTCTCACGTTTAGACGTAAGACGACTCTGTATAAATAAACCAGAAAACTTGCTGAAAGACAAACTTGGAAAGAGAAAGAGAAGAAAAAGAAGACCTCTTCCTTTTACAAGTCACTCCACAAAAGACTTGTACTCACTCCATTTTACATCTTCTCCCTAATTCCTTTCTCTCTCTCTCTCTCTCTCTCTCTCTCTCTCTCCTTCTCTCCTTCTCTCATTGTATACTGCTCTTCCACTCAAAATTTATGGACAATCTCATTACAAAAACATTTTTGTTTCTTTAGTTTTCGAGGGAAAAAAAGCAACCAAAAAACTAGTCTCTCCTTTTGTTTTATTATTATTTTATTCGTTTGTATTAATTTTTTGTATTTAAAATTATAAAAACAAACAAAACATCTCTCTATCTATGTGGGAAAAACACAAAGGCGGATATAGAAAAGACAAAGATGATGAACAGATAAAAGAAGATTAGCTAACCAACTGATATTACTTACGGATAGGAATATTTTAATGATTGCCAAAAATCTTGTGATTTTTTTTTAAAAAACAAAGAAAAGAAAAGGGAAATCTCTCTCTCTCTCTCTCTCTTTAACGCAAACAAACAAACAAACAAACAAACGAAAGAAAGAAAAGAAAATGAATAATTTGTTTGCCATTTTTTTTAAAAAAAAAATGTTTTACCTGTTTATTTTTGTTCGTTTATTATTTTTTTGTTGGATGGAAAACTAGAAAAGAAGATATTACTTTGTTCTATTCAGTTTTTTTTTGTTGAATGTGTTCGTAGATACTCTCGTTCACACTAATTTCTTGCTGATTTATTACATATATATAGATATATATATATATAAACAATGAATCTATAAATATGAATAACGTAATAGTTATTTTATATATAATCTAAATTCTTTCATTTCCTCAATGTTATATATATATATAGAATATATTATATATGCAAATAGATTTTATGCATATATTAATATATTTATATATATGGAAAACTCTTGCAACGTTTGATCTCACCGATTGTGTGTATATATATATATTTATACTTAAAAAATGAATAAAAAAGACTTAAAATAAAGAAAATAACAAGGAGAATTTAATAGATTCTTTGGATTGTTTAATCCTCAAAGGATTTTTGTTTAAAGGTATTACTCAATAGTTGTTTTTATTACTTAATTCCTTTGAAGCATTGTTAGTCACGTGTAATCGGATGCGAAAGAAAAAACTTTTCGTCGCTCTTTAGGCCTATAATTGCTAGGGATTTAGTCTAGTACAAGAAAGCTAGAGAGTTGTAGAGTAAGTAAAAGAGAGAGAGAGAGAGAGAGAAAGAGAGCAAAGTGGGCGGCGTGTTTTTAGGAGTGCCACGAATAGTTTTCCTAACCGCATTTTTTTTTAACTTTGTCCTTCTGCTTATCTAAACGTTTTTATCTTGTTGACACTACGATTTTTTTGCTCTGTTTAAGTATGTTTAATAATAGCTCATTTCATACTTTAATAATCTCATAAATGTTTGTGCATTTTCAATAGAAATGGTCTTAATTAAGAGATTTCTTCTTCTTTTACATTAAGCCTAGTTAAGGTCAGTTACGTCTTTAAAACCTACTCGACATTTTGAAGAGAGACTGCTCTCCGTGTGGGGGTTAGGTTTTTTAAGCTTTATTTTTTATTTTTTTTAAAGATTTTGAACTTTTACAACTAGAAAAGTTTTGAAGAGGAAATTGTTCTTCAGACTAGAACCTAATATCCAGCTGACAAAATTAATCAAGCGAACGAAGACTTAGTAATATGGGAAGATAGGGTACTCTTTAGAAGAAAAAAAAAAAGGGTTGTGAGTAATGTAAATAATAATAATAATAATAAAAAAGAACCCGCTAAGACGCTAACCTGTTGATTCGGACGTGCTAATAAAGTTTATTTTCTGATACCAGGGTACTACGGCAATCTTATTTATTTGGGTTAAATTTACAATAAACTCACCCTGGGTGATTGAAGATGTATCCCTTCACTTTTTTCACCCTTTGCCTCCTTCCCCTTTTTCTTTCTAGTTTTTCCCCTCTCCCCTCCCTATTCCTATCTCTATATCTCTCTCTCTTACTCTTTCTTACCTAACCTTCTCTTTTCCACTCTCCGCCCTTTCCCCGCTTTCTTTCCATCCATAACATATCTATTAACAGAAGGCTATCAAATTATGTTGATATTTCAAGAATGATTCTGACTCTATTTAATCAAATTTTATCGCCTATTTATAATCAGAAAGTTACAAACTGCTCGGATACGAACGTCGGCCAAATTGCTAGAACCTGCCTACTGGAATTAATAAATATCCAGGATACGGATAGTCGAACTCATTATCGTTGAAAGAAAGAGGAAGGGAGAAAAGGGGGCGGTAAAAAACAGGGCGAAAAGAATTGAGGGTAAATAGGGGTAAATAGACGTAAAGCTGAGGTGCTGGATTAAACCAAGTAAGAGAGAGAAAAAAAGAAAATAAAAAACTTTTACCACGCCCAAAACTATTCAGTAGATGGCGCTCTATTTATTTAAAAAAAAAATCCGAAAAAAGGTGGAGAGATAAACATCTCTGAGTACCCCTGGTTCAACCCCTTTCTATTCAAACTTAAGACAGTTTTACAAATCGCCTAAAAGATTTTCATTCTTGATTCTTCTATTCAGTAATTACTCTGAAAATAAAAGAGATTCTTATCAGTTATAAAAATAAAACGATAGTGATTTGATTTGATTTTTTTTAACCTTTTCTCAGTATTTTACCTTCCCGCCTTATTAAATGCAATAAAGATATTTGTCAAATTGAAATGGGAATATTCGACTGTCAGAAGAAAGAGAGAGAGAGAGAGAGAAAGAGAGAGATAAAGGGGAAAGAGTTTAAGAAATATTAGATAAAAAGTTTTTACGAGTAAATTATTACTTTTATATCCCTATTTATCTCTTTAGACTTTTTCATATCGTTTATACCATTTTTCCATTCATACTATAATTCAAAGTCACTTTATTTAGACCTAATTGGCGTTTGAGTGTTAGATTTATTAGAGTATTGGAGTCATTCAATAAATATATGCAATAATAGAGAAAAGGAAAGATATCTATATACTGTATATATAGATATATATATCTATATATTTTCCAACGATAGATGGAGTATTCGTCAACAGTTTTAAATTAGTTATATTACCCCTTGTAAAAAGTCTAATAACTAGTTGGTTATTGTTATTTTCAATAGATTATAAAATATACAAATAAAACTATTAAACTGACACCTGTATATATATATATATACTAATATATATATATATATATATATATATACAAAAAAGGCAAGTTGTGGAATCAATTGAATAGAATAAAAACGAATGGGTCAAGGAGAGAGAGGGAGAGAAAAAATACGATAATACTGAAAGGGAGGGAAGAAGAATAGATAAACTATAGGCCTACTTTTTTCAATTTTTAATCTTTATATTCTATTCTATTTGCAAAAATCTGTTTATATAAAAAACAAAATCATGAAAAAGTTACCTTCCATATGGTCTAAATAATACTCTCTCAAAAAATACTATATATATATATCTATATACTGTATATTTATATATCGTAGTTACACATAGAGGATTTAAATTAAGCCTATTATTAAACTTTTAATAGAAAGCTTGATGAGTTATTGTACGACATATATAAGTTTATTAAAGGAATAAATAGGCCTTCGAAAATAATGTTTATTTTAAAATTGTATGTCCACTAATTGTATATACTGTCTACATATATATATACAAATATACTGTATAGTGTTTTGTTTTTTCTTCTGCTTTCGTTATTGTTATTTCTAAATAATGGGAAATTATAAAAGAAGGATTAAGGATTACGTAATAAAGGTTATTTTGTCCTGAATACTATTTATTTTCTTGCTGTATAGACTTTATAGCATAATGTAGTTGATAATATTTTTGTCTAATCCTTATGTTTCGCTTATGTACGATTGGGAAAAAAGTCAAATACAAGTTAAAACTATAAAAGTTGACGAAGTAAGAGAGAGAGAGGGAGAGAGAGAGAGGGAAAGGGTGTGAGAGAGATATGGAAAGATAGAGAAAGATTGTTGCAGAAATGTGATATATTATATAAGATATCATAATAAATGTTACAAATATATATTTATATATTCATAAATAAAATACTTGATATCTTATATTTGATTCATATACATTTAAAAGTCTTTTATTTTGTTTCGCTAGATGGCGTTATTAGGCAACTTTTTCTTTTTTTTTTCTTTTTTTACAGACCCCCTTACACAATCGAACGTAACGGTGGAAGAGGCTTGTATATAATTATAGGAGAACAACGACACCTTTATTGTCTCCTCCCCCTATCCTTAAATCCACCCACATCTTACACTTTTCATACATATAAATTAGCTGGTTAAAAAGAAGTGTTACATGTCATACTTTCACCTCTTCTATCTTCCTTAGTGTAGGATTATGACATAATTGAGCCTACAACTATTATATTCTTTAGAGAGGAAGTAAAAAAAAAATATATATTGGAGTATCTTAGTGTATGTGCGTCTGCCTATCTATGTCCTAGTCTATCTATGCAGACTCGTTCTATATTTCTTTTTCTTTCCAATTTTTTCCCTTCCTTTCTCTCTCTCTCTCTCTCCATATATTTCTACTACGGGAGGAGAACAATTTTTGAATGAGATATATTTAATGCCCTTTCTAATTACTTTGGGAAAATGACTCGAGTAAATAGATAACAATCTTAGAAAAGCTCTACGTGAATTACATTTTCCCTTCTCTCTTATTCCCTCTTACCTCTCCCTATTGATATATTATATCGAACTATAGAAATGATTTAAATTGTGAATGCTGATTTCTTTCATAAGTTTAAAATCAATAATTCACCAGGGCAATTAATTTCTCATTAATATCGTATATTATCACTTCAATTCCCTAGGCTGGATATTGAAAAAACTATTATTATTGCCTCTTTTTCTTTCTCCCTCTCTCCCTCCCTCTATCTTTCTTTTTTTCTGTCTCTCTTCCCTTCTCGTTTTTCCATACAAGGGCGCCCTCCCCTCCCTTATACGTTTCCACTTTATATGCTAAGTAGATAATCTATAAATAGCTTTGTTAATAGCTTCAAAAAAAAAAGAAGCTAATTATTCTCACATCGATTTTGGTTTATTGAAAAACGAAACTTGAATTTACAATGTTTTAAAAGCTTTTTTAGATAAAAAGTAAAGATTTTTTATCGTTAATTAAACTTTTATCCAATTAGTAATTAAGTGAAATAATCTATTTATATATATAAAAACTATGCAGCTCTAGTACTATACTGTATATTGATATTTAATTAATGAAAATGAATTGTTAATTACTAATCCCTCAACATGAAGAACATTTACCATAACTAATCGTTTAAAATCACTCTTTCAAGCGGGAAATACATTTATTAGTCTGAAAGCTTATTTTTAGTTTCGGTTTGGTTAAAAAGGGCAATTTTCAATATGAATATTTTATTTAATATTCTTAAAATTATATGAAATATATTTAATTAACCTATTATCGTTCATTACTTGTAAAAAAATATTATATTTTTTCTTCCTTTTCTCTTAAATATTTGATTAAAAAATATATTATTGCATAGAAATGAAAGGAAAATGAGATGAAATACATTTGAAATAGCTTGACAATAGCGTTATTAGACATCAATTATCTTTCGTTCTGCGCGTCACTCAAGCGAATTAAATCTTGTGGGATAAATATCCTTCAGTTTGTATTCTTTACCGAGCATTAGAAAGAGGGTTTGCTGTTCACATTAAAAATTCTAGATCAGGAAGGTTAAAGAAAAGTTTTGTCTATTATCATAGATTGCATGCCGGGAGAGAGAGGAGGGGGAATTCTATATACTAATATATAATATATTTTCGAAAAAGAGAAAGAATTTAACAAAGCTCTTTACATAAGAAGAGAAAGGATAGTATAATTATCTTTTAATTAATAATACAAGTAATATAGTAAATCTGTGTTATTGATCTTTCTAATATGTTTATACGACATAATCGTGTTTAAATATATGGTATACTGTATATCCTATCAACCTAATTCTATTAAAATGACAACTAGGCTTACCAACACCCTTTTATATAGAAAATGTGTCTATTCAAGCACTCTTCGCGGTAACTTTACGAAATATTCTTCCTTTTCTATATCGTTAAAGCTACTGTTTATGATGAAAGAAATAACTACTTTATTAGTATTTTAATAAGACAAAACCAAGATAAATATGTCGCAAAGTTTGGGATACGAAGAAAGGGATATTAACAATAGGCTGGCTCAAAATTTTCAAGATGGCAATTATTATGTAAGCTTATAATAGTATTATTTATAATATGACTATGTATCTATGTATAATTAATATTTTTTAATACCTATTCCTTTCTTCTTTTTCTTCTTCTTTTCCTTTCTTCTTTATCCTCTACTCTTCCTTTCTTATTTTCACTTTTTAAATACTTCGTTACTTTATTGCGGAAGTGAATTGGACTAAACAAAATTCTCTGTATAAGAAATAGATCCTTTTATAATAAATGTTCTTTCAGGAATGCCTAAACGACCTTCTTATTTTTACGAATCCATTCATTGATATCGAATTTAAAGAGGTAAAACTATTCCAAATCAATTGATTGACATAATAAATATTTACATTTTTTCATAAATTTATCCCTTGTTTCCTCTATTAGAATAATGATGATCGTTATTTGATTGGCGGCAATTTTGAACGTGAACCAGACCATATCAATCTTATTGTAGCAAGATCCTTAAAAACTCTATTGGAGAGCAAAGAGAATCAATCAATTGTTATTTCTGGGGAATCCGGCTCTGGCAAAGGCGAAATTTTTCAGAAAATAATCAATCAGTTAAACTATATTGCATCTAAGCAGGATTTTAGAAACATCCGTCAAACTAGAAATTTAAGGCAATTAATGTTAAAAGCTAATGAATTAGTTGATGTTTTTGGTACTGCTAAGACACCTAAGAATAAAAATTCCACTAGATTTACGAAAATGTTTAATGTTTTCGTCGATGGAGAAGGATTAATTAAGGGATCATTTCTGAATGTGTACCTTCTTGAAAAGTCACGATTGATCGAGAGGGAAGAGGGTCATTTTAACTTTCACATCTTCTATTGGATCCTGGCAGGATTAAGTGATGAGGAAAAAGAAAATTTTCACTTAGAAGAAATTAAAAACTATAGGTGAGGAAAATGTCTTTATCAATTGCAACAATAAGTATTACAGCTTTCTAATCCCCCCTTTTTTTCTAATTATTCCATTTCTAAAGGATTCTTCAAAATTTTGAAGATCAGCCTCAAACGTTAAGCACAGAGGAGGAGAAATTTCTTAAAGGCAAATTTAACCATTTAATAGAAACAATGAAAATCCTGAATTTGGACGATGATGTAAAGATATCTTGTCTCTTTTAATCCATATTAAATAATACTGCATTGCTCTACTGTACTTTTTTTTATATTCTTTCAGGATAAGGGAACAATCTTTGCGATGATCTCCGCCGTATTAAATCTGACAAATATTAAATTTGAAATGAAAAACAAAAATGGTAGCAGCGATTTAACGGTTTGCAATAATAAATACTTTAGGAATGCGGCCAATCTTTTAGGAATTTCAATAGCAATGCTTCGCAAAGTTCTCTTGGCTGATATTTCTCTCCATAATCCATCTCTATTTTTCAAAAATACATTAGAAATGGCCGAATATAGCAGAGACTCCTTAGCCAAAACAATATATTGCAGTCTATTTGATTGGATAGTTAATAGGGTAAATTCAGTTATGGCAATGGAAGAAGACTTAATAGAAAAGATTTCTGGGAAATTGACGGAAACTCGTCCAAATATGATTTCACTATTCAATTTACCTAGCAGAGATGGAAAAGGAGAAAAAAATGGATTTGAACAATTGATATGTAATTCTCTGAACGAAGAACTTCATTCGTTCTATACTGAAAGCCTTATAGAAGATAAGAAACGTCAATATGAAGAAGACAGAGAGATATATAATCCAAGTGAAAGAATTGTCGATGGCAAACTGAAAGCTTTACATTTGCTGCAAATGTTTTGGCTTATAGTGAATAACCATGATCAAGGATTGAAAGATGATTATGATCTTATTCGTCAAATGATCTCGAAAGCTAGTGCTTTTCCCCGTCAAAATTATTTTACAGTTAAAAGGCCAGTTAAAACGTCATTTACAATCTTACATCATTTTGGAGAGGTACTTTACGATGCGGAAGGATACCTCCTCAAAAACGTTGATTACAAATGTAGGACGATAAAGGGAATATTCGAAGAATCTAATAATCCCTTTATACAAGATATTTTTACAGTTCCTATTGAAGATACTGGTAATATCAAAATTGAGAATATACGTAGTATGAAAATGGAAGTTTCCAATACCGGTAAATTGTCTTTGGCACCAATGGGAAAAAGCATACTGAAATACTCAAGCGAGAATGATAATGATAACAATCTAACTATTGGCAATCAATTCAGTAATTCAATAGCAGAAATAATGAAACTGTTAAAAATTTCAAATCCATACTTTGTCAAATGTATAAAAACAAATGATACAGGCGAATCAGAGATGTATGATGAAGGAGTAGTAGATCGTCAATTGAAAGATAGTTTAATAAGGGATATTGATAAATTGTATCAACAGATATGTCCTATTAGCTTTAGCTTTATTAACTTTAGCAAAAGGTATCATCACATGGAAGAAGAGTTAGCTGAAAATTTTGAGAATTCTGGAAAAGATGAAAAAGCTTTCACAAAAGATTGTATGAGCTACTTAGAGCAAAGAGGAGAATTAGATAAAAACGACTACTGGTTAGGAAGGAAGAGAGTTTATTTGCAAACTTCTGCATATACAATTTTGGAGACCCTTTTGCACAGCTATGAAAGGAGAAATGGGCCATCGAGTAGAACTACGCACTTGATATCCAGAAGATTAACTAATCGTAAAACGACTGAACAGACAAGGTATGATCTCTTTTTTGCTTCGTATCTTCCGATTTAACGATCACATTACCATTTATTTTTAAACAGACTAATAGTTGCAAAGAAGCGTTCATCTTTTAGGAGGAGAACTAAGAGAGCAAGAAACGCGAGAAACATTGACAACAGAGATAGAATAGATGAAGAAACTGAATCAATGCTGGATAAATTGAATAATATAGCTGAGCCAACGTTAGCAAATACGTCAAAAGATGAATGTGAAGCGAAGAATGAAAAACTGTATGTTACATTATATAGTATATACATTATAACTTTTGTATCTATTTATATAGCCCATGGGACAAAGCGGACATAATACAGTCTGAACGAACCTCAGCTAGTGAAAACTTTAATATTGCGCTAAAAGGACTCAAAGTAGTTATGTATGTTCTTTTATTTATTTGTACATTAGGTGGAATTATCTGGAGCAGTCTGGGATTACTATGGATGACTTCCAATTTGAATAAAAACTTAAAACTCATAAATGACTCTATTGCCTCTGACGAAGCTAAAATTGAATACGAAAGAACTTGGTCTCAGCTGCTATTATTCTTATGCATTCCTCCATTTTTTTCTGGCTTAATAAGCTTCGCATTTTTTCTTTTTGGAGATAAGAGCAGACCGAAAATTAAAGTTTTACTTTTCCTTGTCTGTTTGGAACTGTTGGATGCTGTTGGTCAAGTTCTGTTAGCAACTAGGATACTACCAATCTTTAGCAGTTTATCTGGTATAGGACTTTTATATTCGGTTTCACTTTTTCCATCCTTTCTAAAAATTTTACCGATTCTGAAATGCAGCAAAAACTCTCAATCGCCTCAATTACATAATGATGGTGATAATAACAGAGTTAATTTACGTGTTAAAATTTATAAGGCTTTTGACATATTGGCATTTATGGGACAATTACTATGCACTATTTTTCCATTGATATCTATTGGTCTACAATTAGATTTCGCTGTGGATGCAGACAATCTAGCTAATATATGGATGCCTTTGGTGTCACTACTATTTTGTTCTTTTAAAATATGGGAGAACTTTGTAGATTTTTTTGACCCTCTACGTGGTGCTCTTATAATTAAAAGAAATATCTCCAATATGGTGTTATGTCTTTGCCACATTACTTTTGTGATTTCTTTTGGGATCTTGTTTGAATTTACGGGACCTGGCATTGTAAAATCCTTCAGCTTCCATCCTTTCGCTGATACGAAGACGTACGTTGAAATATTTTGGACACCTGCAATATCAATGGGTATTGGAGCAGCTCTAGCTTATTATACAGGATCTTTGGCCATTAAGACGAAAATGCAATACGTCTCTTATTCGGTACCTGTAACTATAGCTACTCCGTTACTCGTTGTATTTGTAATTCTGCAAACCAATGGATACATTCCTGCTATATCAAGCGGTTCATTCGAAATCAAACTTACAAACTTCGACATGACAGGCTTGCAGACTGCTCTTGTTATCATATTCATTTTGGTGGCATGGATATCAACATTATGGATTGGACGTCACATTTGGCATAAAAACACGGCACCTCTAGCGAAAAGGGAAGATATATTTGCTCTGCCGCTCTACAATATGATTACAATCAACTCTAACCTAATACTTAACAAGAGAAGAGAAGATCATCATAAATTAGATAAACTTAAAAAGAACGCAAACGAAAAAGAAAAAAATCCAACAGCAGAAGAAGAAGAACATTTTGCTGGAATAGATCAGAATAAAAGACGAAGATTTTTGAGTGCTACAGATGAGCTTCCACAACTCAATGAAGAACAAGCTCAGCAGCCAGGACAGCGGGTGAAAAAAGTGTATGCTTGTGCAACTATGTGGCACGAAAATAGGAATGAAATGATGCAAATAATGAAATCTGTGTTTAGGATGGACAAGTATCTCAGTATAAAAAGAGAGGAAGCATGTAAGAAGAGAAGGCAAAATCAACAAGGGACTTCTAAGCCTAAGAAAACTTCTTCAGAAGAGGAAGCAAACCCAAAAAGTAGTTTCTATGAATTTGAAAGTCAGTAGAACATGCTTTAAGTAAGATTCTATCATTTCTAATATTTTAATCATTATTTAGCTCACATATTATTCGACGATGCCATGAAAAAGACAGATGATGGAAAAATTGACTTCAATGAACACGTGGTAAGACTTATGGATGTTATGAAGGAAGCCCAAAATTCTGTTTGTGAGACGAGTGTTCCTTTAGAACCTCCCAAAAGAATTGAAACACCTTACGGAGGTCGATTGGTTTATAAACTTATTGGAAAAACAATGATTTATGTCCACTTAAAGGATAGAGATAAAATAAGGCGAAAGAAACGTTGGTCGCAAGTTATGTATATGTATTATCTACTATGTTTCAAAATCTGTGGATTAAAAAATGACGAAGATACGGCTAGAGTGGAAAATGATTATGAAGAGTCCAAAGGAAGACAGAATTGGAGAGATATGAGATTGCCAAGTGAAATGACTGCGGAACAAAAAGATGAAGCAGAACAAACTTTTATATTGGCTTTAGACGGAGATGTAGACTTTAAACCCGAAGCCGTTACATTACTGGTAAATAGAATGACGAAGAATGAAAAAACTGGTGCAGCCTGTGGGCGTATACATCCCATTGGAAGTGGTCCGATGACCTGGTATCAAATATTCGAGTATGCTATTGGTCATTGGTTTCAAAAGTCAACAGAGCATGTTCTAGGTAGTGTTCTTTGTTCTCCTGGCTGTTTCTCTTTATTTAGAGGATCAAGTCTGCTATCTAACAATGTGCTTAGAAAGTACGCATCCGTAGCCGAAGAACCAGTACATCACATTCAGTGGGATCAAGGAGAAGATAGATGGCTCTGTACATTGCTTATTCAAGCAGGATTCCGAGTAGATTACACAGCTGCCTCTGATGCATTAACTTTCTGTCCCGAAAGTTTCAAGGAATTCTTTCTCCAGAGAAGACGCTGGATGCCTTCAACATTGGCTAATATTTTTGATCTTTTATCCGATTCTCAAAGTGTAAGGGCGAATAATCAAAACATTAGCCCATTCTACATATTATACCAGTTCTTTTTAATGATATCGACTATATTAGGACCCTCGACAATATTATTAAGTATTGCAGCAGCTTTTACGACCGTATTTCCGAAATGGGACCTTTGGGTATGCTATGGAGTAGCTTTGGGCCCTGCAGTATTCTATATTGCTGTATGTTTCAAGTGTAAGAACGACACACAAATTCTTATCGGAGGACTTTTATCTACTCTCTATACAAGTATTATGCTTATTGTTCTGGTCTCAATTATACAATCAGCAACTAGATTGTCAGAAATCAACCCCTCATTAGTTTTTATAGTTGCGTTTGCGGTAGCTTTTATCTTTGCTGGCATTGTTCATCCTCAAGAGGTTTACTGTTTAGCGCATGGTATCTTATATTTCCTCACCATACCCTCTGGATATTTGATACTCGTTATATACTCCATGTGCAATCTACATGTGACTAGCTGGGGAACTAGAGAAAGCAAAACACCAGAGGTGAAAACAGGGACAGAAGATGTAAAGACTCAATCGAAGAAAAAGTTCTTTGGCATATTTTCAAGAGTATCAGTTCTAAATGATATTAAAGATATCATAAATCAACTATTTACCTCGAAAACTGCCGAAAATCAAAGTAAAATGATCGGCATTTTAAGTTCCATACATGCTGACATGAAATCTTTGTTAACTGACTTACCAAGACTGGTGAATTCCCGAGAAAAATTAGAAGCAGAGGAAGGTGAAGCAGCTGAAGTAGTTAAAGCTGGTGAAGCGGTTGAAGAAGACCAAACGAATATAGATACAAGTAAGAATAATCAGAAAAATGATACTGCAACACCAGTTGCAGGTCATTTGAAAAATAAATGGATCAATGTACGTAAAAACGAAAAGGAACTGTTGAACACAGAAGAGGAAATCTTTTGGACCAAGTTAATAGAAAAATATCTAAAGCCGTTGAATCCCACTAAAGAAGAATCGGAGAGGGTACGTAGTGAACTATTAGATTTAAGGAACCAAGTTGGATTCGGTATGTGGTTGGCAAATGGCTTATGGGTCCTATTTAATTATATGCTTCAAGCTGATACTAGTCTTAGACCCACACTTTGGGGAGGATATAAATTTCAACCAGCCGGCTTAGCATTTATGCTCTTTTTCGCCTTGGTTCTCATCCTACAACTATGCGGTATGATAAAACACAGATGGGGTACTTTTCTACAGCTTCTATCCATGACAAAACTGAGGGGAAATGGAAAGGCTGCCAAGAAAATATATAAAAAAGCTATAAAAGTTTACGCCGATTGTTATAGAGCAAATAATGAAAGTCATGCTATTGTCGATAATGCATCAGATCAAGATGAAGACGAGTTGGAAAGCAATGGTGAGCATTTAGAAGAAGAACATCAAAGGAACTTTAAAATGATTTACAGGCAAATGTCCAGCAAATATAGATACAGCAGAAGAATATATTAAATATTTTCCTAAAATGAAGAAACAATAGTACATGTGTAAATTGTTTATGTTGATCTATTATTCTTT
Source organism: Dimorphilus gyrociliatus (assembly GCA_904063045.1). Lineage (NCBI taxonomy): Eukaryota > Metazoa > Annelida > Polychaeta > Dinophilidae > Dimorphilus > Dimorphilus gyrociliatus. The sequence goes on along the minus strand of CAJFCJ010000014.1, from coordinate 692,918 downwards.
TTCTAACCCTCTTAACGACACTTTCCTAATGGAGAAATATATATAAATGAATAATTAATTAGAAAGGGAGTTAAGCAAATTCAACATTGTACGTAATGCAAAAGATAAATAGACATAATACGTATGCAGTATCACAATCCATAAGTCTATATAATACATCAGGAGTAATACGTGAACGGCACGCAAATGGCTTGAAATTGACCTTTTATCGACTGCAACTCTGCAGCCGCATTCGTTTGCTAAGCACGTCCGTGGCGCTACTGATATTTTTCGCCCTTTTATTTACTACAAGATAACGAATCTATATCAATTTGTACTAACAATAGACGACTCTTTTTCTCATAAAAACTTCAAATAGGCCTATAATACATTTTCCCCCTCTTCTTTAAATTGTAAAGGGAACAGGCTCATACGCAAATATTCATCTAATCTGATTAACCGAAGCCAGAAGCGGAGATCGCCGCCGCTTTGATGATTAATTCATAGGCCTCAGAAAAAAAGTAGGAAAGCTTGCTTTCTAATTAACCGTAAAATGCAATCAAACCAAGTACCATTTTTTTTATCAATTTTTTCATAGATAAAATATAAAGGTTACATAGTTTATCATTAAAACTATGTATATATTTGTATTTTGTCGTTGATGATTATACTTTATTATGACTAAATTTGCTTAACTAAATAAATAACCAGTCTATAGGCTATTAAACAACTATTTTCTCCTATCTTATCAATTTATCTAGAATATAATAGTTTCGAAAGCGCAAGTTGTCGTTAGCAATCCTTTATAAATTAAGATGAAATAATGAAAATTAATTCCTCCCTTGTCTCTTTCTCTTTCAATCTGTCTCCCTCTTTATTTCTTTTTCTTTCTTTCTTTCTTTCTTTCTTACCCTCCCTTTGCTCCCACCCTCTCAATCTCTTGCTCACTCTTTCGTTCCCCTCTGTCTATCTACAAATATGCATATATATATTTATTATTTTTGTTCCATTTTCTCATACTCTATATCATCCCCTACCTCACACCTCGCTCCCCCACCGCCATCGTCTCTGCCTAATTCACTCTCTCACTCATTCTCACACTCTTTCCGGTGTTTCGTTAGACAAAATCAATAAAAAATATAGAGAGCGTGTCGGAGAGAGAACGTGGAGGGTAAGGAGAGGAGTTCATTTATTCTATCGCCTATCCATCGTCGGCAAAATCCAGCAACGTTCGATCGATGACCAGGTGTCGCTTTAGTCACATCTCAAAAATTCGACGAGCAGACGAAATAGTGTACGCAATGCGCTATCAACGAAAATAATAAAACGATTGCAAGAACACTTGCATTTGGGTTATTTATATAAAATAATAATAGAACAGACGAGAGAGAACATTCTATTGTTGTGGAAATCTTCCGAAAAAAATTCCCGCCGTTCCATTCCTCCATTTTTGTTTTCTTTTCAAACGGACAAGATAGCCGGCAAGAATTTGAAAGAAATAAATTGGATATTTTTCAGCATGCCATCGCCTTATCGGACGCTAATCAGTTTAACAGTCATATTCCTCAGTTTTTTAGACGTTGAATCGAACGCAACGTCGAATTCTACTCAGAATTCAACAACCTCACCGGAAGCAAATTACTCAACAGCATCGACTCCGACTAAAGGAGACACATTGACAATGATTTCTTCTACCTCGCCTTCAACTGATTACGAAGTGCTAACGCAAAACTATCCTGATTTTATTTCATCTTTCGGTTTCATTATTGGTGCATCGTTGGGAGGAATGATTGTCCTTATTTCTATAATAATAGCATGCATCTGTTGGAAGTTGAATAGAAGAGGACCCAGGCAAAAAATTGGGAATGAACTAACGGATAACGAACACTTAAAAAGAACTGATAATTCATTTCCTCTGGCGTAAGTTTATACAATCAGGCTAAGGTCGTCATTGTGAAAACAGGCTGATAATGCCAAAGTTTTATGTAAAACTTAGCCGTAGGCTTACTTTTGTATAAAAATAGAAAAATATGTATAAGCTATATCATTTCGCTAAGATACAAAAACATAAAGTATATTTTATATTTATATAAATATCTATGATATATAAGCATTCTTTATTGACTCAATATACAATATATGCAGAACGTACATATGTACTTACACTATACATATTATTTATGTATTAATCCCTATGTTAAAGTTTAAGGTTTGATATTTATTGATTATTTAAGGCATATGCAGCATAGTTAACATTTTAGGTTATATTTATAAGCGTGAAATAATTCAGATACTTATTTTTGCACCAGCCATGAGTCATTAAGACAAGCGACTTATTCCTCCTAAATCAATTCAAAATATTATACTATTGGTTAATCGATTTTTAAATATTCTACAGTAACGAAAAACAAGTGGTGCTACTTAAGACATCCGACCTAATTCAACCTGCAGACAAGAAGGTATGTACTGCGAGGAATATTAGAAACGTTATATTGTATCCACTAGCTCCTACGCAAAAATTTACGGTTAACTGCCTTTATGAAAATGATTAAGTGCAATTTTGGCAAAGTCTATTCGCTCGACAAACAATCTAAATCAGACTAATCTAGGGCTGATTTCAGAGGGAGTTGTACGAAAAGATGAAAAATGAGTCAGAGGAGGATGAGGGCGTGCATAGCGTTGACGAAGAGGAGCTCTCAGTACTTCAACAGCATACACTTTTAAAAGCGGTAATTTTAATTTTATTTTCCCTATCCCACATCTATTTATCTGAATAACAACTAATCAACACAGCCCAGACGACCCAAACCGCCAACAGCCAGACGCTTACCGGCCAAGTATATGAGTTATTTCGAGAAGAATACGAGAGAATGCAATCAAATGAGAACGTCTAAATCGATGCCTGAATCAGCGAGGTTAAATGAAGACTCGTCTTCCTCAGACTATTTAAGCCGGTCTGATACTTTTGATTCTGAACTATTGCCAGAAAACTAAAAACCAAAACTTTTTTTGTTTAACCGATCTTCTTAGTGAGATGTACGCAAATGTTAACAGAGCTCAAGGAAAAACATGAACTATTATTTTCTTTCTACTCAAATGGAAATGAATTTTAATATTCCTTTTTATGTTCTTTCTTATAATCGTTATATTGTTGGTAGAATCATTCTACTACCGAAAAAAGATCTTAAACAAATAGAACAAGATCTTTTATTTATGCCACTTTTTATAAGTAAGCTACTGTTGTGTAATTCGTGTTCCTGTTGTTTGAGAATTTTTCATAATTCAAATACAAATTAAAAATAACAATACAGAATAATCGCACTTTCCCCTATCTAATCCAACACAAAATCCTTATCTTATTTCCATAAGATTTATGAATAAATAGAGTTCTCGACCCTAAAAGCAGACCTCTTAATAGTTTTAGTTTGCATAATATATTCTACAAGACACACCCGGAAGCTGTTATAAATATTGAAAAACGATATAGCAACAGGTCTGTATCGCAAAACCTCATATAACTTTTGTTTATATAACAAAAGGTGACTTAAATAAACAATTAATTATATACCCTAGCAATGTGATTAATTCCGTTACCGGGCGCAAGGTGGCAACACTAGCTTTATCTTGTGGACACCGTAATTTGTTTTGGTATTATATTTGACTGAGATTTGGTAACATCTAAACAATAATAATAATAATATAGTAATGTCCATTGCCAGCTCCTTATTTAACTCTGATGAATGGCGCATATCAACGCCAGATCTTCTACAGCAGGTAAGATCCATGGTTTAAACGTTCAAATTATTCGAATTTAAAGAAAATATACAAGAATTTATAAATGGGAATGTATGCGTCATTCAGATAGGTACTCTTATGTGGATGCAAAAAGGAGACGATGGAAAATGGCTAGCTGAAATAACAACTAAAGCAAGAATAGGTTATGAAGTTTACAAAAGAATTTCGAAGCAAGACACGATCGAAACCTATAGAGTATGCGAAATTACATATTCTGTTTCTAATTCAACTGTTCGTTAATATATTATCAATTTACAGACGGAATGCTATTTGGAAATTGCTAAGTTCATACAAGAAAATCCAAAAGCCAATAAAAAACAAGTAGAAGAAGTTGTTCTACGGGAAGTTGAAAAATTTAAGCAAAAAGTAGGAACTGTATGAGAGCAACTGCATGGAATATTTCCTTTTTCAAATATTTAATATTAACTACAGATTTTATAAGCTTTGCTTTATGCTTTTAGTGTATGGAAAATTAATGATAATTAATAGATAAACTGATTTTAAATAAATTTATATACGAAGAAACTCAAGAATACTCGTTAGACTGACCATCCTTAATCTAAAAATGTGATTTATCCTCTCCTTCTTCTTCTATAGTTTCAAGCATTGTCGTACTCTGAACAAAAAATGTGTCTATAGAGTTGCTATCCGATTCGCTGGGATTAGGCGAATAAAGGAGTGATGAATCAGTTGAAGAGCACCTTCTAGGGTATCTTTCATTAAAAGGTGAAGTTAAATCAGATTCACTTGTCCAAGTGGCTTTGTACTGTAGAGGTATCGGACTCTTTTGTCCTAGTTTCCAGATTTTTTGCAGTTTATCAGCATCGCTAGAACTTGATAGTAAATTCCTATCAATGTTTAATCTTTCACCATTTTTATTGAGTTTAGAGGTAGAACTACTATGAGAAAAGCTATGCAGCTTCTGGATAGTGTCTCCTCTAACCATGTTTTTGTTTTTATTTTTGAAAGTGTTTTACAGATATATTTTGAAATTTTAAAAGTTCACTTAAATTTAAATATTCTATAAATATAAAAAAGCGCCATCTTTCGACTTGACCAAAAACAAAAATAGAAAAGAACATACTATAGGCTTAAATGAACAACAGAGGTTTTCAATATTGCCAAATGTTTTCAATAAAAAATAATGTATTAAGAAGCATAAAAACAATTTAGCATATATATGGTTTATACAAACAGTTACGGAATAGGGAATAAGAAGGAAAAAGAGATCCTTTTGTATTATTAATATTTGCTAGGATTTCTTGCTCCTTTTTCATTCTAATTATCTTATTTGATATTCTTTTTCATTTTTAGCATATTGATTTTGTCACGCAATCCCCATAGGAATTTTAAACATAATTTTATGCCCTCACTAGGCGTATAAATCGTTCGGTAGGAATCAGCAATACCGCAAAGCGGGTATCGGGTCAGATTACAGGATAGTGCTGTTAGCTTGATGTATAGATTTGATTAAAATCTGCTTAAATAAGGTCTTAACTGGTCAGCTGTGACCGTAAAGACATCTGCTTTCCCAGAAATTTTATTATTGAAAAGAAGATTAAATTTCATGGTTTTTGTTTAAAGGAAATCTTAGGCCTAAAGAGCACCTCAATGTCTATAATTTTGATCTTCAGATGGCGCTAGCGCATGTATGATGATTAACGACCGATGTAAACTGAACGGTGATTGGATATCGCCTTAATATTGACCGCCATTTTGTGTAGTAGACTAGCCGTCGAGTCTTGGCGGCTTTTTTCTTTAATTACGCCTTTGCAATGGATGAACAGAGATTTCAGAATAATTTAGCGTCTCCTCCATCTCACGGTAATGCTATCATGGGCGGCGGATATCAGATGCAATCGGATATGCACCATTCAGCCGGTGATCATTCAGAATCCCGTAAACAAGATATTGGAGAAATTCTCCAACAAATTATGAATATAACCGATCAGAGTTTGGATGAGGCACAAGCAAGGTTAGTTTCACTATTGAAAATTTTATACCATGCCGGAATGTTTTGACAAATGCGACGCGGTAGTTTGTCTAATTAATTTTTGTTTGCGATGCGCGTTTGTCAAGAATATGGCTTGATTAATGTTGCGTTGTAACATATTTTGTCTACAGGAAACATACGCTCAATTGCCATCGAATGAAACCAGCTTTGTTTAGTGTATTGTGCGAAATCAAGGAAAAAACGGGTAGGTTTTTGACTGGTGACGCCCTTTTCGCTTCAATAGTTCTCAAATGTGTAAATTTATGAGCGCATTCTTTAGTACTAACACCGATAAGTCTTCTTTATAGAATATCACTTTCAATTTTTCAAGATGAGAAACACGTATACTTCGACATATATCACAAACGCGGTTACAAACATAGTTCCTACTGATAAGCTGTAATTGATAGGAAGGGTATCGCATTTCGGCGCTTTTTTTTCTCCGCATAGAACAAAAAAAGGCGGCGGCGTTTAAATTAAAAATCTTATTTAGTGGCGGGTGAGGGAGATTAATGGACGATGACGTAGCCTGAGGGCGAACGTAGTGATTGCGCTCGACGCTATTCTAAAGCAACGCGTCAACGCTACTTGTGTGACGCAAGATGCTTGACAGAATGAGGTCAAGCTGTGCAGGTGCAATATCGCTTCTCTTTAGCATCTCATAGAATGCTTAGAAGTCTCTAGCCGGTAGTTTGTCAGGAAATTTGCGTTAGCTGCCTTTTTTTTTCTTCGTCCTTTTTCTTCTCTCTATTGCAACGGCTGGTCGTTTCGGGGTCGTGACCTCGGACACCTTTAACCCAGCTGTTGCTAGGCAACGAAAAAAACCGCGTGTCTTGTCCGTTCTGATGATTACTTTTATAAATTTCCAATTTCTTTCTTCAATACAGTGCTAAGTATTCGCGGTAATCAGGATGATGAGCCTCAAGATCCACAATTAATGAGGCTTGACAATATGCTGATAGCCGAAGGGGTTGCTGGACCTGAAAAAGGAGGAGGTTCAACAGCCGCTTCAACGGCTTCCCAAGCTGCTAATTCTGGTGGGGAATCTGCTATAGAACATTCTGATTATAGAGCTAAATTGGCTCAAATTAGACAAATTTATCATACGGAACTCGAAAAATACGAACAAGTGAGTACGAAATTTAGAAAGTAATCGAATGAATAGGTGATAAGGGACATGGTACATTAATCTAAGCCTAATCCAAAATGCATGTTTGCTTAGGAACTGGACACGTCCCCTTTCTTAAACGAATTGTTTAATTTTCCTCAGCGTAATCCGTTCGATAAACTTAAGAATTCACTGTTTTCTTTTTTACTTATGACAGGCCTGTTCCGAATTCACAACTCACGTCATTAACTTATTAAGGGAACAAAGTCGAACGAGACCAATTGCGCAAAAAGAAATCGAGCGTATGGTTTCTATAATTCGACGAAAATTTGCCGCTATCGAAATGCAACTGAAGCAGAGTACATGTGAAGCCGTAATGATATTGAGATCCAGGTTCCTAGACGCAAGGTAAACTATCTTTATTATGATAAGCCATGTTATAATTAACTTTGTTCTAATTCTGTCAAATTTTTAATAAATAGGCGCAAGCGACGAAATTTTAGTAAACAAGCAACCGAAGTCTTAAACGAGTATTTCTATTCACATCTGAGTAACCCATATCCCAGTGAAGAAGCCAAAGAAGAATTAGCAAGAAAATGCCAAATAACTGTGTCACAGGTTCGTTGAATTTTATCGTCTTTAAAAGAGAATAAATGCGGATACAATTAACAAGTAAATAAACACTGAAATGTAACGTTTCATAGGTATCAAATTGGTTTGGCAACAAACGAATCAGATTTAAGAAGAATATCGGCAAAGGGCAAGAGGAGGCCAATATGTACGCCAGTAAATATGCCGTTCAAGCTGCCTCTGGAGGTACGACACCCAACACCAGCCCAAAACAGGAACCAGATGCACCTAATATGTCGCAAGCTTGCCAAGGCAACTATCAAGATGGACTTCTTTAAAAAAACTTTACCTTCTCTGCCGTATTGCAGCGAACAATCAAAATCTCACCTTTGTTTTATTTCTCTTATGTTTTGTTTTATTATTTTTTTTTGTCATTTATTTTTTTTCTTGCATGATCATCGAAAAAAAGAAGAATACGGAGCGTCGTTGCCAATTTAACTCATATATACATTAATATATATATATATATATATATATATGTGTTAGTATGTATATTTTATGTATATATATAGTTATATACAATTTTTTTTTGTATAACCAAAAAAATTCTTTTAATTATCTGCATGGTACAGTTTTTTTTATTTTCTACTAAAAAAAGCAAAAACAAACATATAAACAAAAAAAAAACCAGAAATGTAAATGTTATGTTATGTATCGTGTAAAAAAAAAAAAACAATTGAACTGTGCCGCTTTAACGTTTTACTTAAGGCTTAAGAAATTAAAATGTTAGCTGTTAACTTTGTAATAGACGTTTTAAGAACTGTACGTGTTTTAGTGTGCGTGCGTTTTACTTTACATGGCGTTTTTAAGAGAATTATACATATATATGTATATATATATGATATATATAATATATATATAATATACTATATATATATGGATAAAAATTTGGTGCTTTGCACGCATTGTTTATTTGTTTTTTTTTTTTTTAATACACGTGTAGTGTGCAAAAGACGAAAAATAATGATAATTAAGCCTATACATGAATTTATACTTATATACAGATCTTTCGATATATATCTATAAGATTTCTATATATTGCTGGCCAAAGACTATCACGATCGATATGCTCGTTGTTGTAATAGGAGCTAGTGGCTTTCTCGGTCAGCACGTTCTTGAGCTACTGCATAGTAGATGGACCGCTGAGGATGATGTTATTCGAGCTTTTGATCTGAAACCGTTCCGCAAACGGCTAGATTACGACGAACGACTTCGTATGGAAATAATTGTCGGTTCAGTATGTAGTTTCATTGATGTAAGAACAGCCGTCCAGGGAGCTGATGTTGTCTTCCACTTGGCTAGCGTCATTAGTTACGGAACGAGTCCGGATTATGAAGGTAATTAATCGTTTTCCAAATACTTGTCATAAAAAAAATAATGTACTTTGTTCGGACTTTGCTCGATAGCTATGCGTGGCGTGAATATCGAGGGCACGAAAAATGTTATCAACGCTTGCAAAGAGGCTGGAGTGAAAAAACTAATTTATACAAGTTCCATTAACGTTGTACTACATGATGGAGGCGACATCGTAGACGGAGACGAATCTTTGCCAACACCACCATCGTCTTTTATCTTCCCTGGTTATGGACACACAAAAAGTGAAGCGGAAAGACTCGTCTTAAATGCCAATGACAAATCTTTAAGGACTCTTTCCCTCAGGCTTACCCCTATGTACGGTGAGGGCGATTATCAGGTCATACCACAGGCAATTAAGCCCGTTTTGGGTTACGTTGTCCAGCCCTCAGTGCCAGAAGAGAGCAAGTGCCAGTATACATATGTAGGAAATGCGGCCTGGGCCCACCTGGTTGCCCACCAGAGTCTTGATAAGGACGGCGAAAAAGCCGCAGGGGAGGCGTACTTTGTCTTGGACGATACGCCGCTTTCAAACACTAATCGCTTCTTTCAGCACTTCATTCGCGAGATGTCGCTTCGAATTTGCCCCTTTCAAATTCCTATGGGAATTTTGTATGTTTTCACTTTATTTTTGCAATTAATTACATTGTGTTTTTCACCTTTCGTCCGAATTAATCTTACCCCATCACCTAATATGTTAAAAGCAATTAGCAGAGTGCTAACATTCACCGACAGAAAAGCCCAAAAAGTCCTTGGTTATAAACCTTTGTATACATTTGAAGAAAGTTTAAGACGTTCTGGTAAATACTATGCTGACAGTATACGATAAATAAAGTATAAATGATGAATATTGTTTATTTTTTTGTATTTTCGGTTTTGGCGCCAAAACTCTCTTGCGCATGCGCGTAAAAGTATGGCTGCCGAAGAGAATGAACCATTATTGAATGATCCTATCGAAAATTGTGAAATATTAGAGAATGGCGAAGAATTAAGGAGTTTATTCGAAGATGATAAAGTCCTGAAGTGTTTATCGAAAAATAAATTAATACACAACAAAGCATCAATAAGCAGCAGTGGAATAGTTTGCGTATTTGTTGTTGCATTCGATACAAAAGCCGGTCTGTATTCAATAAATGAACACAAGAATATTGTCCATTTAATAGATACCTTCTTATAAATAAAGGGAACATTATAGAATGGCAAGAACCTAATGATATTGATTTGAAAGGCATCGAATTTAAAGCATTGTGTAGCGGAGCTCATACCCTAAAGACAGACTTTGTTTACTTTCGACACGGTAATTTTTTCGGCTTAGCCTGTTTTGAAAAGTTATCTGTGTCTAATGAACTGGAACGTGGTGCTAGAATGAAAAGCGTTGGAATCCTATCAGCAAATTACAATTCACTATACGAACATTTACCATTTCTAACCGAGCAAGTTAGGTATGTTTATCAGTTGTCCTGAATTCTAGTGTTTACTGTACAAATCATCCATTTAAATGAATATATAAACTATGTATTATATTGTATATACATGAGAGAAAGAGGTAAAGGTATATGTCTTTAATTTCTTTCTCCCTCGCTCTCTCTGTCTCTTTTCCCTGTCTTCTTATTATTTTTTCTTCTCTTTTAATTCACATAATTGCTATAAATAGAATAAATAATAGACTCAATTATTTTTGTTTCTAGCTTCGCTCTTACTCTACCGTCTTCTTATGATGCTTTGGAAAAGTTCTATCACGAGAGGAAATGTGTAATAGAAAATGAGGAAATCAACGGTTTAGCTATAGAAGTGGTTAATTTATTAATTAATATATCTATGTAAATGTATTTATTTTTATTAACAAAGTATAATATACAGTATTTATATATTATAGATTTTTAATTTTAACAGCTGTAGGCACTTATATACTGTTCAGATATATATATATATATAGCATATATGTACATATTTATGTATAGTATGTTTAAAATGTGTACAAAAAAACAGGTTAGCCACCCGAGCAATTGTGTTGAAATGTTTATAAAATTCTTTGCTGAAAAACTATTTGTTATATGGAAATTTGCCTTATTACAAAAAAGAATACTTTTCTTTTCACCACCGCCAATTGGAGATGTTTGCTACAGAGGTTTACCTAATGAAAATATTCATATTTATCTGTATGCCTAAGAATTTTGTCTCGTTCTCTTTACTAACAGTTTATTGCACCTGCTGGTTGGCTAACTATAATTTAAATTATCAATTATCAACTATCGAGAGTAAACCACATTTTTTCGTCAATGTAGCCGATATAGATTCATTACAGAGCGAGATTTCTTATGTAGCTTGTATGGATTTTATTTTATATATATCACTTGTTTTAGTTTGTTTCTTCTTAGGTACTACTGAAAAGATATTTGAATTAAAGAGTGAATTATACGATTTATACGTTGACAATCAAAACATCAGAACAAGTTCTCATTCATTGTCTGACATTGCAAAACCAACTCCCGCAGATACTATGAGATTAAACCAGCTATATGAAGCTAGAAACGGATTGATTGATGAAAACCAAAGTGAAATGGACATATTCACTAAGTAAATATTCTTTGTTAATAGAATATTCTTTTTAACGAGCAATAAAATTATAATATATTTCAGTTTCTTCACTAAATGTAACAATAAGATACTCCATACATTACTAAACTTGGCTAATTCTGAAGAGAAAAGTATCACGGCTGACCATATTACCTCAATGGGCTTACATCCCCAGGGCGACCGTTCCTTTCTTATGGAATTAATTGAGACTTACGGAGTCGACGTGGTATTAATAGCCGATAATCCTTGTTGCCCAACTTAATGAGGCCAACGAGAAAGACGGTTTTTTTTTTGTCATTCTTTTATCATTTTTATCTTGTTCTAGTCGGATAAATGTCCTCTTGTTATCAATTAAAAACACAAAAAAAATGTTACCTTAAAATTTGATTACATTTTATTAAAATTACCAAAAGTTTATTGCTTATTGTTTATATATATATATATACTAAAATATATATTTATATAATATATTGTATATTTTATACATAAATATGAAAGATTAAAATTATCGTTTCATGCAGTTTTGCTTCAAGATTAGACATCTTACGTGAAAAATACAAAAATAAAGAAATACATTTAATTCCTTCACCTAACAGTAGAAATTTAGGTCTTAACAGGTTATACAAAATTATTAAAATATTAAGTCTTTTGACAAAAAATTGATGATATTCATATACATCACTATAACCTCATTTCCTACCGTTCTATAGACGGTAACTGATAATGGCCGTTTATAATATTCTTGGACGTTTGATTGCTCTGTTTTTATTAAACACAGATTAAAGATAAGATATATTATGAAAGAACAAAAAAAAATATTCTATTATATTTGCAAATTCATTCTTACTTGTTTAACTTTCTTTTGCTTAAAAAGTGTATTAATTCTGGGCAAAGGGTCTGTCGAGGATATTTCTTTTGCCTTTATCTTTGGATAAGAACCGGCTGTTGTATATGAACTTAGATGAAAAGTTGGTTTATAAGTAGAATGCATCACATTCATTTTTGGCAATTCATTAGCCATTCCATTATTACTAGATAAAACCATTCGGCGTTTATGTTTATCTTTTTTACGCTTTACTCCTTCCGATCGGAAAAAATTATTATTACGACGAGTAGCTGATGTAGGCCTAGGCGTCGTAGACGCATTATTAGAGATAACTTTTGTTTCTAACAATTTCACAGAATTGGCATGTTCTTCTTCCATTCGTCTCTCAGCTTTAGCTCTCCTTTCCTGTTCCCTGTTGAACATTGAAAGAAAGACATTTTTAAAACTAAATCCCATAATCAATATAAAAGTATATGTAGATACAATATAACTATAACCTAATTATTTAGGTTTTAATAGCTTTGAACTTGAATTATACTTAGAGAAGATTAAATATAACAAATAGCTGAGTGGAGTGGGTGTTTTCGTTCACTTTTTAAACACTTTTCTACAAATAAATTGATTTTTTTTAAATACGTCGGGACAATAGTTGTTTCATTTTATATTACGTCAGTATCGCGCTTATCTAAAACTGGATTTTTTTTTTTAACTATTAAAGTATCAAAGTTGAGCTATTATTTATTAGATTGAATATTGTATGTATTAGGTACGTTCATAAAAAAAAAGTTCATACATTTTGCTATTTCATTGTTAAAGGACAAAAAAGAGAAGACTTTCTTTTTTAAGCACAAAATATAAAACTAATCCCTTCTTTCAAGTAAAAAAAAAAGTAAATGACGTCGACGACGCTTACAATAACCTCGTGTTGACTATACAACGAATTTCCTTCAGTTTTCTAAGCCTATGTGCATTATATATGCGGGTATGTGGATACTGTATATATACTTTACCATTGTATTAGAGAAAAATTCTTATTAGAGAATAGAATAGAAATATATATATATCAATCAAAATACGTAAAATGCTCCACTTTTCTGATTTTCTATACTTCTATTTTTATAAGATAAACATTGATATGTAATATTTCTTGATTACAAAAGAAAGATTTCGGTTAATTACACATTTAAAACGCATAAAACTCCTTTTAATAAACTGTAGTGAATAATTTTTTCAACATTCTTTTCTCTTTTTTCCTTAGACAAACAAGAATATACTATTTATATGAAAATACTTACAAAATTAGACTTTTTCCTAGTTCAACAGGCGGTAGTTTAGCATTCGAACTCATAGTATTTAAACAGTTAATAGAGAGAGAAAATGTAGAGTAGAGACAGATAAGGTTTGAGAGAGAGACAGAGAGAGAGAGAGAGAGAGAGAGAGGGATAGGGAGAGATAGATCGAGAGAGCTAGAGATAGACAGGCAGACAGAAAAAAACCATACAATATCCGTGAAATTATCCAAAATAAATTCCAATTTTATATTATTCAGCACAAAATGAAAGGATTTTGTATTATCGTTCAATATTTTAATTTTTTTTATAGTTAATAATCTGTATGTTTTTCGAAGGAAATCAGAATTAAAAGTAATCTTACTGGTATCAATACATATATATATATACTGTATATAAGCAAAATTCAGGTGTATAGAATATTATATCCTTTTTTTTGTTAATAGATTAGCAAGAATTATAAAATCTCTCTATAAGCTTTTTGACTTGAACAACTTGAAAGAAAGAAGCAATTCTTTGAATCATTAATATAGATTTGAAAGTATTAGTAGATTCCTTTACGCTCGCATAGCAAACACATAGAACAGGCTTCTTCCTTTTCTTTATTGTGCTCTTTATACTGTATACAGCGTATATACTGTATATATTTTTTAAACTTTAATCATATTAGTATTAATATATGATTTGCTATGTAATATATAACATGTGGCCTGTACATAACCAATAGCCAACGGCCTTTTACCGGTTAATGATACAACGTGTACATTATTTCATTGATAAATAACTTGTAAAGAGTATAATACTTATACTCTTTACAAGTTAGTTATCAAAAGAAGAAGAGTAGGAGACAAGATATGAACAATGCACGTGGAAGATAGCGCAAACAAATGTTGACTTTTTATCGCTTATCGGCTTAAGATGAATCATAACAAATAAACTCTACTTGAAAAATTCTATAGCTAAAGAATTAAAAGTATTTGCCGTATTGGAATTACTGCTAAATCGATGAAATACCCAATTAGTTTCCTACTTTGAAACACGCAAAGTCCGTTTTAAAATATAGGTTAATACTAAGCGACTAATTTCCCTCCCTGTCTATCCTATAGAATAACAAACCTTAATTCCTTGAAATAGCTATGTTTCAGAGCCTGACGTGCTGTTAATCGTTCATCCGGATCGTAAGTGCACATTTTATAGATAAGATCTATGCAATCTCTAGGAGCGTGGGGCATTAATTTTTCTATTCCTGATCCTTTTTTTGGTGGAAAGTTAAAATTTATTCCACGAGTTTTACTGAAAAATTTTTTATTGAATGTCTTTTTTTTTTTTATTTTTTTTACTTTTCCATTAAAAATTAGACTTTAAAATAAATAGAATTTGTTTACTGACTTTTTTAATTTATCCAAAATGCTTGGATCCGGTGTTCCTATTATATCGTGAATTTTAGATATTTGATCCACTTCGTTAGAACCAGGAAAAAGTGGATACAAACTAAAAATAGATTAAATACAAATATGTATTTATATTTTGTTAAAAATAATTAGGTTAATTAATTCATGAATATTAATTAAGTTAAGTTATTTTAACTATTTGCAAAAATTAAAGATAAAAGCTTTTTACCACATTACTTCGAAAAGTACACATCCTACACTCCAAATATCCATTTTAAAACTATAGTATCCATCAGTTAAAAGACATTCAGGAGCCCTATACCACCTGGTAGATATATATTCGGTATAAGGAGCTCTTGAATGTATACTTCTGCATGATCCGAAATCGGCCAACTTTAAAACGTCGTCCTAAAATATTTCAAAGGAAACAATAACAACAATAATAACAAATATATAATCCTATTAACAATTAATCTAATTAGATCCATTTAATAAAAGGTCGCATGATAAATAATATACTACGAATAGTACTATTATTACACTATTATACAGTAAAAGTTTAACTTTTGTCGGTAGATGTCAGCAGAGTATAGAATAAATCTAATAATTATTGGTTTTCTTAAAATGTATTGTAGTTATTCATTGATATATTAATTGTTTAACGCACTTAAACTTCATTGATTGTTTTCCAAGATAAATATAATAAATAATACAAATATCTCTTTTTTTTTCTTACCTTTATTAGCACATTCTCCGGTTTAACGTCTCGATGAAAAATGCCATTTCTATACAGAAAGAAACGCGTATTTTAGTTAAAAAAAGCCTTAATTATAAGGTAATTATTTAATGTTTAAAGCATAAAAGCGGAAAAAAAAGCAGTTTAGATAAGAAAAATGAAGAGAAAGAAAGAAAGAAAGAGAAAGAGCGAGAGAAATAAACAAAAGTAAAAAAAAAAAATGCTAATTCATTCAAGAAAAGAGGTAAAAGAATGAAAAGAAAGAGGTAGTGTGACTTGTTTATTTGTTTGGGTGTGTGGAAGGAAAGAATGTGTGGTATAGAAGACATATATATATATATATATATTATATATATTAGTAATAAATAATAATAATATATTATTATTCCCCTCTATATATATATATATATATATATATATATATATAAATATGTATACAGTAATTAATGTTAAATCTTTCTTCTTTCCTTTACCTATGCATGTAATCTACAGCTTTGAGTAATTGAAATACAAGGCGTTTAGTTCTACTTTCTGCTAAATTATGTTTTCGTCCTGAAAAATGGAAATAACAAAGGAAAAGAAATATAGAGAATAGATAGATAGATGGATAGACAAAAAAATGGAAAATAATATAAATATGAACTATAGATATTATAGGCCTAAAATAGAAATATTTTCCCCGTTATTATAAGTAAAAGATGACAAGGAGCAAAAATTCGTTAAAGAGGGTTTATCTCAGTAAATAGCATCTTTTAGAGACTTTTCCCCTTAATTAGGGATACTAAGAGGATTCTCTCTGATGTTCTTTTTTTTATAGAGCACTATTGTCTAATAGTACAAACCGATGCATATAGTCGATTGCTCTTAATAGCTGATACATATGATTCCTTACTTTCTTCTCATCTAAATAGTGACGACGACCTGATAACACAATTTTATTGTTTTATGAAGAAATTTAACCGCTTAATGTTAATCTTTTATTATGAATAATTCCTCAAAATTTCTACGCATATCGGCTAATCTCTTCTAATCCGATTTCCGCTATTGGATATTAGCCAACAAATTTTCTCTCTCTCTCACTCTGCCTGTCTGTCTATTCCTCTTTACAAGCTTTATTTTGCTGCTGTTTTTTAAACAAAATGCTATAATTTCCGTTTCCTTACACCTGTAATATCACCCCCTCCCCCTCCTCATTTCCTACCCTTCTCTCTCAATCTCTTTCTTTCCCCCCCCCCTCTCTCTCTCTCTCTGTGTCTCTCTCAACCCCTCTGTTTTACTTTAGCACTCCTTCCTTTCCCATATGCTTTGAATAAACAATTCGTTTTTTTGTTCGAATTTAGAATGGCTTACAAAGTAATAGAATATTCGAAACACTCAAATATTAAGAATCATATAATCATGTTCAATAAATAATAATTATAAGAAAAAAAATATCACTTACCCCTAATTAATTCAAAAATATTCATATCCATTAATTCACATATAAGTATTAAAGATCCAGTTTGTTTTTCACTGTAGAGGCGTTTTTTTTTGTTAACGAATAGAGAGAGAAGATTTTATCAGACGTTGTTTGAAGTTATCCAATAAATGATTGGATTGACGGAGGATGGGGGAAGAAAAAAATAGGGAATTAATGAATTTAAAATGCATATCTACATTTATAAATAGCCAAGATCACATACAATATAACATCCTGTAATTTAAGTATATTAGAATGTTCACTTAATCTTCTCATCGCTTGGATTTCTCTTAATTGATTAACTTGTTCAAGGCTTTCGTATCTTTGCTTTAATTTTTTACATGCCCAGTAAGAGCCGTCTTCTATACATTGGCATTTGAACACTTCCGAAAATGTACCTTCACCTTTCTTTGATAGTAGCCGGTATCCTATTTTTGAAAAAAATCAGGATGAAAAAGGATGAGCTTGATAGTTCGAAACATAGGTTGATTGAAGAATAGGAGAACTAAGAATTGAGAATAAGAGAGAGAGAGAGAGAAACAATCGGAATGAAGAAGGGAGAAAAATGGAGAAAGACTGCCAAATAAGAGAGAAAAATAGATCGTACTTTGCTGGAATGTCTCGCCGGTAATTGTCATTTTTTTCATCTGATCTTCTATTAATTCCAATTACTTTTCAAAAGCATTCTGTAGAAGATTCGTTGTTAATTGAAAGCGTCAAAAAAATTGACGCCTATTATATTTAATATATCCGACTACAAGTAGGTATTTATCGAACTGAAATGGCCCTTACTGCTAAATGTCCCCTGGTTACTGTACACATAGTCTTTTTCATTAGCGGCTCGACTATTTAGAATCCTTTGACGAATCTTTTATACTACCTTTATAATTAATTCTAGTTCACGTAATACCCGTTACTTAGGTAACCATAGAACTATCGAGCGATGTAAGTTTCATGTAAAACTTGTTTACTGTTCTAGGCCTATTTTCATCTTACTGCAATGAAACCCCTGTTGGATTAACTCTTTACAATCTATTGGCCACCCTTTTAATCCTTTTCGTTCGAATACCTGTGATCGTATTCATATTCGATTGCCTAACGACGAGATAAATATACCATTCATCTAGTCACTTGCTTTTTGTCTTTTTGTTTTTCCCTCTTTATCGTTTTCTTTCGAAAAGAAGAAAGTTCTTGTTACATAAGCCTATGCTAGCCCAGATTGGAAGAATTCCAGCAATGTTTACGTTTTCCTGTAGAAAACTGTAATACTTTTTTGCGCCACTAAGCTAAAAGTAATGGCACTGCAAAGAGTCGATTTTCCTGAATTCTCCGTTCCGGAAGAAATTCTTAAGAGCCAGGAAGAGTTTCAAGAAAAGATGAAAAATATCTTTTCCGAAGACCTTATGAAATCAAACAGTTGCTGGGAAAAGCAAGGAGATAATTACATAATAAAAGTTGATCTTCCAGGCTACGATATATCAGAAGTATCTGTTAAATTAGAAGACAAAACATTGGTAATAGGTGCTTCCCACGAAAGCAAGGAAAATGGACACGCCGTCAAAAAAGAGTGCACGAGGACAGTGCCCCTTCCCGATGGAACTGATACGAAGACGATACAGGCTGAAATGCCAACCGAAGGCAATCTAAGGATAACTGTGAAAAGCGACGGAAGCAATCAACCAAAAAAGATCGAAAGACCAACAACTCTGAAAGGGATATCCGAAAATGGAATATATTCTAATTTACCAAGTGTCAAGGTTACACCAAATAGAAAGTAATAAACCCTAACCTCATTCTCAAACCCTACCTGCATATAAAATATACAGTACATATTAAAAAACTGTTTGAACTTTCATCTTGAACCATTTTAATAATCTGCATAATTATTATAATAACTCTGCTGAAGAGAGAGAAGGAACAAAGCATGTAGATAAATGAAAAAGTGAACAATATTTTGGTCCAATAAAGAGCTATATATAAATACAAATTAATCAATTCTCTCTTTATTTATATATATATATATACTCTCACTCATTTTCATTCTTGCTTGATTAATTCAAATGATAGGCAAAAAACACTTTAAAAGCATTCCATTGTTGTTATCATTACACAGACTTTGTACAACATAAAAACATAGGCGTACATTTATCGAATAGTTATGGGAAAGTGATATATTTCCTGTTTAAAAGGTAAATAATAACAAGAATGGAAGATAGAGGAAGACGGGAGTAAAATTTGTTTTCCATTTATTTTTAATGATTTTCACTATGAAAAGTGAAAATAATAAATAGATTATTACAACAGTATCTTTAAATCTAACAGATGTAGAACGTATATATAAGTATATAAATGAGAAAAGCTATCTATTTGTCAAAGTATCTTATAAGTAAATACTTGGCAAACTGCTTTGAATCAATTCAATGCATATGGAAACTCTGAATATTGTTGAAAAATCCGTCAAGGACGTAGAAGGTGAAAACAAATTAGGGATTAAATATCATGATTGGATAATTTGTACCTGTTCAATTATACAATTCGTAATTACTATGGGATTATTATTTAGTTATAGTGAAATTCTTATCTTTATTAATGAAGATTTTAAAACTAGTATGGCTCTGCTAGGTAAAAAGATTTCATATTTCAATTATTTATTCATGTATTAACCTTTTCTTTTGTTTATTAAAAACTTTATAAATGGAATATTATATAAAAAAAGAGTAATTTACGCTTGTTAATCGCAACTTTATAATCCATCTTATAGACTTTATAGGATCTTTAGCTACGGCTTGGCCTATGTTATTAGCTCCGGTTGCTTTTTGGGTTGATGATAAAATAGGAACTCCAAAAACTCTTCTAGTAGGCTTAACTGTATCAACAATTGGTTGTATAGGATCTATATTCGTTCCAAATGCTGGTGTTTTATTGTTAACTCATGGAATAATATTTGGAATTGGTGCCACATTTTTACTAAACCCACAATACTCTGCTCTAAATAGATATTTTCCATATTCTCATCCAAGAAACGTTTTGGCTACGAGTATCGTCACTTGTGCTTATCCTATAGGTAAAAAATACGATAATTAATCTTACTAATCTCCTAAAAATACATACCTTTGGTTGATCTTTTCAACTGTTTCTTCCCATACGCCTATCATTTCTATTAGAAGCCATTAGCGATTTCTTTCAATATAACTTTTCTTCTATCCTTCCTATATTTTTGTAAAGCTGTTAAACATGTATAAATACACAATCGAGTAATTCTAATATACGAAACAGCGGTGCTGAGTTTTAACCCACTGGTGTATTACATATTATCAAAAGTTGGTTGGAGATGGACGTTTCTCGTATTGGCTGTAATTCTTGTAACAGTTGTCTTGTTAACAACTATTCCGTTTATGAATCGTTTCTTCTGTTTGGAAGCTTACGAAGAGATTAAGGAAGAGGATGAAATTGAATTTGCACTCAGAACTAAAGTAATACTTGGTGGAATATGGCTATTTGCATCTATAACTAAATCTATGGCTTATTATACACCTAGTATGATTTTGGTTAAACATATGACGACTTTAGGTATAAGTCAATTAAAAGCTTCAAGGGGAATGATCTTAACTGCCGTTTTCGAGTTGATAACTCGTTTTGTAACATCAGCTTTGGGCGATCGAGCTAAAGGCAGATTTATACCTATATACGCCTTTTGCTGCGCATTTTTATGCATTATAACTGGTCTTTGGTCGTTGGTAACTACTTTTGCGGGAACTATGGTGTTCGGTGCTGTAAGCGGAGTAGCTGGAGGTCCAATATTAGCGGCCTTGCATAGTACAAGCAGAGAAGTGTTAAATGGGAAACATTTGACTGCAATGTTTAGTATAGTGAGAAGTGGTATTGGTATTGGAATTTTACTGGGACCTACTTTAGCAGGTTTGTTAAGCTTTACCAATAGAAGAAGGTATAAATGTGAAAACTAAAAATCAACATTCTTCTTCTATGAACAGGAGTTATCTTCGATTCAACATCCACCTACGTAAAAGCATTTTATCTGATTTCCGTTCTGTATCTTATAGCCACTTGCTTATACTTCACGCTCTATTATTTGAATAGAGCTAGGCCTAGGTTAATTTATCGATATGTTCAATAAATGAAATCATGATATTATAGTAAGAGCAATTTATTGAATAAGTTACACATTTTGCTTTTGACTTCAGTTGCCACCGCTCCCGGAGCCATCATCAGAGCTAGTTAAGAATAGCTCTAAATTATCGCAAAATGTTGATAGCGTAGCGTAGTGATCAGAAAGTGGATAGTGTTTTCTAGTTCTGGGATTTAGTAGCATATTTTCTTTGAAAATAACTTCATTTGATAATCTACAGCGATCAACGTTGACCAAAATGCAACCATCCACAATGTATGAATTCGATATATCATCCTTTGCCAGTTCGTTGTTAGCACAAAGTGTACATTTGCCAGCTTCTCTCACAATAATGTTTTCCAGGCCGCGATCTTCCATTATCTATTTGTCAATTTATATCAATTATTGTGGAACAATATAAAATTATTATACCTTATAAAGATCGGAGTAGTAAGGTTTAATTCCATTACTTGGCATGGCCGGACCGACATTGAAATTACCCAAAATATAAGTTTGTTTTGATTGAGAATACATGTTTACCAGTTGTTCTACTTCGCTTTCCTTTAAATCGTACCAATTGTTGAAATGCGTCTTTGCTGTTATTGAAAAGGTTAATATATTAATAGTTTAGCACGATATTTTTTGAGTTATGCTGTATAATTCACTTTAGATTTCAATACTTACTTTCACTATATACAGATGATCTTCCAGTTGTCATTTGAGTACATACAAATTTTTCACCAAAATTGTTTTTTGCCTCCAAAAAACCTCTTGCAATTAGCGAATCTTTAGTGAATATACCTCTTCTTTGACTATTTAAAGGTACATTGCTAAGCATAAGCAATCCATGATTAGCTTTAGTATCAATTGTTCTTGAAGAGCAAATTCCTCTTGGTCTTTTAATTTGTTTAAGGCATTCCATAATCCTATCTTTATTCACATTTTGCGGCATAATTTTAATACAAGCTTCAATTTGAAGAGTTGTACATTCTCTACAAGCCTCGTTTAAGTTCAAGTCAAAAGGATTACACTCGTTAACATAGCAAGAATGAAACTCTTCAGAATCTTTGCTGTTTAAGCAGTTGTTTTTTATGCATTTCAACAATCTATCTCCATCCTTCTCAGAGCATTTCGAATTTGGCAAGTCCAATTTTTCATTCAATAGACCACCTACATTGTGCACGAAAGAGTAACTAAAGGGAAATTTCCATTCAAGATCTTCAATCAAGGAAAAGAGATGTTCATCATTCCAGACTTCCTGTAAACATAATACATCAGCGTCAAGCCTCTTTAATGTCTGTACAGTCTTAAGAAAACGACTTCTTGTGTACAGTTCATCGGCTGTTAAGCGAGTATTAAACGACAGAAGTTTTAAAGGGCTAGCTTGGCAGTAGACAACAGTACACAGAATGACTAGCATAAGTTGAACCATTCTCATTTTTCCTTCAATCTTCCCAACGTAAAATTATCAAAAATTCGAACTAGAGTCAGTTATTTTAAAGGAAATTGATGAATTTTACAACTAATGCGACTTCAAAGATTAGAATATCAAACTCTTCTGTCTGCCTGCTACTTAGGATGAGTTTTTTTCTATTCTTATACTCAAAAGTGAGTTGTATCAGTACTACTCAATTTTTAATTGGTGACTGTGTACGTTCCTATATCTCATGATCCGTCTGGGTTAAGTAGGCCCAAACCTACTTCGGTATCGAACACAATAGTACCTTTAATTAGCATAAACACATGTATATATATATATATATATATATATATATATATATATATCAGATATTAACTAAACACTTAGTAACCCGACAGAGGCAAAGTTAGGTTTTCGTTATTATTTACAAGTCAAATGTATTCAAATCTGATGTAGTTAATTCTAATTATATCACATATTGTCCTATATTCGTCTGACGTGTTACATAAGTCTGCCACATCTATTTAAAGATTTGATTTATTAAAGTTATTCGTACATTTAATAAACGTTTATAACTTTAGAAAAATTCTAAATTTTAATCAATCAATCTCCCAGTTCTATGAGCATTATCACAACTTTTATTTCTTAGAATTCACTAATACCAACAAGACTGTCTATTTTTACAAAGTAGATGGTTGTTACCAAAGAAATTCTGTTATATAGTTACGTCTTCATGTTATAGTAATGCTATTTGTCGCTGTTTAAGTTTGGGAACATTGAAGTTTTTTCTTCCTGTAAAGATTGAGTTCAATTAGTCGGTCGTTGCATAAGTGTAATAGAGGTGACTTGTCCCTTTTTTTGGATTAAAGTTTGTTGATGTTTTGTCTCTCCTTTGTTCAGCTATTCTTTGCGATTGTACTAGTATATACAGTATATTAATAAGATAAAATGAAAACTGGTAATAAAAAGATATAATATTTCACTTGGAAATAGTATATTTGATGAAACTGCTAATAAAAATATGCAATAGCTAACCAAACTTTAAAAAAGAGAAGGCTAGTTTGTTAAAACATTATGAAACGAGTGTGAAACTTATTATAAAGTTTAATCTGATTTAATGCCTCTCTAAGTTACACTACAATCGTGAAATCTTCCCAGATGTTTTTGGGCGATAATACATTTAACAAGTAAGAGATAAGTCAGAGAAAAGGTCAAGAATGCATTACGCTTTGTACTTACAAAATATGACAAGACTTGGTTCCACATTCCGATTATTTAAAGGAAGTTTTATGAACAAATCATCATTAAAGCTTGGGCAATCAATAAGACGGCTCTCTTCGGAAGAGACGAAGAAAGCTTTGAAACCAAATGGAACTAAAAAGAATGCTCAACTTTCCAAATCCGACTTAAGTCGTTTATTTTCCTTAGCTAAACCCGAAAGAGCTAGATTAATTAGTAAGTGTTGAATAAATCAGTTATAAAGGAGGCCATTAACCTGTAAAACCTATCCAGGTGCTATCGGTCTGCTATTTATTTCGAGTGGAGTAACCTTAGCAGTACCATACGGAATTGGCAGAGTATTAGATATTATCTATACAACTCAAACAGAAGAAGAGAGACAGAAACGATTAAATGAATTTTGTGGATTATTATTAGGAATATTTATTATTGGTGCAGTTGGAAATATAGGTCGTTTCTACCTAATGCAGAGCTCAGGTTTAATGTTTTAAAATAATTATTTAATAATAATTTAATAATTTTTTTGCTGTTTGTTATTCAGCACAAAGAATCGCAAAGAGATTTAGAGAAAGGATATATTCAGCGATTGTTAATCAAAAAATGGAATTCTTTGATAAACGAAAAACGGGAGAATTAATTAATAGGTAAAAAATTATTGTATAATATCTATATAGGATTGTCTTAAAAATCCTTATTTTATCATATAATCTCTCCATAAAAGATTATCAGCTGATACTCAACTTGTTTCTTATTCCGTCACAATGAATATTTCGGATGGATTGAGGTCACTTTGTTCTATTGTTGGTGGAGTTGGTATGATGCTTTGGACTTCAGCTCAATTGTCTTTAGTTGGTTTAAGTATTGTTCCGGCCGTTGCTATTGGTTCTATTATGTATGGTAGATTTTTAAAAAAGATGACAAAAAAGGTTCAAGATGCTTTAGCGGAAAGTACGCACGTTGCTGAGGAGAGGTTGAGCAATATGATTACCGTTAAATCTTTTGCTAAAGAAAGTGACGAAGTTGTTCGATATTCCGATAAACTACAACAAGTCTTAAAATTACAATTGAAAGAAACTAGTATGAGCGCCGCATTTTGGGGATTTACCGGTTTATCCGGTAACGTAATTGTTTTATCAGTCTTCTATTACGGAGGGATAATGATGTCTACCTCATCTTTAACCATGGGAGATTTATCTTCTTTTCTGTTGTACGCTGCATACGTAGGAGTTGCATTGGGCGGTCTTTCAAGTTTCTATTCTGAATTAATGAGAGGTACTGGGGCAAGTCAACGATTATTTCAGTTGCTAGATTCTAAAGGAGAGAAAGAAACCGAAACTAAAAGTTCTCGCCCTGTTTTACTAGGAGATTTGAAATTTGAGAATGTCACCTTTCACTATTCTTCCAGACCGGATGCCAATGTCCTAAATAATATGAACTTGGTGCTAAGAGCAGGAATATCAACAGCTTTAGTAGGACCAAGTGGATGCGGTAAATCGTCAATTGTTGCTCTTCTTCTTAAACTTTACACTCCAGAATCTGGCTTAATCAATTTAAATGGTCATAATCTTTCTGACATGGATACGGATTATTTAAGAGAAAATATCAGTTACGTTCCACAAGAACCAACTCTCTTTTCAATGTCAGTTGAAGAAAATATTAAATATGGCAAACCTAATGCAACCGAAGAAGAAGTGAAAGAAGCCTTGGAAAATGCCTGTGCCTTGAATTTCGTTAATGCCTTTCCCGACGGTTTACAAACTTTAGTAGGTGAGCGAGGAGCTCAATTATCAGGAGGTCAAAAGCAAAGAATAGCCTTAGCCCGAGCTTTAATTAAAAAACCCGATATTTTAATACTGGATGAAGCCACTTCCGCTTTGGATACTCATTCAGAGCAGAGAGTACACGATAATCTTCGAAAAATTATGAAAAATAAGACAGTAATAACAATAGCTCATAGATTATCAACTATCAAACAGGCTGATAATATAGTCGTGTTAGAAAAAGGAAAGGTAGCTGAAGAGGGTAGCTTTCATGAACTTATAAGAAGTAATGGTCTATTCAAAGACTTGACTCAGAGGCAAATGAATAGAGAAACCCATACCAATTACGAAGATTAACAATTTCATAGTTCATTAGTTATGTGTTTTGAATGTAATAAAGAATGCTTTTTTGTTTAGTTAAGTAATAAGAATTCTATTCAAAATAAAGAAAAGATTTTAATATTCTAATAAGTTTATATCTTACACAGGAGTTAACGATAGAGTTTGCAAAAATCTCTCTCCCTCTCTATCTCTCTCTCTCTTAGGAGAGTTATTATAAAATGAAGTGAAACTGTTATATTCTTTAAGGTATAAAATTGTTAAATAAATGAGAATTTAGTACAAATTAAAATACTAAAAAAATCATGTTCTCAGAATCTTTTTTCTCCTATCGTATCATTGTTGTATCACTGTTTGAAATATTTCTTTTCTTCATTCTCCTCATTATAATATCATATATCGCTCATCAAAGCAAGGTCACCGACATAACAGAAACACACGCCTTTTTATGTTTTTATTATACAATTAGCATATATTAGTATACTAATAGGGACTTGCCATTCTCCTGTTTTCCACTGTGACTTTCTTAAAATTACGAATGGTCATACTGTACTACTCACACTGTTCATACGCGATCCTCATATTATTTATAGCCTTGCTTAAAAGTATTAGAAGATACTTTAATAACCTAATTACCTGTCCGTTTACACAATTATTTTATCTAGTCATAATGGGAAAATTAAAGAAACCTCCCTGGTAAGATTTTATATTTAAAGTGCTATTTAACTTAAAAATTTAAAGGAATGATTTGTTCATAGAGGAGAACTATTTGCAGTATTCGTTAATTACATTAATGAGAGGAGGATAGTAATGCTAAAATTCGTTTTTGAAAGCTCCGATTGGATGCATTATATTAAAAATGTTAATGAATAGAGAGAATATACTTATATATATACAGTATATATCTATGTAAGTATATAGGAAGAACTATTCACCAACAAGGCAGTATATCTCTTATAGATAGTTACTTTTAAACAGGTTAAATATGAATAATTCAAATTTTTCATACGAAGATGAAAAGATAGTTCTACCTTTACCAATTTTTATTAGAGTTCCTTTTGTTGCAATTATAAGTTTTCTTATTATTTTCTGCAATATTCTTGGCATTAATGTTTTGAGAATTACGAAACAAATTCCATATATTCCGAGAATTTGTCTCATCAATATGGGAGTTGCCGATTTATCTTGCGGTTTACTTTCAGTTGCACCATCGATTGTTTCAGCTGTTATTGAAAGATGGCCATACGGAATGATTTGGTGTCAGGTATCTGGAATTATCCATTCGTCGAGTGTGACTACTTCAATGTATACAGTAGTTCTCGTCTCTTTGGATAGATATTTCGCAATTGTTCATTCAATAAAGTAATTATTAACCTTTTTTTATATAAATGTCTAAGTATTCAATGATTTTTGAACAGATATCGTCAAATTGTTACTTTAAGAAGAATAAGAATAGCAATATTTGTAATGTGGTTTGTTCCCATTTCAAGCTTTTCGTTACCACTCTTTTTTTCTGAAAACTACGAATATTATTTATATCAGGATGCTCAATTTATGTGCCCTTGCCAAATTCGATATTTTTGGTTTTATGTACTAACTTTTCCTTATATGCCTCTTTTGAGTACGATATTAATGAGTTACGCAACTTTCAACATTATAAGAAAGCTGAAAGAAAACAAGATGCTAAGTGAAGATTTGAAAGAAAATAAGGCTAAAATGCAAAGAAATAATAAGGCTGTAAAACTTATATTGATATCAGGCGCAGCATTTGCAGTTGCTTTTCTGCCATTTTCGATCCTAGTATTTATTGATTTTGCGTCTAATCTAACCATTGAACATCCACCAATTGTAGACTTTATTGTCATGTGGTCAGCCAACGTAAACAGCTTTGTCAACGTTATTATATTCACTTGTGTTTATTCGTCGTTTAGACGAAATTCTATCAATCTCTTAATTCGTTTTTTCTGTTGCAATCGAATTACTCAAGGGAAGACTGACGCTACCGATGAACGCTTCTCTTCTAGCTACTCTAATTCCTCCAATTCGACTAGGACTGGGCAAAACAGACAAATGAAATATTAAGAATTTACTACCTGTTCTATAAGTGTCATGTGTCTCTTGTAATGTTAACCCATTCAATTCTGATTTAGGCATACTTACAATATTCCAAAAGAATGATTACGTCGAAGTATGACGAAGTATTCAATAGTTTCTATCGTATAGTTATTATTTATGTTATATTTCTATTTATGTGTCTAATCTCACTGATACTCCATGAAACATTGTCTTTAGACGTATTCACGGATAGGGTCTATCGGAGTAGTATTATATTAATGGTTGTATTAAAATCAACTTTTCTTATAATAAAACAAATTCAACCGTAAAAATGATAAAGTATTCTAACTACTGATTTTTTTCTTTTTTAATCTCATATTTACAATTCAAAGAATAAATTAAATAGATAAATATTACCCTTATACGGATATATCGATGCCTTCCGCTCAGAAAATTACTTTATGTAAACGTAACTGTTTTAAAGGATATATTCAGCAATTGCTATCTGTACTTTTAAGTAGTTTTTAAAAAGTACTGTAGTAGCGACTGCAACAATATTTACTCTCAATCTAAGAGAGAAGGCTCTAGTATACAGCTACAATAGTATTTTCTATGCCGACAGGTTAACTAGAGGTATATTTTTTGTCATGTGTAAACTATAGATGTCGTTGGAATCGTTAAAAAAGGCATTTTAAAGGCACCATGGCAAGGATGATAATCTTATCGAAATTGTAAGGGTAATTATAAAGATGGATGACTTTCTTCAATTTATCAATATCAGACCTCGAATGATTGAAGCTGTTGAAGCGGATGATGAAGTTGACTCTTGCTGTAATATGAACTATAGTTTTATTCATATTAAGTATTTTATGTCCTTCTTTATAGACATTAAATGTTTAGATTAGAAGGGAATTTCAATTCGGATAAGACGGAGGGATGTTCCTATAATTCAAGTGCTAGTACTTTTTTTCCATAAATCAGCTATTTTTGAAATTATTTATTTATAAATTTTTTTGAAAGAATACATAAATTTCTATTTAATATACTAATAATATTTATGTTTCTCTTTTCTTTCAATCACTCGATATTTCAATGTCATTAAAATTCAGTTTTTAAAGAATTTATTAGTTATGACTAATGCTAATATATTCTTTTTTTATATAATAGAGGTCAGCAGGTGCAATTACTTCATAATCATTTTTATGATCAAAAAAGATATGTTGTAAAGAATGGTTGTAAATATATGATATCGTATCTATTCAATAGATATTCAAGCTTCAACTTCTTGAATTGATTGCAACAGTGTTTGATCTTATCTAATAGAGAGAGATTTAGTATATAGTAGAACTGCAGCAATATTTTCTACTACAGGTATATTTAACATCGCCATGGAATAAATCATTTAGCTTATAGCGATGCAATAATAACGATAACAATCTATTAATCTGAAAGAGAAATGATGATCTCAAAAAACCAAATCAGGATCAAAAGAAAGCTATTCGAAGAGCAATTTCAAACAAAAACACTCTTATTCAAAGACCTACAGGAACTGGAAACACTCGGACAAGCGCTCAACTTATAAAAGAGTTATGGAATATCGTGGTGACATAGATTCTAAAAGTAAAATGATCATCATAAAAACAAAAGTACGTTGTTGTTCTGAACATTTCATCTATGTAGTAGAGTAGATTATTACCTAGAAATTCACCATGTGTTTCAATATTAACACGAAATGCTTTGACGGAAACGAATTAAAGTACAGTGAAAAAGGTGAAGAATTGGATTCTTTTGAAACTGTTAATGTGGCAATACGTCCATTGTGAACTTTTGGGGTATTTCAATAAGCCGTTGTCTAAATGCCTGTAATGATTAAAGCGCATGCGCTCATATACAGTATTAGTATGGTTTTATTTTAGTTTACGTTACGCTGCCGCTCATTATAAACTAAAAGGAACTTTTTACGAATGGTAAGCAAACTTATTTTATGTTTGCCTCTTAAAAATCTATATATAACTAGTTAGAATAAAAGGAAATTTTACTTTTAATTGTTGAAAGTGAGTTTTTTTATCGATGTTGCGTAATATACCTATATTAAGTTACGCAGTTGTATTCTATATATGCATTAATAAAAATGTAGCTTTTATTGAATCATTCTTTAAAATCCATTGGTTAGATAAATAAACAATCGAATATTTTCTACTGAAAAGAAATTGAATTTTTTTGTTCTGGTACAAAACGAAACTGCAAGAAACCTAAACTGTTTCCGCAGGATGAGAATATTTTATACACTTTGATGTAATTTTAAAACCGTCTAACTAATATTATTGATACTTTCCAAATATACTACTTAATCTGTAAAATTTCATTGTGAACACTTTCATTCGGTTCTGTCAAACCATTACACATATACTTTTGGTGTAAGCAACTGAAAGTCATGTCTGCATCGTTACAATCAACAAAAAAATCATTGTGTTTTTTGTGAATAAGCTAGGCCTCTTCAAGGAATATTTATATTTAAAAAGCTATTTTTGGTAATGAAACTTTGAGTGAAGGTTCAGTAAGAATCTCTATATGAATTCATGGAGTATGGAGAAACAATCAACTCCAAAAAAATACATCGGATATCCAAAAAGGTTAAGAAATAAGTTACACTAAAATTATTAATATGAGTGATCTATTTATGACTAAAAATACAAAGTGTATCAATTATCCCCATCTTACCTAATAAACTGTATAAAACTGCTTGGCTTATACTAAATACTTCAGAATAGCTTTAACAACGTAAATTCAAAGTTTATTTATCAATATTATCAATATTCTTATTAACTATTACTTAAGCGAGTAATCTGTTATAAGACGCCAATTTCTTTTTATTGACAGTTTCCAAAAAAATACGATATGCCCAATTATTCTCAGGAGATGTTCCTATATCGTCCGGAACTAGCACCCCATGCGCCTTTTCCATTTCATATTCCTCTTCTCACTACACAATTTAGTCCATCTCCAATGCCTTTTTTCAATGGGGGTGTCAGAAATATGACTCCTAGCGAACAACACATTCCACAATCATCTCTACTACCGGTTTGGAATCAACTACCTTCTATTGAACCATTCGAGAGAAAAGACAACCAGCTTGAAACTGATATCCTTGATACTACTGATAATTCAAATGGTTTATCAGACTTTCACTCAAATAACGAACCAACGATAATACATGATTCTGCAACGACTAATAAAATCTCAAATGCGGACACCATATGTATTCGAAAAAATCACGAAACCTTTGTAAGATCGGAACTTCCCATGAAATATTCAAGTGCAAACAATAAATTCAAGCCTACAGGGAGCAAAATTGTTACAGAATCACCACCAGATTTAAAATGGCTATGTAGCAAATGCTTTAAAAATGGACAAACATGTACAAGAGAACATCCATCGAAAACTTGTCATGTTTACAAGGAAAATGAATATCATTGGGATATTCAAAAAGTTGCTGTTTATCAAAAAAAGATTATCCGATGGCCTCCAAAACGATATCTTGAAGAATGTCGAAATCAACTTGGACAAAAGACTTGTCCTCTTGATGATAAATGCAAATTTGCACATTCAAAAGAAGAACTTCGAGTCTGGAAATGGATGCATAAACATAAATGTAAAGCGTTTGATCAACTTATCAAGAGTTGCAAGCCAATTCAGAGTAAACACTCTTCGGACAATGAAAGAGTAAATACAACAATCTCTAATAATAACTTACCTTCAAGAGGTTGGAATATCAGCGATAAAACAGGACTAATAAAGAAAGAATTTCCAGATTTACTATCTAGTAATCAAAAAAAAGCCTATAATTGTTTTCTATGTAATAATACTTGTAACTCGGAATCCCAGCTAAGACATCATTGCGATTCTCCAAAACATCGCTCCAAATCAAAGGACGATGAGAATTGGCGTTTTCGTAAACCGGATCCAGCTGAAAAGATGTCTGGATATAGTTTATGCGACAATCATTTCGATGGTAAAATATGTCAATATTCAAATCAACCTGAAGAATTGAATCTTTGTCCGAGAGCGCATAGTGAAGAAGAGTTAAATGAATGGAGAATTAGGAAGAGATGCGATAATGAAAGAGAGAAATTGTCAAAAGAGGAAATGTCTTATGTAAAACATCAAAAGTCGAATTCAAAAAATTTTGTTGAACATTTAAATTACGTTAGAATATCAAATAACAAAGACGAAAGGAAGATATCAACACTAGAAGAACATTATGAATGGTCAATCACTTTGGAGGTGACTCTTTACTTTACTCAAAACTAAGTATAAAATGCTTTATTTCAACAGTCGAAAAGGAAACTTCAATACGCTCTCCTCCTTTATGATTGTGGAAGGGCAAGTTTTTATATAGACTGTAAAGGAGAAAAGAAACACTTTTGTAAAGGATGTTCCCTTCAAATCTCAAATATGAATGGTAGGTCTAAAAACAACTGTTACTCCAATTACATAATTAAAAACTTATATTTCATTATAGATCGCTTTCAATATAATATTCTTTTGAAGTTTGAGAAATATCTATCTTATTCTTATTGCCAATCTTTAATTCTTCAATTCGTCGATGACAAAAAAGTAGCTGAAGTGAAATTTGCAGTTGACACACTAAATATCAAGCAATTAAATGATATTCAAACTAAACGTAATGATTATACCTTTACCTCATTGGATGCCGATCCTTGCAAGATTAATTTCTACGAGCATAGGCCTCTTAAACAGCCTGACTGGGAAATGAAAAATAATGACTTTGACATAAAAGATATATTTGATAAGAATTTTGAAAGTTTAACTCTAAAACGGAGAACTTACGAAGAATTTATGAAAAAAATGATATGGCTTGAAGAGAAATGGGCCTATAAACTGGTTGAGGAAAAGTTCAATGGAACATATGAAATAGAATTGAAGAGTAACTATGTTTTCCCAAATGGAGAAACTATATGGCCCTTTTTAAAGGGCGAACTTTTCGCTCAAATTTCACTGAAAAATATCTGTTCACCTGATACGAACGAGGGTTACCTTTTGATGAGATCTTGTGCTACTGCTCTTATTCAAACGGAGGATAAGTCCATTTATGAGGCAATTGTGGTAAAAAGTAGTGATTTTCAAATTCAATCTGAAGCTTTGACGAAAGATACCATTTTAGTAATTTTATCTAGAAAAATGGTAGAAGATTTGCATCTAAAATCAGAGCAGACTTTAAAAGGTCGTTTGCAATTTATTGTTGACTCGGAATCGTTTCGTTCTCATCTCTTCGCAGTGGAGAAAATTGTTGAATTCAAAGTTCATGACCGACTTTTTCCTAATACCAAAAATCTTTTGAATATAACTCGTCTACCAAAAATCGACTGGTCCAGATACGGATTTAAAGAGCCGAATACCCAACAACAAAAGGTTTTGGATAGAGTGATGTCACCGCCTCAGAGAGTAAATCCTCCACTGTTAGTCTACGGTCCTTTTGGCACGGGAAAAACTGACACACTTGCCAGAATAACTGAATATGCTTTAGAGAGCTGTGATTCTAGTAGAATTCTCATTTGCACTCATGTCAATGTTACTGCTGATATGTACATTGCAAAGTATTTTCATCAGAGACACAAGAAGATTTTACGAGTTGTTGATCCTCGTCGTTGGGTTTCAACCATAAATCAGCACAACAGAGAATACTGTTTGATGAATGATTCTCAACAGCATTTTAGACTTCCAAGCAGAGAAGAGGTTCGAAGTAATCGAATAATTATATGCACAACCGCAATATCTCTAGAACTCTATAAGTGAGTATTCATTGATTAGCAGCCGATGATTAATGTGAAGTTTATTCCTTATTATTATTATCAACAGGTTAGGATTACGTGGAGAATTTACTCACATTCTGATTGACGAAGCTGGACAAATTCTTGAATGTGAAGCAATCATGCCATTACTTCTTAGTACTGATCAAACAAAAGTCATTTTGGCTGGTGATCATATGCAAATGACTCTACCGGTGAGGTCACCTTTAACTAGAAGCAAACAGTTTCATGTCTCTCTGTTAGAGAGGCTTGCTCGTTATTATACGGCATCTAATCAAAGCGTAACTGAGAGAGAAAGATGTTGTATCCTTTTCAATGAAAATTACCGAAGCCGACCGGAAATCTTGCAATTCCTTTCACAAAATTTTTACAAAGATAAAGCAAACATAACGTCTGTTGGAGAATTTCCACATTCAAACAAACCTTGTTTGTACTTTTATCACGAAAACGGAAAGGAGGAGTTTGTAAATTTATCATATCAAAATATGGTAGAATTCAGTGCAACTTGTACAATTATCAAAGAACTCGTTGAAAAAGAAAACATTTTGTCCAGTAAAATATCTGTAATTGTATATTATAGAGAGCATATACAACTTTTAAGACGTTATTTGAGACGAATGCAGTATGGAGATGTAACGGTTCTAAGCACAGATGCTGTGCAAGGACAAGAATACGATATTATAATTATAAATACAGTAAGAACGAAGGAAACAGAAAGTGATGATGAACTGTTACTAGGCTTTCTCTCAGATCCAAATTTGGTTAATACAGCTCTATCAAGATCACGTGATCGTATTATCGTTATTGGCAATGCTACGAGTTTGATACAAATTGGAAAATGTCAGAATTTATGGAGAAATTATATACAGCATTGTTTATCCAAAAATACAGCATTTCATCGAAATATGACAAGCGAAGAATTCAAATCGCTTCTTCATAGAAGAGAAAGAAGTGACAGTTTCGAATGGGAGAGGAAGATTGACGGAGACGTTATTCTTGAAAAATTAGGTGAAATGGACACCAGACATTCTCACAGCTCCACCAATGTAAGAAATGCGCGTAAACAATGGACAAAAGTAGATATTGAACAACAGCGACCAAAAGGACGACGTTTGATTCATGAAAGTGACGTTGATGTTGAAATGACAGCCGAAGATGCAGATTCTATACGACAATCTCAAGATTGGAGAGTTTTCGAACGTTATCAAAGTAAAGAGTATCTTTCTCGGCTCTTAGAAGAGTCAGGGCATAGATATAAATTGTGTAAAATGTTTATAGTCACTGTAAACAACACGTGGGCCGAATATCAAGAAAACGGAATATACTACAAGGTTTCAATTGATGGTTTAAAACATAGAGGCAGATCTTTTCATAATGACACTGTTGTTGTGGAAATACTTAGCGATATAAATAAAACGGAAGATATGTTTGGTAAAGTAGTTGGTATCTGGGAGAGAGAGAAGGATCCACGTCGATCACTATTTGTATGTTGGCCAGATATAGTTCCAGGAATGGCTATTCCATTAGATCACTCGATGCCAAAATTCTCATTATTTTCGCCTAGAATGAAAGATCACAAGACACAAAGGAAAATGAACAGGATTTCGATATACAGAATGACTCGTGATGACCATATCGAGTATGTGAATGACGAAATAGTTGATGCAGCCGATCCTGACAAATACGTGTTTGTTGTGAGATATTTAAAATGGAAGACGACTTGTTTGCATCCTCTGGGAGTTGCTGTTAGAGCTATAAAAGTTGGTGATAACATTGAAACGATAGATAAAATACTGAGAATTGAACACAACGTTCCAAGTGAAACGCAATCGGCTGTGAAAAATATTGTGAAATCGTATGAAATGTATAAATATTCTCTTCCAGAAGAGGCGACGAGGAATAGAACAGATTTGACAAAAGAATATATTTTCACCATAGACCCTAAGGGATCTAGGGATCTCGACGACGCAATATCGTTCGAGGAAATAGGTGATGACAAATTACGAGTTGGAGTCCACATTGCCGACGTTGGATACTTTGTTAACAAAAACAATAGTGAAAGTCTATACAACTCTGCTTTACAAAGGGCAACATCTATGTATAGCAGAATAGGAGCGGTGACACACATGTTACCCGATGAATTGTCAAGCAATATCTGTTCTCTGCTACCTGGAGAGAAGCGATTAACTAAATCAGTATTTTTCACAATCACTTCAACCGGAGAAGTAGAGGACGAAGAAGATCCTTTTAATAGTTTTATTCAATCGAAAAAACAATTTACGTATGAAGAATTTCAAAAGATTCTCGATGGAGAAAACGACTTTTATATTAATTTCAACAAATTGAAGATATTTACCAAGAAAATGAGGATAAAGCGACTGGGGAACAATGCATTTTCAACGACAGATGAACGTGAGAATTGGTCCTCTGTCGATGCGCATCATCTTATCGAAGAGTTAATGATTGCTACAAATTCGATGATTGCTTTGTTTCTCAACAAAAATGTACCCTGTTTTCCGATAAGACGACAGAAAGCTCCAGATGAAGAATCGATGGACGAGTGGAAGAGTAAGTATAAAAAACATGCCGTCACCTCTTTTGAATTAAGGCATGCATTCTTGGGTTATGGAAGAGTATGCTCTTGCCAGAATACATGCCTATGTATTGAAAATTTGGAAGAAATCAATGAGAATGATAATGTAAAAATAACAAAGGAATGTTGGGCAAGAATTAAAAGATTATTGAAAGTGAAAAAAGTGGAAAATATACGGGAGATAATACAAATAGTTAATGATGCCAATAGTTTACCTTTCCATAAAATGGGTCTAGTTGATTTATGGCACATTAACAGAAGTGGTGAATTTGCCCTTAGCACCGCTGATGAAGAAGATAAAATTCATTACGCTCTGAATAAAAGTATTTACACAAACTTTACAAGTCCAATAAGAAGATTTGTAGATCTTGTTAATCATTTACTTTTGGAATCTATATTGAATGATTCTCAAAGACATTCACTGTCGACAGACGATCTTGATGAAATTACAGATATTTGCAATATAAAATCGAAAAAAGCAAAAGCATACGAAAAAGATACCGTAATTCACGGACTGGCTCTTCAGTTAAAAGATGTTCCATTGGTCACTCCAACAACTCTTCAATCCATCAATTGCAAACGTAGACATTTGGAAGTTAATCCGTTAAACTTTAAATGGATACAAGATAGAGAAAAATTCCTATCTTTTTCTTCTTTGAGTTTAACCAAAAGTCCAATAGTGAATGAAGAAGATGAATCAGTTTCTCTCTACTGGAGAGAGAGAATTTACGATCTCGATGCTAATATGACTAAAGAATATAATACGGGAAACAGAATAGACTATAATTGTAAAAACTACAATGCTAATATCAACCTACAATCGTGGTTAGATATTCTCCAATCGTCGAAGAGTGATAACTACGAAGATTTATATAAAAGTATTGCAAACGCTTCGGAAGCTTTCATTCGTAAAAATAAGAATTCTGTTGAATTGTCGAGTGAAATTCCCATGGAAAAGAGAATGCAACGTGAAAATGCACAGAAAAATATATTATGCCTGAGGGAAAATGAACATTTCGTTGATTATACATTAACCTTAAAGAGGGGAGAAGTATTCAATATTCAAATTAGCCCACGAAATTTTCGAAGACTTTTAATTCCATCCTTGCAATATCTAAAGATAACACGAAAGCATGGTGTTTGTCTTGAACACTTACAAAATCCACTATGTTTTACTGATAGACGTGTCTATCCGGCTGCGAAAGTAACATATAGAGACGTTCGAGAATATTGCGGTTTGTGGTTACCACTTTTAAATCTGGAAGCAGTAGAGTCTGCCATAGCTGATGGTGTAAATTTTACTGTTAGAAATGTTCCAATTGAGTGGACAAAATATGATGAAAATGAGGATGATTACGAAGGAACAATGGAAATTGGTGCATTTTTCTTTAACGATAGAAAATTAAACATCGAAGTTGGCGATTATATTTGTATAAAGTATTATAATATTATGAAAGATGTAAAATTTGAAAGCAACATAATGCCTAGCCTAGAAAAAAACATGTTGAAGGAAGAAGCAGTTTGGATATGTCACGCCATCTGTAGTTCCAAAAATCTTTTTTCAAATGGACAACAAATCAATGAAAGATTAAATATTATACCTGAGCATCTTTTCCCTGAAGAACCTAACACTGGCAAAATAAGGATGGATTTTGAAGTAAAGTCAATGAGCAACCGACCCCCGAAAGATTTTTGGAGCAGAAGTAAAGACACCCCCGCTACAATTTCAATTCATCATTTGCCTTATAGCGACTCAGTTAAATTTTTAACTTTAAGGAATCTTCTTAGAGTTGAAGATGAATTTATTCATGAAATTGTGGAAGGACGTATTCATGATAACAACAATGATAAAACACTTTTGAGTTTAAAGACGAATGATTACCTGAAAAAACCAAATGAGGATCAAGAGAAGGCTATTCGAAGAGCAATAACAAATCAATTTACTCTTATTCAAGGACCTCCAGGCACTGGAAAAACTCAGACAAGCGCTCAACTTATCTATCAGTTATGGCATATCAATAAAAGTAAGCATAGGGAAGAGAAAATCCTTTATTGCGGTCCATCGAATAAATCAGTTGATGTTATTCTTAGTAAGTTGTTAAATAGGTGATATTGCATATTATGAATATGATTTTCTATTCTTTTATAGAACATTTGCAGAATTTAAAGTCAGAAATAAATTATGTAAGAATTGTCAGTTCGGCAATTGAAAATGCAAATTATCCAGTACCAGGCTTTATTGCACATGGTAAAGCTGAATCTAATATAGATGCTGAAAGTGAAATGATTCAGAATAGAGACCGAGTCTTACATTTCGAGATAAGATCGAACGGTATGCCATATGCCAACGAATTGAAATATTACGATGAGTAAGTAGAGGCGATATAAATTTATAATATATTTTTTATCTACATTTTCTTGTTTTTTCCGCAGGCTTTTTAAGAAGGCAAAGAACAAAAAAGTCGACATATTTCACACTGACATTCGAAAGTACAAAAGGTGTCTGACTCGTGCAAAAAAAACGTATTTAAGAGACGTTGAAGTCATTTTATGCACAACTGCCTTGTCTCCTCTCAAAATCCTTGACAATGCACAAATAGGACAAGTAATTGTAGATGAAGCAGGAATGTGCACGGAGGCTGATGCTCTCATTCCTATTGTACATCACAATCCATCTAAAGTTATCTTAGTCGGTGATCATAAACAACTTCAACCAATTATCAAGAGTAGACGTGCAGCTCTTCTTGGTCTAAAGCAAAGTCTTTTTGCTAGATACGCGAAAAAGCTTGATACAAATATGCTTACGAAGCAATATAGAATGCATCACAGTATCGCTGAGGTTCCATCTCAAATATTTTACAATGGAAGATTGAAATCTCCTCTTCCTTGGCAAAATTCAAAACCTGAGTTGTCTATTTGGCCTAATAGTAGTGTTGCGTGCGCATTCTGCGACGTGGTAGGGAAGGAAGAAAGTGAATTGGTTTCTACAGCTTCCGCCAGTGAAGCATCAAAAAGAAATGTTGAAGAAGCTATGCATACTGTCAAAGTAGTCAAATGTCTCTTATCGAAAAAACAAGACAGAAAAGATATAGTAGTTTTAACGCCATATCGGGCTCAAGTTGAAGAGGTCAAACACCAATTGAAAGAAGCCAGCAAAGAGTTGAAATGGAAGAAATGTGCGATAGAAAAAATTGAAGTACAAACAGTAATCAAGTCGCAAGGATCCGAATGGAAATACGTTGTACTAAGTTGCGTAAGATCTCTTCCATTAGATCAAATAGAAAGTGAACCAAACGAATCATGGACTGCAAGAGTTTTAGGATTTATAACGGATCCAAATCAATTGAATGTGGCTATAACAAGAGCCAAACACGGATTATTTATCATTGGTTTGTACAAAATGAAATACGTTATAGATGAACAAAAATGCAAATAATTTTCTCTCTTATAGGTAACTCGAGACTACTACAAGCAAACTCTTCTTGGTCCACATTGATAGATTGGTATAGGAACGAAGGGTGCATTTTATCAGGGACAGACTCTTTCGCTATATAATCGAATCTAAATGTTTTGGTTCAATGTAAATAATTGGGTTTATTTGTAAAAATGTCTTGTTGCTAACAACATTTAAGAGAAGTTGATAAGAAATACTTGCAAATCTTTGTATCTCTCCGAAAACATCGAAATAAACTTATTAACTTACTCATGTTATTATTAATCAATTCAAAGAGAGAGACTGTTTTTTATGTTCAGTTGATGAAATTGAAAGACATTTCCGCATAAAACAAATTCAAACACAATCTTGAACATGAAAGGTTTGAATTCTTTTTTTTCCTGATAAAAGTATCAACTATGAAAACGAGATAGACAAATCTACGAAATAAAACAAGAATTTTCAAAAATATGGTCTTTATGTGGTCAAGTTTTCAGCCAAAGGCTTGCCTCTAACAAATCTGCAGAAATGTCTTTTGTTTTATGTAATGAAGTCAATCTTGGTATATGAAAGATACAGGTTATTTTTAAAATATTCTACAGAATATTGGTCGCTATTTCTGTCGAAATTTCATCTTGAACTTGAAGTTTTCTTCTGTTTTATGTACGATATGAAATACACTCCGATCACGTATACAACATGAGGAAAAGTTGATAAGAAATACTTGCAAATCTTTGTATCAATTCCGAAGAGTGTACGGTTCCTCGACACGAACCAGTCTTCTCTTTATTTGTAATTTATTTTATTATATATAATATAAACGCTACCTCTAAAAACAATTAAAGAAACATTTTGGTTGTTATAGCGGCCGTCTTTTGCTTGAATGTTCATTATTTTTTTCTGAACACAGATAAATCCCGACATAATTGTTAAAGAAAATTAAATTATAGTTGACGAAATACGATTAATAGCTCCCTCTAGCGGCAGTCTTTTGCTTGAATGTTCTTTGTTGAAGAAAAATTTAAATGAATATAATTGAAAAGAAAGTCTTTCTTGAAATATATGCAGCCACCTACCAGTTTTTTCTTTGCGCCATTTTTGTATAGTATACGGCGAAAAAGTCACTCACAGTCGTTCTAACTTTTAATCTATTTTATAATTTTCACATACGAAACAGAGAGATTGTTTTCTTTGTTTTGTTGATGAAATTGAAAGACATTTCCGTATAAAACAAACTCGAATCCAATCCTGAACTTGAACGCTTTGAATTATTCTTCAAACAGTACCGGCGGTGAGTCACTGTTACACCTCAAAAACAAAAAATTTTCTTGTTTCTTTCTCTTTCCGTACTTTAATGTGGTAGGCCTATTTTCAATGGGAGCATAAGTACTTGTTACAATCACAAAAATTACTCTAAAAGAATATTAAAAGTATTTTTTTGTTGTTATTTTGACTGTTATTTACAGGATATTATATTTTTTAATGCCTTAATATTTTGTGTGCATACCCTTAGCTTCTACAACTGCCCTAAGCCTTCTTTCCATTGTCTCATATAAGAATTGAATTTCCAATTCTGAAATTTTAAAAAATTCCTCTCTGAACATCTCCCACAGCTCATCCTTGTTTCTTGGCTTACGTGCCATTAAACGTTTTTTGCATATGCCCCATATTTGCTCAATTATGTTCAGGTCTGGGCTGTTTGCTGGCCATGGATCCAGTGTTTCTACTCCCTTTCTCTCGAGGTACGCTTTTGTTCTGGCTGCTGTATGACAGCTAGCCCCATCCTGCTGAAAATTTCCCCTCTCCTATAATTTGGGACAACATGACTGCTCAAAATTTTGACATAATCCGAAGCTGTCATGCGATTAGACACTAAAGCTAGGCCCCTATCTCCATTGAACTTAATGTAGCCAAACACCATTATATTCCCTCCCCCAAATTTTACTGTTTTTGTGGTATATTTGGGGTCATTCCGTTTACCTGGTGGCCTCCTAACAAACTCCCTTCTCCTAGGATGCAGCTCAACCTTTGATTCATCAGAAAAAATTACTTTTTTCCAATTTTCAATCCCCCAGTTTTCTCTCTCTCTCTACAGAACTCTTTCCTACTTATTATCTGCCTCTTAGATAAAGCAGGTGTTTTGGCTGCAATTCTCCCATTTAAGTTATTTTTTCGTAGTGCCTGCTTCACTGTTGTTAGAGAAAGAGATATAGGTATACCAGAATTATATAATACCTGATGGGCCGTCCACTTGGGGTATGATTTAGATGCCCTGGTAATTTGCCTTTCCATCTTTGGTGTCACTTTTTTCGGTCTACCACTTCTTTGCTTATCTTTTATCCTTTTTAGCTCTTTATATTATATTTATTTTATTATATATGATATAAACGCTACCTCTAAAAACAATTAAAGAAACATTTTGGTTGTTATAGCGGCCGTCTTTTGCTTGAATGTTCATTATTTTTTTCTGAACACAGACAAATCCCAACATAATTGTTAAAAGAAAATGAAAACCGTGGCTGACAAATGCGATTAATTTACATAGCCCCCTGGCTGTTCTATAGGAACGAAGGGTGCAATTTACCAGGGACAAATTAAAACTATTTTCCTACAAGATAAAGCAATAAACAACTTTAATCATCAATGAAAAGTTAATGTAGCAAACTTTACGATGTCCAGGTTTATAATACAATCATTTTATATTTTCAATTGATAAATTCATTCATACAGTATTGATTTTTTATATCTACAAATTCGGCATATACAGTATTTAAACATTAGTATAAAACGCTTTTGGAGAAACGAACAATAACAAGATGGCAAACGGAGACGACAACACAGATTTACCAATTATTCTGCAAGAGTTGAATTCTTTTGAGAGTCGTTTGACAGAAAATGATACAAGAACATTACGTCTACAAGATGGAAATTCGTGGTGGACTAGAGAAAATGACATGTTGGACAGTTTGAAAGAAAAACTAGAAAATAAACCTGACGTTTTTAAAGAACGGTATTTAAGGTACAAGGAAAACAAAAAGTATGGCGTCGATGAAAAGGGAAAAG
Source organism: Dimorphilus gyrociliatus (assembly GCA_904063045.1). Taxonomy (NCBI): domain Eukaryota; kingdom Metazoa; phylum Annelida; class Polychaeta; family Dinophilidae; genus Dimorphilus; species Dimorphilus gyrociliatus. The sequence continues at coordinate 649,923 of CAJFCJ010000014.1, read as the reverse complement.
CCTTTGAAGTAAATACAAAACAATCGAATCTATTCGAATACGATACAGTATTAGTTAACTGTCAAAAGGCTCTTGTTGAAGGTCTATTGGTAAAGTTTACTGATTATAGATACACGTATTACATTTGTAAACCAGACGGAAAGTACCTGATTCCTTTCTTTGATAAGAAGATACCAACACTTTATCGTGTCCATCGTTATACAGTGAAATCACGAAATGATACGTCAATTTCCGATGGTGTACTTGTATTTAAATTTGACCCAATTAAAGAAGGTAAAATTACGGCCCTGTCCGAAATAATTGATCGAAGAGATAGAGAAAAATACTATTACATTTGTATCTATCTCAAGTGGAACAGTGAGTTTAATTGTCCATTGTGTCTGACTGTTGGTAAGATTCAAAAAGAATATTTGTTTTATCCGGAAGTACTTCAACAGATTTTAAAAATAACACAACCAGTTTTTGAGATAAAGTCTAAACTCCCGCAACTTAGCAAAACAAAACAATACGCCTTCGACCGGTCAATAAAATCATATATCATAACAGAAAGTCAATCAACAGACAACGAAATTGAATGTATGTTCTCTGTACAATCTTTAAGAAAGAACGAATACTTAATTGGCATCCATATAGTCGACGCCTCATTCTATATTGAATCAGATCATTTTAAGGAGAGTTTATATAAAGGAAGATCTTTTAATTTTGGCGAAAATGCTACTTTACCTCTCTTCGATAAAAGCGAAATGGAACGTCATCCAAGTTTTAACAGCTATGTCCATACTATTTCCATATTTTTTCAATATAACAGTAAAACGACAAAAATAAAGCATAAGGAAGAAAAAAGTCTTAAAATTAGACAACCTATAGTCATCACCTACGAGAAGGTCCAACAAGTCATAGATAATGAAATTGAAGATTACCCTGATTTACGTGCACTGTATGAATTCTCGAAAGTTTCAAGAAAGCAAAGACTTGATCATCAAAATTACTCAGAAGATATTGCCTTCAAGAAATGGGATATATACGATGCTTTATTAATGGTTCAAGAACTTCACATTCAAGCAAATGTTGCTTTAACTCAACTATTACTGCAAAATGATAAAGACTATGTCCCTTATGGACATGTTGAAGAATGGTGGACTATTAAATCAAACGGAAAGAATGTTACGTATGATAAAGATAATGAAAGCCACGTTCCAACAGATGACAATATTGTTTTTATAAAGGAATTATGGAATATTATTAGAATTAATTTGGCTCAGAAAAAGTACGAAACTATAAGAAAAATCCTTCTACAAATAGATCATCGTCCTCTTGAAAAACTCTCCTTTATCGAGAGATCACCTCATTTTGCTAAATTCAAAGTCGATGATGAGAGTTATTCATTAGACTCAACCATAATGACATTTACATCACCTATGACCAGAATCATTGATGTATTTAATCAGTATCGTTTGTTTTATGAGGATCCGGAGGATATTTCAGCTAGCGAAGAAGATTTCTTACGAATTCTAATGTCGTTCAACGATAAAAATTCCATAATTAATGCCTTACATGAAGAATTTGTGGAAAAGCATCATGGAAATGGATTCACTAAAAGAAAGAAAGCTACTTGTATTTCCCTAGATAAGAAGAGAAACTTAATTTTACTCAGTGTAGTTCAGCCAAAGACTTATGAACTGAATGATATTGAATTGAATATTGTCAATTTTGGAACATTTAATAAGAGCATGACAAGTGACAGCTTAAAATTAGAATGGAAAGAACGTATTTTCCATGTAAATGAACAACAATACGAGAGCGACGAATCGGAGTTTAACTTCAATTTGAAGGATCAAGTTCTTAAAATATCCACAAAACAATGGAAAATAATCTTGGAAACTATTGAAAATCCAAACGGAAAGGAGGCTTTAATATCTGACCTAATAAATGAAATTTACCCGGATGAAAACGAAGAAGAAGTCAGAGTATGCTCCAAAGATATTGATACTGTGGCATTCTCTTTATTAGTGGAAAAGGGTAATGTTATTGATGTCATTATTGGCTCTTCAACAACTAAGCCTACAATTAGACCGCAGTATTTGTTCATTAAGCATAATCTTGGTTTTTGTATGGATCATATTGAAGATCCATTTCATTGTTTCTGTGAAAGTATCAACTATGAAAACGAGAAAGATACAACCTACGAAAGTAAAGAAGAATTTCTAAAAATATGGTCACCTGTATTAAATTTTCAAAGTGTTAAAATGGCCATTAAATATGGTGATAGATTTACTTTGAATAACGTTAATGTTCGTTACCGTGACGGTTACTGCGTCTTTCAACTGGAACAATCGCTTTTTAATGATAAAATGATAGAAATTGAAAAAGGAGATTACTTTTGCATAAGTCAACAAGTTCCCAATACCAATACCGCATTAAATAATGATCTATTTGAGAATAAAAGCTCATTTTGGATTTGTCACGGAGTCTGCATTGAAAATGATAATATCATAAAGATAGAGATTATCTCATCTTCAAATTATGATTTTCCACCCGATCATCTAAATGCTACTATAAAAGTTTATCGAAAGTTGAATGAGTATAAGGAAAAAGATAGAGTATTGAATGATTTGCTGCCGAACCTTAAAAAAGATACTTTGATCCATAAAATAATAACAAATTACAATACCAATTCGAAAGTTGATTTGAAGGAAATCTCTATTGTTTCCAAAATAAAAGGCTTAAAAAACCTGAAAAAAAAACAGAAAGAAGCAGTTGAATTTGCTCTTCAACGACAATTTTCAGTCATTAAATCAGCAGATACCGTATTAAACGGTAAATTGATTACTTTTATTGCGTATGGAATACTTGAAGACAAAGATAAATCATCTGAGAGGATATTAATTTGTTGTCCATCAGCAAAATCTGGAAATAATGTGATAAGTAAGTACTGGAAATATTACAATTCAAATTTTTTAACTTTCATATCAAAATGCTAGAAAATTTAATGAAAATAACAACAAAAGACTCGAAAATACTGAACTACATTCAAGTATTTAGCGACGTTACAGAAAAAGCCGATTGTAAACTTAGGAATGATCTGGTGGGTTTCTTTTCGAGCGAGGATAAAAAGGAACCTGTCATATTGAAAGAGAAAGCTTTGCATCATATCATTCGTGAAGGAAAGTATTCGAAAGAAATACTAGAAATGGAAAAGTAAGTCGATTTCTTATCAACATGATAAGATAATTACACAGTATAATGTAAATAATATTCTATTTGTAGAAACCCTGTGAGTTTCAATAGAAAAGATTATAAGGAGTTGGTTAAAAAAGCCAAAATAGACGTATTAAAAGAGGCTGATGTTGTTATAACAACATGCAAACTTTGCAGTTTAGACTGTATTCAACAATCTGGAAAGTTTACCCATCTTATTATAAATGACGCTGGAAAATGTAACGAAATGGATTCTCTTATCCCGCTACTTAATTATCAACCTGAAAACATTATTCTTATTGGTAATCGAAAACCACCAAGTTTAATATTCAACACCAAAACTTTTCCAAAAAGTTTAGGTCAAACATCTTTGTTTAAAAGATATTCGAAGAATGAGAGTGACATACTTTTTTCGGTTGATGTAGAGAAGAAGAAGAAAAGAAGAAAATGAAACAAGAGCATAAAAAGTCACTCACAGTCGTTCTAACTTTTAATCTATTTTATAATTTTCACATACGAAACAGAGAGATTGTTTTCTTTGTTTTGTTGATGAAATTGAAAGACATTTCCTTGTAAAACAAACTCGAATACAATCCTGAACTTGAACGCTTTGAATTATTCTTCATATATATTCAGTAGATTATCATTATTTTCTATTCATAAATACCCCCTAAACCTTAGGGAAATACTTGCAAATCTTTGTATTTCTCCGAAAACATCGAAATAAACTTATCAACTTACTCATGTTATTATTAAAATTGTAGTTGAAAAAATACGATCAATCACATAGACCTTATTTTTATCAAATCTAGATGGCGCTGGGTTCATAATATGCGTTTACAAGTCTCCTTGAAGGGACAAGGACAATTTATATAAACTGTAATTAAGAAACAATAGACGCTGGTAAGATAGTTTTATTGATATTGAATAAGTTTCTAGTTCATTAATTTTAAAGATGGATAGCGATCCCCCATTTATCGATATCAGCATACGAATAATTGAAGCTGTTCAAGCTGAAGATAGCTAGTACACGCAAATATCTCTAATTTTAAAGGTATAATTCATGTTTTACTATTACTGACATTAAATTTCCAAATTGACTGGTATGTAAAACATGGGACCGGTCGAAAACGGCCATAAATGAAATATTTGAAAGTTAGATTTCAGCCTGGGAAATGGTTAGGAGGAATAAGATAACTGTTGATATGTTCTTAGGAGGGTCCCATCTAATGGTTAGGGGTATTCAAAAAGGATAGACAAAAACAAGGGCTGGCTTAGGGTAAAAACCATAGATTTATGGCCGTTTTCTTCCACACCCTAGTAAGGCTTCTAATACGTTGTTTAGCGTAATTATTTGGCTATTTCTAGCCGACAAAAATTGCGATTACTCACTAATATTTCAAGCGAATATCGCGGGGAATTGGGTATAGTTTTCAACTAGCAATATCCATGCCTCGGATAACCTCATCGGCGATGGAATTGCTCCTGCGCAAAGCTGAAGATAGTTACACAGTCAACAGTCTATATTCCTAGGAATATGTCTCTGTACTTTCCGTCCTCATTTGAATATTACCTCCTTCTCTATGCTTCACGACGGTAGATGGCTCTTCGATATCCGAACCGTTATATATATTTCAAGAAAGACTTTCTTTAGCAGCAAAGTTCAAATGCATAACTAATTCAAATATTAACTGCTATTTTGATCATTTTAATTTTATTTCCTCTGTTATTGAAATAAATGTTTATATGTTTCATCCTTTCATATATTATGCTACGTTATGTGGCTCCATCTGTAACGTTAATTACTTTAGGAGATCTTTTCATAATAGCCTTTTCATTTAAATATTTGCAAGTTGTTTGGATTATCTTCAATCAGTTTCTCTGTTTTCATTCTATTTAAAAATAATTCAGCTATATTAATCCCTTAAAATCGAATAAATTACAAATTTATTTTAAACAATTAATACTACAATAAAAAGTAAAACATACAGCCACCTACCAGTTTTTTCTTTGCGCCATTTTTGTTAAAGTTTTTGTTGAACGTAATTTTTAACACACTAATAGATAATGTACAAGTCGAATAGTCGTGGAAATAGGGCGCAAAAGTTTAAGTCGCCGCCGAATATCTTCAAAACTCCCGTAAGAAAAAATTAATTGTCAATTTATAGTATAAAAGGATAATCTAACGTACTAAAAAAATATGTTCAGATACAACAGGAAACAGTGCAAAAGACCGAATCGGAAAAAGTCGTGGAAATAGAGAAGAAAAATATTAGTTTAATAGCAGAAATTGAAAAATTGGAATCAAAGTTTGGAATATTCTATTTAATAAGCCTATTAGAACCAGTATAGTATACTTAAATAGTGTTTTTTTTTTAAAAATCGTATAGAGGATATAACCTTACTATGTATAACGAATATATTAAGAGCTTACACGAGTATAATGAAGTGAAAGATGCCGCTCAAATGTTAATGGGAAAATTAGGTAGGAGAATAGAATATCTTAGTATATAACTAACAAAAGATTAGTAAATACCCTGTATAATCTTCTAATAAAAACTTCCATTTTGGTAGCTATATTGAAAAATACTACGACTAAAGAACTGTATAATGAATACGATTTGGATCTCGATGATTAATATGCCTTAATATGTATTTCTTTAATTTGTCTATACTAAAAAAAAGACTTTGGCAACGAGTGTAATAATACTGAAAAGAAAACAAATAATAGATATCATTTTTGTGCGATTCCTTATTTTCAATTATTATCCCAAATCAGGGTGAACAACGTAATGACGCTGCGGTAAAGTTTGGGTTTTTGCGTAATGCGAACTCGTGTTATTTACTGGTGGAGCCGCTTCATTTTCGGGCGGTAGATGGTGCCATGTCGTATACATCCATCTGTTGGTTCGAGTTGCCGGCGTCAATTGCCTTATGTATCGAAATCCAGGATCTTTGTATTGGCTTCCATTCGGCAGAGTATACGTTCCTGCTGGCCTATTTCTAACATTGGAAAAAATACAATTGAATAAGACACGACCCAGTTAGAAGTTACTTTTTATAAAAGAATCACATACTTATCAAGTGTCTCCAATATCTTGAGTAGTTTAACAGTCTCCTCGTTGTCTGCGGAAGAATCTTGTAACTTTGAATTAACCAGCGACTTGAAAAAATCGATTGCCGCCACCTTGTCTATCGTTATGAAAGTTGTGTTAAATTTTCATTGAACGATTATTATAGAATTTTAGATACCGACCTTTATCCGTAGCGCGTTTTAGCCAATCTTGAACAGTTTGACAAGGATCAGCCTTTCTTCTTGTTGGGCTTAAAGCTCTTTCGATTAACTTTCTATCATTTGCGCTAACAAAAGTAGAGTCCGATCTGACGGCTTGAATGCATTCCTCTCGTTTACCGTTAGGACCATTGGGAAATGATTGCAAGAGCTAGAATAAGAAAAATAGAGAAGACTATAATAAAAATGTGTTTACGCCTACGTAAACTACCTGTTTAACTCGAAGAGACTTTGGTTGTTTAGGCGATAGCGATCTAGTCTTAATCTCTGGCTGATCGTCTTTCGATTGAATTTTCTTTGGTGAATTGGGTTTGGAAATCTTCGAAAATGGTAAACCAGGTACTAAATAAGAAAAACAAGAGATTAAAAGTAGTTTTTGATTGTAAAGAGACAATAATCTAATAAAAGACTACTTACAACTTACGGATCCACTTTTAGAAGAGTTTACTCTTCCAGCCCCTACACCTATACTTGTAGGACTGGGTATCTTATTTTGAACTTTCGGTTCGACTTTTTCCTCCAGTTCATTTTCTAATTAGAAAAAGAATTAATTAGAAAAGAGAAGAAAACGAGAAAGATAAAGAGAGAGAGAGAAAGATTAATATTAGTATTATAATCCCATTAATTACGACTGAAGGACTTATTGTACTTTGAAAATTTTTACCTTTTCTTTCGTAGTTATTCTCCGTTAACCTATCAGGTACTTTCCAAGAGCTAAAAATCTGTTAACAAGATACACTTATATATTTAAAATCTTTAAGAATAAACTGTAATATGTAAACTATTTCAGGAATAAAAACATAAAGATTACCGTCGCCATTGATCGTTGCTAGCAACTGAACTACCGTAATCCGCTAATAGAACTATATGAGCGTATATACCAACAAGAAGTTATATTAATCTTTTAGCCGCTAGATCGAGACATAATATAAGCTTAAACGTTGAACAACACTGCTATTTGAATATAATATCATCCTATCGTCCTATCATCCTTTTTATCTATCTCTATTTAAACATTATTTAAATAGAATTAATTAGAAATACGAAGAGATATATTAATAAAACGTGTTTACTTTCAAATAGATTAAATTGTAGAAAGAGACAAAAATTAAAAGAGATTTCATTGACAATTCATAATTATTCATGTGTTGTCAAGGATGATTGTCTTTTTTGTTTATAGATAACTCTGTGTACTTATCTATGAATTTCTCTATGAATATTGTATATATAAATACAATATATACATTCATATATGAATTATAACCTACCAGTTGCGGTTGTTCTCTATCCATTCAATGGTTATGGTTTAATATATTTATAAATAGAAATATTGAACTACTTTTTGCAGAATAGGAATATCTGCTGTAGATACTCAACATAAAAGTATAACGATTCTATATTGCATAAAAAGAAAAAAGCTTGATAGATAAGGTACGTTACGGGCGTTAATCTATGACCTAATTAATTATTTTATTATTACATATACTGTATATTAATAATTTATATACTGTATATATACATATATATATATTGTATGTGGAATTATTTAAATTTGATGTAATCTAAGTAAAATATTTGCTTTACGGACATTATTAATAGACAGGTCTACCGTATAACACTGTTCGTTTTATTAACTAGGCACATAACAAGCTATTAGATATTTTACAATACTATATATACAGTATATATATATATATATATATATATATATATATATAAATTTATATAATTCTATATGCTTTAATCTTATATACACATAGTCTAATGTTACTTTTAAGACAATTACCTTAGCGCTCATTGCTCTATCCGTTATTTCTCCTGGACTTTTGTCCTTTTTCTTAACAATTAAAGAATTAGATCTTTGTAAACCTCGCGAAGCTCTTCTAAATAGATTGTCGGATCTTACGCTGGTTGGCTTCTGTTCCATCAATGGGATAAAATCTGTATGATAGAGACTAGCCCATCGAGTTTTCTTATGTTTCGGATTGCTATTTAAGTATTTATTAAGACGTTCAATTAACAGAGACATATTTAAAGAACAAACCTATAAACACTTTGGCAAAAAAGTGATGATGAATCGTTATAAATAGCTTTTAGCTGCGAAGCTAAAAAGTTACCGGGAATCATATTATCGTCAGTAAAGTTGTTCTTCTCCATCTGAGAGGCAATTAAATCGACTGTATCCATTTTAGATTGGCTTTTTCCTAGTGATTATTATTACTGTTTGAATAGTTGTTTGTTTTCAATTAGTTTTTTCTGCAGTTTTGTTCAAAAAAACAAAATCCCTTTTTTCTCTGCCGAATAAAGACTACGTCTAAGCGTTATCAGTCGATATAACGATTCCCTTCTAAACGCATAGCTACATTAGCAACGGGTCGCACTCATTCACCGCTAATCTTCTTTACCGTAAGCCAATTATGTATTAGATCTATTATTGTAGTTCTGTTCCTTATAGGCATATCCACATGTTGGACGGAGGGCGAAGTGCTCTTCTTATAGAAAAATAATGAAATCCTATAAATTTTATTGGTGTAGGTGAGAGAGCAAAAAAAATGGATTGTTTGTCGATAATAAGTGAATAAATTACTATTTATATGATATTAATAATAAACTGTACGTTTATATTCAGAATACTATACATTTATGTGTCGTCAGAGAAAGATAGTGAGAACGTTACAAAAATTTAACAGTATTTATAGAAATGTCACTAGATGGAGCTATGTTGAATCGCCTTCTTTCATCGAAAACGTGATCTTGATAGAGCTGTATTAACCAAACTTTACCGACGATAAAGTGTTGGTATCTTCTTGGAGTGTCTAAGGGGTTCCAAAACTTTATATTAGATCCGCCAGGGGGCTATGTAAATTAATCGCATTTGTCAGCCACGGTTTTCATTTTCTTTTAACAATTATGTTGGGATTTGTCTGTGTTCAGAAAAAAATAATGAACATTCAAGCAAAAGACGGCCGCTATAACAACCAAAATGTTTCTTTAATTGTTTTTAGAGGTAGCGTTTATATTACATATAATAAAATAAATTACAAATAAAGAGAAGACTGGTTCGTGAAGTGTTGAGGAACCGTACACTCTTCGGAATTGATACAAAGATTTGCAAGTATTTCTTATCAACTTTTCCTCATGTTGTATACGTGATCGGAGTGTATTTCATATCGTACATAAAACAGAAGAAAACTTCAAGTTCAAGATGAAATTTCGACAGAAATAGCGACCAATATTCTGTAGAATATTTTAAAAATAACCTGTATCTTTCATATACCAAGATTGATTTCATTACATAAAACAAAAGACATTTCTGCAGATTTGTTAGAGGCAAGCCTTTGGCTGAAAACTTGACCACATAAAGACCATATTTTTGAAAATTCTTGTTTTATTTCGTAGATTTGTCTTTCTCGTTTTCATAGTTGATACTTTTATCAGGAAAAAAAAGAATTCAAACCTTTCATGTTCAAGATTGTGTTTGAATTTGTTTTATGCGGAAATGTCTTTCAATTTCATCAACTGAACATAAAAAACAGTCTCTCTCTTTGAATTGATTAATAATAACATGAGTAAGTTAATAAGTTTATTTCGATGTTTTCGGAGAGATACAAAGATTTGCAAGTATTTCTTATCAACTTCTCTTAAATGTTGTTAGCAACAAGACATTTTTACAAATAAACCCAATTATTTACATTGAACCAAAACATTTAGATTCGATTATATAGCGAAAGAGTCTGTCCCTGATAAAATGCACCCTTCGTTCCTATACCAATCTATCAATCTGCACCAAGAAGAGTTTGCTTGTAGTAGTCTCGAGTTACCTGATAGTAGAGAAAATTATTTGCATTTTTGTTTATCTATAACGTATTTCATTTTTGTGATTGTGACAAGTACTTATGCTCCCATTGAAAATAGGCCTACCACATTAAAGTACGGAAAGAAAATGTTTTTTTTTTGAGGTGTAACAGTGACTCACCGCCGGTACTGTATGAAGAATAATTCAAAGCGTTCAAGTTCAGGATTGGATTCGAGGTGTTTTATACGGAAATGTCTTTCAATTTCATCAACAAAACAAAGAAAACAATCTCTCTGTTTCGTATGTGAAAATTATAAAATAGATTAAAAGTTAGAACGACTGTGAGTGACTTTTTCGCCGTTACTATACTGGTTCAATTAGGCTTATTATATATGTCTTATATTTCATTTATGGCCGTTTTCGACCGGTCCCATGTTTTACATACCAGTCAATTTGGAAATTTAATGTCAGTAATAGTAAAACATGAATTATACCTTTAAAATTAGAGATATTTGCGTGTACTAGCTATCTTCAGCTTGAACAGCTTCAATTATTCGTATGCTGATATCGATAAATGGGGGATCGCTATCCATCTTTAAAATTAATGAACTAGAAACTTATTCAATATCAATAAAACTATCTTACCAGCGTCTATTGTTTCTTAATGTACAGTTCATATATTCCGTCTCCACTTTTTCGTTAAAGTATTAACCAATCAACCAGAAACTATTAGTTAAAAGATGAAAAAAAGTTTGCGGAGACCAAACCGAAAGATTTCAACGAATGAAATTGCCGAAATCATTCAATGGTTATGAAGCCAGAGCCGTCTATACAGCATACATGATGATAGCTTTAGTAACTATACCTCGAAAAAAGGGGTTACTGTATATATGATAAAAATAAGGCCTATGTATTGATCGTATTTTTTCAGCTAAAATTTCATTTTCTGGAACATTCAAGCCAAAGACTGCAGCTGGAGGGAATTATCGTATTTCGTCACCTATAATTTAATTTTCTTTAACAATTATGTCGGGATTTATCTGTGTTCAGAAAAAAATAATGAACATTCAAGCAAAAGACGGCCGCTATAACAACCAAAATGTTTCTTTAATTGTTTTTAGAGGTAGCGTTTATATTATATATAATAAAATAAATTACAAATAAAGAGAAGACTGGTTCGTGTCGAGGAACCGTACACTCTTCGGAATTGATACAAAGATTTGCAAGTATTTCTTATCAACTTTTCCTCATGTTGTATACGTGATCGGAGTGTATTTCATATCGTACATAAAACAGAAGAAAACTTCAAGTTCAAGATGAAATTTCGACAGAAATAGCGACCAATATTCCGTAGAATATTTTAAAAATAACCTGTATCTTTCATATACCAAGATTGACTTCATTACATAAAACAAAAGACATTTCTGCAGATTTGTTAGAGGCAAGCCTTTGGCTGAAAACTTGACCACATAAAGACCATATTTTTGAAAATTCTTGTTTTATTTCGTAGATTTGTCTATCTCGTTTTCATAGTTGATACTTTTATCAGGAAAAAAAAGAATTCAAACCTTTCATGTTCAAGATTGTGTTTGAATTTGTTTTATGCGGAAATGTCTTTCAATTTCATCAACTGAACATAAAAAACAGTCTCTCTCTTTGAATTGATTAATAATAACATGAGTAAGTTAATAAGTTTATTTCGATGTTTTCGGAGAGATACAAAGATTTGCAAGTATTTCTTATCAACTTCTCTTAAATGTTGTTAGCAACAAGACATTTTTACAAATAAACCCAATTATTTACATTGAACCAAAACATTTAGATTCGATTATATAGCGAAAGAGTCTGTCCCTGATAAAATGCACCCTTCGTTCCTATACCAATCTATCAATGTGGACCAAGAAGAGTTTGCTTGTAGTAGTCTCGAGTTACCTATAAGAGAGAAAATTATTTGCATTTTTGTTCACCTATAACGTATTTCATTTTGTACAAACCAATGATAAATAATCCGTGTTTGGCTCTTGTTATAGCCACATTCAATTGATTTGGATCCGTTATAAATCCTAAAACCCTTGCAGTCCATGATTCGTTTGGTTCACTTTCTATTTGATCTAATGGAAGAGATCTTACGCAACTTAGTACAACGTATTTCCATTCGGATCCTTGCGACTTGATTACTGTTTGAACTTCAATTTTTTCTATCGCACATTTCTTCCATTTCAACTCTTTGCTGGCTTCTTTCAATTGGTGTTTGACCTCTTCAACTTGAGCCCGATATGGCGTTAAAACTACTATATCTTTTCTGTCTTGTTTTTTCGATAAGAGACATTTGACTACTTTGACAGTATGCATAGCTTCTTCAACATTTCTTTTTGATGCTTCACTGGCGGAAGCTGTAGAAACCAATTCACTTTCTTCCTTCCCTACCACGTCGCAGAATGCGCACGCAACACTACTATTAGGCCAAATAGACAACTCAGGTTTTGAATTTTGCCAAGGAAGAGGAGATTTCAATCTTCCATTGTAAAATATTTGAGATGGAACCTCAGCGATACTGTGATGCATTCTATATTGCTTCGTAAGCATATTTGTATCAAGCTTTTTCGCGTATCTAGCAAAAAGACTTTGCTTTAGACCAAGAAGAGCTGCACGTCTACTCTTGATAATTGGTTGAAGTTGTTTATGATCACCGACTAAGATAACTTTAGATGGATTGTGATGTACAATAGGAATGAGAGCATCAGCCTCCGTGCACATTCCTGCTTCATCTACAATTACTTGTCCTATTTGTGCATTGTCAAGGATTTTGAGAGGAGACAAGGCAGTTGTGCATAAAATGACTTCAACGTCTCTTAAATACGTTTTTTTTGCACGAGTCAGACACCTTTTGTACTTTCGAATGTCAGTGTGAAATATGTCGACTTTTTTGTTCTTTGCCTTCTTAAAAAGCCTGCGGAAAAAACAAGAAAATGTAGATAAAAAATATATTATAAATTTATATCGCCTCTACTTACTCATCGTAATATTTCAATTCGTTGGCATATGGCATACCGTTCGATCTTATCTCGAAATGTAAGACTCGGTCTCTATTCTGAATCATTTCACTTTCAGCATCTATATTAGATTCAGCTTTACCATGTGCAATAAAGCCTGGTACTGGATAATTTGCATTTTCAATTGCCGAACTGACAATTCTTACATAATTTATTTCTGACTTTAAATTCTGCAAATGTTCTATAAAAGAATAGAAAATCATATTCATAATATGCAATATCACCTATTTAACAACTTACTAAGAATAACATCAACTGATTTATTCGATGGACCGCAATAAAGGATTTTCTCTTCCCTATGCTTACTTTTATTGATATGCCATAACTGATAGATAAGTTGAGCGCTTGTCTGAGTTTTTCCAGTGCCTGGAGGTCCTTGAATAAGAGTAAATTGATTTGTTATTGCTCTTCGAATAGCCTTCTCTTGATCCTCATTTGGTTTTTTCAGGTAATCATTCGTCTTTAAACTCAAAAGTGTTTTATCATTGTTGTTATCATGAATACGTCCTTCCACAATTTCATGAATAAATTCATCTTCAACTCTAAGAAGATTCCTTAAAGTTAAAAATTTAACTGAGTCGCTATAAGGCAAATGATGAATTGAAATTGTAGCGGGGGTGTCTTTACTTCTGCTCCAAAAATCTTTCGGGGGTCGGTTGCTCATTGACTTTACTTCAAAATCCATCCTTATTTTGCCAGTGTTAGGTTCTTCAGGGAAAAGATGCTCAGGTATAATATTTAATCTTTCATTGATTTGTTGTCCATTTGAAAAAAGATTTTTGGAACTACAGATGGCGTGACATATCCAAACTGCTTCTTCCTTCAACATGTTTTTTTCTAGGCTAGGCATTATGTTGCTTTCAAATTTTACATCTTTCATAATATTATAATACTTTATACAAATATAATCGCCAACTTCGATGTTTAATTTTCTATCGTTAAAGAAAAATGCACCAATTTCCATTGTTCCTTCGTAATCATCCTCATTTTCATCATATTTTGTCCACTCAATTGGAACATTTCTAACAGTAAAATTTACACCATCAGCTATGGCAGACTCTACTGCTTCCAGATTTAAAAGTGGTAACCACAAACCGCAATATTCTCGAACGTCTCTATATGTTACTTTCGCAGCCGGATAGACACGTCTATCAGTAAAACATAGTGGATTTTGTAAGTGTTCAAGACAAACACCATGCTTTCGTGTTATCTTTAGATATTGCAAGGATGGAATTAAAAGTCTTCGAAAATTTCGTGGGCTAATTTGAATATTGAATACTTCTCCCCTCTTTAAGGTTAATGTATAATCAACGAAATGTTCATTTTCCCTCAGGCATAATATATTTTTCTGTGCATTTTCACGTTGCATTCTCTTTTCCATGGGAATTTCACTCGACAATTCAACAGAATTCTTATTTTTACGAATGAAAGCTTCCGAAGCGTTTGCAATACTTTTATATAAATCTTCGTAGTTATCACTCTTCGACGATTGGAGAATATCTAACCACGATTGTAGGTTGATATTAGCATTGTAGTTTTTACAATTATAGTCTATTCTGTTTCCCGTATTATATTCTTTAGTCATATTAGCATCGAGATCGTAAATTCTCTCTCTCCAGTAGAGAGAAACTGATTCATCTTCTTCATTCACTATTGGACTTTTGGTTAAACTCAAAGAAGAAAAAGATAGGAATTTTTCTCTATCTTGTATCCATTTAAAGTTTAACGGATTAACTTCCAAATGTCTACGTTTGCAATTGATGGATTGAAGAGTTGTTGGAGTGACCAATGGAACATCTTTTAACTGAAGAGCCAGTCCGTGAATTACGGTATCTTTTTCGTATGCTTTTGCTTTTTTCGATTTTATATTGCAAATATCTGTAATTTCATCAAGATCGTCTGTCGACAGTGAATGTCTTTGAGAATCATTCAATATAGATTCCAAAAGTAAATGATTAACAAGATCTACAAATCTTCTTATTGGACTTGTAAAGTTTGTGTAAATACTTTTATTCAGAGCGTAATGAATTTTATCTTCTTCATCAGCGGTGCTAAGGGCAAATTCACCACTTCTGTTAATGTGCCATAAATCAACTAGACCCATTTTATGGAAAGGTAAACTATTGGCATCATTAACTATTTGTATTATCTCCCGTATATTTTCCACTTTTTTCACTTTCAATAATCTTTTAATTCTTGCCCAACATTCCTTTGTTATTTTTACATTATCATTCTCATTGATTTCTTCCAAATTTTCAATACATAGGCATGTATTCTGGCAAGAGCATACTCTTCCATAACCCAAGAATGCATGCCTTAATTCAAAAGAGGTGACGGCATGTTTTTTATACTTACTCTTCCACTCGTCCATCGATTCTTCATCTGGAGCTTTCTGTCGTCTTATCGGAAAACAGGGTACATTTTTGTTGAGAAACAAAGCAATCATCGAATTTGTAGCAATCATTAACTCTTCGATAAGATGATGCGCATCGACAGAGGACCAATTCTCACGTTCATCTGTCGTTGAAAATGCATTGTTCCCCAGTCGCTTTATCCTCATTTTCTTGGTAAATATCTTCAATTTGTTGAAATTAATATAAAAGTCGTTTTCTCCATCGAGAATCTTTTGAAATTCTTCATACGTAAATTGTTTTTTCGATTGAATAAAACTATTAAAAGGATCTTCTTCGTCCTCTACTTCTCCGGTTGAAGTGATTGTGAAAAATACTGATTTAGTTAATCGCTTCTCTCCAGGTAGCAGAGAACAGATATTGCTTGACAATTCATCGGGTAACATGTGTGTCACCGCTCCTATTCTGCTATACATAGATGTTGCCCTTTGTAAAGCAGAGTTGTATAGACTTTCACTATTGTTTTTGTTAACAAAGTATCCAACGTCGGCAATGTGGACTCCAACTCGTAATTTGTCATCACCTATTTCCTCGAACGATATTGCGTCGTCGAGATCCCTAGATCCCTTAGGGTCTATGGTGAAAATATATTCTTTTGTCAAATCTGTTCTATTCCTCGTCGCCTCTTCTGGAAGAGAATATTTATACATTTCATACGATTTCACAATATTTTTCACAGCCGATTGCGTTTCACTTGGAACGTTGTGTTCAATTCTCAGTATTTTATCTATCGTTTCAATGTTATCACCAACTTTTATAGCTCTAACAGCAACTCCCAGAGGATGCAAACAAGTCGTCTTCCATTTTAAATATCTCACAACAAACACGTATTTGTCAGGATCGGCTGCATCAACTATTTCGTCATTCACATACTCGATATGGTCATCACGAGTCATTCTGTATATCGAAATCCTGTTCATTTTCCTTTGTGTCTTGTGATCTTTCATTCTAGGCGAAAATAATGAGAATTTTGGCATCGAGTGATCTAATGGAATAGCCATTCCTGGAACTATATCTGGCCAACATACAAATAGTGATCGACGTGGATCCTTCTCTCTCTCCCAGATACCAACTACTTTACCAAACATATCTTCCGTTTTATTTATATCGCTAAGTATTTCCACAACAACAGTGTCATTATGAAAAGATCTGCCTCTATGTTTTAAACCATCAATTGAAACCTTGTAGTATATTCCGTTTTCTTGATATTCGGCCCACGTGTTGTTTACAGTGACTATAAACATTTTACACAATTTATATCTATGCCCTGACTCTTCTAAGAGCCGAGAAAGATACTCTTTACTTTGATATCGTTCGAAAACTCTCCAATCTTGAGATTGTCGTATAGAATCTGCATCTTCGGCTGTCATTTCAACATCAACGTCACTTTCATGAATCAAACGTCGTCCTTTTGGTCGCTGTTGTTCAATATCTACTTTTGTCCATTGTTTACGCGCATTTCTTACATTGGTGGAGCTGTGAGAATGTCTGGTGTCCATTTCACCTAATTTTTCAAGAATAACGTCTCCGTCAATCTTCCTCTCCCATTCGAAACTGTCACTTCTTTCTCTTCTATGAAGAAGCGATTTGAATTCTTCGCTTGTCATATTTCGATGAAATGCTGTATTTTTGGATAAACAATGCTGTATATAATTTCTCCATAAATTCTGACATTTTCCAATTTGTATCAAACTCGTAGCATTGCCAATAACGATAATACGATCACGTGATCTTGATAGAGCTGTATTAACCAAATTTGGATCTGAGAGAAAGCCTAGTAACAGTTCATCATCACTTTCTGTTTCCTTCGTTCTTACTGTATTTATAATTATAATATCGTATTCTTGTCCTTGCACAGCATCTGTGCTTAGAACCGTTACATCTCCATACTGCATTCGTCTCAAATAACGTCTTAAAAGTTGTATATGCTCTCTATAATATACAATTACAGATATTTTACTGGACAAAATGTTTTCTTTTTCAACGAGTTCTTTGATAATTGTACAAGTTGCACTGAATTCTACCATATTTCGATATGATAAATTTACAAACTCCTCCTTTCCGTTTTCGTGATAAAAGTACAAACAAGGTTTGTTTGAATG
Source organism: Dimorphilus gyrociliatus (assembly GCA_904063045.1). NCBI lineage: Eukaryota > Metazoa > Annelida > Polychaeta > Dinophilidae > Dimorphilus > Dimorphilus gyrociliatus. The sequence continues at coordinate 632,071 of CAJFCJ010000014.1, read as the reverse complement.
TGGAAATTCTCCAACAGACGTTATGTTTGCTTTATCTTTGTAAAAATTTTGTGAAAGGAATTGCAAGATTTCCGGTCGGCTTCGGTAATTTTCATTGAAAAGGATACAACATCTTTCTCTCTCAGTTACGCTTTGATTAGATGCCGTATAATAACGAGCAAGCCTCTCTAACAGAGAGACATGAAACTGTTTGCTTCTAGTTAAAGGTGACCTCACCGGTAGAGTCATTTGCATATGATCACCAGCCAAAATGACTTTTGTTTGATCAGTACTAAGAAGTAATGGCATGATTGCTTCACATTCAAGAATTTGTCCAGCTTCGTCAATCAGAATGTGAGTAAATTCTCCACGTAATCCTAACCTGTTGATAATAATAATAAGGAATAAACTTCACATTAATCATCGGCTGCTAATCAATGAATACTCACTTATAGAGTTCTAGAGATATTGCGGTTGTGCATATAATTATTCGATTACTTCGAACCTCTTCTCTGCTTGGAAGTCTAAAATGCTGTTGAGAATCATTCATCAAACAGTATTCTCTGTTGTGCTGATTTATGGTTGAAACCCAACGACGAGGATCAACAACTCGTAAAATCTTCTTGTGTCTCTGATGAAAATACTTTGCAATGTACATATCAGCAGTAACATTGACATGAGTGCAAATGAGAATTCTACTAGAATCACAGCTCTCTAAAGCATATTCAGTTATTCTGGCAAGTGTGTCAGTTTTTCCCGTGCCAAAAGGACCGTAGACTAACAGTAGAGGATTTACTCTCTGAGGCGGTGACATCACTCTATCCAAAACCTTTTGTTGTTGGGTATTCGGCTCTTTAAATCCGTATCTGGACCAGTCGATTTTTGGTAGACGAGTTATATTCAAAAGATTTTTGGTATTAGGAAAAAGTCGGTCATGAACTTTGAATTCAACAATTTTCTCCACTGCGAAGAGATGAGAACGAAACGATTCCGAGTCAACAATAAATTGCAAACGACCTTTTAAAGTCTGCTCTGATTTTAGATGCAAATCTTCTACCATTTTTCTAGATAAAATGACTAAAATGGTATCTTTCGTCAAAGCTTCAGATTGAATTTGAAAATCACTACTTTTTACCACAATTGCCTCATAAATGGACTTATCCTCCGTTTGAATAAGAGCAGTAGCACAAGATCTCATCAAAAGGTAACCCTCGTTCGTATCAGGTGAACAGATATTTTTCAGTGAAATTTGAGCGAAAAGTTCGCCCTTTAAAAAGGGCCATATAGTTTCTCCATTTGGGAAAACATAGTTACTCTTCAATTCTATTTCATATGTTCCATTGAACTTTTCCTCAACCAGTTTATAGGCCCATTTCTCTTCAAGCCATATCATTTTTTTCATAAATTCTTCGTAAGTTCTCCGTTTTAGAGTTAAACTTTCAAAATTCTTATCAAATATATCTTTTATGTCAAAGTCATTATTTTTCATTTTCCAGTCAGGCTGTTTAAGAGGCCTATGCTCGTAGAAATTAATCTTGCAAGGATCGGCATCCAATGAGGTAAAGGTATAATCATTACGTTTAGTTTGAATATCATTTAATTGCTTGATATTTATTGTGTCAACTGCAAATTTCACTTCAGCTACTTTTTTGTCATCGACGAATTGAAGAATTAAAGATTGGCAATAAGAATAAGATAGATATTTCTCAAACTTCAAAAGAATATTATATTGAAAGCGATCTATAATGAAATATAAGTTTTTAATTATGTAATTGGAGTAACAGTTGTTTTTAGACCTACCATTCATATTTGAGATTTGAAGGGAACATCCTTTACAAAAGTGTTTCTTTTCTCCTTTACAGTCTATATAAAAACTTGCCCTTCCACAATCATAAAGGAGGAGAGCGTATTGAAGTTTCCTTTTCGACTGTTGAAATAAAGCATTTTATACTTAGTTTTGAGTAAAGTAAAGAGTCACCTCCAAAGTGATTGACCATTCATAATGTTCTTCTAGTGTTGATATCTTCCTTTCGTCTTTGTTATTTGATATTCTAACGTAATTTAAATGTTCAACAAAATTTTTTGAATTCGACTTTTGATGTTTTACATAAGACATTTCCTCTTTTGACAATTTCTCTCTTTCATTATCGCATCTCTTCCTAATTCTCCATTCATTTAACTCTTCTTCACTATGCGCTCTCGGACAAAGATTCAATTCTTCAGGTTGATTTGAATATTGACATATTTTACCATCGAAATGATTGTCGCATAAACAATATCCAGACATCTTTTCAGCTGGATCCGGTTTACGAAAACGCCAATTCTCATCGTCCTTTGATTTGGAGCGATGTTTTGGAGAATCGCAATGATGTCTTAGCTGGGATTCCGAGTTACAAGTATTATTACATAGAAAACAAGTATAGGTTTTTGTTTGATTACCAGATAGTAAATCTGGAAATTCTTTCTTTATTAGTCCTGTTTTATCGCTAATATTCCAAACTCTTGAAGGTAAGTTATTATTAGAGATTGTTGTATTTACTCTTTCATTGTCCGAAGAGTGTTTACTCTGAATAGGCTTGCAACTCTTGATAAGTTGATCAAACGCTTCACATTTATGTTTATGCATCCATTTCCAGACTCGAAGTTCTTCTTTTGAATGTGCAAATTTGCATTTATCATCAAGAGGACAAGTCTTTTGTCCAAGTTGATTTCGACATTCTTCAAGATATCGTTTTGGAGGCCATCGGATAATCTTTTTTTGATAAACAGCAACTTTTTGAATATCCCAATGATATTCATTTTCCTTGTAAACATGACAAGTTTTCGATGGATGTTCTCTTGTACATGTTTGTCCATTTTTAAAGCATTTGCTACATAGCCATTTTAAATCTGGTGGTGATTCTGTAACAATTTTGCTCCCTGTAGGCTTGAATTTATTGTTTGCACTTGAATATTTGATAGAAGTTTCCGCTCTCTTCAATAAATCATTAAACTTCAAAACTTTATTATAAATACAGTTCCAAATGAATAATTCCAAATCATGATGATAAAATCGGCATTTTTCTTTATCATTTTTTTGACAAATAGAACCTTTAGCAAATCTTTTACATTTCTCAATCAATATAGGCTTTTTTTTATTAATATTAGGTCTTATCTCAAAGTATGTTTTTGTAGATTGACAATAAAATATTAATTTGGTTGTAAGACAATCGTGTTGGTGGTTAAAATAGGTTAATTGTTGTTTCCCTTCTTTAGTATGGTATTTGAAACAGTCTTGGCATCCTTTTAATAATTTTAAAACCTTTCTTGAAATGGTAATAAAGTTTCCGTTTATTGAATAAAAAGAAAACTCTGTTTTGACTACTTCATCAATTGATTTTTCTAGCTTTCCGTTCCTTTCAGCATTCCATAATTCTAATTCAACAATATTATGTGGCGATGTACAGTGATCTTCACACCTTGAAACATTTTCACATAGTTCCATTTTGAAATTTTTAGCGTTAGGTAAACGACTTCTAATTGGCCAATAAATTTTGTCTTTGTCTTTACAAGCGATTACCAAATTCAACATACAAACATGATCTAAATCAAATTCCCATTTATATTTTTTCTTTTTCTTTTGATACCTAAAACACAGCAAACATGCTTTTGACAATTTATAGGTTTCATTATTTATTTTAAGACACATCTCCCTCTTTTCCAAGGTATCCCTATTTGAGATTATATTAGTCGTTGCAGAATCATGTTTTGTAGTAGGTTCGTTATTTGAGCAAATGTCTGATATTCCATTCGAATTATCGCTATTATTATAGATATTGGTTTCAGGCTGGTTGTCTCTTCTCTCGACTGATTCAATAGGAGGAATCAATTCTCTGATTAAGCCATAGTCTCTCCCAGTAGCTGAAGGGGGTGGTTGATGCCAATAATGCGGTAGAGATAATTGTGGAGTATATGGTACGTTGGGAGGCATATTTCTAACACAGGTATTGTAAAAACCTAGTGAAGGTGGAGGTACACTAAATTGTGTAGGGAAATTACGAAAAGGAATTGGAAAAGGCACAGTTTTGTCCAGATAATACGGGAACCTGTTCTGAGAAGAATTCGCCATATCGTATATTTTAGAAACTGAAAAAGAAATTAGCGTCTAATAACAATGCTCAACTAATTATTAATAATATCTATGTATACGGAAAAATAGAGATTATACAAACCTTGAATTAACGATTATTAGCTTAGAAATAAATAATTAATATATTCCAAACTTAGAATCTACGTTGTTAAAACAATTCTGAAGCATATGGTATCGTGCAAGCAGTAATATACAGCATATTTAAAAAAAAAAATTTTCCTACTTTCAGTTTCGCTGTCCTCAGACGAAACAATCGATATCTGTAAAATAACACATTCAATTAATTTTAGGTAAGATATTCAATGACGTGTACTAGCTTTCCTATACCTAAAAACAAGTTTAATCGGATTGTAATAGATTTTACTATAATTAACCAATTTATTCTCTTAGGAAATCTACGATTTCTTTTTCATACGTCATTAATATATTTATATTTATTTATCTATAAAACCAATGAATTTTAAAGAATGACTCAATAAAAGCTATATTTATTAATACATAAGTTTATATACAATACAATTGTATTGCTTAATATAGGCCATAATATATTACGCAACATCGAAAAAAACTCAATTTCAACAATTAAAAGAAAAATTTCCTTTTGTCTTAACTAGTTATTTATGTATTTATAAGAAGCAAACACAAAACAGTACTTGCTTACAATCCTTAAAAAGCTCCTTTTGGTTTATGATGAGAGGTAACGTAACGTAAAGTAAAAAGGAACCATACTATGAGCGCATGCGCTTTAATCATTACAGGCATTTGGACAACAGATTGTTGTAAAACCCCAAAAGTTCATAGTAGACGTATTACACATTTTTTACACGAATAAAATGAAAGAATACCCCTGAAGGATTTAATACCATTATGCTATTTGTAATGTTACCATAAAATCTTTTTATCATATCAGTAAATAAAGAATATTTAGATAAGAACAAAATTCCCAGGAAACAGATGACTGTTTTGAAAAGATAGAAAAACCGTTTTGAGAAATTCGTTTATTGATTATTTGTTTATCCTAAGTGTTTCGCAAAATTCAAACAATGTCCCAGTTCTTTTTCCTCTTGCATTAATAATAATAACAGTATTCCTTCAGTCTTTTATTATTTTATCGAGAAGATCGCTGTCGTTGTTTGAACATTTATTTTCTTCATTTTCAAAATTTATCCATTATCCATTAATTTTCATCTCAGCACCTTCCTTTATTAATTGTCTCAATATCCTTTCTATCTATTCTAGCGTTCTTCGGTTGTACCTTGATATTCAAAAACAAAGAAAGTAAGTTTGTACTAATTCTCATTTCGTTACCAGCCAAACACTGATCACTTTTGAAGGCAGTTTTCAAACTCTTTCCAGTTACCAGTTGGACCTTGAATTAGTGCGAAATCCTTATCTAAAGCAGCTTGAATAGCTGTTGTCTGCTGTCCGTTTGATTTAATCATTAAAATATTCTAATATATATTTTATTTTATCAGATTCATTAACGTATTCATCAAAAACTCCTCTCTACTTATTACAATCATAATTCATTCTTTGTAGATATCGAGTTCTTCTTCAATTAACTTTTCTAAACTTTCCCTTTGTGTAATGTTTATCTTTAATCCTTTCATTTATCACTTCCTTCAGATGTTTAGAATTGCCTGTAATGAGTATTTGAATTGTAACTTTTTAACGAATATTGTAGATTATGGAAACGAACCAATTAGAATAAAATGATGTCTGCATCTTGATATGACGTAATTTATCAATGCTCAAGTCATCTTCGGTTGAAATTCTTCCTTCCTTTAAAACTATATCGTCGGATATTGCTAGATGGAAATCATTGTTGGTACAATCTGTTACTAATCTCTTTTGAAATCTCTCAAATTCACATCATAACAACCAAAAAATCTATAATAAAGCTTGTTGGTCAAGTCCGAAAAAGATTAAGTGAACGTTTATCGCATAATCTCCTTTTAACAGTATTTTTAAATGTCGTTACTTCCAAATAAATTTGATTTTTCATGTTTTCTGCATAATTATCTTTTGATAATGCGATTTTTTAAACGTCGAGGGAATTTTTTCTTTCAAATCAATCAAGATATTTTTCTCAATATTCTCACCTTGATTTGATAACTCGCAGTCTAAATTCTTACTTTTCAACAGTCACTGGGTAAATAGAGAATTCGGCCCAATTTAGTAATTATTTTGACTTTATAGGCTGACAATTTGTTATTCTTGAAGCATGGTCGCAAACATATTAATTTACAATATTGCATTATCAAAAAGCGGAAGACATAGAATCAATTTACATATATATACTGTTGTCAATGTTTGCATTGCTCATTTAAAGCAAATAGAATAATAGAGTAAAATAGTACGCCCTATTAACAAGAGAAAAAAGTTCCTTATTTTTCAGATAAATTAATATTTATTGTCTAGTAAATTTATTATTGCAGAAAAAAATTGTATTATCTATCATTTAGATTTTGAAATTGTATTTTTGATCAATTTTCAATCAACTTCTCTAGAAGATCGTTCTTCTTACTTCGTGTGTCCATCTGTTGTATTGATTATCATAAGACTATTTTTTACAGTACAGATAATTAATTCATTAAATTGTTTTGATCAGATATATATAATCTTCAAAAATATTCAGTGCAGTTGAACATGATGAAAGAATCATCATTTTTTAAGACGTTCCTGACGTTTGTTTTCGATTCCTTACCTCCAATATCTGTAAAAAAGCGAAAAGTTAGTTATTTACCTATTATATTGAACTTTAAAGTATAAATCATTAGTCAGAAGAGGTTAAGATGTTATCATATAAATCATAATTACGTCCCAAAGTTTTACATCATGATAAAATATTACTTCTATAATAGAAATTTAACTTACATTAGTTTTTTCCGGCTTTTGAAGTCGTTGTGTTCTGCTAAAAAAGGAAAAAAACAACATTTTAATCAATGTCTTAAAAAGCAACACTTATTTGTAATTAAATTATAAATTTCAGTACAGGTCTGTAAATATTATCATGATTTAATCAATTGTCCCTATCTGTTTTCATCATTTTCGATAAATCTATATATGAAATTAAATAAAATGCTTACCTTTTCTACTTTCTCCAGGCTTTAAAACCGATAATTTCTGTTAAAAATAGTTTATTATTTTCTGATATTGAGTAGAGAAGTGTTAGAGTTTGTTGGCTAGCTTTCAGTTAACCTAATCTTTCATTATTTTTCAGAGAGATTCCCACATTCAAGTAGTTTTGTCATCACAAAGTCAAATAGCCTTACAAAACTTGCTTATAGACGAAATCTCGGAACCTTACCTAATTGTGTTCTTTTCCTGTAAGAAAGAAAATATTTAATAAGAGTTTATATTCATAATCATCAAGCAAATCCTAACCAATTCCGAAGTAAACAATTATTTGATATTCGGAATTGGTTATAAATAATTTAAACAGTTTGTGCTGTTTATGTCAGATAGAGCTAATATCATTTCACCACGAATAGTCTGATTCTTTATATATTCATCAGTTATCATTCAATTAGTAATTGTAAAAGAATGGTTGACTTACTCGAAGAACTCGGAGTCGAATAATTTTGGTAGAAGCCATCTTCAATTCTGAAATGCAAACTATACTATATAATTTGAAAAATTTTCATTTTATTTTACAAATTAAAGCTTTCTCAGAGATCTTGGTGGGATACTCGTCATCCATTAAGTAAGGAGTAGCAAATATTCGTTTATGCATCATTGATTAAATTGGAAAATATTAAAAACAATAGTCTTACCTGTTCAAAAGTCGTGACCACGTGTTTCCTCAATATCGCCAGTGAACAGTCGAAATTTGCTAATTTTGATTTCCTTTTGTGGTATTCTTCATAGTTCACATACTTATAGTCTAGTATTGTATCTATTTTAAAAAATAAGATTTTGTAGAAGCCGCCATTTTGAAATTAACTTTTTAAAGTAAATAATTAATTTTGTCCCATAAGTAAATTATGGGACAAAATGGATACAGCATAATCAATGATAATGCATATTCCATCCAATTTAAACAAAATTTCAAAAGAAAAACACTTACATTTGTACTTTTTCACGACCACGTGGTTTGACAGCAAAGTGCAATTGATGCCGAAATGCTTCGCCAATTGTGCATTACGAGTCACTTGATTAGACTGTTCTTAAGGAAGAAGAAACTGGAAAGCTATGCTATAAAAGAAAGCTTCTAGAAGTTTTTAGAAGTTTCAGGAAATTTCTTGAAATTTCTACTAACTTCTCCTCGTGGGTTTGAGGTTCAAATGATCGATACTTTACCGGATATTCAGAAATGACTTTCCGGTTTGCACTTTTTTTCCATAAAAATAGTTCCTTTTAAAAACCCTAAAACTCTATCATTTATTGATGAAGCCTATTTTTTTTACCGAAAACCTTTAAATAGGCTAATAAAAAAATTTAATTGCTTAAAAATGATGCAATCGGTGTCGTTTTAAACCGAAGTACATTAAAACGGAAAACGTGTAATAACACGTGTACTTTTCTGTCGGCGTGGGTGATCAACCAATCACTGATAGCCAAATCTGTTGATCTGGACCAATCATCGTTCGACACGAATTCAGCCGGACGTAAAAAGGACTGATCGCTAGATATCGAAGCAAATTAATTGAAAATACCGAAGAAGTACGTATCAAATTATAAATAAATATATTGAGTCGTTTTCTTTTGAGTTTAACCTTAAAAATAAAGTAAGTTAAAAAAGATGACTTTGGCTAGATTTAATGTATATGGTATAAAATTTGAACATGTGATTGTACACGTTAACATTTTCTCAGAATGAAGTTTTTCGTCGGACTAGTATGTGTTGCGTTCATAGCAGCACTTGTACACAGTGAGGAGGAGAAAAAGAAGAAGGATGACAAAGAAAATGTAGGAACTGTTATTGGTATCGATCTTGGAACTACATACTCATGGTAAGTTAATGAATCATTATCAATATCGTTGACCCTAACAATCTATATCATTCATAGTGTTGGTGTATTCAAAAATGGACGTGTTGAAATTATCGCCAATGATCAAGGAAACAGAATCACACCCTCATACGTTGCTTTCACAGGCGAAGGTGAACGTTTGATTGGTGATGCTGCCAAGAATCAATTGACTACAAATCCTGAAAACACCGTCTTTGATGCTAAACGTTTGATCGGAAGAATCTTTACCGAGTCTACTGTACAATCAGACATCAAATTGTTCCCATTTAAGGTTGTAAACAAGAACAATAAGCCACACATTGATGTTCAAGTAGGTGAAGAACGTAAAGTTTTCGCACCTGAAGAAATCTCTGCTATGGTTCTGAGTAAAATGAGGGAAGTTGCTGAAGCTTACCTTGGCAAAACTGTTACTCACGCCGTTGTTACCGTTCCTGCCTATTTCAACGATGCTCAACGTCAAGCAACTAAAGACGCCGGAACCATCGCTGGATTGAATGTTATGAGAATCATCAACGAACCAACAGCTGCAGCTATTGCCTATGGTTTAGACAAGAAAGAAGGTGAAAAGAACATCTTGGTCTTTGATTTGGGTGGTGGTACCTTCGATGTTTCGCTTTTGACAATCGACAATGGAGTTTTTGAAGTAGTTGCCACTAATGGTGACACTCATTTGGGTGGTGAAGATTTTGATCAAAGAGTTATCGAACATTTCATCAAGCTTTACAAGAAGAAGAAGGGAAAAGATATCAGAAAATCCAACAGAGCAGTTCAAAAATTGAGAAGAGAAGTTGAAAAAGCAAAGAGAGCTTTGTCATCTCAGCATCAAGCCAGAATTGAAATTGAATCTCTTTTCGATGGTGAAGATTTCTCTGAAACTTTGACCCGTGCCAAATTTGAAGAATTGAACATGGACTTGTTCCGTTCTACCATGAAACCAGTACAAAAAGTTATGGAAGATGCTGATTTACAAAAGAAAGATATTGATGAAATCGTTTTGGTTGGAGGTTCCACCCGTATCCCTAAAGTCCAACAATTGGTTAAAGAATTTTTCGGTGGCAAAGAACCATCCAGAGGTATCAACCCTGATGAAGCTGTTGCCTATGGTGCTGCTGTTCAAGCTGGTGTACTCTCTGGTGAACAAGATACTGGAGATTTGGTTCTTTTGGATGTTAACCCTCTTACTATGGGTATCGAAACCGTCGGAGGTGTTATGACCAAGCTTATCCCAAGAAACACTGTCATTCCCACTAAGAAATCTCAAATCTTCTCAACTGCTGCTGATAATCAACCCACAGTCACAATCCAAGTTTTCGAGGGTGAGAGACCCATGACGAAAGACAACCACTTGTTGGGAAAATTCGATTTAACTGGAATCCCACCAGCACTCCGTGGTGTTCCCCAAATCGAAGTTACTTTTGAAATCGATGTTAACGGTATCTTGAAGGTATCCGCTGAAGATAAGGGTACTGGAAACAAGAACAACATTGTTATCAATAACGATCAAAACAGATTGTCTCCTGATGATATTGAACGTATGATTAACGATGCTGAAAAATTCGCTGACGATGACAAGAAAGTTAAGGATAGAGTTGAAGCCAGAAATGAGTTAGAATCATACGCCTACTCTCTAAAGAACCAATTGAGCGATAAGGAAAAATTGGGTGGTAAATTAAACGAAGAAGACAAGTCCACCGTCGAAAAAGCTGTTACCGAAAAAATAAGCTGGTTGGAAAGCCATCAAGAAGCAGAAGCTGAGGATTTCAAAGCACAGAAAAAGGAATTGGAAGAAATTGTTCAACCAATCATGAGCAAACATTACCAAGGTGCCGGAGGAGCCCCACCACCTCCAGAAGGTAGCGAAGAAGCCGGCGCTGATAAAGATGAATTATAGTTGACTGCCAGTTCCTAGGACAATGTTTTATATTACAATTCTCATTTTTTGTTGTTGGAAAAATAACGCATTTCGTTCTCATGATATCACCCTTTACATCAAAACACTGTTATTTAATAAATTATCAAATGTGAGCCTACAGTAATGAGGAGAAAATATATTTTTATCATTATTTTAAATTTCGAATATTGTTCTTTAAAAAAGACATTTTACAAAATGTGGGCGTAGAAAAAAGCCAAATTTATAAAGTTAAAGTGTTTGAAAATAATCAATGACCGGTCATCTGTCCAACCGGTTAACACTTGTAGGTGTAACAATAGGCAAATGTCGAGTGAGGAAGAAGCTCTATCAGCCCCGGGAACCGGTCGAATAGCAGGAGAATATGATACTCAGGAGGCCGTTACTGAAGGCTTATTATCCTTGCTTACACCAGCTGTACAGGAAGTTGACGATCGTGTTCGTTCAGTAAGGTTGGAACGATATTTTAAGCAGTTCATAATTTTCGCAAATTAAGATTGTTACTTTGTAATAAATTTATAGACAAAGTCAAGTTGATTTGCAACACAGTATAGAAATACTAAATGACGGTTAGTACATTGAATGCATAATTGTCAAAGTTAATATATTTTTTGTTTGCAGACTTGAAAAAAATATCTGAATCGCATGGCATTCCAGCTGATCTTAACCCATATGTTAAGAAACTAAATAATACACGTCGACGTATAAATATAGTCAATAATATCTTACAGAATGCCCAGGTTTGCACCATAAGGAATACTTTCGATCAGCTATCTAATACAAATACATAAATATATCTAATTTTTTTCTCTTTTTCTTAGGAGAGATTAAGCAAACTACATTATAATATTCAGAAAGAAACTAGTCGAAAATCAATAGTAGTAGACGATAAAGCTGATGCTGGAAATACTGAGGAAGCGCCTGAACCCACTACAAGTTCTAGTACATCTGAATGAATGCTTCACTCTGTACAATTTCATATAGACTTTTATATTATTATTGTTCAAATTTTTTTCAATTACAATCTCAATTCGATTACAAATCTATACTTTAATAATTATAAGAGACACTCTCGCATTCCATGGATTCTTTATTCAAGTATTAAAAATATAGTTATTACTTTTTCGAAAATTCGCGCTACCCGTTTTCTCAAATACAAAATTCTCCTAACCGGAAATTGTTCGTAGCGATAATATGCTATGTTTAAAATTAAAAAAACATTTGATAAACTTCGAATATGTACAATTTTTTTTAAAAAAAAGCTCTTTAGATCTCACTCTTAAAAAGATGTGAATCGTCTTGGGATTCTTAATCGAAACTATGACTCCGACACCCGAAAAAGATCGTAAAAAAATTTCTAATCGGAAAATAAAACATCTTATTAAGTATATTTCTAACGATAAGAAAGGAAAATTGAAGAAACTGTTAAAGAAGAAAAAATTAGATATAAATCATACTAGTCTATTTGGCGATTCCATGTTCTTGTTGGGTTGTAAAAGCGGAAGCGTCAGAGTTGTAAGGCAAGTATGAGAAAGCCATGACTATATCTAAAATAATATTTCTAATTAATTCAAAATGTTAAAAATATATTCATTGACTATATACTATGATCATTTTTACAGATATTTGATTAAAAAAGGTGCTAACATTATGCAGTCAAATGACAAAGGAGAAGACGTCTTTAGTTGCTTGGCTCAATGTGGAAATACTAAGAGTAATAGAATATTTCTACTAGTAAAACCATAAATGTTCATTAAGACTACATAATATCCCTTTTTCTATTTTGTGTTGTTTCCACAGAAATAGGATTATTATTTTTAAACATATTTCAAAGTTCTTCCAATTTGGATAGTATGGAGGATCCCAGAGTTGGTTTCTTTCAAGAATCAATTATTCGTAAACTTAAAGTAGATAGATATTTTAAATATTCTAATATATACAGTGCATTCTATATAATATGTTTCAAAAACAAGGATTACAGCTCTTTCATGGCTGAGAAAGAGTATAATAAAGAAGAGACAAAAGACGGAAACGATTTTAGTGATGAATTTAATGACGATGATGACGACGACGACGATGATGATGATGACGATGATGACGATGAATACTATTTCGATGACTACTATGACTCTGACAGAGAAAAAGTAAGTGATGGTGAGCAAGAGAGAAGATGGTCAGAAAAGCTTAATTCAGCAATCGACGATGATATAGCGGCAGAAATGGGTAGATATTCAGATCGAGAAGGTATAAGAACCCTTTAGAAACCTTTTATATAGGGTAATCGTAGCTTATTCATTCTTCCCAGAAATGGATAATAGGGAACCAAATGGCGATTGGTTCAACGACGTCTATAAACAATATGAAAAGAAAAAAAGAAGTAAAAAATTTCAATTTTATAAGAAATCAAGTAAAGAAGACAAAGATAACAAACCAAAAGAAAGAAAGTTTAAAACCTTAAAATGGGTTGAATCTGAAAAAGAAAGCTTAAGCGAAGCTAATTTAGTTATGAAAAAACTAAAATACGAATTATCTTGTTCAAAGTTATTTTCAGCTTCGTCAAAAAAACCTATTTTATTGGAAGAAATTCCATGGCCACTAGGATTTTTGACAAAGAATATAGAATTACTAAAGACATTTTTACTCTGTGATAAAAAATTTGGAAGTAAAAAGAAACATATCAGAATACAACAGGTCCGATGGCATCCGGATAGGTACAATAGTTATATTCTATTAAATTATATAAAATTAAAAAGTCGTTGTTTGTGTTTTTAGATTCAAACAAAGATGTAATGGAAGATGGAAGGAAGAAGAAAAATTAAATATAATTTCAAAGGTACAAGAACTATCTCAACAATTGAATTCATTGGCCGAGACAATATCTGATGACTAGGATCATTTGTTAAAAACTTATAACAGTTTTAACACAGTGCAAACTGGTATATTTTTAAATTAACTGTTTTTTTACAATTAGTTTTTCTTTATACTTTAACCATGTGTTACTCTTTCTACTTTTTTATACTTGAAAAAAGAAATACTTCTAATTTCAATAATCCTTTATAATCTACTTAAAAATAAATTGATTTAATGGATTATTTGCTTGCAGTTGTAATTAATGAATTCCTAAATATATGTTGTCGGAAATTCAAAATTATGATATAAGAAGTTAAACTTTAACTTACATTCAATCTATAGAAATTGTTTTGTATACGTTTAATAAAGTTATAATTAAAAGGAATACGCTGATAATTCCAGATGTCTTTTATTTGTTTTTTCAATACTTTGTTTGTTTAGTAATATCTTTTTAGCATTAATATTTTGCAGATGCAACACTGTATCATCTCTCTCTCTCTCTCTCTCTCTTTCTCTACTTAAATCTTTCTCTCTATCTGTTAATGATATTTAATTATACTGTATACGCCTTTTATGTATTAATAGAAATCATTTTATTATAAAATTATCTCTTTTAAGCTGGGTGTACAGAGCCATCTAGTTGATTCATAGGAACTTTTCTTATATAATATAGTTTACCATCCATTTACTTAAGCGTATTTAGCAGTATAAAAGAGTGTTTAATTGTTTCCTTATGTATATAGCTATAAAAGATAAACTATGTTCAAGAGGCTTGTTCAATTCATCTCTTATACATAAAAACATTTTACGGGGGGTGGGTGGAGTGAAGGAAAAAGAAAGAGGGGAGAAATTTCTATACAAACGACACCTAGTTTATAATTCGATATCACCCACCAAGAGTGATTTTATGATAAAAATCTCGTTCCTCTTGAATAGAAATACAGAAAACGACATAAATGAATAAAAAATGGTAATTTTTGTTATGTTAGGCGAGATTCAGAATCTATTTTATAGCCAAAGTAAAAAAAGGAGAGAAAAAAAACGGAACTAAAAGTTTTTGTACCGATTCAACCATCCTCTTTCTTGAATATAAAAAAATCTATACTCATATCCTATCATTTACTGATCTTTTGTGCAAGAATCCTCAATTCAGACACCTTTTTGAGTTATATTCTATAGTAGGAGGGGGAAATTGATATTTTATTCATGTTTCTTGGTATCGTTAGTATATTTCTCCGCAATAACCTAAATTATATCTTTTCATTCATATTTTGTATGGAAATACTATCATTTTCGTATAATTCATCATATTTTACCATTTATGAAATATGATTTTCCCTTCGTATAACAAATATTCAGTGGTTAATTATTGTAAATTCATTTCCAAACTAATTCAATAAGTTCATTATGACTATGACAGTAAGAAGTAAAAAGGGAAGAATAATAATATGAAGAAATAGAGCAACGCTTTCTTTCTTCTTTCATATTTGTTTAGTAGAACGAAAATTTATTCATAGATTAGTTATATATAATTAATTAGAAATTAAATGAATATTCAAATATTTGTAACGTGAACAAATAAACGAGTTGTTCAATCTTCTTAGTTGTTCTATGTTTATAATCTCTTTCGTAGGCCTAATATTCGCGCCTGCATGGACTTGTTTTCATTCCGTCCGATTATAAATCCACTTTCCGTCCTACAAATACGTCTTTAAACGCCGATTCTTTTAGTTTATTATTTTTAGTTTAGCTTTTACGTTGCTCTTAAGAATTATAGTATGGAAGGTAAAATATTATCAAGAGTTTTTTTGACTTTATGTTATGTCTTCGTTGAGTTCTTTAAATTCGTAACCGAATTTTAGGAAATCGTCAACCAGAAAAACTGAACATAAGTCTGCTGAACTTCGAAGATCCAAAGTTCGAAGAAAGTAAATATGTTCTAACAAGCCCCAGATCGCTGGAAGCTTGCGCCAGGCTTAACTTTAAGCCCGTTGAACTTTTGAGGAAGCCTCTGCGGGATTTTCAAGAGGAATTGTTGCCGAAAGGCATACCCACGTGTACAATATTCGACTTGTACGATGAACACGAGAAAGAAAGGATAAGTATGCTTTTCGCAGTTTGACTAGTAACGCGAATTTTAATTAATTCATATTTACTACAGGTAAACTGCGGCTATGTCTAGAAGAAAGACAAAGAATTGTCGAAGAGAATTATCTGAACGATGGAATTCAAACAATTACGATTCCGTCTAGCGACTCGGGAAATTCTTCAAATATCGATAACAACGAAATAGGTAAACAAAGTTCAAAGATCTCTAAGAGACGTTCACATCCATCACTATCTTTAATGAAAGCAAATTAAAAACCTTTATTAGATGAAATTCTCGATACTGGTAGTCTACAAAGAAAGAGAACTGCATGGGTAACTTCATACGGCCATAAAAGGATTTCGGCAGAAGAAGTTAATGAAAGGTTTACTTAATTTATTATTATTGGAAAGTATACTTTAGACAACAATTGAACAGAGCTTTGCAAGATCATAATAGGGAAATTGAAAAGAGAGAAAAGTTATCAAAAGCTTATGATTCAACTAGCATAAAGGTCAAAGAGAACAGCAATTCTGTTAAGAGAAGGAACCCCTTAAAGAATGGAAAGGTTGGTGGAAAAACATCAAAAGGAAAATTAGGAATGCACTCTGTTGAAAGGTTCGTTTCTTATTGTAAGGGTGTGCCTTTTTTTTCGTAAGCTAGTGACACCTGTAAAGTCTGTAAATTGAACATATTTGAAGCTTAAATTAGGTTGAAATGGGGATTATCGACTTGATTTGAATAGTAGTTTTATTATTTCTCTTTGCGATTATTGGTTCAATTTCTTGTTTATCAAAAACATATCTATAAATAGTAGAGAGCCTTCCTACGAAAAACTTAGCAATTTGTATATTTAATGGTTTAACAAGCTCTTGCGTACTCTGGCACAAGAAAAGAATTATCCTGGTCCTTTGTCGGATACTAACAATGCCGATGTGATGATAGGCCTAGAATTTTTTGAAAAGTTTTCACTCCACCCTTTTTTCCTGCGTGGGAGAATATGTCAGATTTTCGAAAATTTGTCCGTTCTTGCTCTAACGTAATACCAGACTTCTTGAAAAGGTATGCCTATTGATCCATATTTTTAAGTTATAAATCTAATATTCGGTAGTGAAATGTAGAACTTGTTTTACGTGTTTTATACGTGAGAAATACGAATCCGATACGCTATGGGAAGGCTGAGATACTCGCCCCACTCTTTTCTTAATAATTTCCCCCCCGTTCAAAGCGCTTGAATCGTTAGCGCTTTTGGAAAAGAAACACTAACGCCAGCTGGCGTTAAAATCACCTAAGTCTAAGTTTAGCTATTGTATAAGTAGCTGGCCGTAGAATGGCGACCGCTTCAACTTCTCCCGCGCAGAAAAGTTGGCGTAATTCACATTCAAGATTGACGAACGCTCAAATTGAGTATAATCCGGGAATAAGAAAAATAAGAAACGAAGATCTTAATGAGAGTAAACACGAGAATGCAGAAGAAAAAAAACATTCTTTCAGTTTTAAGAGACTAAAGGAAAAATTTCAAAAGCTTAGTGCTCATCATAGATCGGATCAGGAGGATAGTTATAATAGTATTCCTCCTACCCAAGAGGAAATTCATGCGCAACTGGAAATACAAAGACCAAAATCACCAGATGATGCCGATTCGGCTATATGTGATTGTGATAATGAAGTTAATGATGAATACTGGATAAATCAATCGCAAATACATTGCTCCTTATGCCGGTAAGTTAATCAAAGAGGAATATATGATTATTTATGAAAAAAAGTCTTTTTCCTCCTTTTGTCATGATCAATCGAAGCGTGATGATAAATTTTGATTCAATTTCAATAGTTTGTGTATATTGTCACCAACTTGAGTACGACGAGATTATGAACCAAGTGACTGTTTAATTTATTACAACCATTGTTATCGGTTTATTTGACTTGTCATATGTGAATAATTTACGTCTGTTTTTCTTGTATATTACGAATATTTCGCGGTAGTCTTCAAACGAGATTTTGTTGGATTATCTCACGGGTAATTATAACCTAGAAAAAGAATTGTCAAGAGTCGAGTAGAAAATGTTATATCAAGGTTGATTGTCCTTAAAGGCTATAAAAAAGGGTCGATATGACAGTTAGGACCCCCTTTAATTATTTTTGTTGCTGATCCTTTGCAGACTGTTGTCTATGAGCTTTTTTTTATCACCATTGTATAAATGGTTTTGGCCTCCGGCAAAAATATTGGAATGTAGGTATTAAGAGCTCAGTATGGTGCCGTCTAAGTGTTGCTTCCATTTCGCTAACGCTCTTTTTCCTCCACCCCCCACTCCCTCCTACCCACCCTAACCATATCTAATATATATAATTAACACTGAAAAGAAAAACTGAAATTTGCTTTACCTGTAATGCGCTACGTGTATACCTGTTGAGAAGTTACGACAAACCGAACTAAACTATCATCTATATTTCATATTTGTAGTTGCTTTTAACCTTTAATTACCGGCATTTTTTTCGAGATGTAAATGTAGCTTTACTGCAGTTGTGCAGCATTATTAATATGGATGAGAAGGATAGCGGTAATTTCTCATTATTCTCTCTAAATGAGGCAAATCCTCAAATGAGGCGATTCCTACAGGACTTGGATATTACTAGGAACCGTCCCGTATTGAAATTAAATCGTATTTGCATCGATTCGGTTGATACAAAAGAAATACCAATATGGAGAAAGAAGACGCCCATTTTAAAGGGCTTACCAGGGCTATTACCCAGAAAGAAGATTCCAATGCTGGGTCAAGAGCAACAAGGAGGAAAGCGTAGAGTCAAGTACCGAGCTAAAAAAAAGATTAGTAATGCAACTTGTGAAAAGGGCGAAAAATTGCCCACGAATCAAGAATTAATGCCTTTAAAAGGCCTAAACTGGCGGCAAAAGCTAATGGATTGGTACGAGCGAAACATTCTTGAATCGGTTATCACAAAACGTGCAAGCCGACAAAACTTTTCCATAAACTTAAAAGGCGTAAAGAATAGCTGCTACCGACCTGAAAATATTAGAATGTTTAATTCAAAAAGCCCTTTAACTCTGCCTGTTAGTATGTCAGGAAGAAGAGACAGGTCTATTTTCTCTCTAACAGTTGTGTAAATTAGGCCTAAAAAGTCAACGGTAAAAATTAAACGTCATAAGGACTGATCTGTCGACAAAATATTGTAACGTATAAAAGTTGATCGTTGGAGGGAGTATGAAACGGGAGTTGTCATTGCATTCAATCCATGACAGGTGTTCTTTCGCCGCTCAAAAGAATGCATTGTGATTGATACGTTTATTCAATGAGCCTTATAGGCCTGTTTGTGCATGCCCTGGTTTGTTATTATTGGATTTAGAAGTATTGAATTGTTTAATTTACATATACCTTTGTATCCTTCGTTTTTTTAACTGCTTTATTCCTTTTGACATTAATTATAGTTTTATCTTCACTAGACGAAAGCAGGAAAGACTTTCCAAGGCGAAAAATTCACCAAGGCAGATAGAGGAAGTTGAAAATTCAACCCGTAGACGTTTAGTTTCTAATTCCCCGTCTAGTCGGAGTCAAAGTACGACCGATCTTACCTCAGCCGGACATGTAACCAAAGAAAATTCTACTTCCGGCAAAAAGGGGAGACGAAGCGTCGATGCGGCGCCAAGAGTAATTCAGGTAGAATAACTTTTTTAAAAGAGAGAAAAAAAAGCAAGAAAAGACTTATTCTTTGTATTCCAAAAAAACTTTTATTTTCTTTTGCCCTCAGCGTTCCGTGTCAATGACTTATAAACCTCAACTAAGTGCCAAAAGTGCTAATGTGAGTTAATTGACAGAAGAATTATAACAGTCCTATCAGCTCTTTTAACACTAAATATATTCTCTATTATTAGGACAGAAAAATAATAGAAATAATGAAAGCCAGACGAGAAGGCGAAGCTGTTGATAATAAAAAACGGGAACGAGCGAGGATCCAGAGAGAAAAGGAAGCCGAAACTAGAGTATCGACGGAAAGCCTACGAAGTCGTAGCAATTCAGAATTTCACCTATTGAGGGAAGCCCGAGCGGTAATAATATAACTTAACAAATATTACCCGCATTTCCGGTAGATTTAACCGATCGAACAACTAACTTAGGCCAAAGTAGAAGAAGCCAGGAAGAGAATGGAGGAAGAAGAACGACGAGAGAAATTTGCTGCAGTTGTTGAAAAAGAGTATCGTGTAGAGTCGACTCTAAGAAGACAAGCTAGCATTAGGGTAAGTATAATTTTATAAAAGAAGAGAGAAACCTTTACGTATGATTTTATAATTAGCTTAGAATTATAATCTCTTGTTTCAAACGAATTCTCTTCATTTAGGAATCAAAAATGGATAGACAAAGAAAATTAAGCGAAGACCGTAAAAAATTGCAAGAGCACAGAAAGGGAGAACTTGAACAGCAGGAGAAAGAGAGTATGGAAGCGGCTATTAAGAAACGAGAGATTAGTTTGAAAAGGGCACAATCGTTAAAGGAGCAAAGAGAACTGCAAATTAGTGAGGTAATAGAAACTATTTCAATTGAATTACTCAATTAAAGACTTATTGCTGACAATATTTTATAACCATATTGTATTTTATTTATACAAAATTTTTTCAGCAACGAAAGCAACGCGCTCAACAAAGCCAACGACTGTTTGAAGATCGTAATGAGGATTTGCACTGTAAACAAAAGTAAGTATAGATTTTCAAAAGTAGCTAATCGTGCGGCAACTATCCACTTTCTATTATTTCCTGTATAACCTGAATTTGTTCTATTCCGATTGTTTATTATTATAATTATTGTTATAATAATTATTATTAAAATAATTTCTCTATTGTTAATATTGTTGGTCCATACCATGTTTGGACTATTAATAGTTTTATTATAACGCCCCAAAGCGGAAATCGTATTGCTAAGAGGACAATAGGAAAGAAATCAAAAAAACCTACTTGTTGGTTATATTTCTTACGTTTTTATTACTCCAATTAGAATTTAGAAGCGGAGTTTTTGTTAAGCTATTATGAAGAAGAAGAAATCGTTAGTAGAATGTATAGAAAGCATATGAGCTACACCCTACAACACGCTTGAACGCCAATAGTCAAAAACCTTGTTTTCAAAGGATTAAAAGTTCTTTCTAACTGAAAAAATGAAAGAGAACACCGTCTTCTAACAGTTCAGATAAAAAAGGGAGCTTGTATTTTTTAACTTAAAAAAAAAGGCACAAAACAGGTTGGGCAGGTCTAAGAAATACCGAATCTGTTTATTTACTTTAGATCAACTTGTCTATATAATAATCCCTAAACATATTTGCATTGAATTAAAGATGCTCTTTCATTTGGTACTACATTCAAATAGACCTTTTTTTTATTTACTTAGTAACATGATATTTATTAGCCGTTATTCAGCTATTACGTTCTTTACAGGGATACGAAAGAAGATCTAGAGAATAAGTTAAATAAGAAATTAAAAATTGCTGAAGAGAAGAGAAGCACTCTTCATCAGCAAAAAGTTAACGAACTCAAAAAGAGCAAGTACGTCTTTTTGTTCTAATTAAAGAAATAATTTCTCTCGCTCCCTCCGTCTCTCTGTCTCTATCATTTTCTATGACTTTGTAAATTGTTCATTCTTCACACGTATCTTTCTTCCCGTCAGGCAAGACTTGGACATTAGAATGTATCGAAATAAGGAAAAACAGCAAAAGGAAAAAAGAGAAATGGAAATATTAAGAAAGAACGAATTGCTACTAAAAGAAAAGGTTTGTTAAGGGAATCCTTTGATTGTTAATAGAATATTTAAAGGGTTTTTTTTTTTTTTTACATACAAATTCCTTCATGCAGCAAGCTCAAGAAGCCAAGTTGAAGGCTGAACGAAATTCTGAGGAAAAAATGTTGCGGGCTCAAAGAGATAGGCTGAGGAGGGAGAGGCTACTAACTGATAATAAAAAGAAGTTAGTCTTTCATTCTTTTTGAACTTTTCCTTTCTAAGGAGTCTATTTCATTCTTATAATTGATCGACAGAATTGATAAAAATGAAGGCGAACGATTGAACAGTATTAAAAAATATATCGAACAAAAAGACTCTCGAAGTCGATTAATAGCTAAAGAAAAGGAGGAAGCGGTAACCAAAGTAGGCTAAAAGATATCTTTTCATCATACCATTTACCATTGTAATAATCTTTTGCTTTTAGTCAAGGAACTTGGCCCTACAATCGAAACAGGAAAGAGAAGAAATTAAGAAAAAGTATACTGTCAATGATTTCGCTGATAAGGCTTCAAGAGCTGAATTGGACGCACGAATCGACATGTCATCTAGATCATTTACAGAACTATGTTTCATCTAGACGAACAAGTGAAAAAGACAACAAAAGAGTCATCAATCATTCCAATTTGTCTTTTATTTTTTCTATATATATATTCCTTTTTTTATCTTAAATAATTTTATTAATTATTTCATATACCTCTTTTTTATAGAATAAAACTTTTAAACAATAAAAAAAACATCAATGAAGAAAAACAAAATGGCGAATTTTTTCAAATGTTTCTCCATCCTTCTCTTTACACTTCAAAAATGAAATGCATTTTATATTTATATACAATAATATAATAGATTATATATTTCGATTTTCTATAAGCGAAAAACCTAGCTATTCCCTAACTTAGAATATCGTAAATCTCTGACTATGATTAATTATTTGCCTTTGTAAGGCGGGTTTTTTTAATATGTTGTCCTCAAAGTTTCACGGGCGATTAGTTTAAATTGTACTTCAGATTAAATGAGGGTGTTTACGATTATTTATGAGAATTATTAATGAATTAAGCGTATTCGAATTCTTCTCGATAAGGTAATAAAAGCTAAAATTATTATAAATGTTTGCAGGAATTGGACGATGAAACAAGTAAAATAGAGAGAGCCCTTAAGGATACGTTCCCCTAATCATAGGCTTATTTTATAAATGACTTAGCAAAAACTATTTCACTTTTACCAGTTTTGCCCCTAGTAGAATATTCTGTGTTCTCTTCTAAACGTTCTATCTTCGAAATTCGAAACTTTTTATAGGATAATAGCAGACAAGGTTCTAGTTGATAAGCTTTACTAATTAAGCTATTTTGCTTTGGCGAAACCCGATAGCCATGGGACGAATTGCGTAAAAAAAAAATATTACAATGGTAACAAAAGTTTCCTTTTTCGTATTTATAATCTATGACATTACATGAAAATTCAAAAAAATAATATAATAATAATATTCTTTAAGAAAACATTAAAAACCTATTCTATAAGAATATTCCATATAACTTTATAGCAATAAAATGAAGAGACAAATCGATTAACACATAATCGGTAGATCTTTAGTCCTTAAGGCAAAAAAAAAAACTATGGGGAAATTGACCATCTTTAAGAAAAAATTAAATGAGTACGTTGATAAAGTGTTTGGTGATGCCGATTTAAATGAACTTTACGATAGTTATGCTGATGTTAAGAAAAAATCTAGCAATCAGTTGGATACTTCCGCTAGGAATTGGAATGAAAATAACACTAAATATAAATACGGTTACGATTATTTTAAATATAAGCGACCTAAAGCGGAAGTTAAGAAAAAAAGTGCAAAACGAGTAGAAACACCCGAAAGTGACGAAGACGATGTTGACGACGACGACGAGAATATTTCATTCGCTTCTAGTTTAGATCAGCTAGATGATGACGATTCGGGTGAAGAGGATGTTGAAGAAGTTAGAAAAAGTACAGATAAAAGAAAAAGGCTGGATAAAGAGGATAAAAAAGGCAAAAATAGCAATAAGAAAGTAGAGAAAAGCGAAAAAAAGAAAAGTAAATCAAAAAAAGACAAAGAAAAGCTCAATGGTTCAAAAAGTAGAAAAAAAGACAATACAGAATTCTTAGAAAATCGTAAAGTAAAGAAAAGTTCAAGGAGATCTTCGAAAGCAAAGGAAGACGTATCTGAAGAACCCTCCGATCGTCTTTCCGCTAAAGTTTCAAAGAGGCGAAATTCTACTGCCCAACATTTGAGAAAATCTTCTAGAAAACTTTCCAATGGCTATTACGATAACAAGTCGAGTAAAAGAGAACATCATTTAAGAGTTCCATCGGTAATTGTTGCAAACGTAATGGAAACTGAAGAGGAGGAAGAGGAGGAAGAAGACGAAGAAGACGACGGAGATGACGACTTAGAAGATATAGAAGAGGAAGAAGAAGAAGAAGAGGAGGAGGAAGAGCAGCAGCCTGGTTAGTAGAAAAGATATATTTTATCGATATAAAATTTACAGAGTGCTTTTCTTATAAGTTGTAAAGAAAAAAGAGAAAAAGAAAAGTGCAACACGTCGTTCAAAAGGTAAATATTAACATTTTGTCAAATAGAAATAAGCATTACCTAGAGATTCTTAATATACACTCTTTATTTGATAATTGTGCACACTTTATATAAAAGTTAACAACGTTCGTAATCTCGAGGTAACTGTTTATTTCTATTATAGGTTACTTGAAGTTGGAAAGAGGAGCGCCCGAAATTTTTCAACACCCGTTTCAAATTCGTAGAAAGATAATTGAAGATGATTCTAAATTATCTTGCGCAGTTCCTATGCAGGAAATAGTTAATCCCACCATTTATTCAAGGCTTTCGAATCGAGCTTTAGGTGCAAATAATCCGTTAGAGGATTTAGAAGAAATCCACTGTTACAAGCAATTAAAGCCAATTCGCACTTGCTATCCGTTTCACCCGTGTCAACCACCCCCACCGCCGTTAGATAAAAAAATTAAACCTCAAACCATTCATTTCCCTTTCGGCCTAGAAATATGCGATTGTCGTCTCCCAACAAGTAGAAATCGTAACGATAACAACAGTAATAAAAGACGAAGGAAATCGCAAAGTAAAAATTGCTTAAAAGCAGACCATTGTGCAATGAAAACTCTTTTTTGATTTACCTCGATATTTTTTAAGTGGACTTAATCGTTTTTCTACTTTAGATCTTGGTATACCTGTAAAAGGTAAAATTCGTAAAATTCGACCATCAGCCGATAGAAGATATTTAGTAAGAGCTGTTTTGTTTATTTGTTTGATTATATTTTTAAATCATAGATTTCAATAAAATTAAGTCTATTCTATCTTTTTAAGAATGTTCAAGCAGACGATGAAGTTGAAGAATACTTCTGTTATCCCACTTCTAATACACCAAAGCAAACTGAACCTACATGCTATAAATTTCAAACGCAGAATAAATCATTCTTAAATTGCAGAAATTCGCACAATAAACGCATGGGAGCTGTTCCAATATTAAGTACTGGGTTAAGAACAAATAAAAAATCATCTTATATCAATCAGTATCAGGGGAATGATCATAGTTGTTGTTACCCTCTGCCTTCAAAGAATAATGTTAACCCTACCGCTGAGAATGTATTCCCAAAACGACCAGTTCAAGCTAATACTGCTAATACTGCTAATCAATGTTCTCAGCAGCAAGAGAACTATAATTTATCGAATACTCTAATTTGTCGGCCATTAACTAAAGCCTGTTGCACTCAGACTGACACTCAAAGAAATGACGCAGCATGCCAAAGTTATTGCATAGAAGATGGTAGAATGAAAGGGCTGCTAAAAAGTTGCCCATCTCGGACGGTATGCGAATGCAAAAAAACAGCTCAAAATGTGTTTATGGAAAGTGATAATATGCAAAAAATAAGAGAGTAAGTTCTTTTCAACTTGATCTTTTAAAACAAAAAAAGTTCTATCCTCTTTGTATAAAACAGAGAAATTGAAGAAATAAAACGATTAGGCTTATTCGAGATTGAAACAGCTAAAAAGATTGATCAGCACAGCGATACTCTTAAGAAACTTGGTGATATGGAAATGGTGAGAAAATTTGCCGAACTGGATTTAGTAAAAAAATTAACTCAAATTAATGAAATCGGTCAGTCAGCGCCACCTGTTAGTAAGAAAACTAAAGAATCTTTAATGAATATTGAAAGTGCTATAAAAATGGGAAAAATTGTTGCGAATAATTCAACAAATGTTCAAGAGGAAATAGCTAATAATAAACATCCTAATTTCGTAGTTTTACCCTGTCTAGTTCAATGTACAGCTTGTTACTCTACTCCGTGCACTTGTTCTAACGGACCCAAATACGGTTTTGGGAATTTTACTATAAATAATAGCAACAACAATAGTGGACATTATCAAAGACCATTCGACTTTCAAACTTGCACTGATCGAGTGATATGCAATTGTTTTTATCGAAACGATCAAGAATATCAGGTAATCAGTCAATTGTTCTTATCAATCGTAACTGAACTTTTCCTCTTCTTTCTGTTTTATTATTAAAAACGAAATTAAACAGGATAAATTAGCATTACCTACAAAAAGTCATAAATCAAATGGTATTTACGATACGACTGTTTATACTTTTAGTGTTCCCACGAAAGAGGACAAAGGAAATGACTCCCAAGCCAAGGAACAACAAATTTGTCCCTGTAAAACCCAAATTAAACGGAATGTCCCGCAAAGTGATAATCCGAAAAAACTTTTTAGCCACTTGAATACGCCCGTGGGTCAAGAGAATGTATTTTTTGATAAGGAGAGAGAAATGGGTCAACTTCCGGGAAGTACTAATTGCTACGAGTGGTGTGTTAAACGAAGCCCGAGTAGAAATACTAGCAAAGGCCGGAGGCTATCTAATAAATTCTTAATTCAACTCACTCCTATAAAAGCTCATGACAGAGAAGAGAAGTTTGAAGAACCTCGATATAAAGACAACGATTCAACCGAGAACGAGAGGGCAACAGCTCAAATAATATGTTGCATTCAACAAGCAAATGATTTGAGACGATGTTGTAATAACTGTTGTTGCTGTTGTTGCTCATAAATGCTACGGCAAAATACTTGTGTATATCCGTGCGATGAATCTAAAATCTGGACAGAGTTAATAAAAAAGTACTCGTAATTAATATTTTGTTTTTTTTTATTATAATCTCGTTACAGGAGGCAAAACACAAACATAAATACGAACAAGTTTTTATCAAGACTAGAACGATAGTGGGCGGTATGTTTCTTTTAATTAATCAGTTTTTTTTTCTTCATAGTAATCAATTAATCAAGAAGGTGAGAAACGATCGAAATGACATTGGTTCGGCGATACTTCTGCTAAAGATTCTATAAAACGAATAGTTTCTTCGCTGGCTCCAAAATTTTTTAAATCAAATATGCTTTCTTCGTCACTAGTTTTTCGCTTCCTGCTACACCATTCTCCGAGTCCTGGAGCATTTTCATCAACTGTAATATTTTGACCGTCCCTGAGAATATCCGATAAATGATTTATATAAGCAATAGCTCCTCTAAGTATTTTCTCTTTTGGTATCCTCTTTTCCGCTCTTTTCAATAGAGGGATCCTTCTTTGAAGGTCTTTAAAAGCGCCATTCAAGCTTTCCATCCTTTTACGCTCTCTTTCATTTCTTTTAATAACGGATGTTGAAGATCGATCCGAGTGGGGAACATAAGATCTCCGCATTCTTCCAGCAGATTCGCTAACTAATTCGTAAGGGTATGGATACATGTTTTCAGCACGCGTCTCGTCCAAATGACTATTGTTTTACTAACGACGAACCGTATATGTACTAGTTCGAGAAAGTAGGCGGAGCCTATTAGTTAATTATCGTTCAATAGGAACTTAATTGTAATGACCGCCCAAAAACTAGAAAAAGAGACATTCAGAGTATTTCACACCTATTTAAAAAAATAACAGATAACTTTGCCGAGAAATTGGAATAGATCATAGAAAAAAGCATATGATATTTAATAGCATGCGCGTGTTTATTATGTATATCTATTTATAGTCTATATACTATATGTCATATATAATAGTATATGTACTTTAGCAACAATGAAATTTACTTTCAAAAAAAACTAGGTCAAAGTCAAATTAAGAAAATAAACCATTTCTGAAATCTTCTTTATCACTCTATATATTATATAGACAAATAAAAGTGCCTCTAAATTATCGTATTGTCACGTGATGTATTATTTAATACTTTATAAGAATTGGTGCGTATATATGAAAGATCACCTAAAAGAAAGAAGAAAAAAGAAGAAAAATCAAAGAGCGTTATAATGTTCATTAAAGAAAATCTTTTATATCTTTTCCTTTTTCATCTAAACAGATTAAAGTAGAAAAATTTTTTGGGTTGATGAAGAAACAAAAAGAAAAAAAAGAGGAGACGTTTAAATTTGACGACGAAGATGAATAGAGTAAAATTTAGTTTAAAAAAAAAAACCTTAAAAAACGCCGACTTCTAACTTTCATTAAACATTTTTGATACCTGCTGATTAGATTACGGCTTCCGCCGACAGCCTATCATCCATCCCTCTTTAGTACGACCGCCAACTTTATTTAGCTTTCTGAATGGCTTAATTAATTAAAATGAACAGTATGGTATTCCTTTATTATTATTATTATTATTTAACTTTTACATCTTAATTATTAAGAAAACTAGTTTCTTTTTCTTCTTTTCATTTTTGTTTTACACGGGGCGACGCTCCCGCCGCGCTGGAGGCGCCTTCGTTGCGGGTAGGCGTCTGGTTTGGTCAAACAGTTGTATAGATAAGCCGATTACATTGGAGACGTGTTTAAAAGTGACGAAGCCGGTGTTTACTGTATCATAGCTCTCAGGCGATCTTAAAGCCCTAATTGAACGTGGGTCGCGTATGGGAAACACTTTTGAAAATCAATCGAGTCCAATAAATTACACCAGTTTTAATTTATTTGTATAGGCTTAAATACTTCGTTCGTTCTCCCTCTATCAGTCACAAACCACACATTTTTTTCCTATCGTAGTATTTCTTGGTTACTATTATCATTTATTATCTTTTAAGTATTTTGTGTTCATTCATAAAAGAATAAGTCTTATTCAAGTAAACAAAAAAAAACTCATTCAAAATGTCAGAGAAAAAAAATGAAGAAACGATTATCGTTACCTACTATTCTTCTTCATCAATACCGTCATCTTCTGTCTTTCTTTCTTGTTCTTTTCATTAAAAACCACTCAAATCAATTATGAGCAATTACAATTTTAATTTGAACCAGTCAAGTAAGCGTTTTGGGAAGGCGTGTCAGCCTCGTGCCAAAGATTCATAATTAACCCTTGAATAGGCCTATAGATGTTTAACGCTTATATCACTACCATCCAGCAGTAACCCTATGAAGTATAAGTAAAATATTTTTCTTATCTCTACGTCTGTCTATCTGTCTTGTATGTCTATCTATCTATCTATCTATCTATCTGACTAACTGCGTAGCCTGGTTAACTCAATATTGCTTTTTTTTGAGGGGTGTAACCCTTTTTTTCATCGAAGAACTTAAACTTTGATTAGTCAATTAAGGTCAGGGACAATTTAGGGAATTAGAAAATCTCTTCTTTTCTATGTATTCACCAACGTCATCTTTCTCGCTCTCCCTCTTATTAACAGTGACACGAGCTAGCAGATGAAAATTTTTCTTCAATTTGATTACGTAACAGTGTCTTTTCCTTTATTTCTTTTTTTAATTGTTTCCACGGTTAACAAGGTAATAGACCATGATAATTGAAAAGAAAAAGTGACGTCCACGTGTGCGGGCTCGTGCTAGTCACGAGACATAATTAGAAAGCGTTTTGCCTATCAGATTCTTTTTTGTTTGTTTGTAGTAGTTGTTGTTGATGTGTATTATTGAAAAATTCATAAACAATTGATAAATAAGATAAAGACATAGTTAAAATATTTTACATTAGTTTTCCACTCCTTTATGTAAAAACTTATATGAATTATCAACATTTTTATAAAAAAAATTATTCGTATATTTTACTGTACAAATTATGAAATTTAAAAAATATACACACTTAACTTAACCCATAACATACTTTCTTTTTTATCGTGTTTATTTAAAACAAGGAACAATTAAACAATTTGAAAACAGGAATAGCCAATATCATCTCACACTCAATCAGTCTTTACTCCTTCCATATTTCTTTTTCGGGCTGCTACTGCAACAAAATCTATATCTTCTTCGCTGGACGATTTACGCTCCGTTGTACTTCTTTGCTTTAAAAGAGACACTGGAGTTTTTGAATAAGGTACCGGTCCAGATTTTCCATTAGAATTTCTCGGTTTCTTTTTTATACACGAACCACAATTGAAATCTTCCGACTCTGATATTTCGTGGTCTTTCTTTCCAACGCAATAATAATGGAACCAATTGTTGCATTTGTCACAAAGCACCCAAGAAACCTTCTATAAATTGCATCAGAAAAATAAGTTAGTTTTTATTGTTGATATAATGATGAATAATGGCTGATAAAATAACTTACATCACTCGAAGGTTTTCTACAGGGTTTCGCTGCGCAAATTTCATCTTCGTCGTCATCGTCGTCATCGTCCTCCTCACTTGCGCAATCTTCTTTTGTTTTTTCCTTCAGACCTACTTTTGAAAAAATTAGAGCTATTATGATAAAAATATTACCTAAAAAAAGGTTAATCTTACCAAAACTTCTTCTCGCTTTTTTCTTTTTCAAAGGTTTTTCTTTATCCATTGAAAGCCTCTTTTTTGGCTTAGTTGCACCTACAGAATTCATAACAAGAACTTTTAAAAAGCTACCGTCCTTCTTCGCTATCATTTCGTATAGTTTCCACAAGTCTTTCAACTCATAAACGCTTAATTCCATTAAATTTCCCTCTATGACTAATCTCTCAATTAAATTCTTTTTTTCCTCATTTAAATCTAATATAGATTTGTTTACTGCCGCAGAGTAGTCATGTTCGACAGAAGATGATGCGCCACTCATTCTTCTCACACTTTCGTTCGGTACCAATTTCTGGGGTGCGTTCAAAGCTCTCTGAAATTCAGGACTTCTTAAAGCTATCTTCGCGTTGTTTCTCCAATTTAATCCTCTCTCACACAGGCGTTTCAATGCTTCTGCTTCTTTAATGCGAACACCAGACACACTTTTCAAAACATTAACCAAGTTGGAGACTTCCTCAAGATGAGGTCGCTTAGAACGACTACAAGTATTACACAGCCACATGAGATCTTGAACTGCTGCTGAAGCTTGGCTCGAAGTTGGTACCTCACCCGTATTCTTCGATTTAAGAACAAGAGAAGCCTGCTTCGGTAACTGAATGCAACCCGTATGATAGAGTTGGCAACATAGAGAACACTGTATAAGGATACCCCAAGCTTTCTTTTTACAAAAACAAATTTTAACATCATCGTTATTTACTTTCGACGCCACTTGTTTCGCTTTTAATTGATTTGCTTTTCGTAATTCATAAAGATATTGAATCTCTTTTCGTTCGAGATCACAAATTTCCGTTTGAATCCTTTTATCATCGAAACTATTCTCCATTTTAAGAATTGAAGCTCCTTTCTTTTTATTTGTAGATATTGAGGCAATGTGCTCTTGTAAGAAAGCACTTCTGGGGAGGAGAATGTCAATAAGAGAATATCCATTATTTTTCTGTTTCATGAAAGCTTTCTCGCAAGATTCTAACCATAAATTTGCCGAATTCAGATATGCCTCGAATTTTGCAAATTGTTCCAGGTGAACAGGTAGATTTTTTCCCTTAGATATGACAGTCTCGATAGACTCAACAAAAGGTGTGGAATTTTCTAATTCATCCGCCGTTTCTTTCCATAATATATACTTGTCGACAACATCTTCAACAATTGACATCTTATCTAATATAGCTGGACAATCCTTAGCGTCTTGAGCAAGATTTTCGTATTCTACAATAGATGCTCTCTTTTCTTTAGTCAATAGTTTTTCGGCCCTTTCCTCTATACTTTCAGCCTCATTTAGTAGTTCTTGCAGAGAGCTCATAGCGTGTTGACAAGATACATCCTCTCCAGGTAGGCTAACATACTTCTCCATATATTTCTTAACATCGTTCAAATGTACAGATCTACTTTCCACGCCTTCTAAAAGCTTGTCAATATCAGCTAACCATCGGCTTTGTAAAACTGCGTGCTTCAATTTGTGCAATTTTGGGATTTCAACATTGAGATTTATGCCTTTCTCTAACAATTGTTCGTAAAACATAATATCTGAACCTTCCCGTTTTCTTAGCAAAGCAGAGTCCATTTCTTCAATGAAATCTTTGACTTTTTTCAGCAAACCTTTCATAGACATTCCATGAGGAATTTTACACGGTAGAGAGTCAATCTTTTCAACGAAAGAAACTAGTTCTGTAAAAGTGACTCGTGGAACAGAAAGAACATTCAATTGTCCTGTTGAACTATCTGCATTTCTTTGTCGTGTTCTAATCTTTGCTGTGCTTAACTGAACTGCAACTGTTTCGCATTTTTCGGCGTCGCTCAACAATCTTGAAAGCTTTTTAAATTCAGGGCATTTTGAATAGTTCTTTTTAATTGCTTCATCCTTTAAGTCAACCAGTTCGTCGAACGTTCTCTTTCCTTTCTCCTCGTCAGCGAGTATTTGGGATATAGTTTGAGACCATTCATTTACCAGTTCCGTTTTAGACTTTAGTTTTTTAATAAGCTTAGGAATCTCTTCCATATCAACGCCTTCGTAAAGAGCTTTGTATTTAGACGGATCACAAGAACACATTGAATTGGCATGAAATAAACAATAATATTCAACTTCTTCCCTTCCAGTGGAGCATTTTTTACATGCTAAGCCAGATAAATATAAAGTTGTCTTGCATATAACACATATGCGTTCGTCATCTGATTTAGTAGAAAAGGTCACCTTTTCATGATTATTGAAACCCATGTGAACAAGGTTAGCACGTAGTGCTGTTTCATCTTTATACATAGTTTGTAAATCTTCCAATATACCTTCTATGATTACTACATCGAGATCATCACAATTTCTCGCAACGCTTAATACCAATTCGTCATGAGAGAAAACGCATTGCCTACCAATCTGCCTATAATTTGAGACACATTCTCGACCTTTCTTAAGCCAATCAACGGGAGTAAAATTAACTGCCTCTGCGAAGTTAAAACCCTGATTAAATCCAGCGTGATACGCTCGGGGGAAAGTAATCATAAATTCTCCAGCATTTTGGTCAGCTCTAACAATTGGAACGCCATACAACATCAACGTATTTGGATTCATTATGGTTGTGAGCTGGTGCAATAGATCAGGTGACTGCTCAAAGAGTTCTGGAGCGTATTGTTTCATGCAATCCTCTAACATTTCAGCTTTGTCACCAGGAACACCGTACCATGTTTTCGGTTCACCCCAATGAAGATAATTAATAGAATAGCTCCAATGATCTTCTGTATGCCAAGCAAAACTGGAAAAACACATTCCGACATAGCACCATGGTATTTTCATGCCTGATATATTTCCTGGTATATGTTTTAATAAACTGTGTGGCAAAACGCTTAGATTATTTAGATTCCATTTACAACTTTTATATTTTTCTGGTGCATGAGAGGATCTCTCTTCAGTAGGAAATCCTGAACCCATCTCCATTGCATGTATATCAGCTCCATATTCTACCTGAACGTCGTCATCCAAACTATTTACCAATCTCCAGTATTCTCTTTCAACTTCTTCGCAAGCAACAGCGTTAGCAGATTGGCCAAAGTACTCGGATTTAAATGAATCGCACTTCTCACCAAATTCAAATAAAGTATATTCCTTTGCTGCTTGGAAAAATCCATAAGGTCCTTGAGGTTTGTTACAAACTTTTGATACACACTCAGGACATCGCCAGTCTCCTGCACGAAATAAACTCACTGTTGATTTACGGAAAAAAATAAAGATATGATTTATAGTTAATTTTACCTTTTGGTATATCCAAAAGTGGTGGATACAAGCAATGTGTATGAAAAGCATCGTCGCATCCATCGCAAAGAAGCATATGAGGTTCATCGTCACCTCTACCGCACAATTCACACATATAATGGTCTATATAAGTCATTCTCCCTTTATCTCGAGTTTTAACTCGATCTTTAGCGGGGCTCTCTTCTTTCTTTGCAACCACTTTCTGATCAGCAACCGCCATTTTGGGTCCAGCACCAAAGAATTGTAATTTCTTCAATTCAGAGCATCTATTAAAATCTACTTTGTCCTGTAAAAAAAAAACAAAATTACTAATAGATTCTATAATAAGATACACGAATCACAACAAAAATATAGAAAAAAACTTATATTATTGTCAATATAAAAAAAAAAAAAGCGTACGTGTCGTGTATCACGTCCGCCATTGTACATAAACGAACACATTTAACTACACACTACTTTTGAAAGAAAGCAACTAAAAATGCTGCTTAAAAATTGAAAAAAAAATGATATGCCGATAATCCTAACGCAAACAACTATGCCGACCTCATCTACGAGGTTTTTAGCAGGCAGAAGCCGACGTGAATGCCGACGTGACTCAGTTTCATTTCCCACCTCTTCTTCTCCGTCTCTTCTATCCTCCCCGTTTTTACTTGCGTTTGCTTTATCATCGATTTTCGGTTTAATATCTCTACTCTTATCGGCTTCATATGTTTCACTCTTCAGTTTTTCCACGTGCGCTTGAATTTTTTGCATATCAACATTTACTCCAGATTTAAAGACGTCATAAGGATAAATTATTCGTTCGTAATGACCCCGTAATGTGGAGCCAACGTGTTTTCCTTGGGGATAACCCAATATTTGAGCAACTTTCATCCATTTTCTTTCCTTACAAATGACTTCGTAACCACCTTCATCCTGAACAATCTATAGATTGTACAAAAATAAATTAGAAATCAACAAGAATAAAGGAAGTAAAAGACACTGAAAATTATACAAAGAATTCTATAATTACCTTTCGTAGTTGAAATAAATCGAGCATTTTTCTTTCGACATTTGGAACTCTTACGGTTTGCCCCTAATTGTTTTACACAATTGTTAATTTTTTTAACAATATGTTTATAATAAACACAAACTTGAAGATCCCAAAATTTTGCCAAAGACTCTAGGAAAAACAATTTAACTCTTGATTTTGCTTCTAGTTCATTTAGCTTTTGAATTCTAGGTGTAAAGCGAAATGTTTGTAGATCAACCGCAAAAGGTGGATTCCAATCCTACAACACGAAATAATGTATTGTTAATTTTTTAAAAAATAGTACAAAAGCCTTTTATTTCTATAAAGCACTAAAGTGTAATAACAATTTAAATCTAGGCACTTTTTAACACGTAAAATATAAATGATCAAGCTTACTTTAGGTGGAATTATTTTACATATTCCTGCTTTTTCGCCAATGGGCTTAATTTTAGCGATATATTCCAAAGGATCTCTCCATTCCTGCGACGTCGGATTAAATATAGGGCAGTGCTTTGGTTGATCGAATTTAAAGTTAGTATCCTGCATAATGGCTGGATTTTTAAATCCTGAAATCACCAATTAATATTCAAAACATTCGGCTAAGCTTCAATATTTCTCAACAAAGACAGCCATAATGAAACCAACGACATAAGTATTCCTCCGCGGTAATATAGTTCTACTAAACCGCAAATATTGAGTTATGTCTGACGAGTGTAGTTTAAGCTCTATGAAGTCAAATTACTTTGTCTTATATTAGAACTCTTAATGAATATATGCATTTGGCTTTTAATACGTAATATTTGCTTATTTTCATTACGTTGAGACGCGGCTGGTTACAATGGCGCCATCTCTTCTCTTCGATCATTCAAAAGTCCTTTAACTTTTTATCAAAACTAAATCTGAAATTAACACTATCTATGCTATTTTTTTATTAAAATAATCCTAATAACATCTATTGAATATGCACGTTTAATCAATTCTATCCATTAAAAATCTTGTATAAAACTCTGAAAATGCTAATAAATGTCTACATGCCGTAAGGTTAATATGAAGAACGTATATAGAGAAGTGAAAAAAAGAATATTCTTCTAATTATCGAATAATAATTCCTATCCTTCTATTTTACGCTTTTATCACGTAAAGATTTCATTAATATATAACTGTTTTATACGTGATTTTCCTGACGTTCTATTAATAAATATCTCGATAAAAAATGGTGTTAATTACGTTAGACAACGGCAAATATTGCTACCTTTGTTTCGTTCCGCCTCTCTTCCTCGTTATCTTTACGGTAATGCTGTGTTCTTTGTTAACTTATCATGATTTTTTATAATAAATTTCTATATTCGAAAAGTTTTCGTGTATGTCTTATTTTTATAAATTTTATTATTAAACAATGTTATTCTTTATTCGATCAAAATGATTAATAAGCTTTTATAGCTAAAACTTTTTTTCATGTGCGGTACGTTATAAATAACTATTTTATTTCTTATGTTCTCCATCGATTATCGCTCAGGTTTTAACGTAAATGTATTTTTTTTTTGTATAATTATAAATAAATGGAGAAATTGTTAACTTTTAAAGATAGTTTAAAAAATATTTTTAAAACATGTGTTAATAGTAGCTGGTATTGTAATTAACCTTGAAATATTAATTTTAATAATAGTCCTTTTTTTACCTTTCTGTTTGTCTCTCGTTCTCGCTCTATCTCTTTCTCTCTGTAATCTATGTCTGTCTCTTTCATCATATTGGCCTATAGTGGATATTTTATACAAGTGAACATAAAGGAGACATGTGGTGTACATATTGTATATTGCATGTATTAATATGTTAGTATTTACAATATAATACTAAACAAATTAATAATTAACAAGTCCAAGCTTATGATAACCCAGTCTCATTCTATCTAGAATATCCAGTCCCTGTCCACCCCTAGGCGTTATGAAATCTTCACCATCAAATTGATTATTTAATAGTTTAGAGCCACCCTTTGAAGAAGTTTGTTTTTCAGCCAGCCAAGTATCGTACGATTTATCTTCCATTTCTTTTTGTAATTTCCTGTAATAGAATAAGTAATTATTACTGTTAAAGTGAAAAAAAGCGTAGTTTTTATTAATAGCTTAGAGATCGAACTACTTAATCAATTAATCTTACTAAATTTGATTTAATTTTCCTAATAGAAAACTTGCCAAAATGTATAACTACTACTGTGATTATTAGTACTAACAATTGTAGGCCGACAATTTGTGCTTCTTTATATATACATAAATTAATTATGCTATGATTAGTAAAATCCTAAAGTATTATTTCTATTTACCTATCTTTCTCAGCTTCCTTTTTAGCAACAATTTCAACTCTTCTTGCTTCTCTTTGTTGTTTTTCTATTTTTAATTTTCTTTCTAGCCATTCGTTGTATTTTGGTGGTCGTTTCGTTACTTTTGAGCTTTCCTTATGCCTGTTTAATACGTTAGATGTTTAAAGTATGAATAATATAAATATAGCAAAGAATTTATTACTTTGGTGGTGGTCTATATTCGTGTATATCTGGCGATGAGACACTGGTAATATCGGGACTAGATTTATCATCTGCATCCGTTAATGATGGAAGCTTATATGTTACAGTTCTTCGACTCTTTCCAGCAGTGGGAGAGTGAGTAGCATCAGTTTGTTCTTCGTCATCGTCTGGATAGTGTTTAGGCTTCGGTTTACGAAACCGTGGAGCGTGCATTTGAGTTCCTTCAAACTCTCCAGGTGGTACGACTTTTTGGTAATAAATTCGATTGTTTTCTGTTGAAAGTTTTATAAAAGATAACAAAATTAGTTTAACGTAAGTCAGGAAGTAACAGGCACGAACGTCTTTTCCATACTGGCATAGATGTATCGCACATTTGATGCAAGAATGGTGGAACTTCGTGACTTGGTGTAATCTTTTTGGCTCTTTGTTGCCATCTAAATAGAAACAAGTGGCGTTCACAGCTCTTTTGATTAAATTTATTAGCTATATCTAAGGCCGTATTGCCCTCTTTATCTTTGGCATTCATATCCGCTCCCCTACTAAGTAAGAGAGACATGATTTCTCCCTGTCCAGCAGCAGCACAGCAATGCAGTACAGTCCTACCCGATTTTGTTTTAGCATTCACGTCAGCTCCGACCTTAAATTTGTTTAGAAAAGAACATTAATAATAATCGACTAATACAGTATGTATGAATATTATCAATACTTACGTCCAATAAGGCTTTAACCATTTTATCATTCCCCCTATGGGCTGCAATATATAGAGCGATAAAAGCCCTTTCAGCGATTGCTCCTTTTCTATTTTTTGCGGTTAAATACTGTAAATTTGGCGTATTATAAGTTTCAACGTCCTGTTGAACACCCAATTTCATAATTCTATTGATATCTCCGGATGATATCGCTTGTATTAGAGATTGCCACATAGGCCAAACTCTCATAGTAAGAATAGCTCCAGGAACTAT
Source organism: Dimorphilus gyrociliatus (assembly GCA_904063045.1). Lineage (NCBI taxonomy): Eukaryota > Metazoa > Annelida > Polychaeta > Dinophilidae > Dimorphilus > Dimorphilus gyrociliatus. The sequence goes on along the minus strand of CAJFCJ010000014.1, from coordinate 593,858 downwards.
ATCATTCTTTTTTATAGTACTTCCATCAACCAAATCAGCTAAATGTATAGACGAAATATTTAATTATACATAGTGTATTATAACTATATTCTATTATTTGAAAGATATACCTTCATCTAAATATTGAAGCCTTTGAATATATACGGGAATACCAGTTATAAATTCACAAGTATCCTTGAAACGATGAATCGTCCATTCATTAGTTACGTCCTTTATCTTAAATTTTTCTCCCGTGTCAATTAACTTTACTAATAATGTAAAACCCATTTTATTATTCTATACACATATTTCACTATTTTAAAATTTTCTTAACAAGGCACTAATATTGTCTTGACTAGCGCCATATTTGTAAACAATCGTTGTCAAGATATCACTATGCCATCTACAGTCTCGTTTTTTTTCTCCCTCTCTCTTTCGCTTTACTAAAGGAATGTATTGTTGTTGTTGTTGTTTTTTAAAAAAAAAACAACTATCATCTATATATATATATGTACAGTATATCCTGTGTAATGATTGATAGTTTTTCCTTAAAAACAAAAACAGTGTATATTAAGAATTTTGTATGTTAAAAATGATAAAAGACATTAAAATGTTCAAGTTTTCATTTAATATGGCTTTGAAAGGACCACTTGGTTAACTGTTTTCTTTAACTTTCTTTGAATGAATAGGTGAATTTCTTAGAATTAATGCTCTTTTCTTAGAAAGTTGTGTTGGTTTATTTGTAGCATCCAACTGTAGTATTACATTGAAATCTTTTATTGCCTCGTCAACTTCTTTCAGTTCTAAATAGGCGTTTCCTCTTCTAAATAGAGCTTTTAGATTTTGCGAATCGTATTTTAACGAAGTAGAACAAAATTCTATTATTCTTTTATAATTTGTTGACTTTAACTTATTGAAACATGCTGCGCAATTAGCAAAAAGTTGAGATAGTAATTTCCTCCTATCAGCATCCATCTCATTCTCAAATTCACAGATTACAAGTCGGATAGATCTACAAAATCTTGCATATGCTAGACGAAATCTCTCTTCTTGAAAGTATTTTATGGCAGTCTCTTTATTCATTTTGGCTTTTTCCAATTTTTCGCATGGGCTGTTATCGTGAGGTGGTTTTCCTCTTATTATCTTTTCTAATCCAATTTCAATAATTTCTTTTTCTTCACTCTCCTCCGATAACTTGAATAGACTAACTTCTAGGAGAGTCATTAATTCAAGACATTGTTCAATAAATAACTCTGTCTCGTTGGTCGGCTCTCCGAACACGAAATTATGATCTGAACGAATTGCGTCCTTTTTGTAAGTAACAACGACTTGGTCACCGTCTAATACCTTATCTCCTTTACCAACTCGAGCAGTATTAACTTTTATCGGTTTGATACCCATAATTTTGCTTATAAATTATTTTATTTATCGATGAATATAACAAGTTTTTCGGCTTGGGAAGACAATATAGATATTTGCAATACTTAATAGGACTAGACAAGAGGAGTACAAAAAAAACAGGAAAAACAAACAATTTTATACATTAATTACAATATCATTTATGATAAAATTGAGTACTTCAAGATCAAAAAGAAATATACCAAATAAAGTAACAAAAGTTCCACATTTGAGCTTTTTTTAAATGATTTTTCCGTCTATTTCAAGTATAAAACAAAACATTTCGTATCATTCAGGGAACCAGTCCAAAAGAAAACCATAAAAAAGAAAACAAACCAATTCCGTTCTGGCAACATTTAAGTAGTAAGAAAACAATACAAAAGAGAGATAGAAAGAGAGACAGATTAACTGATAACTCTACATCTCTTTTCTGTATGAAAACAATATTAAAAGAATATAAACAATGAATAGTACAAAGATGGAAAATGAAGATTTTACATGATTGATATTTCATATTTCTTTAAAAATATCAATATTTTTATTGTTTAGCTTTTCTACAAGAAGAAAAAAAATTGAAAATGAAACGTTTATATTATTAAGAAAATGAGAATTATCTAAAACGTTAACTTTACCTGGATAATCGTCGCCGTTTTGCCGGTGTTTTCGTTTTTGATAGCTTCTTATTCAGTAGAAATTCACACACGTTCGACGAATAGTCCAAAGGATTATAAAATGAATCACATGGTATCTAAATAATAAAGAAGAAGATAAAATTAAATACTTTGGAAGATAGTTAGATGTCTTATACGAAACCATGGATGCTTCAGCTTCTAATTTCCTTAATTTTGAATTGGGCAAAGTACCCTCACTATTAAATAATGATTCATCCGCCAAATTTGAAATGAAGAATTCTCTTGTCAATAAACCCTGAGAAGGAGAATAATAATTATTTAAAAATATCCATTACTATATGATAAATAATACTATTTACATAGGCTGTAAAACTTTCACGGCCAGGTTTTAAGAGGAACAGGCAACACGGATGTTTGTCAGATAATTTATCTGTTAAGCACGTCCTTTTTAGTTTTACAATTAAGCAGCTATCCTAATAAGATTAAAAGATATAAAAAAAGGTATTAAGAGAGTTTCTGTGGATTTATCCTATTTTTCTTACAGTCTTTCTTAAGTCGGAACAAAATTTTCTTACTAGTAGAGCATTTTCTTCGATTTCTTCCCAAACGTATTTTCTAGCAGTTGTTGGAATTAGTTCAATAGGCTGGCGGACAAAACAACATTACAATACAGCATTTTCTGTAGTGTAGTCTCAACATAGAGGTGAAATAGAAAATACAATTACTTGACCGTAAAGTAGACTGTAACATATTCCAGACGTTGGAACTTTTTTAATAGCAATCAACTTTAGAGAAAGTTTGTCAATATCTGATTTTTCAAATCCAGTTGATGCGATACTATTACTTTGAGGTGAGCTTAATAGATTCTTTAACAAAATCAAACGATTTTTAAATAAATATACATTTAATAGTAAATACTTACGTAGTAGACTGATAAATTAGAATCCAAAGGAGAGAGATGCTTGCTTCTTAAATCAAATTTAAACTTTACAGAGCCTTGATCTGTATAGGATAATTATTCATTGTTATATTGCATGTGATATTTTTTATATATATATATATGTATATAAATTTATACATATCTATAGAGAGGGAAAAAAATAGCATAAGGCCTGGAATACAGCTATTTTTTATTCATAACAATGAATTGTATTACAATAAAAACACTTGTTAACAATTAAAAAACGATATATAATAAGCTCTGCAATTTATATCTATGCATATAAACTCTATGAGATATTTATTTATTACCATTCAGAAGAAGCTGAATATGCTCTAAGGTGCAGATAGGCTTTTGTGTCCAATTAAGGAAGATATTTCTAATGCTGTGATGCTCTGTTGAAAATAATAATATTTGAAAAATAGAAAAAACCGGTAAAAGGTAACTTATTTTTTATTCAAATAAGAATTTACCGTTTTGTATGTTAAAAAATTCTACTGTTGTTCTCCAGTCTCCATTTAAATCTATATTGATGACAGGCTCTTCTATTTTGTTCTTTCGTCTTTTACTACTTGGCAATAAATAAAAGAATTGAATTCTCTGCGTAAATTGGAGAAATATAAATTTGTATGTGCCTTGTATATAATATATTAACAATTACATCAAGTGCATTTAAACGTTCAACCGATTTTACGCATTGAAATATCTCCTGCGAGTTTTTTCTGAGGTTCCTCGTTGAGAAAACCGCTAATTCTAACATTAGCAGATTATTTGCAGACTGAAGAAAAATTAGAGATAAACAAATGAAATTATATTCAATTTTACAAGTTTTACTTTTCTCGTTTGAATCGGTGTTGAATTAATTGCTGTTTGAAATTCATTTACCGCAACTAGAAAGACTTTTTCCCAATCGATATCTACCTTTTCTTCAGAGCTGGGAAGATCATTTATATCGTCGAATGCTTTTAAATTATTTAGAATTTCTTCAATAGTTTCCATTTTATTTCTCCAGTCTTGTAAGTTAAAAACAACTCTAGGCATATCTTGTATAAAGATTATACCAAGGTATGTTACGTTGGAAGACGATTCAAAGTTTCTCATTAAGTCTAATGTATTTTTTAAGCAATCCAAAGCTGTTTCCATTTCGGTTGGTTCTAAAGATGGTGTCATATCTATACACACCATCCTTGCTGTTAAGACCAATATTTAACTTATGTACTGTAGATACAGTATATATACAGTATATATATATATATATATATATATGTGTGATTAACATAATAATCTACATTTATTAAGAAGGGGGGAAATCAGTTAAATGATTGTTACATGTTGACAATAGTTGGCACAAAGAGGAATAATTATTAATTTTAGCAGATAAATAGCCAAACATTTCATTATCATTTAGCAAACCTAATGATATTGTATTTGAGTCTTCTTTATATCTATTCATTGTAACTTGCGTAATTTCCCGGCGATAAATTGTAAATGTAAGGGTAACATCATAATTATTTTATTTTCGTATTAGCATCTTCGTATTTATCTTTGGCGATGAACTTAAAAATACCAGGTGTCATTAGTAGCTTGTAAAGCTGTATATCATAGTGTATCAAGTAATAGATGCCGAGTATTAGAACGGTATAATATTTACCAGTACTATTTTCTACAATTAACTAATCTTTTAGCACATTTATAGTAATTATCTATTTAAATGAGTAAGTTTTTTATCATTGATCAAGAGTCAAGAAATGTGTGTAAGAAAGCAAAAAAGTTTCGCAATAATTAATATAAATTTAATTTTCCTTCTAAGAATTAATTTTTCAGATTTTTCTGTTCTAAATAATGTCTAACAATTTCTTCTTGTTCCTGAGTCTCAACCGAAATTGGTCTCATTTCACGTATTTTCTTTATAGCTTCATCTCCTTGAAGTTCTCTGTCTTTACCGTAGTAGCAAGCTAACATAGTACCAGTACGTCCTTGCCCCATGCGGCAATGAACAGCAACTTTTGTTCCTTGTTTTTTTGCCTGATCGACAATTGAGACGAATTGCTCAATTTGCTCCACAGATGGTGGTGTAAAGTCTGGCATAGCAATGTGACTCCATGTAAAAGTATCTATATATAGTTGTAAGATTGTATTAATACTATAATTATAACAGCTTGATAAAATGATTAGTTTTAAATATATGATATATTTTAAAACTAATCAAAAAATTAATGAAATAATACTAGTAATTAAGCATTTACCGTCGTTTTCAGGTAGATTTTTCGGTTTATCTTTGGTAAGACTCACTAAATGAGTAATTCCTTGTTGTTTATAAAAATCATAATGATCATGATGTTCTGGCTGAGCGCTTCCGGCCAGTAGATTGGGTTCAACCCATGAGAAATTGCCTGGTTGGGTCATATTTAGGAAATGTTGAAACTCATACACGATCCTGTCTAGATATATAACTATATAACTTTAAATACTCGCGAAAACGTTTAGAGTACACAATCTTAATATAGGCTTATCAGCAATATATAAATGAGTAATAGATTAGACATAAATTTATATTCATATAGAAAGTAATAATTGTATTCATAAATCTCAAAATACAGCATATAGTATATTAAGTATATATCAATATATGCAATTAATATTTAAAAGAAGCCATTAATAGAACTGTCGATAACTAAGCAGTTCTTTTTTATAAATAGTATTTATACTTGTATAAACAATATACTGTATATGATAGTAAAAAGCCAAATATTTGATATATTGTATCATGTTTATAATATTCTTTAAAATTTTAGAATCGCAATATCATCTGTTTCTTTCTTGATTATTTTTAAATTAAAGTCAATTAGTTTATCATAGCTAAATTCATCGGAATTTGGCCAATTAATCTGTTAAACAACAGCAAACATATATCTAAATATAATTTGTTTATTAGCTAAACAAACCTCATGAATGTGTTCATCTAGCCAATCCAACGAATCTGAATAATTCATAAACGCTTGTTCAATATAAGTTTTGCATAAGGATATTTCTTTTATAATCTAAAGGAGAACAAAATTGAATGCTTTATTTATTTATTTATTTATTCTTTACCTGACTGTTACTATCTCTTAATTGATCAATGCAATATTTATTAAATATTAAACTAATAACAATATCAATCTGATTCCCACAAATCATATTATTTATTCTCTCTTGGTTATATTCTTCATAAACTATTAATGGAATGGAAGACGGTTAGATAGGACAAATTAAAGAGAATTGAATAAGTTAACTTACTCGATTTATCTAAATGTATACATTGAATAAATTTAAAAGTCTTTTTTAAGTTCACTAGTCTAGACGCCTATAAAAAAAAACATATAAGAGTGTTTAAGAATATTTCAACAGAATGATAATAAAAAAGAAACACATTACTTACATTTTCGTCGATAATATAGAAAGTAGATGCATTTTGAATATTTATAAAATATTTTTGGATTAACAACAAAATTAGGTTCGTTAGATAGCTTGATCCAATAATAACAACATTTGATCTTCCTGTATAGGTAAATATGAATTTCATTTACTATCTTTACACAGTATATATATATATATATATATATAAATTCACTTTTAACTCACTTGATAAATGTTTAATTAAAGGAAATACTAATAAAAATCCAGGTAAATGTGTTACATAATCATTTGTCAAGGTCTTAGGTAATATCAACAGTTGATTTTTATTAGATATTGACAAGTATTGATAAAATTCATTAGTCCATAAATCAGTATATACAACGACCTTGGAGTTTAAATGCTCAGTATCGTTAATTTTATTAGAACCAACATCAACAATTTCACCAGTGCAAAGGAAACAAGCTGCAAATATACATATGGTTATTTACATCAATGCGTACCAATTATTAACAAACCTTGTGGATGATTCAAACAAATATTACATGTACCGATCTGTTATTGTTAATATGATATAAAGCAAATTGCAAATGGTTTTACAAATTAGAGCAGACATATGTACCTTTATTCTATAGCCATTATCAGGAATATTCGGTAAAGGTCGTGTAAGGAGAGAAAAGACCTTTTCATCCCTTTTAACCATATACATATCAGTCTCACGTGTAAATTTCATTCCTTGCCCCAAGAGATGTAGCAGACGAAATGTATTGTTCACCCGTCTACAATGGAACTGGAGCTATTATTTCCGGTTTATTGGCCTATTATATCTATCTTAGTTGTTTACGCCATAATATCGAAATTGTTTTGGTTAAATAAGTTTAATTAAAAAAAAACTAGGAAATTTAAATAAAAAGTAACGCGAAGATTTTTTATTAATTAGATATTTAAATTACTCAGACAATGAGTCGATATATTCAACAAGTAACAACTGTCCTATAAGCATACTGTATAGAGTATATAAATATAGAAAAATACAATTAAAGATAGCTTACTAGCCACTTATATGTTGATTGAACATTACATTGCTATTAAACGCAATGTAGTAGTATTCACAATATATTTATATACAATATATAGTTTATATATACTGTCTATTTGATTTTTGCTTGTATACAGTACTATTAGATTGTATAGGCCTATTCAATCTTAGCTAAACATTCATATATAACATTGACTGTTACCTCGATAAGTACGCCTAATTATCCTGCTGTCTAATTTGCAAATTTGTCCAACCAGTCTTGTGAAACGATAGTAGTATTTTGGTTTTCAGTTTTTGGCCTTCCTAAAGACAGTGTCACGCGCTAAACACGCTCAGTTATATCTAGCGCCTTATCAGAATGAGTACCAGGCTAGTTTAACCAACTTTTAGAGTATATATTTAGTATTTAACTCTGCCTGATCGACCCCTGTTAGAGGTCAAGGTAAGTTTAAGGCCGACATTAAATATATTTTGACGGAAAATTTACTTTAAACCTAATTTATTAAACCAAGAAAATGTACATAAAACCAAACTATATCGGATTTTTTTGTTCCAAGAACGGGAACTATTTTTTCCAAACTTTAGATTTCTACGTCCTTAAAGGTAAACAGAGCATAGTATAATAGGCAAGAGGGGGTCTGGTGAGGCGGGGGCGGAGGGAGACCAAACATAGTCTATATTTAGTCGTTCAGTTCTATTTTCATGTTAGAAGGTTAACAAAGGTTTACGTTCACAAAAGAAAAAACCTTGTAAATATATAAAGGTAGGAAAAAAGGCCCTAAGTATTATTTTTATCTTAAAAAAAGAGGCAGAGGAAGAAGAAGAAGAAGAAGGAGAGGAGTCCAGACAACAAATGATCATTTTATTAGAATTATTGTAATGAATATTTATGATTTTGAAAATCAATAAAAATTTTTTTGGCGGGAAAGTTGTTTTAAACGTGGGGGAGTGTGACATTGAAAAAAAAGCTGTCTGCTAAAAATCATGTGCTATAATAATTGAATAAATGCATGGGAATCAATAAAAAAAAAACTCCTACGTAGGAATTAGGAGTATAAATCAATAAATAGCCTCCATCCTTCTTTAAAAGTTTAATTTGCTTTGTAGCTTAAGTTTCTCTCGAGCTATTTGCCGTTAATCTCTCTCACTCTATCATTCCTCTATTCTCCTGCATTCCCCTATCATTTCAATCATTAAGTGATGTAATAATTACTATACTAAATGTTTAAGTGAAACAATTTCTCTTTTTGTTTTTTTTATTGTAGCCAATAAATCCACAAATTATAAATAATGCATGAAAAAAATCTCTATAACAATAGAGATAGAGAGAGCGACAGAGAATTGAGCAACGATAGATGGCTCCACTAAAATATTTGCTTTTACATGAAAATATTCGCCTGATGCGTAATTTATATTGTAAATAGTCGCTTTGCACCGTTAAACTTTATTATAATATACTTTTTGTAAATAAATACAATAATATGGAGTAACTACGTAGAAAGCAGCCAAAGGGAATTTTTATTACAACAGATATAAAGATCGTTAACCCTGTTACTTTTTACTTTCTATAGTAGATGGAGTATAGTAATATATGAATTGAAGGAAAAATTAACATTAACAAATCATTTACAGTTGGTATAAAAGAGAGAACAGCGTAGTTAAATACTTGTATTTTGTGCTTTTACACTGTTTTATAATAGACAATAGATTATCTTATTTAAAATCAGTATAAAAATTGAAAGCAAATTTTATAATGTACTATTCAACCTATCAGAAAAAAACTATGGAAAAGCTTGTAGGTAAGTGGAGAGAGGAGAGTGTAGTTGGAGATGTATCGAATGTTTTAAGAACTGCTGGATACGACCCTCAAGTTATTGATATTCTTATGAGTTTTAAAACAGATGGTATGATTGGAGAAAATGTAAAAAATATATCTTTAGAGGTATGTATAGGCAGTCTTGTATCTTCTTTTTTACACTCTCTTTTTTTGACTATCGCTCTATCAGTCCCTTATTCTATTGGTAATTACTCTCCTAGGGAGAAGGTTTGAGATGGATATCAACTGTTAATGGTCTACCGTTGGAGGATGTATATATGATACCAGGGGAGCCTGTTGAAATTTTCTCATCTCATGGAATAGCTGTTACAGTACGTAGCTATATATTGTATATTCCTAGTTGATCACCATAGTTTTGTTACTCCTGCTTCGTATAGAAACGATTAGAAGTTTTGGATTCTAATGTATCAATTATAGATATTCACGGTGATAAAATTCTGCATACCCAATTAACTATTGAAGGGAATAAGCTAATATTGGTAAATGTTTTTTTCTATAAAAAGGCCAGTTGGTTATAATATTCATTTCACAGATATTAAACAGTGGAGAGGATGAAGCTAAAATTTATTACATTCGGTTAAATTAAGGTCAATTTAATATTTTATTGTTTTATCGTTAATTAATTATCTTTGTCTAATTATTAGATAAAGAAAAAAAGAAGCGGGAATTTTTAAATTTTCAATCGAATATATATCCAATTTTTTGTTATCTTTCTATCTTTAAAAAAAAACAATTTTTTTTGCGATGTCCATAGAATGACTTTGTTATCTCTACACATTATTGAGTGTCCTAGTGAATTTTTTCTTCTATAATGACTGATACTGTTGAAAATAGTGGTATAGCAGTTCTACAACAATGTTTATCTGCTAAATTACAAGTTATTCCACCGAATGATGATAACCCAGATGGGGTATTTGTAAATATTGATAGAGGTTTAATAATCTATATTTGTTTCCTACGTGGAATCACCGATGAGAAAATAGAAAAATTAGGTAGGAAATACAATAGAAATTAAGAACGTTTATTTATTATCGCCTTTTTTCTGTTTATTATTAGCACGTTCCGTCTTACAAGCGAAATTAAGTGAAAATTACGAAAGTGGTGGAAAATTACAGAATATTTTGCAAATTAATGGTGATGTTCTAATCATTCCGCAAGCTACATTAGGTGGAAAATTAAAAGGAAAATCTATGCAATATCATACCAATCTCAGTAAAACTGAAGGTCTCGATGTATACAATAAATTTATTGATATTTGTAAAAAGTTGATCCAAGAGAATAAGGCAAACAGTGTCGTTCAAAATGGAACCTATGGTAATCGACAAGTGTTGAATATTCAAACAAATGGACCTTTTACCCATTTTATTCATGTATAAAAAAAGGAAGAGAGAGAGAGAGAGAGAGAAAGAAAGTTTTGAAATAATAATAATAAACAATATCTTTAATAATTATTATGAGAACTAAACAGCAAAAAAGAAAAAAAATGACTAAACAACGACCAAAAATGAAAGATGGACGACCTAAATAAATCTTTTTTTTTCCTTCAAAACTAAACAAAAAATAGAAAAAACATTATAATTTTAAACCATTATTTCTCTACAATATAAAGCCTTTTGGCGTCATTCCAGCTTTGTGGCAGGATATACAGCAAAACTTGAAAAAGAATGATTTCGTACATTGCCTTCCGAATCTTACGAGTATCTTGCAATTGAATATATCTGGAGGCGAATCCGTACAAGTAGGTGGATAGATGAAACCTAATGTATAGTAAGATAAGAGTGGTGCTATACTGTATAAGGGAAATATTAAATAAATATACCTTTTATATGAACTGTTGTACGATTACTCGCCCAACCAACGTTGGATTGAACCTGACAAATATATGTCCCTTGATGAGATTTCTTAACCTTTCGTACTAAATATGTAGACGAATTCGAAATGATTTCACCATCTTTTAGCCAAGTTATAGATGCATTTGGATGATTTGAGAAACAGACCAATTCAGTCTCATAATTAATTGGCCACGATGTATTGTGCTCTTGTATAATTGCTTTCAATTTCGGTAATACTTGAAGATCCATGACGTAACTAGTACTTCCGGCCAAACTACTTGCAATACACATATATTTTCCAGAATCGAATATGTTGGTTTTGGATATTCTTAATATTTTGGATGTATCCTTTAAAAATCTACCATTAAAACGCCAGGTTATTTTAAATTGAGATGATTCAATAATTGGACAAGTTATTTGATAGCCGTAGCCTTCCTCTATTGTTACAGAATCGTTTCGTTTATACATCCTTGGTATATCTGTTCATTTATTTAGTGTATTATATGTTCTAATAAAACAATTAATATTACCTTGAACTACTAGTGTGTATGTTGCAGAGTCTCTTCCTAATTCATTTGCAGCGCTACAGATATAGCTTCCAGAATCTTGGCTTACTATATTATCTATATGTAGAGAGCCATTTTTGCCCATGTAGACATTCTCATTTTGATCTACAGGCCTATTATCTTTTATCCATATTATATCCGGTTTTGGATATCCTCGAACAGGACAGTCAAAAACTATATTACTGTTTTGTAACGCCCTTGAAATGATAGCCTTCTTCCTCAAGGTGATTTTAGCTGGAGATTCTAATTAGCAAGAACGTTAATTAGACAAACAATTAAATCAGTAGTCAATATTTATACACCTTCTACTGGAATTTGTATATTATTCGATAAGGGATCAACACACAATCTACCGCAACCATTCGAACAGCATTTAAAATCACCGTCGCAGTCGTCGTCCCTTTTACACTCGGCTCTACAAGATGCCGGAAGATTCCAATGATCAGGGCATTTACCTTCCTTCTCTAAAAGATCAGTATAAAACATGCTGTATTCTGTCCCCTATTCCTTCTATTAAATACTAGATTTTATATGCTAACGAAATTACCTGTAACTTTAACGCAACCTGTAACATACAATGGACAAGGTTTCCTTACACAAGCATTCTTGACAAGTGAACATTCGTAGCCTTTAGCGCAGAGAACAGTCTAAACATAATTATAACAACCGTCTATATACGTTATTAAGTAATGAATATTTCATACTCACTAAGCAAGGATTTAGAGCACATTCGCAAGTTTCGCATCCATATTTGTCAATAAGATAACCAAATTTACAATTATTCTTACATATCAAGTTCTTGGGGCATCTTGCTGTTGTTTGTTTGTTTTTTTTTAGATAAAGTAATAATTATAAATAATTGATAAGAGAAAAGGATAAGATTAAGAAAAAAAAGAAATTACGCATTGAAGCTTTAGTTTGACAAAATGAGTAGCAATCCGATTCCGAAATGAAATTATTTCCATTTCCTTCGCATCCTCCATACATAAACCTACTACAAATCCCACTAGTAACATTCCAATAATAACGTTCCAGGAAAGCACCGCATTCTCCACTTTCAGGACTTTTATAGCAGTCATCTATCAGTATATTTTAGAGGTTAGAACAAAAAGAATTAATTAATTAAATATTCAAATCAGATGACTAACCTTCACTATGTACAATTGCATTGGGTAACTTTTTTGGGCATGATTGGTAGCATTCTTCTTGGGTTTGAAAGTTATTTTCATTACCATCGCAACCACCGAACATAAATGGTCGACATTTTGAATGTAAATTATCGTAATAGAATCTTAACGTTAGTTCGCTGCACGGTCCTCGACGCTTTCTTAAGAAGCATTTCTCGGGTAATTGAGGAACAATTTTAGTTGATTGAGTAGTCTGGTAATCGGGTATTTCCGTCGGTGGTTCGTATCCTTCGCATAACTTTGCGCATTCCTGCCAACTATGAAAGTTATTTCCATTAGGATAGCAACCACCATAAGAGAACTCTTCGCATCTTTCCGTCTCATTATTATAATACCAACGAACAAGTCTAGAACCGCAGAAGGTTTTGTCAACCCCTCCGAGACATCTATCTATTAATTTAAATAAATTATTTAAATAGGACAACAAACGAATAAAATGCATAACTAATTAACTAAATTATTACAACATTTGCTAAAATAATTGATAATTCTAATATACACCTCTTTTTCTGATTTTAGCACAAGTATAGTCGCATTCTTTCCTGCTCTCAAATCTGTTAGCATTACCACCGCATCCACTGTACCAAAATCGTCGACAAGTACCACTTTTAGCTAGATAGTAATGCTTAATTTTCTTACTATTGCAGGGTCCTTGTACAGGAGGTTTTGAACATTCCTGGTACCAATGGACTGTTAAATTGTAGACAACATTGTTGTTAGATTGACAACATGAACTAAAAATACTAATAAAATCGATAGAAATCATTAAAATATAAAATTATAGGACAATAACAACGAAATTATGTTATTCATCTATACAAAGAAGACAAAGCTATTAGGATAACGAACCGTCCTTCTGTGGAATATCTACTATAGAACACTCCGACCAACACTCTCCTCTAGATGGAAATCTATTGAGATTGCCACCGCATCCTCCATATTCAAATTTCTTGCATCTTTTCTCCTTTGGATTGTAGTAGAATGCTGTAACAGTCTCATTACAAGGACCATGATCTGGCGCCAGTCTACATTTAACTATTTAATTTGAAAGGACATCAATATTAGGGATGCTATATTGAATTTATTTAAATGATTGATTACTTTGACGAGGCGGAGCGGGAGTTGTTATATGATTAGAACATTCGCTTAAACATTCTTCCTCGTTTGAGAATCTATTAGCATTTCCCAAACAACCGAAATACGTAAATGGCAGGCATTTTTGATGTTTGAATGAAAAGTACCATCGTTTAGACGTTGTACTACAATAGATACCTTCTTCTCGTGGTAATGAGCAACGATTTTCTATTAAATAAAAGAATAATGAACAAGTTGAAACTCTATTTATAGATTGAATATTTATGTTAGATAGACACCTGGTATTATGCTGACTACACTCGAACAGGATTTCTCACAAGCTTTCTTTGTATAGAATCTGTTAGCATTGCCCTTACAACCTCCATAATTGAATTTATAACAAGTCTTTTCCAAACTATCGTAAAACCATCTGGCTAAATTCGATCGACAAGGCCCTTGGTCCGGATTGAGATGACAAACTACAGATATAGATGTATTTATATTATTCTATATAACATTATTTATATTGTTGTTTTGTCTAACCGTCTTTATTGAATTGAGATTCTTTTTCGGTATCGTTCAAGCATCTATGCTCGCAGTCATTCTTCGTCTCGAAACGATTGTCGTTACCCCAACAACCACCGTAGATAAACTGCCGACAGGAATTAGATTCGGAGTCGAAGAACCATCTATCGAATGAACCTCTACAAGGACCAGATTTCTTTGGTTGTCGGCAAACATCTGTCAATGAAAAAGGTATTAAGTTACTAAAAGAAGAAGAATTTTCAATTATTTGTAGATTATTTACCATCTCTTAGTGGTTCTTCGCATCTCGTCTCGCATTCTTCAATTGAATTAAATTTATTTTCATTACCATCGCAACCAGAAAAGATAAATGGTGTGCATCTTTGTAATTTATAATCGTAATAGAACATTGAAAATTCCTGATTACATCTTCCTTCTGCAAGAGGAAGGAAACACCTCTCTATTTTAAAAAAGAAACAAAAATATTATTCATATAATGACAAAATGAATAATTTAGTTAATTACTTAATCCGACGGGTTTAACACAATTCCATTGGCATTCGTGTTCACTTTCAAATCTATTGAGATTACCACCCTCGGAACCGTACCAGAAATTTTGGCATATCCCTGTAGCTGTATCAAAGTACCATTTTTCAACGTATCGATGGCCTTCTCCCCTTTCGGGGTTTAACCAACAAGCCTCTATAAAAGATCGAGTGTATTATTAATTATTTTCTATGAATAATAAAATGATTAAGTACTTGATAAATCGAATTCTTGACATCCGATACCATTTGGACCTTCCTGACCTCTTGAAGAGTCTTTACAACAACCATATTTTGCCTTTTCGCACGTTTCTTTCAGTTTTTCGGCACAACTCTGTTTGAAATAGGTCATTCTCTTAAAAGCATACGCCCAATATTAAAATAGGATGAAAAAGACCTCAAAATAAGGACCGCTTGGCACACTTTTACCGTCTGGGCAGCATTCGTACTTTGATTTTATACAGGAAAACTGACTAGTTTTTATTGGAGGACAATCCGACCGGTCTTTAGTAAGAGCTACAGTTACGTCGTCTGAGCAGCAACCGTATTTAGTATTCCTGCAATTTGTCCTCAAAGAAGTAATTATCGGCGAACAACCAATTTCTGAATTTTGACAATCTTCTTCTCCAGATCCTTCTTCTTCCTCTAAACATCCTAAAAGATTTCTCCCTTTAGCAGATGTTATGCCGTCCCGACAACAGCCATAAGTAGATTGTTCACAATTGGTCTCATTTGCACATCCTTTTTTATTTGGACCATGGGCGAATGATTTTCCATCATTACAACAACCAAACAAACTTTTTGCACAGTCTATACCATAAATTGGACAATCTGATTTATCGCTTACACCCGCAACAGTCACCCCATCTGGACAGCATCCGAATTCTGTATCCTGTTGCCGTAAAAAAATGAAAACAATTGATTCAGCTAAAAAAAAAACACTTTAAATATTTTTCTACTTACGTTACACATCAGAGAACTTGGAATAGGGCAACCTTTTTTAAAAGGACCCTCGGCAAACGATTTACCATCGGCGCAACAACCAAAGTCCGAATCTTTGCAGCTACCAACCGAATCGGCTGGAACTTTACATTCAGCTCCTTCGCATTCCGCCTTTGAAGCCGTTGAACATAAATCTATATTACAATCTTCCTGAGTTTTAGGTTTAATAGTGACGTCACATTCGTCTTTGAGACACAATACGACTCTTGATCTTTTCCCTCCTCCGCAAGATTTCGAACACTATTAAATTTCCGTGTTGAAGGAAATGATATCAAATTCAAAGAAATGAATATATCCTTACCAATCCAAAAGGGGTTGTTATCCACAGACCATCGCATTTAGTTCCGTTACATTCCCTCGATGTTTCAGTCTTTTCATCGCACTTCCAGTCCTCAACTCTTAATATACTTCCATGCTTTCGAATTGCACATAATTTCGTTCTTGTTTGAATTCCTTTACCGCATTTACTTGAACACTAAATTAAGGTATGAAGTTAGAGAGAGAGAGATAAAGAAAGAGAAAGAGATAGCTAATATATAAGTGTATGCCTTACATCACTCCAACTGGAAACGTACCAATCTGGTTTTTCATTACATTCAACATTCTTACAAATATCTTTGGTGTTTGGTTTAGGTTTTGGCAAGCAGAATTCGTCGGAATATGGCTCTCCAGATTCGCTCATGCAGACGACATGTCTAGTTCTAGAACCATATAGAGATTCACATTTGCCCATACACTAAAAACGTTATGTAATCGTAAGGAAAATAAGAAAACAATACTTTCACTTTTAACGAACCTTTCCCCATTCCGAAGCTGCCCATTCAAAACCCGAACAAGGTCCTGCGTAACATTCCATAGAAGCGTTAGGTTTTTGTCTACCGTCGCACAAAGCCTCGGATACGAATCCACTTTTCCTACCGGATAACTTTAAATGACAGGCAACTAGTCTTCTCTTTACCCCCCAACCACAAATAGCACCACACTTGGTCCAATTTCCAACAGTCCATTTTGGACAATCCCTACCAGTTTTACAACTTCTAGTCGATATTGGTTTATTGTAAATGGAACATTCGCTATCGTCCTTCGTTTCGGTACCATTCGAATCAGATTGTTGAATACATGTAACGGTTCTATATTGAATACCTTCGCCGCAATATTCCGAACATTTTTGCCAAGGTCCAGTAGTCCAACTGTGGCAAAAGGTATGAAATACTTACAAGAATATCACAATTGTACAAGACAACTTACTTAGCGGGACAAGGCATCTTGTTACACTCGGCGATCAGAATAGGCTTCTGCTCCTCACAAAATGAATCATCTGTAACTTTCTCTGTCATCTTTCTTACACAATAAGCACTTCTAGTTTTTGTTCCTCTGGAGCAGGACTTGGAACAAAGTGACCAATCGGAAGTTCTCCATAAATGTTCGTGTTTGTAAGTATTTGGTAAATAAAATTGAATAAGAACTTCTCCAAGAGGATCTTTCTCTTGTTTCATAAACTTTAAAGGAAACGGAGAGATTGCTATAAGAATAAACGTTTGTAATGAAAGAATAATAAAACCTCGATAACTAAATCTTCATTTATCTGTTCATCAATGATAAGACTCTTTCGAAATTCTTCTTTACCAATATCTTCTGGATTATTATAACGAATAGTATAATTTCCACGATTAATAACGATGTGCTTGTGAAGAGAGTAATTCCCATTTAAATAGTAGAATCCGGATAGGTTTTTTACGGCTAATTGATAATCAATTAAGTAGTTAGATAATCTATAATCAAGGAATTAATATTACCAAAATCATTCTTCGAATGCGATACCTCCAATATTTTTATACTACTCGACAAACGAGGTACCAAAATTAGATGCTGATAGCCATTTTCCAAATTTGAAACCTTAATCCTCTTCTCAAAAAGGCTACATGTTGAATTGTCACCGTTACAAACGTTACAAACATCTCTAATAGCCTTTGAATTTAATTGATTATCGCAACCATAGGACTATAAAGGAAAGGAGGGGGCAGAAATTAATATATACTTTATTGTAAGCGGAGTGGGCGAGACAGAATGGATTTTAAGTAGAGTATTTAAGGAAGTACTATATTCAAAGAAAGAATAATCTTACCGTACATTCTCCCGCTAAGCATACTTTATCCTTTTCGTATTGGCAATTTGTACCATCGACAGCAACTGTCCTAAATGATAGCCGTGTCTTTGATGGTTCTGTTGAAGAATTTACCGCTAAACAGAGTAAACTACACTCATTTTCCGCTGTTTTAATGAAAAGAAAGAGAAATTTCTTAATTTATGTAAAATGGATATTCATTTTGTTTAATTATTCTTATGAAAAACTTACTACGAAATGCTTGCCAGTTGTACTTTCTACCCGCAAATGTTATATGATTGTATCTATTACAAGCGTCTTGATGAGAATTAGACGCCGAGTAACATGGTTGAGTATTACAGATAAAATAGGCTTTTTCTTTAATACAAGGCAAACCATTTCTACAGTTAAGAATTGTAGAAGAGATAAATAATTGTTATTGAAACGTTCTAACAAGTGCAATCACTTACTCAAGTAGATTATTTTCAAAATTGTCCGGACACTTCTTCTCCTTCAGGATAATTCCCGTTCCACAAGTTTTAGAGCACTTTGTTAAATCAAGCCAATCATTCTCATTTGAAACTTTTAAACTCTTTCCCTCCTTTTTGAAAACATAGAAACATTCATTCTTAAAAAAACGTTCAATTATGGTAATTTATACGAATAAATTTACATATTTAATTACGGCTTTAAAAGAAAAGCCCTTATCTTTAATTATATTTATAATATTGTTTTTCTTTTCCTACCTTGATGATAAAAAATAAGAAAACTAATATTCCGGAGAATTTCATTAGTGTCATTTGAAACCTGTAATAAAGAATTAAAGATCGATTACTAAATTAGGCCTATAACAGGATAAATATAGAACATATATATATATATATATATATATATTAAGTATATAAATATTATTATATAATAGTTATAAGAGAAAATATTTGAAATATATATATATATATATATATATATGAATGCATATATTATAGATAATAATAGATTATCTCTTCAAGATAGCCTATAAGTTAATAATCCATTGGGAAAGAAATTTACAATCTAACAAAAAAAAAAGCCTATATAAAAGGAGAAGCCGACAAAAGTTAGGTCGTTAATATTGATTAAGAATTATATATATGTTGTTGTAAAATGAATAAATACTATCACGACGTTTAATAAACAATAAATCAAATGAAATGAAAAGGGAAGAAAAGTCCAGACATTCTTGTTCAAAAAACAATAGGATTAGTATACGTATTGACGCCAAATGTATAAATACTTACTTATCCTTAACCTCTATTTGAAGGATACAATATTCTTATGGGCAAAGGGAAGGCAATAGGTAATAGTTGACGAAAAAAAAATTACAGGATTCGATTGGAGAGAGAAAAAAAACTACAAGAGCTTTGAACGATCCTTCGATGTAGAGTGAAGAGTGAAGTAGGGAGAGAGGGCGGGTTAGGGTTAGAAGCTAGAAACTTAATAATCTGTTAGTATGTAAAGGGAAACGGAAGCAGGTGGGAGATCTGATGATAAAATCGAGATAAGGCATTGAGTTTTGCGTTTGACAAACAACTTTCACCATTGACGACCCGGTCAGCTTCTCTTTTTGTCGGGCAAAACGTGATTTATCACCCTTTGGATGCTTGTTTATAATTTTAGCGTTTAAACTTTGGCAAATTAGGGTGATAGAACTGACAAGATTTATTTATTAATAAACAGAACAATATAATTTATTACTTACTTTAAAACCTCCGTCTTTTATATACAAAAAGGAAAATCAATTGAAATACCTAATTTCTTATCTCGGGAGAATACTGGAGAAAGTCATCCAGATAAGTGAAAGCGTACAACGCCCTACGACGTACTTAATTGGACGATAGACAGATTTAGCCACGCCCACATATTTGCATACTTCTTGTCGCATTTCTTTTCCTTCTATATCGCGTATAACGTTACGTAACTTTGTTAGACCAGTTGTATATATTTTAGCGAAGAACGTGTTATAAAGCTATGTCTTTTGTTACTATAACAAAATGTACTCTTTAAAGTGCGGGTAAACTTTTTTTTAAGTAAAAGTTCGGTCCTTTTGATAAATAGCAGAAATGGTTTCTGTTTGAAAAAAAAGTATTTATTACTCTTTTCTCCCTAATTTATTAATTCAGTATGAAAACAATACAATCTTGGTAATACTATTGATAATAATTATAAGAATATCTATTTCTTTCCATCTTCTATCTTCCATTAAGTATCTGTTGATGTGGATGATACCGATGCCTTGCGTTTATCTGGACCCTCGGCTAGTAGTGGATTCTGAGTTAGAACTTGTCTCAGGAACGATATAGCTAGTGGCTGCTTTGCGGCCAGTTCTTCTACGAGATATCCCGTTCCCGTCTTACTTAAACCCAACTCGAATTGGGTTATATAAGTTACCATGGAATAAAGTTTTTGATCCCTGGTTATGGGTTCAATAATCCAGCCGCTTGGATGAACTTTTCCTCTAGTTGTACTCTCTGTCTCCTCGCAACCTGGCCAACCAACCGAACGCATACTAACAACGTACTTAACGCCGTCCATTTTCTCTAATTGAACAATACAAAAATCTCTCGCTTCTTTACGGAATAATTGCGATACTTCATGATAAAGATATATAACTTTTAATCCATTTCCAAAATCATGTAAAACTTCAGTTTTCTAAAAATAGAACAAGAAATTAGGGGTATAAACTAAAAATAATATATACTGCATGTATAGATAAAGCATCAGTAACACAACAAACCTTTAACATTTCATCGTACGTGAAACGTGTTTGTGGGTTACGAACCGCTTCGAATACAGTTTTTGGAGCGGCAGGAACTACTCCTTTACCCAAATAACTATATTAATAGATAGATAATGAAAAAAAATAAATATTTTCGATTATTCATTAACTAAAACAACATCAATTAATTAACCATTGTAAATTTGAACCACTATCATCAAAAACTTTACGCAAGATAACAATCTCTTTCTCTAATCCACAATATACCCAACCGCTCGTTGCTTCAGCTTGTTCATCCATTGTTTTCATAATATCCAGGTTTGCAATATGAGCTTTCTATATATAATTTAATAATCAATATAATAACATATATATATATATTAATATCACGGTAATCCTATTAAGTACACTAAGCACTAATATACACCTCGTTCAATAGCTCGTTAGCAGCTTCATTCGCAGCTTTACGGAATGTTTCGTCCATCGAGTATCCTGTGTGGATGATCCCTCTTATCATATGTATATCTTTTTATACACATTTATAAACAGAATTAAGATAATTTCAAATTAGTAAAACAATAACAAATACACAAAAACAAAATTTTACGGTATGTACCTGATTCTTCATCTGTAAGAATACTATTTGATGATTCTTCATCACTATGAATACTGAGTTTATCGCTCTCCTCTGTTATTTTTGTAGACGATTCCTGATCAACGCTTCTTAGTTGAATAGGTAGCTGATCTTTTGGAATACCTTCGAATACGTCTGGAGATGTATTTGATCTATTCAAGAATCTTGAAAAGAACTTTTTATCTTTTGTTTCAGATTTATTGGAAGGTTCAGTTGGTTTTAGGATATTGGCGGCATCTCTTTGATTAGCTTTCTTCCTCCTTTCGTCAGACTTAAACCAATCTTTTTTCTCTTCAATTAATTGTTTAAATTTAAGAACAAAATCTGACGACTTTGTTTGAGAAGAAGAAGGATTTGAAGTTTGAGGATTATTTTTAACGGCCGCATCAACAACTTCTGCAAAATGTCGTAATTTAGGCTTAGTAGAATTTTCCAATTGATCAACTGGATTTGATTGCATAGTAGTTTTTTGAGTAGTATCCCCTTCTTCATTTTCATCCACTGATGAAACTGGTAGGGATATATTCGTTAGTGCAGCTGTTTGAACTTTTCGGTAGGACAAAACGTGTTGCAAACAAGCTAGCTTAATAGCAGCATCAGGTTCCGGTGAAGATATTACTGTAACCAAAATCTGATCGATTTCTTAATATGGATTGAAAATAGAAACATTTAAAAAATGAATAATAAGAAAGCGAAAAGATAAAGATTCCAATTACTCACCAAAGAAGCCTTCAATGTTTTGCAACAGATAAAAGTACCACTTTTGCTCCCTTTCCATCATTTCCAAGAACCACCAGGTATTGCTCTCTTGTTTATTCCAATATCTGTGCACAAGAGACACCAATCTAAGTAAACCATCACCCTGGATTTTGTACCATACCCAATTGACAAATCTAGCTAATAGATATGGCATATGCTCAATTTCTATTGAGACAATATCGTGTTGTACGACTCCAGATGAAGAGCCTTTATGTTTGGAGGGTTGATTAACTTCATCCGCAACTGTTATTTGCCTGGTTTGACATACACCAGGGTTCCATTCATGATATTTATTAATGTCTTTTAAAGTATTTAATACAGTTTGAGAAGAAGCTTTTATTTTAGCGAAAGAACCATAAATAGGTATAGAATTAGGTAAAACATCAGACACTAATTCGCTTTTCCATAATCTTTGTTCATATTCATATTTATTTAGCCTCCAGCCTGGATATCCGATGGGAAATGGCTACATATGACAAAGTATATTAACCATTTGGAACGGAAAGTTTAATTAAATATCGTCTTACCTTTTGAGATTTGAGTAAATGTAGGATATCGACGCCTCTTATAGGTTTCGATTGCTATAATAAAACAGAAAATGATATATAACATATTGTTTCTTTAAAAAAACAAGCTGAATGAAAATCGTTCAGCTGCCGGTTTATTGATTTCGTTAGTTGTCTACACGTATAAACCAAAATATCAAAATAACAATAAAACTAAATAGAGTCGATACCTTTTTAAACCGATTCCTTCCAAGATAAATAACTGATGCAATAAAGATGATTACAAGTACAAGTATGCAATATAAAATAGTTGTAAAATTAATCATTGTTCAAGCTCTATTCCTTCCAATATATGTTATGAGGTTATTTCATTATTCCTTCAATTCTGGCACGTGGTGTGACAGATGCTTATTATTGAATACAACGTATTTTTACTGCTTTCATATTATACACGTGTTGGCATACATACAAACCTATGTATATATATACGTATATATAAATATACTATATATATACAGTATATGTCTTAGTAAATTCAAGAAAATTTCAGTTTTCTGCAGAATTTTCATTCTAAAGTAAATCTTCTTCGCTTTCTATTTTCTATATCATTATGCTAACTCATAACAGAGCTATTACGCACCTTACAAGCAAAGTATACTCTTGCCTCTATAAATATAGAGTGCGAGAAATAGATGTTGATGGCCTTACTTATCATTCTTTTATAATCAGAAAAACCTTTATTCAATTCCCTTGAAATATTATTTATGCTAAAATACACAGTATTAAAGTATTCTCTATACAGTAAAATATTGTCCTCTTTTAGAATTTGCCCATGCGTGAATTAATAAAGAATGTCAGTTCCTCTGACTCTTTCACTATATTTTCTGATGTTTATTGAATATGATAGGAGTTTTATAAAATTTCTTTTCACTTTTAAAACTTTTTGTGATTCTCAACTGCGATAAAGTCTCTTTTCCTTCATATTTATTTGAACAAACCGCTATTTGTTTCGTTACCAGTTTTTAATAGGCCTTATTATCGCCCACGAAGTATTCACCTTAATTCCGGCGTTTCATTTCGACGGTATTTTTGTTATGCTAAATTTCCCTAATTTTTGTCATTTTGGGCGTTTTTGTCGAAGATTTTGAACGAATAAACGTTACATAATAGATTTATGACATACCTACCCTACACATAGGTTGGATTAAAAAGAATATCTGGAAAAGTTTTGCTGTTAGTTATTATCCCAAGGAAGAATCGATTAATCGGGATGGCAACGTCGTCATTTTGGTTAAATTTTTTTAAGGATGCAGGAATACCAGGCAAAGAAGCAAAGAATTACGCAGTTATGTTTACGGAGCATAGAATTAAGAAAGATATGCTAATGGATTTAAATAAAGAAATTTTAAATAGTTTAGGTGTAACTCTCATAGGAGACGTTATTTCGATAGTCAGACATGCTAAGGAAGTTCATTCTGAAGTAAGGTTAAAATTAGTTTGTCGGAAAATAATTTAATGTTTTTGTATAGTCTGCTAGAGAAAAAGTACTTGAAGGGGATGGAAGTAAGCTTGTATCATTAAAGAAGGTGGGGTTTGGAGTTCCCGAAAGCAAAACGACAACCGTTAAGAAGCCAGTAGAGAAAAACAAGAAATTAGCATTGTCCGATAGATTGGGAGGTAATAATAAAACAAACACCAAAACATCTATATCGGAGAGATTAGGAAGATTAGTTTCAGATGATCCACCAAAAGGTTATATTTACTAATTTTACAAATAAGAGATAAAATCATTAAACAATTTTTCTTGTTTAATTTAATATTATAGCTGTTCACTTGTCAAATATCGAAGATGATGATTTTCCCCTCTCCACGAAGATTAGAAAGGTTCCAGCAGACGAAGGAGCTTATACAGTGATAAAACCCAAAGGAACAACAGCTCTAACAAAAAAAATTCTATCCAAAGAAAAAATTGGTGATGGTAAGTGTATTTTTTTTTATCGTTTTCAAATAACAAATTACGTAATACACGATATCTTCTTTCTTTTTATTTACAAATATAGATAGCTGTATATCTTTGTGCGTACATAGTTCGCAATCGAAAAAAGTTGCTGAACCTCGAGTGACGATTACGGGTTTAGGTGATTTCTCAAAAGGCAAAGTTGATGCTTTGGCAGGCCAATCGTCGGTGTTCGGACGACTGGGAACGAAAGGTAATAAACCACAATCGTCCACTAAATCAGATGAATCCGAAGAAGGAACGCTGAAAAGTGATAAGATCAACGTTCCTGTTCGAACAAGATTAGGAGTAAAGCCGGTTATAGCACCGGCTTCGTCAACAACACCCTCCAAAAGAGTGAGACGAACTATATCGGGTCCTAGCACAACAAAATCGACAATAACTGGTTATTGTTTTATTTTTGATTATTTCTGTATTGACAGCTAATTAAAATTTGTCCATTTTCTCCTAAATAGGGATTAAAAAGTTATCCGACAAACCTAGTCTCGTTAAAAAAAGTGCCGTGAAAGCAAGATTAGGGTCAAAAAAAGCGGGACTAACACAAGCTGGGGTCTTCAGCCGGTTGGGAATAAAATGACTTTAGAGTTCAACAAAAATTTATTTCATATTTGCAGTATCGTATTATTATTATTATTATCATCATTCGTTTGAGTAGTTGGTCGTCAGCTTCTCTGTAGCTAATTTAATACAGAAAAAACATTATGACTTTTTTTTCTTCAGAAAAACAAAAGTAGCAGTTGCTAAAATAACAGCAACTCCTACTCCTATTAGAGCTGGAAGTAAAATGCCGCTTCCACCATTTTCCCCTCTTCGTCCTTTTTGATATTCTTCAATAATTTTTGCTTCAGCACCCTGCACTACTTTCATTTCAACTACTTCGCCTGCGTTTATAAATATATTAACTGCTTGGCCGTGTGTTAAATTCCTTAAACTTTTCCCATTTATTTCTACAATTTTATCACCCTCTTTTAGTCGACCATCCTCCCATGCGGCTCCGCTTTCTCTGATCTTGGTTACAAAAATACCGGTGTCGCCATTAACATGCGGAGTATCTGATCCTCCTCTTATATTGAATCCAAGGCCTAATCGCGAATATTTATTATTTATGTATTGCAAAACGTCAGTGATACATACCTTGATTGCCTCGATTAAGCCGTATAGTAACAATATTTTCTGGTTCGGAGTTGCACATTTTATAATGATTTTCAGATGTTTATTACAATTTTCTTAAATTCGTTTTATCTTTCTTGCTAGTTCGTTCTTAAATATTTGAAATAAAAAATTTAAATTTAATGTTTATCGTTGAATGATGTCATTTATTATATCAGGATCGTTCTCTTTACATCTAAAAGCCGACCGGATATCCGTTTCAATGGTACTAAGGTAGAAGAAGGGTTTGTTTCACGAATATTTACCTTATAAAATTGTGCGTCAATGTAACACCTATTTAATATCGAAAATGTTGCTATCAAATAGCATTGAGTAGAATAATCGGAATCAATATATTTATCTCTTACACTAGCTATTTCAATTTGATATACGATTTCTGTGAAATAACTTTCAAAATCTGCCGCCATAAAAACTGGTATCAAAATATTAAAATATAACGCGCTTTCAAGTTTTTGCCTGGTTTTGTTCTAACTCGTAGAATCATCTCAACAGCTGATCAAAATTGGATTTTACTTACAAATTAACGCAACTTTTTTAGAGATTTAAAATGCCGAGGGAAATTATAACATTACAGATCGGTCAATGTGGCAATCAAAGTATGTTGCCAAATTTCGAGCAAAACCTCTATATCGTTTTCTATATTTTTCAGTCGGTACTGAATTTTGGAAGCAAATATGTGCTGAACATGGAATAAATCCTGGTAAAATACTTACTTATAATACAATCGATTTTGTAATTTTTTTATGATCGTTAATTATACAGAGGGAATATTAGAAGATTTTGCGACAGAAGGACTAGACAGAAAAGACGTATTTTTTTATCAGGCAGACGATGAACATTACATTCCTAGAGCAGTTCTTTTAGATTTAGAGCCGAGAGTAATAAATAGCATTTTAAACTCTCCGTATGCGAATTTATATAATCCAGAAAATGTATACCTGTCGAAAGATGGAGGTGGTGCAGGTAACAATTGGGCTGCCGGATATCACGGAGTAAGTTAATCATTAATTTTATAAACCTATCCAATTTAATTAACAATTTTAAATGAAAAGGGAGACCGGCTATATGAGGAAATATTTGATATCATCGATAGAGAGGCTGACGGAAGCGATAGCCTAGAGGTATACCATAACGAATAAACTGATATATTTGCTTAAGATAAACCCTAGACCTTCAGTAAAATATTTTATCTTTTAGGGATTTGTCTGCTGCCATTCTATTGCTGGAGGAACAGGATCTGGTATGGGCTCATTTATACTGGAGAAACTTAACGATAGGTAAATTATAAAGACGATATTTAACGCGAAAAATAACATTATACAGAAATATATAGAATGCTTTTTTTAGATTTCCTAAGAAGCTAATTCAAACTTACTCTGTCTTCCCGAATCAAGATGAAATTAGTGACGTTGTTGTACAGCCTTACAACTCTTTATTGACCTTGAAACGTCTCACCCAGCACGCTGACTGTGTCGTAAGTAATATAGCCTAGTTCTTTGTGAATAGAATTAAGAGTTTTCTCACGATAGATTTATTTTATAGGTCGTCCTGGACAATACTGCCCTGCATCGAATTGCTGCCGAACGTTTACATATTGAAAATCCCACTTTTGCGCAAATTAATCAATTAGTTTCAACAGTTATGAGCAGTTCAACAACAACCCTAAGATATCCAGGCTATATGAACAATGACTTGATATCACTAATTGCGTCCCTTATTCCTACACCTCGCCTACACTTTCTCATGACCGGATATACACCACTTTCGACTGATTCTCAAGTGGCCTCCATCAGAAAGACGACTGTCTTAGATGTAATGAGGCGTCTATTACAGCCAAAAAACATGATGGTCTCTACACCTGTTCATAGGCAACCGCATTGTTATATCGCAATACAAAACATAATCCAAGGAGAAGTCGATCCAACTCAAGTTGACAAATCGCTTCAAAGAATCAGAGAGAGAAAAATGGCCCAATTTATACAATGGGGCCCTGCCAGTATACAAGTTGCTTTAACTAGAAAATCTCCTTACATACAAACTGCCCATAGGGTTTGCGGTCTTATGTTAGCAAATCACACATCAATTTCGGCTTTATTCGAAAGGTGCATTAATCAATACGATAAATTGAGGAAGAGAGAAGCTTTTCTCGATCAGTTTAAGAAAGAAGCTATGTTTAAGGATAACTTGGACGAGTTTGATAACTCAAGAGAAGTTTTGCAGCAGCTTATCGACGAGTATAAAGCGGCAACACGATCTGATTACTTACAATGGGGCGCGGAAAAACAAGTATGAATAATTTATTACGATTCTTATAAAGAAGCGTTTTTTATTTTTATTATTTTACTATATTTTGAAATTTTTCCAACAGGCAGCTGCAACAGCTAAATAGATTATAAATTAGATGGCATTTTTCTTCTTTTAACATTCAAAATAAAATATTACAAATAAATAAACAATTAAGAAGTTTTTGGACTAATTTCTATCATAACATTCTCAATAGCCTTATTTATAAGATTCTCGTCAATCTTTCGAACATGCTTGTTCTCCGAATGATTACACAGATAATGCTTTTGCATTACCAGCCATGTTGTCTGTCCTAATAGTTCTTCTGTAGGATATCTTGGTATTCTTGTTGTACATACTACACACTTGTAGGCATCTCCATCGTGCATTTTTTCGTGAAGGTCACGACCTTCACTAGTTAAGAACGAACATGAATCGCAAATCGAACATGGGAAACCGGAGAAATCTTGACGTACGTAAATGTCTTGGTGTTCGCTTAGTAAATGACTTCTCATATAACGCCAAGAGCCCGGCTGAGACGGATGTTCCCATTGACAGTGAGGACATCGGAACACTTTCTTTGAACGCTCCGATGTATGACACAGAATATGTGCTTGAGCCTCTTCATCGCTCACCATTCTTAGTTCGCAGATCGGACAATGAACATCGAAGAGATTCGGTTTCATTCTCTCGTGAACTCGAGCATGAGTGGTAAGTTCGGCCGAGGAAGCTAAGACTGTTCCACAATCGGGGCAGGGAAAATGATTGAACGTATGGCGCGGAATGGAGTGTTCCTTGACTAGATGCGATTGCATTATGCGCCATTGCGGTGCGAGTTTATTGTGCATCCAATTGCAAATGGGACATTGCAGCTGGGTAGAACCAGTAATATGGCAGGCCTTGTGTAGGGCTAAAGCTGATTGAGTTTGTAAGCGAAGACTACAATGCTCACATGCGTATTGTAGCCGATTTTCGGGTCCCCAAGTTGCTGATCTACCCCTAACTGTGCCAATATTATCAAGCACTTCTTTTAGATTCGGTCTCGACTCAGCTTCTCCAGGCTTCCTTTGAAGAAGTAAAGAAAGCAAGGGATTTGTAACATTAGGAGGAGGATTATGGCTGAGGGAGCTGGCGGAAGTAACTTCCGGCAGTTCCTCAGGTTCCTCTTTAATACGTACAGATGTCGGCGAATTTGGAGCTGACGATAAAGCCGCTCTAAGGGTCGGTGATGGGTCTTTCGTTGTTGACTTTTCATTGGAAATTCTCCTTTCTAGAAGGGCTTTAAGTCTAGGAACGGAGGCTGATAACTCTCGATCATCAGTTTTTGATGTTATTCTTTGCGAAAGCATTTCTGACTGTGGAGTACGTTGCTGCTCTTGTTCCCTTTGAAGGTTGGCTAAAGCGGCAAGAGTTGCAGAGGCCATCATTCCGCTTGAATCACTTCTATCCAAACTAGAAGATGTCGACGAGACTTTTGGCTTTTTGACGGGAGAATTTCTTTGGCGTTCTGACGGACTATCGCGATTGTCGTTTTTCCTTTTCTCTAGACGTTTGAGAGCTTCTTGTCCATTCAGGATAATTTGTACCTCATTCCAACATGGAAGACACGAGCGATTCCATCGAAGGTCGAATGAATCAAGAGTATCATTGATTTTACTAAGATCCTCGTCAGACAAATGAACGAAAGAAGTGAGATCATCGAAAATTGAGCCACACATACAACAACGGTCATCCATTTGAGATTTATCATATCTTTCAGGGAGACGTTTCCTCCTTCGGGCACCTCTAGGCTCATCGTCGGTTGTTTCCATACCGTTTACCTCCTCCGAGCCGAGCTGCATATTTATTCACAAACACTGCAAAAATGTTTTTGGTAAAAAAGCAACAACATTAAAAATGCATGCGTGCCAAGGACAACAGATATTTTGTTTACTGACCGCTGTCGTTCAATCCTTTGATAATCCACTAAATGTCTAACAAGTTCGAGGAAGAGACGTGATACCGATTGAGTTATATGACGTTATGACGTAGAAATCGAGTGACGCGTACCCTCTCGCCCACATGACCTTTTAGCTGTGCCCTATTTTTAGCAGCATGACCGCAATTGGCTCAGCAATGGCCTTGACCTTGCGTCCTAGTTCAGAGATATGCGACAAAAAAAAGACTAGCGAATTCTGATGAGACTACAATTCTCAAAGGCACAACTAAGTACAAAATTTATTTTTGGCAATAAAAATTATAACCGTTGCTATAGTAATATAACTATTTATAGAAAATTTTTTCGTGAAATTATCCCTGGTTTTATCTTCGGCCTAACCGTCTAAAAAAATTATTTATACATTAAATAAAAGATCCTAGATTCTTTAATAAAGTGTTAATTTTTTTTATTTCCATGTCCATCTTCGATAGTAGCTTGACGTAATTTTGTCAGTTGTTCTTCAAGGTGTAAAGCTGATTTATCGTCCGAACCAGTAATATTTTTTATATTATCAATTTGAGACTTTATCGAGTCTAATTTGTCAATGTCTTTAAGAGAAACCTGCCCGGAACCCCTTTTAGCGGGTTTAGCTTGCGATTTATCAGGTTTCCATCCAATAAAATTTAAAATTTGAAACGTTGCAGGTATACTTCCATCTTCGTTGCCATACATATCTTTTTTAATAGGATAAAAGTATTAACATAAGAGAATTATACATTATGATTAAATCCACCTTTATAAATGGCTGAAGCAGCTTCCAAAGTTGATCTAAATAGCTTTGGTTTCCTTGACCAGGCACAATTAGTTTCTCCCATTCCTCTTAAATCTTCAATTAATTCAAACATAGATGGATAGTTTATAACTATTTCATCAATATCCTATTAAATAGTGTATAAAGAACCTATTAATAATACAGTATATGATATATATTGCTTTGGTAGAGGATTACTTTCTGCCGTTAATCTATTTACCGCTTTAAAAAAGTACTTACTATTGTTAACATTACAAATCCACCCCTAGATAATAGATTACCCATATCTCTTACATCGGTAAAAGGGGAAACGTGGGGAGCAAAACCCTAGAAGTATGTAAAAAAAGAAGAGTTGAACTAGTAGCTTCTTTATTCTATAAATATAATTTGTCTATATATATAGCTCTCTTTCTTTTTTATTTTAACACTTTCGTGCTTTTGTACTGATTGACATTTTGTTCTTTCTTTTTAAAGAATAAAATAGAAAAAATAACTTACACCTAATCTCTCAGTTTCTGCTAATTGTAGTGCTACCCTTAATTCAAAGAGTGTATCACCGCCAAATAGAGCACCCAGTAGGCAACCATCATTTTTTAAGGATGAATATATCTATTTGTAGAAATGTACACAAAATATATATTAGTAGGTTATCCTAATAAACTATATATTTGTATATGCTATCTATTACCTGTTTAAAGGTCCCAGGAAGATCATTGACCCAATGTAGACTGTGTTTTTCATTATGTAACAATGAAAACAATGATTAAGGTTCAAACTTACAACGAGAATGTTAAGCTACTTAATGTACCTTAAGCTTGATACAACTAAGTCTAAACTTTGTGATGGAAAGGGTAAAAACTCCTCATCCATGTGAATTTTATAAGTTGGAACTTCTGGTGATATTTCGGCTTGTCTCTATTTTTTTATTATGTCAAAATAAGATAGCGTAAAATAAATAAGAAATATAAACTATTTAATTTATCATTACTAGGATATCTTCGGCTAAATCAGTTTGCAATAATGTTCCAACTGTATCTCCCAATATGTGCTTACTAACATGACCTCTGCCGCAGCCTAAATCGACTGCTACATTAAATTTCCTGGAAAAAAATTATTTTTTTTATCATAGGCCTACTGCTAAGACTTGACATTACCTTTTAATATCGCAAATTCTATCGGCAACTCTGTAGCCAATCTGCAAAAGGAGAAATGATTTGCTCCCGGTTCTAAAACTTTGTTTAAAAGATTACCTCTTCTTTAATATAATCGTATACTTGATAATCTTTTATATGAGCAGTCCTGTTTCGCTGTGTTCTTTTAGTTTGTCTATCAAAGACGTTCATAATCGTTTCTTGTTGGGCATAAGTTCTTGTATTCAAGCAATTTAATGCCAAATGATTACGACAACTGATTCTTGAGCAAAGAATTTTAAGCATTGTTAAATACAGATGTTTTTTTTACGATTACATATAAAACGTGTTATTGACTAGCAGACGATATACTATAAAAGTCTCGCAGATCTTTTCGAAACTTTCCTGTAAATTTCTCATTAAACAATTAAACATAAAACTTAAAAAGTCATAGTCATATTAAATGTTGATTCGCTTGTACGATTGAGCCATAATTTAATGGTATTTTGATGAAATTGACAATTTCTACTGCAATATTCTACGTTAACCTTTAATATCGCTCACCCTCAATTTCACGTGTCTAAACAAGAAGAGTCGTTCGCAATCAAATATTCCAGAACGGATGAACAGTCAAGGAGACAGCGAAGAGCCGAAAAGACCAAGATTGGATAATGAAAATGAGAATATAAATAACGATCTATTGAAAACGGAAGCATTTAAAGTTAAGGCAATTGTGGACGATTCATTTACATCAGTTGAACCAATACTAGGTAGTCAACTAATGAAAATACAATAAGATCTCTTTATATAAATTCTAAATAATTTTCAAATTTTACACAGTTGACGTCTTTGTAGCTGAAATTAAAGAGAGAAAAAAGATTAATGAAGTTACAAAAGTGTTAAACACAAAATTACAATCAACCAACTTTAGACATCTTAAAAGAGTTAAAAGTGGCAAAAGTACGGCAACTATTTTTATATGTGATACAGAAATTGTTAAATCCATTGATGAACTAGAGAAATTTCTAAAAGATGATATTAATTTGGATATTAATCTATTTAACGCTCCAAAATTACAAAAAGTTCCCAAACATCAACCAAAAACGAAAGTTCAATACGATGCTTATATGAAATATTGGCCTGTAACGTTCCATCATAATATTGATCTTGAAAAGTTCCTTTCAAATGCGGTTGCTGAAGAGAAAATTGAGTATCATTCAAAGATTATGACAAAAGTACTACAAATGTATATTACCCATAGGAAACCTTCGGGAATCATCATAGATAAAAAGGAAAGATTACTAACTAAAGGATTTAGTAATAAAACTAGTGAACATCCTTTAAAGCATATATGTATGGCTTTAATTGATACAATTGCCCATATGGCTGGTGGAGGAGCTTGGCCGCCATCTGAAAATTGTGAAATTGTAAATAATTTAGAAGCAGAGTCTTATTTGTGCACAGATTGTTCAATTTATTTAAGTCACGAGCCATGTTCAATGTGTTCAATGGCTCTTTTACATTCGCGAATATCGAATATTTATTACTTTTTCGATTCGTCAACTGGAGCTTTAAATACTTGTTGTAAATTACAAACTCTTGAAGGCATAAATCATAAGTTTAATGTATATAAAATGTGTTTTCAATAAAACTATGCTATTTCATTGTTTATTACCATTATAACTTCATTTGTTATAAAATGAAACTTTTATAAAAGAAAAACAAAAATTCCACCAGAACCAGTCTATTTAAATACAAAAGAAAAAAGTTTTATTTGAACTGATACCAGTTTTGCAGTTCCTTAGCAACTCGTAAATTATAATCTGTTTCATTTGCATCTTTTGGAAGATTCTTCATATTCTAAAATATACTGATGGATTCAGGCGTCTTAAATTTGAACGTCGACTATCTAGGAACGGCTGGCGTTGTTCTTAGCCCAGAACAAAAAGCTGCACTTCAAACTTCGTTATGTATTTTGAAAAATAATGGAAAATATCAGCGTGTTTATTTTTGGGGAAAGATTTTTGGTATAAAAGACGACTATTTTATAGCACAGGGAATAGAAAGAGACGAATTTTCAGAAAGAAAAATTTGGTATAGGTAGGCTGACTTTTTTTTATAAAAAAAAAACTGTTAAAAATCACTTTATTTAAACTGTAAACTAAAACATTAACCCTCTATTACAGTAAGGACTGCAGTAGATGGGCTTTGCTGCCCCCAGCAACTGAAGATATGATGAAACGTGCCAGGCTAATTAGAGGAAGATTTATAGGCGATCCTTCTTACGAATTCGAGTACACTCCTCCAAAGACAGATGACGAAGAGGAAGAAGAGCCTGAAACCATAGCAATCAAAGAAGAAGATCGTTTGGCAGCTGTCATCTTCGAAATTGACAAAGAAGCTAGAGTAGTTCCAAAAGGAGCCTATATTCAAGAGCCTACCGGACTTGTTTATCAGAGTAGAACATTCAGCGGTAAGAATTTATAGTTGTATAAGTTATTTTGTAAGATATTACTCAAAATATATTCTTTTAACTAGGTTTAACAGTGTCCGAATCCTCGAAACTGTGCAATTATTTGCATTTTAGAGAAGGATATAAATTATTGGAAAAGACGCTTTTGCAGAAAGCTGATTTAGATAAGAGCGTAGATTTTATGGATCCAATAGATGAAGATGTCCCATTAGGTATAACCTAAATACATAGAATAATCAATTTAATATACGTCCAAAAACTAGGTTGTTGGAGTCTTCAATTCGACAGAGGATCCGCTTTGACCATACTTAAAAATCTTTTATGGCCAGGTTACGTTTTCTTCCACGTACCGGAAACTCGTCGCTACGGTTCTATCTATTATGGAACAGGCGAAAAGAACGTTGATTTACCTTTTATGATATAAAAATGATAAACTTTACACAATAAAAAGACAAAAACAGAAAAGAAAGAATAAAATCTATAATTTTGTATAAAGTATATCGTTTGCCATCTTTTTTTTCCAATGTTTTTACTTTATATTTATTTATTATTATAAACCGGAAATAAAGATTATATTTAAGTACTCGTTAGAGAGTAGTATTAAAGTCACTCATTTCGGTGTTAGAGCTGTGAGGAAGATGAATAAAGGAGAAGAAATTAACGAAAGAAAACCCCTTTTGGGTGAAAAAACACAAAAGAAACGTTCTTGGAGGACGTCAAAATTCTTAGTAATAATTGTTGTATTTATTGCTATGATGATTGAATTAATCATGTTGACTACTTTAGGTGAAAAATATCAATAAATTAACATTTCGTTAAGTTAATTAATATCTATAAATAGAACCATTACTTCCTGATCTCCTTTACCGAATTCATCATAACGATACCTCCATGCTCGTCGTCGATGGGTCTGTTAATTATACCTTCTTAGCCACAACCGTCGAAGGAGGTATTATAATTGGTGCCAAACCTGGAGTTGAAATGATTATTAATTTCTTCGTTGGACCTTTCGTTGATAGGTCAGTCTTTTTTTCTTCTTTACCATTTAAATAAAATTTCAACTGCGAACCTAAGTTTTTTAATTCTTGTTTTGGTGTTATTTTTCTTTAGAGTTGGTCATAAATGGCCAATGGTTTTTGGATGTTTCGGAAATGTGGCAGCTACTTTAGGTCTATTAATAATATATTTATATATTTTATAGTGGTGTGAATAAAAATGGTGTCTTTTGTTCATTAGGTTTTGCTTTCGCCGGGAAATTTATATATTTATTAATAGCTAGAATTGTTCAAGCTATTGGTTCAAGTATGTCTGTAATATCAGGTAAAGGGATAAGATATATTTATTATTTTAAGTTAATAATATCGATTGTTTGTCAATTAAAAACAAATAGCTTTTGCCCTTCTCTCACATTCGTTTGAAGAAGGACCCGAAAGAGATAGAATGAACTCTATTGCTATGCTTGGTCTATCCGTTGGAATGTTCAGTAAGTTAGCCTATAATTTTGATAATTGTATTGAAATTTTAATTTAATTTATTTATCTACAGTTGGTTTTCCTTTTGGAAGTACAGTATATTATTTCCTTGGAAGGATAGTACCATTCGCAATAATTGCAAGTTTTATGTTAATTGATGGAGGTTTAATTAATATTAATAATTTAACTAATATGTCTTATTAACATGTTTTTATTGTTTTAATTTTATTATTAAAGCTCTTAGATTACTTGTAAAAGCTCCATCACATTCTAGTGCAAGCGAAAGCCGTACAGAAGTATAAGATCTTTCGTTCTTTCCTTTCTTTCTTTCTTTCTTTTTTAGTCCAATTAAATTTTTGTTTTTTTCTTTTCTATTAGAAAACGGAGAAGAAAGGATTAAAGCACTATCTACTCGTTTGCTTAGATCCGTATTTATTCTTAATTTTACGTAAGTTTCATAGGTGGGAAAGGAGGGCACTTGTTTTTATTATCTTTTTATTCTATTTTAGTTTGTAATATACTAATAAATGTTGGTCTTGGGGTTATTGTTGGTACCGAACCAGCTTGGCTTAAGGAGACTATACGTCTAAAGCAATGGGTTGTTGGTATGGTGTTGGTCGGTGGATCTTTATTACAAATAACAGCTCAGTTAATTGCAACTTATTTAATGATTTACATCCATAAAAGTACTATTCTCTTCTTTGGAATGATCATAATGGGTCTTGGAACTGGATTTGTATGTATATTATCTTATAAAATATGTAAAGAATAATAAAACAACTATTTATCACTCCTTTCCTTCCTTAGTATCCATTTTGCCATTTGTTATGGCATGTTATTCTTACCGAAATGCTTATGAGAGTTGGCTTCGGACTCACATTATGCGTGATCAGTCCTCTTTTAGCTAATGTTGCCGATAACCGCCATCAGTCTGCGTACGGCTCTGTGTTTGGGTTGTACGGAGCGTCTTACAATTTAGGTTTGGCTGTTGGACCAATAACGGGTGGAATTTTACTACACGTTATTGGCTTTAGCTGGTAAGATTAATGAGTAGTTAGATAAAGATTTTCTTTCTTTCATACCTCAAACTAATTTAAAAAAAGTTTTCTATTCTTTCAATGTCTTTTTATAGGCTGTACTGGTCGACCGCAATTTGTATTGCGGCTGCATCATTTTTGTCTTTGCCTTTGAGAAATTTGATCAAGTTCGAAAAAGTACGTGGAAAAGAATTGTTTAAAAGCGAATGATTTTTAACGCCCTTATCCCTTTTCCCTTATAGAATATAAAGCCGGTCGATAGGCGTCTTTCGAAAATAGAGAGAAGAACAGTGTTATCTACCTCGTCTATAAGTTCTTGGTCTACTTCCTATGCTGGTATGCGATAAAATGTTTAAGCTAGCACAAAGATAAAGAAGACGTTTTCATGAAATTAATTTTATTTAATAAATCAAGTGCTAATATTTTATTATATATTAACATATGTGCAAGGATAGAAAGAAAGAATGAATGAAAGAAAGCACAAAGAGGAGCTACAGACTTTCTTCTTTAATATTCATAAGGAAAGTTGTCAATAAACAAAACATTGATTACTTTGATTTAAACGCTACACTTAAAGCTTTCCATTCATTGTCGGTAATATATTGATCTTTTAATTCACCGTTTAATCTATATCTATATTCTCCAACGCAATAGTTTCTTTGGATTGATACTTCATTCCAGACACTTATACTTAGAGTTTTCCTCTTTAATTCGGCTTTAGTCGTTCTATATTGAAACTATTGAAAAATAAAAGAGAGAATAGCAGTTATAAAACAAATAGCACGAAAAGGAACAAGAATTTTATATTATACGAACCACTTCATTAAAAGTAGGATATCTTGAATTAATAACGGTTCTTGTCTTTCGCTTTGAATCTTTCTTATCATCTGGCCTTATGTAAACTTTTATGTAGGGATTTAGCTGAGTTGCTCCACGAAGTGGCTATTATATTATAATTAAATACATTAAATATACAGTATAATAGACATATTCATTGGTAAAAACAAACCAATTCTTTAGCATGTTGGACAAAAATTGTTAAAATATCAGCCGCTTCGAAATAAACAGAGAATTTTACATAACCTTGACCGTGTAAGTGTTCATCTTCGTCGCAGGTTAACTTCATACAATCCGCTATTTATTAATTTACATATATTTTATAGTAGTTCATTAATACTTTACTTAATTTACCAGTTACTATATCCTTTATGGCACTATGGGCTCCTAGAATTCCATCTTGTAAAGTAGGTTGACAGAAAGTATAAATTAGGTCGTGCTATATAAAGCAAAGAATAAGAAATTAATTAACTAGTTAATTTAAAAATTAAGGATGTTTTTGTACTTTAACAATTTCTTTCATAACAAGATCTTCTGCACCGAAGAGAAGAGTAAATAATTGCATGACTCTTGAACGTTCTTCTTCGTAGAAAGACTGAGTTTCATTTCTTAAAAACCTAAGAATGATTATGTTTAGGATTATTAGAAAAGATTAGAGAGAGAGAAAGAGAGGGAGAGAGGAACAAACCTGGACGGAAATTGGGGTAAAATGCGCTCTAGCTGTGTAAATAAGGAGCAAACTTTGTCACGCAGTTCTCTTATCTCGGAATAAGATCGATATATATAAGAAGGTGCTTGAGATTTACATTTTTTAACACTAAGAACATATACCTATACAAACGAAATAATAATTTAATTAGTTAATTAATTAATAAATATGTTAATTAATTTAAATACAAACAAATCTTTTCTTTTCAGCTTTTATTTGAGTTTGCACTCTTTGAACGAAAACATCAACAATTCTATTATCAGTCATACTAAGAAAGGGATTCAAATGATAAACATCAGGATTAGGAGATTTTATCATGGCATTTAAAACTAAGAGAAATTATACCTGAATACTTCGTGATGGAAAGATAATATACCAGTTGTTTTTAATCCTCCCCTCAAATTAGCCAAATTATGAGCAATGAAATTAGCGCTCGTAAACCATTCATTCAATGACATCATTATTAATCTATAAACAAACGATTAAATACACTTATATAGTAGACTATTATCAAGGATTATCATTTAATGTCGTTGGTTTATACCTCGTAAAGTATTCAGTACCATCAACATCGTTTCTAATCCTTTTACGACCTTCCCTTCGTTTAACGTCGGTAAAAGAGTAATTCAATTGTTCATATATGAATTTGATTGCACTTTCATTAATATTCGGAATGCCGGATTGTTGCATCTAGAAAATGATACTTTCTTGCATCTTTTCTGATTGAGTATGATAGTATTAAAAAATATTAGAATATTTACTAGAGCAAATAGGCTTAAAAGGAAGGATTGATCGGCCCTTAGTATATTAAAAGCAGCTGAACAATAATCTATAAAAGTTTGAAAGTTTTCAGTGCTCTCAGCTCCGTAATTAATTACATATTTCATTTCCTGAGTCATAATAAATGGTGCCCTATCCCTGAAAGACAAGAATATACTCTATTGGCTGTAAATTACGTAATCCTTTTCGTTTACCTATTAACGTTAAACATCTTCTCAGTTTCACCTAAATACTTGCCAAAATCAATGTGGAACATGTGACCAGATTTCTTGATCATTATGTTATCATTATGACGATCTCCAACCCCCAAAATATACATAGCTACGCAATAAGCAGCGCATGATTTTGTGAAATTTTCAATAGACTATTAAATAATTAAAGATAGAAGGAAAGAGTATAAAAAAAGTTATAGGACTAATTCAAACTACAAACTTTATAGAACGAATCAACATCGGTATTCTGTTTAACTAACCAATCATAGATGGATGATTTTTTGAAAACTCCCGATATAGCTCCACCAGCCATTTTATGTAATCTACCCAAAGTTTCGGATTTAGTTACAAATTCAATTAAACCTTTCTTATAATCAGTTTGACGACATTTAAAAGTAACAACTGCCAAATCCAATCCAGCCGATTTCCATAAATGATCCATAACATTCAATATTTGTAGTACAAGAGCATCTTGCCTAAGATCATCACCATCCTAAAAGCAGAAATGGAATAGGATAAATCTCCATTTTTCATTTAGAAATGACAAACCTACCTTAAATATAAAGAAAATTGGATCTGTTACTGAATCAGTATTATGCATAGCCAATTTAACGGGTAATGTATGAGAATGAAATATTCCACAACTCTATAAATAGTAACAAATATATACGTTTATTTATATAGAATTAGTATAGATTATACTTAACCTTATTAATAAAACCATTGACCTTCATACCAATATCTAAAGGTAAGCGTAAATTTTTAAATTCAGCTCTATTTGTTAACTTGTCTAAATTCTTATTAAGTATAGCATCTACCTAATTAAAGAAATATATGTTAATATACATTTATATGAATATGCATATCTAATTTAATTAACTATTACTTACAGCTTTTTTGTCTTCTTTATTCTCTCGGACTTTTTCCGCTAATATTGACAAACAACTCGCCAAATTTTCTTGATTTGTGAATAGCGTTTTGATATTTTCACCAGCCAAATTTAGTAGGGCAGTAAATAATAACGAATACCTATATCTATAACGAACATCTCCACTAGCTTCTTTGATAAGCCTATTGTGGTTTCGAACGTTTGTTTTTACTTGTTATATGTAATGTACTAATTTAAGTAATAATTTAGCCTTACCAATAGAGGTCGTGGGTGAATCTTATATTCTTTGACGCATTTGCCAATAATAACTTTACAAGATCATTTTCGTGATGTGTTTCAAATTTTACAGCCTAATTAATTATGCAAATTTATTCAGTTTTATTTTTTATACGATATATAATGCATATATAAATGCTAATTACTATTTAAACTCACTTGAACTAATTGCGGTAGAATATCCTTTAATTCATCGCTACTTACGCTTGACAAACGATTTACTGCATAAGTTCTTATAAACTTGTCTGGAAAACTGCAAAAATTTTTTAGAATAAGCGTTACTGATAATAATATTGCGTAACAATGGAAAGATACAGACTGAGGTAATAATAATTGTAAAGCTTGAATTGGTGGTAATGGTTGCCATTGTTTTATCATAGCATAAATCTCTGGTAATTTATCCGCCGACCAACAATTACAAGAGTATAGGACTAATGGTAAAGCCGAAGGAAAGTCGGTCAAGTAACGCCTATAATTCCATAATACTGAATAATCCTTATTCATATTTAACCTATATAAAAAAGTAATCCATAAACAGGGTGTTTGTAAATATATATATATATCCAAGACAATTATAGAGAAAGAGAGAGAGAGAGAGAGAGAGAGAGAGAGTGAGAGAGACAGATAGAAGAAAGATTTTTACCCAACATTTGGGACGCTTTTTATAAGATCGATTATTTCTTCGTATCGCCTGCAATTCAATTCGTCAACGGGAACTGGACAACTAAGGAATAACACAGGAATTGAATGATAAATGATAACAGTTAAAGAAAGATAATTAGGAAAACGTACAATAAATTCATATTTGGCTGAACGTCTGGAAAGCAGAAATTTTCGTCGAAACTTTCAAAATTAATCTATTATCGTTGTTTTAAAGAGAAAAGAAGAGAGAAGGTTTATTCAATTTTGTTTGAAGAAAAACTTTATAAAGCTACTTACGTGGATTAAAACTGAGCGATATTTCGAATCGAAACTAGATAGATTGGTACCAAACGCATCGACGTACGAATCGGAAATTGCAGGCCAAAGACCAAACATATGTGAACCTTGTAATAATTTACTACGAATAGATGAATAAAAGCGATGTATTTTATTATTTTAATTAATTAACTAATTAATATTAACCGTTCATGATCGAATATTTGAACATTACCAGCTGCAACGACCTTTTTTGTTGAACTTTCCTGACTTGTACGACTGCCTATTAAAGCTACATAAATACGACTTTCTAGCGGTAACCTTCCAATTGGATATTCAAAATTAAGTCTATAATAGAAGAAAGAAGAAAATATATAAGCTCTACTAGCATTTAGCTATTAATTAACTACTTACTCTACATTAAAATTAATAAGGTTATCTTCCCTCTTCTCAACAAAATCGGTACGTAGATTAGCCTGATTAGATAATCTTATACGTTTACCACCGTAATAAAGGCCACAATGAACAGCGTAGGATTCGTAATTTAGTAAGCTGTAAGTAATAAATTAAAGAGTTAATTAACTAATTAATTTTAATAAATGAATATTCAATAAAAACTGTAATTATTCTTACCTATCATCATTCATATCTGGCTTCTTTGTAAATTTTAAATATATGGATTTAATGCATATCTTAAAGTCTTCTAACGATATTTGATCATTTAAAGCTAAAGAAAAGTTTATCATCTTAATTCGTTATCATGAATATTCATATATTTTAATATTCATACGTTTGTCAATTTCCGATGCGAAATCAAACGTGTAACCCATTAATCTACAGTACAATTGAGTATAGCTCTTTATTGATTCCGTTAACTCGTTTAAACATTCAACAACTCCCGCCAAAGATTTTGGTGGCGAGCTGATGAAATAGATTAATAAATTTGCGTTCTAATGAATAAACATTTGCCTAATTATGAACCTATTTTCGAGTTTCGTCTTTATATCTTCTATTATCCAATCGAGATTAGATAAATCAAAATACGAAAGGAAGTCTTTGGCTCTGGCGACCGCCGAAACTAGATCGTCAACTTGGCTCGTTTGTTGAAAAATCTAGATGAAGGAAAGTTAAAAAAAAGCGTTCAAAAGTATTAAAAGAGTTTAAAAGTGAATAAAATCGAAAACTCACGTCTAGAGTATAATTACGAAAATGATTAAGATCTTCATAGAATCTTTTCAGAAAGGCGTTTAATTCTAAGCTGTAAAAGCGTATTTTAATAATTAATTTACTAACTAATTAGTAATAGAGACGCCTCTTACAATTGTATAGACGTGTTGCTATTAATCTGATCTCTATGAAATTTCTCTAATGCAGTAACAATTCGTATATCATCTTCAGTTATCATTTTGGAATTGAATTTTTCTCTCTAATCAGTAGGTTGATGTAAAGAAAGATTTTTTTAACAATTAGACGCCTTTTTTCCCTTCACAAAATATATATATATATATTTATATATATCAATACAAACATTTCTTTTTAACGTTGTATCGACGCTGGTAACGTGAACCAAGCTTAATCTAACTTCTTGATTAAAAGTTCTACACCATTGTACATAATCAAATTCTCCAAGGAATTTATTACTAAAGAAAAGTAAGAGAGAGTCTATATGATTATAAAGAAACACATACACACACACGCACGCACACGCATATGAACGTAAATAAATATTGTTACCTTTGAAGATATTCGCAACGATCAGATACTTTTAAAGCGTATTTTGTCTCTCTTAAACGGACATTTTCATTGATTCTCATAATTACTAATTCAACAATTCTATATACATTCTCCCTGACTAGTTTTCAGAATTGAAAGGGAAAAGGAGAAGAGGAAGAGTAGGGGAAGAGAGATTAAAGGAGAGAAAAATTAAAATTAATAAATAATACTTACGTCTTACGTTTTCAAGAATAATCGTTCGGTCAGCGGATAATTCGGTTGAGATTGTTAAATTTATTACACCGTCAGAAATGATTGTCCTTGAACTTGCCAATACAACACCTTGATGAACTAAAGCGCATTCTTCACAAGAACAGTCGTTTCTTTTTATCCTATAAAAATGAAGGAGTTATGATGACTATACAATGGAAAAGGAGATAAAATTATGCAAGACAAGTACTCTTCAACGATATTCCTGTAGAAAAGATCCCTTCCTGAAACGGAAGACGATTGTACTAATTCCTCATATGTAGGCTGAAAATGTATATATATTATAAATATAATCTTTAAAATTCTTTATCTAATGTAAAGTATACTTCTAATACGCTAAACTTTCTCCTTTCTTCATTTTCCGAATCGAAAACGTCTCTTCCCTTCAGCTCTAATTCAACTAGTTCAATACTATTCCTAACTTTTCTTTCGCCCAGT
Organism: Dimorphilus gyrociliatus; assembly: GCA_904063045.1. Classification (NCBI taxonomy): domain Eukaryota; kingdom Metazoa; phylum Annelida; class Polychaeta; family Dinophilidae; genus Dimorphilus; species Dimorphilus gyrociliatus. The sequence goes on along the minus strand of CAJFCJ010000014.1, from coordinate 549,795 downwards.
ATTCTCTGCCTCTCCAATTCACGTATTTGGCAAACTTGTTCTGAAGCGTCATTTGGCGTTGAAGGCCTAAAATCGTCGGCAAGAAACGTCTCCATTTGATCAACGAATATAACATTACAATATCCAGCTTCGAAATAACTTTTTTCGTATTTAGGCGTATTCCAATAATTCGAATAGGCTAAGACTTCATTATTTGATTCTTCATTTACTTCATCAAAAGGGTTCCAACTTTTCGATTCGTCTAGACTACCCATTGTTGTTGGACCCCATGAACCTACCTGCCGTAGTTCTAGATCTTTTTTTCGAGGTGACGACCGCTTCGTTGGCATTGAATCGCATCTTCTTAAGTTATTGACCTTGTACAGTTTTAAATTATCCATAATCCAAGATACGAAAAGATAACAAATGAATAAAATAGAGTTAATTTTAAATTATCACTTTAATAGAGCTTCTGTTTTAATATTTTCGAAGAAAATGGCGATGCAGGTAAAAGTAGTGCAAAACAGGATTGTAACAAATCCATCGATTGCCGCACTAAAAAGGCAAAGAATGCACCAAGTTTCACAGAGGGCATCAAAGTACAATCATAATTTTATTTCAGTATGTCGATAACTCAAAACGTTATTTCCGCTTCAATACTTGTTTACAAAATCTACAAAAATATCTTATTTATCTATAGTATTACTCAGTAATTAAACTTTTCCGAACTATCAAAAATATAGGAGAAGGCGGGGAGGAAAATGGTACCCTAATACTGGAAGATAAGGTTACCTGCCAGTTCCATCTCAAAGCTACTTTCACTTCCACTTTCTTCCTTCATTTAAAAAGAGGTTTAAATGATAAACTACAAATATTGGCTATTTCTTCTATAATCAGAAGAATAGTTTCTTAGAACATTATAGTTTTAAAAATATGGCGCCATCTTTTGGGATTCATTTGATTTTATGGCTCTACGTATTTAAACACCAAACTTTAGCAAATTAATTGTTTATTTGTAAAATTGTTTCATAATTTAATTAATTCAAGTTGATTTTATTGATAGTTTTTATCTATCTATTAAGTTTTGTTATTGTCATATACTAACCAGTTCACTATTATTATTTTAGATAACCGGATACGGAAGTCACAAAAACCGAAACAAGTTTAAAAGACCTTTGCTTTAAGATGGCTTTACGGGGAATAAAGGTATTAGAGTTGGCCGGTTTAGCCCCTGCACCTTTCTGTGGCATGATACTTTCCGACTTTGGTGCTAATGTTATCAGGATCGATAAAGTTTGTAAACAGAAATAGTTTTCCTAGTTTTTCACCTCTCGTCCGTTTTCTTTTTAAGTTTCCAGCAGGTCCTGATTTGGATGTACTATCAAGAGGCAAAAGGTCTATATCGGTTAACCTAAAGAAATCACAAGGAAGAGATCTTGTCAAAAAGCTTGCTCTTTCCTCCGACGTTCTCATTGAGCCGTATAGAAAGGGAGTAATGGAAAAGTTAGGACTGGGACCGAATGACCTATTGACAGAGAATCCAAAACTAGTATATGCCCGCCTAACAGGTTTCGGTCAGAATGGACCTTTGGCCGACAGAGCAGGCCATGACATAAATTATCTAGCCATCTCGGGTAAATAAGAAAATACTATCTAATAACAAACTTATGCAGTATAATCTTGAAGATATTATCTCTAATAGGGATGCTTTCTTATCTTGGTCGTGCTAATGAAAAGCCTTTGTTTCCAATAAATCTGCTAGCTGATTTTGCTGGAGGTGGTCTAATGTGCGCATTTGGAATAGTTATGGCCCTTCTTGAAAGGGAGAAATCGTCGAGAGGACAAGTTGTCGATACCGCAATGACTGAAGGAGCTGCCTATTTAGGTATGTATTATTCAATGTATATAAAGTAGTTTCTTCAAAATACTGTATTATTTTCTTTTCTAGGCAGCTTTTTAACATCTTCGCGTAAATCGTTTATTTGGAATCAACCCTACAAAAGAGGAACAAATATGTTAGACGGCGGAGCCCACTTTTACGATACATACGAAACCAAAGATGGAAGATATATGGCTGTTGGAGCTATTGAACCACAATTTTACGATGAACTATTGAAAGGTTTAGGAGTAGACGAATCAGATGCGCCGCATATGAGTAACTTTGCAGAGAATAAGAAACTTTTTACAAATATTTTTAAGACAAAGACTTTGGCCGAATGGACTAAAATATTCGAGAATACAGACGCCTGCGTAACGCCTATATTAGATAGTCAAGAAGCTGCACTATTGAAACACAATATTGATAGAAAAACGTACATGAAAACAGAAAATGGCTATGATCCGTCACCAGCTCCAAAACTCTCCAGAACTCCTGCTAGTAACGAAGCTAGGCTTAAGCCCCAAATAGGTCAACATACCTTAGAAATTTTAAAAGAATATAACCTATCTAATCAAGATATTGACAATCTTATTAAAAATAAGATAGTTAACAATAATACAGAATCAAAACTTTAAAAGCAAATTATTTTACAAAAGAGAAAATAGCTCTTCCTTTGATTGTTTCGAATATTTGATTTAAATGAGTCAATAAAGGTAATTATAATAAATTTGAAAATTTTTGGTTTTGTTGAAAGAATAATTGTATTTCTTTTGGGTAGAGGTGGATTATGAAAATTGATAAGTTCTTATAGTTAACTTAAAGATCATGATACGACATTTATGAAAATAAATAAGAGAAATAATACGAAATGTTCACTAGATAGAAGAATTTTTTGTTAGTTTGAGAAGATTTTATAATTTTTTTTTTCATTCTTTCCGTTTTAAGCTTTAATTAAAGCACAATATACAGCTAATTTTACTTCTTTAAATCTTTAAGTCTCTTATCTTTCCATTCACGAATCTTATTCGCTAATTCGGTATCTAAATTAATAAGCAAGAAATAAATATGTAAAAATTAATTTATAAGTGTTAGTATTTTTTTGTCTTTTACCTGGTTCCAATTGATTTTCTGTTAATGGTTGTCTATTGAAAGGATCCGATTGTACGTTTAACAAATGTCTCATTATGATTGCTAGATAGGAGAAAAGAAAAGAAAACAATATTATATATATATACTGTATATAGATGTCAACAAATCTACTACCTCTATCCATAATGTGTCCAGAAGTAGGTAGTTTCACAGGATCTTTCATTAGAGTATCCATAAGAGGATCTTTAAATTCTTCTGGTATTTCACCGAGATCCATTTCCTCCTTCTCAGTTTGTTCGACAATTTTCGCAATTTTTTGAGCTAATATATCAAATCTCTGAATATCACTTGCCGGTTTAATAACGTGTTTAGTCATTCTTTTAACAGCATCATCAAAGAGCTCTTTTGAGTAAGATCTCTCATCTTTGGCAATAGCAGTAGCTAATTTATCATTTTTTGTATCTAAGTGCAAATATATATCGATTAAATCGGATAACAATTGTTTGGGGTTCCATCCGTATTTTTCTGGTTCTTTAACTTTTAAATTATTACATTTCGAACCACAAAGTTGTTTGAGATTAAAGTCGAGCATGGTTACAAGTCTATCAACCACAACTTCATTCAAGAAAGGCTCAACTATGACTTCAGTTAAATAATGAAACATATCAACTGTTTGACCAGCCAATGTTAAATACGATTTGCATTGTCGTTCCTCCTGAGAAAGCTGGCGAATTTTTTGATTTCTCTGCTCTCTATTCATCTTTTTCCATTCATCGCTATTGGAATCAATTAAATCTTGAAGTTCCCTTATTAATTTGAGCGAATCCATACTCTCGTCTAGTAAAAATGTTGTATCGTTCATCAGCATATTAATAAATCTTACAAATTGTTTTCCCTGTTGAGCTTCCGTGATAAATGTCTGTCTTTGAGAAGGTATTTCCCACATACGTTTGAAGAGTGTTTGAATGTGATAACGTATGGAGAATTTGTCATAAAATTCCGAACTTGCTCCGGTTTGTTCGCAATCGCAATAAAATTTCATCAAATTTGATAAAAGATGAGAAGATGTTAAGGGATAATGTAAAATATAATCACCAAGTTCTGCAGTTTTTGGTTGTACAACTCCCTGAATGCAAAAGAATACTTCGATCAATTTCGCAATAATGTACGGATTAGAAAAGTAGCTCTGGGAGCAAATGACTACTAGGAAGAAATTGAGCACATTTTTTGTTTCAAAAAGATTATCAAGAATCACATCTGGTTGGTGTTGAATCAGGAGCAAAAAGAAATCAGCAATATCCTCAACAAAATAATCAGGTAGAGCTCCAAATAATTCTGGTACCTCCTCCGGTAAAGGAAGTTTTGCAAGGTTTACATCAAAATGACCAGATATTAGAAAAGAGAGAAAGCTCGAAACTTGATTATAAAACTGCACAGAATCATTTAGTTGTTTACTATTAGTTAATGCGGTATTGGCGCATAAATGAGCTTTTTTTAACCTTGAAAGAAAAAGAATAGATAAACATGCTATCTATTGCTATAATAAAGGCAATTCAATTATTATTACTAATCTTACCTATCGCACTGGGATTCTAATTTTTTAAGTTGTTTTCTAGTTTGCCTTTCGGCATGGGTATTTTTCCATTTTGGTTCAACCCTTTTTATTTCATTCACCGCTTTAGTAAGTTCTTTAATAGCCCTTTCTCTCCTTTTCTGCTTATTCCATAGCGGTAGAAGGGAAAGATGATGAGCAACAATAGTCATATAAAAACACTCTGTGACAAACTTTGGTTGATTATCAAAAGATTTGGACGATTTTAATTTCCTTAATTCTTCTGGAGACATTTTTATCCTTGATACATCTCTTAAATCCAGTTTACAATTTTTGTTCAAAATATAAGTTGTGTCAACCTTTTCGAATTTTATCTTTCCAATTGATAATTTTTGAAATACGAATAGAAGGTTCAACATTAATCCTTGTCCGGATATTTCTGATTCAACAGGACGTATTCCGTAATGCTTTGAATTTTCATACAAAAGTCGACTAAGAAAAGAAATAATCATTTCTTTTGATTCTGCATTACGGAGTAAATAATTAATGATATCAATCAGAATTTGTCGGCCAAAATCTAATCTTTGACTTAAGTTTGTTGAAACAATTTTAAAGTTAGTTATATCGCTAGGAGAGGAGAAATATTCTTCGATAATAGATTCGTCCCCATCTTCGGCAAAAACCGAAAAAGCAAAAAAGGGTCCCAGGGTACTTAAATTTTGAAGTTCTCTTCCTATGGCTTTCTTATTATAGACCTCAGGAGAAAAATTCTCTTGTCTTGTAATCTTTAAAAATTATGAAGAAAAACAAAAATAGAAAAAAACAAACAAACAATAAAATTACCATACCAATGAGCAGATTGGTCTATCATTTCCAATTTTAATCTCGCACAAACTTCTTAAAACGAATAAAGGTCTCACATAATTGTCATCTTTAACAGATACATTGATCATTGCTGCTCTTAAAGTCTATAAGGAGCGTTTCATTTTCCATATAAGAACATATGAATCAAAAGATATAATTCTATGTTTTACCTGTATTAGACGAGAAAATATGACGGAAAATGTTTCTTTATCCGGAAAGGTCAGATGAGCAAGTTGCGTTAAGAAATCAGTATGAAATTCATCAGTCAACAGAAATGTACAAAGGGGACATTTTTCCGCCAAGTACCTGTTAATAAATATTACAATTATCAATATTAATATTATATTAATTATAGAGTAGTTTCATAAATATATATATTATAGAAATAACCTTACTTTTTAGGAGTTACAATTCCTCCTTTTATTAAAAGCGAAGCGCTGAGTACGCATTGCCTTTTTGCAGCTTCAATTATCTCTGATACTCCCTGATTTTTCTGAAAAAGAAATTTTTATCACCGAAACGAAGTGAGTAAATAAATAATATAGATATTAGCTTTACTGTGCAACTTACCCGTTTCCTGTCCTGTTTTTGAATCTCGGAATAAGATTTTAATAAATAACATAGGATAGAAAGTTCAAAATTTGATTTCTCTTGACGGATATTTTTCATCCTTTTGACGAGAAAAGAACATTATTTATATATAAAGAATATGTATATATATAAAATAGATTTTACATTGGAGAACACCATTTCGCGAATGCATTACATCGAATTATTAAATTCGTTGCTTCCACAATACTTTCACAAAAGATTTCGTCAAAATTTGGAAAATCCATTTCTTTTAAACGTTTACTGGTCTCTGGTAAGTAAACGTACTTTTCTTTTTCGTTTTCTTCAGTACAGACATTGAATGCTAGTTTTAGAATATCATAAACTTTATTGCGATTATCAGATGGCTCGTCGATTGCTTCTTCGACTGTTTCCATCTCCACCGTTTCTTGTGTTTGGTCAATTTGCATTTGAGAGTCACTTTAAGGGGAAGATTATTAAGCTTGGTTATAAGAATAAAAATTAGTCAATAACTTACTCATATTGACATTTTGAGGTCGATTCTTCGTCAACAACCATGGGTTCGGACGTAATTTTTGCCAATTTTGGCGTACTTTCTACTGAGTCTAAAGTATTGCCTTGTGTATCCGCCTGTGGTTGAGATGATGTACTTGCCAATTTAGCAAGGCGTCGACGACGAATCTAAGAAATGTAAGTCACCATGAGCGATAATGAATGCAAATATTATCAAAACAAAGTTTAAATATCGCTAAGATAAAAAAAATATTAACTTCATCTGGTGTCAATTCACTCATAATTGTAAATGGCGAAAATTTCTTTAAAGTTTAAAAACTGTTCTGCAATTTTAGCACCAAATAGCAATTTGTTTAGCTCTCAGCAATCGATCGATTCAAAACTGGTAAAGTCTCGAATGTTTTTCGTATATTTAAAACGAGGCATAGTAAACGTATACTTCCGTTTTCGGTTCACGATCAGCAGACACGTAGATTAGATCTATTTGTAAATTCAAAATAAAGACTTGTTAAGGAAGTTTGGCGCGGAGAAAAATGTACTTGCTTTTATTTTACCATATGAATAAAAATTTGATGCTATAATTTATTTTTAATGACTATTTATTGAAAGTAAAAAAAAAGACAATTTTTCACATATGTTTACTCTTTTTAAACAGATGAAGATAGTTTTTGTTCTGATATTAGTTTGTACAATTGACGTCATTGTTGGACCTCCTGTTCAACCTGACAAAAAGAAGGCAGAGGAGGAAGAAGACCCATCGGTAAGGAAAAAAAATAAGAGAAATTTATAAACTTAATTTTAATAAGTAAAAAAATTAAGTACCAATGTAATAATGCTATAAATTATAAACATATGTATATATAAAGTTAAAGCTATATAAAAGTAATTTAAATTCAGAACAATGAAAGATTAATTGATACTAATTATTTAGAAATTACTCAACTATGATAAAAAAAATTCTTCGGTAAGGTATATTTAGTGTATATAAACTATGGGTTAAAGGTTAACAGACGATATTGAATATATTATTTTTGGTTATGGAATATTTTAGTTAATAGTTAATAAGTAGTAAAAAATTCAATTAACCTATATTTCTTAAACACAGATGGGATTAGAATATGAGCGTTATCTAAAAGAAGTAGTTAATATTTTGGAAAGTGATGAAATTTTCCGAAAAAAGTTGGAAGGAATGAATAGTACAGAAATTGAGGTTAGTTGGCCATTTTTTTTATAAATATTATGTACTAATATAACTGCAATTTTATTAATATATTGTTTACACTAATATAATTATTAACGCCATATTCGTATCTTTTATATATTAAAAAACACTACAACAACAACAAAAACAACAAATTAAAACAGCACCAAGAGAAATTTTTGATCTATAATTCCTATTTACAAGACGTATTTAACGTTCTCATGAGTGATAAACCATTTAACGAACGTCTATCAAAAGTAAAAGATATTGGTAAAGAGGTAAAGAAATAGATCAAAAATAAAAATGAAAGAAATTATAGAGAGTGAGTGAGAGAGAGAGAAAGAAAGAAAGAAGGAAGGAAGGAAAGAAAGAGAAAAAAACCTTAAAATAGAAAATAAACATTAAGACAAAAATCCTTTAAAATCGATTTTTTTTTCGCTTAATCTGCTGAAAAAGAGAGAAAAATTTCTTCTTTCGTAAAAGAATCTATATATAGATATCTTTCAGATGTTTATGCCGTGCTCTAAGTTATTCTCTATTGCTTAATATTTAGCACAAGTTTTTTAGAATAATATAATTGATTTCTTTTATTTTTTTTTACAATACGTAGGCTGGTGACGTAGCGCAACATCTGGAATTAGTGTCAAAAGGAGTACGTTCAAAATTAGATGAATTAAAGAGGCAAGAGATTGAAAGACTAAAAATTATTGCTAAACTACTCAAAAAGAATATAAATCGTAAGGAATTTAATATTAATTAGTAATTTTTGTTTAATTGTATAGCTATTCTATACTTTATTTTTGTTTAGAACGCGATGTAAAGAGATATAGAGAAAAACTAATCGACCTTGTCGAACATTTGGATCATAGTAATCCAACTTCTTTTGAAGAGGATGATTTAAGACGATTAATTAAAAAGGTGGATATATTTTCTAAAATAGAATTTAAATTCAAATAAAAGCTTCTATAGTAAATATTATCTTTTATATTTAATTATTCATATATAGGCAACTTCTGATTTGTCTACTATCGATAAGAAGAGACGGGAGGAATTCAAAAATTATGAACTAGAAAAAGAAACTATTCGAAGGGAGAAATTGAAGAATCTCGACGAAAATAAACGTAAGGAGGAAGAGAAAGCTTTTGAAGAATTGCAAAAGAAGCATAAAGATCATCCAAAGTTACATCATCCCGTAGGAATTATTTTCTAATATTTCTTTTTACTTAATTCCCCTTTTAATATCATATTTCAATCACTGGTAATCTACTATAGAATTGTTTCTCTTTTTACGTTTTTTAGGGAAGTAAAGATCAATTAGAAGAAGTATGGGAAAAAGAAGATGGCCTCGACAAAGGAGATTTTGATCCAAAAACTTTCTTCAATTTACATGGTACGTAGTATAAATATACAGTATATAACTCTTCAATTCTCTTATTATATCTATTTATTACTATTATCAACTAGATAAAAATAGCGATGGTTATTTGGATGAAGAAGAAATTGAAGCACTCTTCCAAAGAGAATTGGATAAGGTTTACAATGCCGATCAGCCTGAAGACGACATGATTGAACGATTCGAGGAAATGAATAGAATGAGAGAACACGTAATGAACGAAATGGATAAGGATAAAGATGCAATGCTCTCTTACAATGAATTTATTGAAGGTACAAAGAAAGATGAATATAAAAAGGACGAAGGATGGAATGTAAGAAAGTTTTCTTAATAAGAGTCTACAAACAGTAAACACATATATACATATCTTTTTAGACATTGGACGAAGAAAAACCATTCTCCGAAGACGAACTACAGGATTTTATGAAAGAGTTCGAAGAGAAGAGAAAAGAAAAATTTGAAGGTCACGCTCAACCTGGCGAAGTTCATGTATGCTTTTTTTATTATTTTTTTTGGTAATAGTTAATTTCTAATAATTCTTTTCTTTCATTGCATAAAATACAGGTGCCTGTTGATCCATCAGCTGTACCCAAGCCTGCAGATCATTTAGAAGGCGACAAAAAAGCACCTGACGTTCAGCATATGGAAGTAAGTATAGTATTATATAAAATGTAAACTAAATAATTTCTTATATTTAAAATATCTTACAGCAACCTAATCCCTCCTTAAAAGAACAACATTAATAGAAAACTTATTTTTGAACAAAATAACCAATTATAAATCTCGTTACTTATAGCTTTGTTGCTTTTGTTTGTGCTGAAATTCCATAAGAAATTTTGCAGTTAAATTAAATTTTTTTGAAAAGAAGGACTGTATAATTTTAAAGATATTTAAAAATTTTATTTATGTAAATGTCTTTATCAATAAATATTATTTGTAAAATTGTACTATAATAGTAATTATTTTAAATGAAAAGTGAACCAATGAGCATTTAGTTAAAATATCTGCGCGAATCTATTATATCGTCTGCTTCAACCAATCAGTGAAGAGTCCTTAAACTTGTTATGAGTTTTGAAAGATTGGACGTACTAGATGTGGTAAATCATCATTAAATCGGACGAAAAAATCAATGAAACTAATGCGAATGAATAATTAAATTTGTATTTAAACATTCTTCAATAAATAAAATGGAGCAAACTTTCGAAACTTTACAATCAATAGAAAAGCTGATCCAGGACCCAGTTGGCGCAGTAGCCGTACTAGAGGTTCATATTTTTTGGTATGTTAAAACCATGCTAACCTTGTATTATTTTACAGGATACAACTAGTTTAACAAGTTTAGTATTATTAATGAATAATACTGATACCGAAATTGTCCAAACATCATTAAAAGTAATATTAAATTTAAAAACTTGAAATTGCATTAAAAAACATTTACAATTGTTTTGTTTCCTTTAAAGATTTTCCATACACTTTCCCAAAAGATAGATTGTAGTAAAGCTTTGAAGTCTGTTTATGGTCTAACGGAAACCCTTAATCATCTACTAAAGTAAATTTATTATTATCTAATGATTCCATTGTCTCTATGCTGTATAAATACCTAACGTTAAAAAAACAATAAAAACAGGCACCACGTCTCATCAGAGGTTAAAAGGTTAAGCGAAGAAATTCTTTGCCATTTAAATAAAGGTGGAGAGTCAAACGCTCAAGAATCAAAAACAATCCAATTGTAAGATATTAACATTTATTTAATATTTTAATATGAAAATCTTGGAATTCTCTAATAGAATTGAAAATGAAAAAAAGATAAAAACCTGTAGAAGAAGGAGCTTTTTTGTTGGAGTATCTAAACCTAAGACTATTATTTTACAAATCCGTGGAATGAGAGATAAGGTACTCTAAGAATATTTCATTATATTAACTTTTAAACAATATAATTTGTTTTTTCCTTTTATTAAGTACGATGAAGATTTATGCAGAGACCGACTTATTACTGTTAAAGGAGTTATAAGTATCACATTCGATCTAGAAAGGAAACGATCAACTTTACGAGTTCGAGCAGATTTAAAACCGGAAGTATGTAGCGAAATTAATCGTATTTTAATACTTTGTATTGCCTTCCATATAGCACTTGCATAGTGCCTAATTATATATATATATATGTGTAAAATCTTATATGTATGTATTTACTTTTTAGCTATTAGCCGCTGCCATTACGCAAACGATGACTATGGCAGCAGATCAAGTTGTCAAGGATGAGTTTGGGAACGAATATATAAAGCCTCTTGTTGTGCAATCGGAAATAACCGAAAGTATAGAAGAAATGCCAGATTATCCTATTGAAGATCATAGCCCAATAAAGGATGAAGGAAATAACGTAGCAAGAACAGACGCAAATAGAGACGAGGGCGGAAAATGGCGTTTCGTAAAAAGCGTTGGAGCGTTTCTATCCAATTCATTTTATTGGTAGTGTACAGATACTAATTCGTCACTTTACATATCAAAATTGATAGAAGAGAGAAGAAAAACTCTAAACAACGTCAGTTGTTCCATAAAATTGTATTGTTCTTCTTAAAGAGTAAGAACTATTTTGATATTTTTTTCCCTCTGGCTTTATCATAAAACATACAAAAAGTAGAGTTTTTATTGTTTGTTGTATAAAGGAAACAGAAGATTTTTTTTCATCGTTTATTTTTTACTATAATATTCCTTAGAAGGAGAAAGAAGATGATTTCTTTTCACGTTTATTTAGATGAATACAGTATGTTTTTCTACTGTTTGAATACAAATTTAAACTACCTTTTCCTTCTTCTTGACTTGCGTTTTCAATAGCTAGAATAACTCCAGCGTGTTCTTCATTTCTTTAATTATTATTTAAAGAAAATTACACAGTCCTAAGGGAAATAAGGGTACAGTTCGTACTGGAGAAAAGAGGATCAGGCTGGAAAATATCTTGTTTAATGTTGTTTTGAATAAAAATTCAAAAGACAAAGCCGGCAATGTTGTATATCTATACAGTTTTATTCTTTTTTGTTTCGTATTTGTCGACCAAGAATATTAGATCAGCGATATTTCAACATTTGTATAAAAAGTAATTTCTAATCAACTCAATTATTCAACATCTCGACGCCTCGTCTAGGCTAAGATCTTTTACGAATTCCTTAGTAACGACTTAATGAATATTAAAAGTAACGCCTCTAAAGGGAAAAATATTTTCAATTCGAGGATTGAACGTCAATAGTTTACTTATGGATAGAAAAGGCAAAGATTCGTGTCCTGTTTGGCACGATTCAGAGTTTCTTGAGTCGATAGGCGATGATAAGAAGATTGAACTATTGGAAGATCCGTACGTTCAACAGCTCAACAGTAAATCTTGCGCCAAACAGATTGTTCGTCAACTAGAGAAAGTAGACGAAGAAGATATTGAAGAAGATTTCGATACCGACCTAGAAATAGACGGTAAGGGAAAAACAGGAAAAACTTTTCATTGTCTATCGATTCTTCTATTTATGCTAAAAAAAATAGAAGAGAATTTTGGAAGAGAAACACCAATTCCTCTAGACGATAAACACATCGGAAGAACATTATATGTAGAGGCTTGCCAACAATTAAATTCGGCACCCAGTAAAAGAATTATAAGTTGTTTGAATAGCGAAGTATTGAATTTGGCGTTTAGAAGTTTAAATCTATCTGATGTAAAAGCATTATGTACCAGTTTAAAAGTAAGTTCATTGAAGTTTTACAGTAAAACAATAAAAGTATAAATCTTCCTCTCATCCCTTTTTAAATAAGGATAATACAAAAGTTGAAAAATTAAACCTAAGATCAAATGGTCTTAAAGGTGAATCTGTAATTTTAATAAGCGAAATGCTGAAAGCTAATGACGTAGTAACGGATTTTGTATGTAAATAAATATATACTTGTATAATGTATATTGCTTATATACAAATTAATAGGATTTTTCGTCTAACCTTACTGGATACGAAGGATCTTTTGCTCTATCCGATATGTTGGCAATTAATAATGGTATTACGGATTTAAATTTATCAGGTAATAACTATGCAAACTTAGCTATTAGCATATTGATAATCTACCGTATTATAGATTGTATATGAAATTGTATTATTCTAATCTGAGATTAGATCTATGTTAACTTTCCCTTAAAAAGAACCTTGTATAGGCTTAAATAGATGCTAATAAATTTTTCGTTGAATAATTACTTTGGGATTGGTTTAGCATACATCCAAAAGATTTCTTTTAAGGCCAAAAAAGTTGACCTTCTATATTCTAATCTTTCATTCATTTTTCGTCCCTTTCTTTTCCTATAGAGAATAAATTAACAGATCAAGATATTAACGTTCTAATGTTAGGTTTAGAGGTATAGTTATAATATCTATTTATCCTCTCTATACTAATTAATCGATAATTAATTAGATAAATAATAAAATCAAGCGTCTAAATTTATCAAAGAACAATTTCGGTGAAATTGGAGCCGAAAGAATTGGTGAAATGTTGTCCGAAAATAATTCAATAGAATATCTAAATGTTAGCTGGAATCAAATAAGAAGAAAGGCCGCTGTTTCTCTATTATCCAGCGTTAGAGTTTGTACATTTAATTCATTGTTTAATAGAAAACAAGCTAACTAAATGTCTATCTATTTATCTATTTACAAACTATTGAAAAATCAATACAGATGAGTTTGTATGTTAACAATTTGGATATTTCGTGGAATGGCTTAGGTTATGAAGGTAGCTTAGCTATAGGAGAATTATTAAAATTTAACAAATACCTAAGTCATTTGGATATTAGCAATAATCGGATTGATTGGAAGGGAGCTTTATTAATTGCAAAAGGCTTAAGGGAAAATGCAGCCCTGGAAACGTTAAAGGTGACAAAATGTTTACCTAATTTTTCTACGCTTGAGAGAAACTGTCTTCTCTCTCTCTCCCTCATGATAGGAAATACATTGTATGTTATATTCAATAGATGGGAAATAACCCATTGACGATGACCGGTTCCCTAGATATTATTGATAATGTCAAACAACCGTCCAGTGGAGTTCGTTTCTTATCTTTTGAGGTAAGATTATTGGAAAAAAAATAGGAAAAAGTGTTTGCCCTTTTGTGATTTTAAAAAATTTCTTGTTTGTCCTTTTTCCAGGGTATTCCAATTAGCAAAAAGATTCTTTATACTACTGAATTAATTGCTAGAACTAGAAAATTTCGTGTTGAGCACGGTGGAGTAATAGATAGCGAGGACATTCTAGGAAAACGCATCGGTAAACAGTATCTTTGCTTCTTTATCTTATTCGTAGCTAGATTTACTCTTTTCTCGGTTTAGTCACAAGAGGGGATCCCTTCAAGTTGTTGATACAATTCTTGAGCGAACGAGCTATTCGGCCTTATGATCTTTTCAAGACTTTTGATAAGGACATGGCTAATAGAGTTTCTAGGGATCATTTCATCATGGGGTTAAAGGTTAACTACTTCATTTTCCTCTAATAATTCTATTTCTCTTCATAACAATAGCTATTATAATTCAGAGGGCAAAAGTTCCGTTGGACGACAATGAAATGCAAAGAGTAATGAATAGGCTAGACACGTCGAGAGAAGGCAGTATTTCTTATCAGTAAGTCAAACCTACAGTCTATTAAGCTGATACATAATAAGGATATTTCCTCAGGCTAAACAAGTCGGTTTCTTTTCGTTTCAGGCGATTAATTAGCGGTGTTCGAGATCACTTAATAAAGGAACGAGAGTTTCATAAATATAAAATGGCGGAAGAGAAAAAATTAGCTGAGGAACATAGAAGAATCATGGCCATGAACTTATCAAGAATATCGGAATCGACCCCAAGAAGAGCCGGAACTGGACATTCTATGCTGGAGACGTCTCAAATTTCCTTTTTCACAAACTCCATTACCGTTGACCGTTCCAAGAAGAGTTTAATGTCTATATCAGCGGCTTTAGCTAGTGATACCCTAACAAAAAAAACAAAGGTTAGAAGGAAGAAGCGAGGTAAGAAAATCCAGAGAGAGAAAGAAGGAGAGTAAAGAGTTGTCATGCAATACCCATAGTATTAAACAAATGCTGAATAAAGAGATTTTCTTTAAATTTTTGCACAGAGATTCTGGGAAATTTGTATTTTTTGCACGAAAATTTACTGTAAAATAAAGAATTAAATAGATTAAAGATAATATAAAATGTAAAATTCTTTTTTTATGTCTTTTTGTTTTTTAAAAAAGAATACTGGAAACTCTGTTTTTCAATCAAAATTTTACGTAGTTTTCTTTGTCTTTTTTTAACAAACTGTTAATTTGCTTTCATTCTCATTTCTTAAATGCAGTGTATAAGCTGAGACAACTGGCTTTGGAGATATAACAGGCTTATCAGAGATTTCTTGAGTATTTTGATAGGTATGGGTTGCTGCTGTGGGTGATGGCACTGCCTTCTTAAAGTCAGGAGGTGGTGGTCTTACAGGAGGAATGTTGGGCAATTGCTTATTGGAAGATCTCCTCATAACGGGATTACTAATTGTTTTACCCCTGAAAGAGTTGGCAGTATTCGGGGTCCACTGCCTGGGTGATTTCCTCCTCCAAGAATTAAGAAAGGGAATATTTCTTTGAACTTTATCAAAGTATACCCTATTTACAGCAAAGAAAATCCCTACACCCATAAAAACTAGGAAAAGTATTATGACTATTACAACAACAATAATAGTAGTTTTCCTATCATTGGTCGATTCTTCGTCGTAGGCGTATAGCGAATTGCTATGTAAACTACCGCCGCCTCCGTGCTTGTTACAAAGAGGCGGTGCAAATCCCTTATCACAATGGCACTGGTTCAAATTATTGCAAACACCCTTTCCACTACAGTTTCCACATGACGAGGCTACAAGAGAGGCGTTGACGCACTTATCATCAACACAGACTCGTCCATTACCGCAAGAAGTTCCGATCTGCACTAATGCCGGATCTCTGGCTTGTCTGCCGACATCATATAGTTGTAGAGAACAGAACTTGCCGTTATGTCTATATTTAAAATTCCTTCTTCTATATGTATCAGTTAGAAATAGAGAGCTCTCTTGATTATGAAGACACATAAGCGGCGAACAACGATAATTTTCTTTATTACAAATCTCATATTTCTTTGTAGCGTAATCGAATTTACCGCACAATTCCTTCCCTATCCTTATAGTAGCATAGCATTGTGGGTCACTTGTAGAGCCTCTCCACATTGCCTTACATTGAGCGTTCAAATCAGGAACGCACTCTCCTAAATGGCAAAAACTACTATTCTCTGCACAAGGATATCCAGTTGTCTTGAAGGCGTCCTCTGGGCAAAATTGAGATTTTCCCGAGCAAGCTTCAGGTAGATCGCATTCTCCTGTACTATCTCGGCAAATTGTACTAACTTTACGAAATTTGCAGTCTGAGCAGCATTCTCCATTGTAGCATTGAGAGCCAGCCGTTAAAGTGCAGTTAGATGCGTGACAGCACTTACTAAGGCATTCTTCTTCCGTACCGCAATCACATTCTTCGCCATCCTCTAAAATTCTATTACCGCATTTGGGATTTATTGCATTTACTTTTGGGAGGTTATGCAGACAGATATCAAAGCGTCTAAAATAGGCATTTTCAAGTTCCTCTCTCGAGCACTTTGACCATTTAGCGCTATCGATTGAATCTGATCTGTGGGGGAGAAAAAGAGAAATTGTGCACGTAAGTTGCTTTATGTTCCTTTTAATCTATACGATATTTGTATATGTAAAGAGCGCATTTATGCGTTATATTAGGTATATACATTTGTATGTTTAGATATATATATATACAGTATACTGTTATATGCTGTTATAAACAAGGAGAAAAATGGCCTACGAGTCTGCTTTAGCCGCCATAATAGATTTGCTGGTTTTGCACTGTTCGTTATCTTCATCATGCTCCATTCCAAAATTGTGACCTATTTCGTGAGCTATTGTCAAGGCCGTTTGATGGTGATCTCCCCAGTAAGCAATGCCTCCGGAATTGCTATCCGAACATATAGTATTCTTGGTAGCTCGTCCGACAACGTTATTAGCAAAAGCTTTATCGCTAAAGGATAGAGAAAAAGAATGAAAGCCTCGACAAAAGACATTGTATAAAATCATTATGAAAGAGACGTTTACGTTAAAAAGTATCCCATATCGTTGTAATGTTTCTTATTAAGACTTTTCCGGTAGGATAAGTAGTTTTTAAGCGTTTTAGCTGAATCGGACAGAACATTAATTTCGTACTTGTTCCAAACTTCGTAACCGGTTAGAACAATGAATATATCAATGCCGGTAAATAATTTATTAATATTCATCATAAGAATTGATAAATCTCTATCTAACTTTTCTTTATCAAATATCGAGTTTTTCGTATATTTGTTCCTCTGCAAAAAAAAAAGAAGAAGGATTAAGAAGTTTTTTATTTTTGTTGAAAGTAGCTGAAAAGTAGGTTAAGTATTTGCTTTTATGTAAAATAATTACAATCTTGTAATGAAGAGAGAGGAAGAGTTCTATATATCTTGTTTTCTTGTGTGTTCCATACGGTCGACTCTGTAAGATGCTACGCTTGAGTCTTTTCATGTTAATTTCATCACGATTTCCACTCGGTGATTTTGGATGATTGCCACAAATTGGTTCATATTTTAAATCGGATTTCCTATAAACAATATGTTCATTCTTTTCGTTATCCAATGGAATTAATGAATAAGTGTTAGTTTTATCTAATATAAAGGCATGTATCGTTCCGGAGCAGAAAGAAACGGTTGCCATAGAAACTTGGGATTTCGATTCGTAATGATCACAGTGCTCTGGAAGATTTTGTGTGAGGTTGACTCGTGACATGATTAGATCTATTACGAATGAGCTGTTGAAGGCATTGAACTGTAATCGTGCCTGAAACGAAAGAAATTATTCATGAAAAAAAAACAAGAAGCTGATAGGAGCGAAACAAAAAGACCTAAGATATTAAGGCCTTAACGGTTAACGTGTATAAAGTTGGGGTTAAATTGAAATACTCCTATTTTATGTAATTAGTAAGTCAAGAGAAGCTCTTACTTACTTCCTGGGCAGACGATTTTTCAACAAAAGGGTGAACCAGTTCGAAAGTTTTATAGTCTCCGTGGTAATATGGAAAGTCCCCTATTGAATAAATTATGAAAGAATAGAAATAACATACAAAAAAAAGAACAAGTTAAAAAAAATCACTACTATTAATCAGTTAAATAATCGTAAAGATTGCCTTTTTCAGTGAGTTCTTCCATTACTATGTTTGGTGAGTCATTTGTAATTGTTACAAATAAACATTCTGTTAAATACTGACTGTAGCTATAATAGTTTATACATTTACGTAGGTATAAATACAATGTAAAAAAGAAGATAAAACTATTTTATTGATAAACAACCAATTAAGATTAATTACTTTAAGTAAATTATTACCTCTGGTGCTAGCCGATATTTCCAGAATAGTAGAAACAACGAGGAGGAAGAGTTTAAAAGAAGACAACATCTTGTTTGGGTTCTTCGTAATAGAACGATCAACATAAAATGAGTTAATTGAATCCTCTTCTTTTTTTTAACAAGACTCAAGATAAAATACTCGCATTATCGCTCTATAAATTAGAGAAATTATTTGATAGTTTTTTTCTTTATTTAATAGAATTGGATCTGTTTACGCTATACCAATATATCTCCAAATGCGCGACAAGACTAAATTACCTTGACCTTTTTACAAACTTTGACACGCTAGGTTTCCCGTTCCAATTCAATTTAGAAAAATATATTCTCTTGTAATTGAACACATAGCCATACATTTTTAGGTACGACAACAGATGTCACCACAGTAAAAAAATATTCTCTTACTTACATATTTGTAGAATTGAGAGCATATTTTTCAAAGAAAATCAGAAGAGAACTAAAGAAACTTAATTAAATCATGAATTTATTAATCCGTAATCGAATTCTTGGTTACATGCTTTATAGTAGCCTTAAGTTGCCTTTATTATTTAATATAATAGTAGATAGTTTCGCAATCAAAAAGTCTTTTCAATTTATTTATGTTTTCTTGTATTAAATTTCACAATAGACTAAAAAAATTACTTTTTCCGTTCCAAAGATACTTTTGAATTTATTATAAAGCACGTATATAGGCCTATAGAAAGTATTATAGAATATTATTCTCTCTTTATTTCTCATCACTTCCACACTATGCCTCAATCTACCTTCTTCCTACTTATTCTATATAGGTTTTTTTTTTAACTAAACAGTGCAAAAGCTTTCCCTAATTGCTTAAAAACAAAGAAAAAATTTACTTAAAAGCAAAATGAAAGCAAAACGAATTTAATTAATCGAAAAAAGAGTCTCGAGAGGAGAAAGGGCGAGAAGAGAGAAAGAGAGGGAGTCTGTGCGTGTGGAAGGGACATAAAAAGAAGGACGGGAAGAGGAAACAAAGAAGAACAATTTACTCTCTATTCCCTATTGTTTACACATAGTAAAATAATATTTAAAAATTATGTACTTGTCTTCATATACAGTATTTCTCCTAATTGCAAATTCTAATTATCGAATTGAAAACGTGCCTAATGAATTCAGGAGTTATCTAGGTTATATAATTTAGTTTTTCGCTTGCATTAATTCCTTTCAAACTGAAGAAAGATGGAAAAATAAAATATTGTATCGCTTAAAATCGTGAGAAAGAAAGATAAGTGATAAGGAGAGAAGACTGTAGACTATTGCTATTTATAATAAAATGAAGATTGTACCGTCTTTTTTTCAGGGTTTGCTTGACACTAGTAAATTAATTGACAACCTTGTCGAGATTTCTTTTCTCTCTCTCTCTCTCTCTCTCTCTCATCAATTTATACATTATATATACTGTTTATATATATATACATATATAACATTCTATCAAATAAATACAATATATTATTAATAAAAGAATATTTTCTTGAATAATTTCATTCTTTTCTACTTAATTTAATTAATTAATAATTAACCTCATTTCGTGTTCTTTATCTTTTTTAAATTGATTATGTTATCTTTTAATTCAATAAAATTATATTTTTCTAAGTTTTAACCTATTTTTTTATATTATATTTTCTTATTCTTTATGTTATTTATAATAATCTTGAAGGAGACTACGTCAATATCTAGAAAAAACTTAGGATTTTAAATGTATTAGGCCTAGATATTAATCAATATATATACTGTATATATTTATATAAATTTATCTATAATGTATATTAAAATAGTTTTTTTATGAATAAATTGGGTTTTATTAGTATTCCCTTCGAAGCGTGTAGATGTCGTTAGTGATTAGTGTTCAAGCGATACTACGCCATGTAAATTCCAACTTTATTCTTCAAAATCTACAAACTATATATATACAGTATATATATATATATACGGTCTATATTGCGTAATATGTTTATAATTGTTACATCTATAATTTGTAACATCCAGAAAGTATATCATTCTCCTAGAAACCAGACAAGTAAACCTATAATAATCCGGATATGTCATTAAAAATTAAGAAGACAAAAAAAAAGAATAAACTTCTCTATAAAAGATATGAAAGAAAACGGAACTTGAAGATATTAAAAAAAAGAATTAAAGAGCAAGTAAATAGTTCGCAAAAAGATTCCTTGCGGTCGATAAAACCTAGAATGTGTTCAACTCGAGTTTTTATGGATGTGGTATAGATATAAAAAGTTCTTTTTAGTGTTGTTCCGAATGATAAGTGGTATAGAAAAAAAGCAAGAGAGAGAGAGAGAGAGAGAGAGAGAGATTATAGATCATTATATATTATATTACTCTTTAAAAAAATGAATCAGCTAATATTTCAATTGTTGAAAAAAATTGGTGCCTGTACCTAAAAAAAAACTAGATTTGCTTTGTGTATTAGGCAAACAGTCAATAGAATTTTATGCCTAAACTGAATTAGAATGAATATGCATATGTATGATTCGGAATATGTGGGTGAGAGCTGTATACTAGGCATAGAAAAGAGACAGACAGACAGACAGACCTGTTATAAGGGGAAAAGGAGAATCCATATTGAAAGAATAGCATTGAATCATTTGTTCAGGTTACACGCTCCTTCTGCCCCTGTCTCTCTCTCTCTCTCTGTGTCTCACTCTTCATTCAACGGCAGCTCGCCAATAGATTCACAACTTAACTAAAAAGTTTTCTCTGTACTTTTATTTTAACTTAAAAGAAAAAGAAAAGGTAAGGAAGTTACATTGGACTAAATAGATAATTGTTAATAATTAATTAACATAATAATTAATTAATGTTTCATTTATAGTTGTAAAAATATATATTAATTAATAAAAACCGTTCTGTTTCTTCTTATTTATCTTACCATCTTCTCTTTTCTTTTCACTTTTTATTGCTCTTTTTTCATCTTTTAAATGAGAAAAATGATATATAGGCTTTAACTTCTTTACTTTTCTTACACGTAATAGAATAAATGAGAGTATTTGGTTTTATTTGAAAGTAAATATTTTACTTTTTGAACGTGTTTGTGCATTTTTAATGAATATTTATCAAACAACTATAAGATTAATATTATGCATATTATATTCCATTTTTTATTAAAATAAAGATGGCCGGCTTATCTGACGAAACACTAACAGAAATCTTTGGTAATTTGGATAAAGATAACAGCGGAAAATTGGAAAAATCCGAAATAAGAAGTCTTGTTGAGAAAGTTGTTTCTGCCCACGGCAGTCAACTCGAAACTGAGGAACAGAGAGCAAAAGAAGTTGAAGTAAGTTGTATATTAATCGCTTGAATTCGTCTACTATTCTCCCCCACTCCCCCCTTCCCTCGTCTAGCTCCCTCCTCTTCTTTCACGTACAATTGATTATTTCTATATTCTTCCGTCCTTTCAAATATTTTCTATTCATGTTTTTTTTCAATTCATTACAGTTTCTAATGGCTAAATTCGATATTAGCGGCGATGGAACTATTACTGTTCAAGAGTTTATCGAAGCTTACAGACAAGCCAAACGATAAGAATTTATTCATTCATTTTTGAATATTAATGAATATGCATGAATAAAGAAAAATGATTGATTTAAAAAACAAATACAAAACTTTATAAAAAAAAAAGAATTAATTAGTTGTGTTGAAATTTTGCGGTCGAATTCTGATTAAAGCCTATAATACATATTATGCTAATATATTCAGTTAAGAAATACTGTATACTTTACTCGCTGTATACTAAATACTTTGCTTAAGTAGGTTTTCCATCCTACTATCCTCTTTATCAATTTTACTGTCAACTTACACACGCATATATTCTTTTTTTTTGGCACTACTTTAAACCGGAAATAGGAAGTTTTTTGCCCAAAAAAAAAAACTAAAATTGTTGAAATTATTAAAAGTTTTTTGGCTATGATTAAGACAATTTTACAAGTATTCCAATTATTTTTACGATGCGATAAGTACAATAATAGGCCATTTAATAGTTATAACAATAGAGAGGAAAAAACCCCTAAACATAAAAAATATGGTCTCTCCCATTCTCATTCTCTGTATGACTCTTACTTTTTTACTAACCTGTGGAAAATTTTCATTTTCGCCAAATTCTTGGAATAGTTTTTGGTATTTTCATGTGGTTTTTTATTTCAAAGTTTATTCTCTCTCTAAAATTCAAATAGAATAGGATAATATGAAATATAAATAGTATTTACTCAATTGAGATAGGAATGTTGATATTTACTTAGAGATGCTTTTTAAAGATTGTAGTAGTTGACTAACAAAGTCTTTTTTATTTGATAAATTAATTAAAGAAAAGCTTGACTAAAAGCTTCCTATTTTAAAATGATATTATAGAGTTATATAGTTAAATATTGCTATTTTTCGTCAATTATACAGGGATGGTTGAAAAAAAATCAAAGAAAATAGAGCGTACTTCTTTTTTTAAATGTGGCGCCTGTTTAAAATGTGGTTCCCATCTTATTAAACTTGCAATGTCCATTGTACGTGGATTGAGTGCGGAGCTCTGGAAAATGGTAGCGCCCAGTGCAACTTGAAGTTTTAAAATAGTTTACATTTTTAATGCTTGGCAACGATCGGAGGATATCTAACATTACCTAATATGTTAGGAACAATATGCACTTTTGCTATAGTCTTAACGACAGCATTGTCGTTTGATCCGTTTATGGATAATGGCATGTTTGATATGGTTTGGCTAGAATCTAAAAATGATTATAAAGAAGATCCATCTGTTTGTAGATATTTATATAGAAAATATTTGATTTAACATTGAAATATTATCAGATGTCAACCGATTCGATCGTTCTGAAAACAAGAGATCAAGAACAGTACAAGTGTTTCCTACCAGAGGCAGATAACGCTCAAGATAAAGTTTGTATTAATATTATTATAAACAATTTTCCACCGTATAATTAAATATTAGAAAATTAATCGTAAATAAATAAACGTTTTAAGGATGACAAAGTACCGTATAAAGGATTATCAGAATTGGAACTATTGAAACCTTTGTTCGATACATCTCAATGTTCTTATAGGGTAAGACAGAATCATCAAAGTAACTCGTTTATGCTTGCTTCTGTAATATTAATAAAATAATTAATATCTAGTGGGAATCCTATTGGGCTTATGAATTATGCCATGGACGCTTTTTAAGACAATATCACGAAGACAAAGAGCCGGGAAAGGTATAAAGATAACAATAGATGCTCTGTTATTAAGTATATCATCTCCATAGAAACCGAAAGTTCAAGAATATTTTCTAGGTTATTACGGTAAAAATTCACCGGACAAAAAGGCTGAAGAAATAGAAAAAGCAAAAGAGAAACAAGTTGATGAATCAGTAGAAAAGAAATTAACAATAGCTCAATTAAAGAAATTACTCAAAAAGAAGAAATTAGACGATGACCATATTCTTCCATATTTTAGGGTTAATTACACTTCCGGTACAAATTGCGATGTAACAAATGATCCAAGAATAGCCAATATTTTATACGTTTGTCATAAGAATGCTAGAGCTGAGGTAAAATGAAATTAATAAAATCAATGATTTTAATTAATTATATGTCTTTCAAAGCTATTCGAAATAAAAGAAGTTTCCAGCTGCGAGTACGAAGCTGTTGTATTAACAGAATTATTGTGTTCTCATCCAGCTTATGTAACAATACCGAAGCGTTCGCAAAAAATTCGCTGTCTGCCACTAAATAATTCTCCAACAAAGTAGCTATTCTACAATTATAAATTTAGTATATTAATAATTATTTATTAATATAGGCCTAAATCATTGGCAGAATTGGAATTAAGAAGGATAAAATTTAATTCCGTAAGTAAAAATTAATTAGATATTCCTATATTCTATTACTATTGTTATTATTATTATTACTGAATAAATATAGTATACAGTATATTGTATTACTAATATTTATGTAAAGTGTACTATAATATATGCATATAATAGGAACCGATCGAAGATCTTTTCGATCAAGTAATTAATTCTGGGAAGGTAAATGAAAATAAAGTAAATTTTTCATTGATTATTCAATTCCTTTCATTTTAAACGCCTCAATAATTATTTAATTGATGAGAGAGATACCTATATGATTATCATTTTTATTATATTATTCATTTTATATTTGTATCTATCCTCTTAGGCTCATGTAAAGTTTGAAAATCGTAAAGACTCCAGTATTGATGACGAAGAAGATTTAGGCAATGATATTGCTCAGGAACACCTTCATATTAATTCACCAAAAGAGCCAATGGCTCAAAAGCAATTACCCGATCCTAAAAGTCGTCCTAAGCAGCCTCGTTTGTTGCCACATGTCAGAGAAAAAATGATAAGGGATATTATTAACGGAGAAAGTTGCATTGATGGAGGCTCTGGTTGGTGGAAACACGAATTCTGTTTGCAAAAACAAGTTCAACAGTATCACGAAGTAAAATTTTCATTAAATATTGTAAAGATTATTTGAATTAATATATTCTTTCTATAGGATAAAAATGGTAAAAAAACTTATATAAAACTCGGAGAATGGAATGAAAAATACCAGAAATTATATATGCAGAAGAATCAGCAGAAGAGACCGTCGTCGCAAAAAGAATCGAGAAAATCAATTACACAGTATTATGGCAATGGAGATGTTTGTGAGGAGACAAAAAGGCATCGTCATGTGGAAGTTAAACTTAAGTAAGTTACATAAGAAAAAATCCATTAAAATTTATTATCAATTTCATTGTTTCTCTTAAAAAGGTGTGCAGAAAAGGCTTCGTCAGCTCACAGTATTTCAATTTATATATTAGAACCTAGAACATGCGAATATCTCTTAACTGTAAGCTACTCTTCATTCTCCTTTTATATTTATTAATTTTTATAAATATACTAACAAATGATCTACGTGTATTTATAACAAACTTATTGCTATATTATATAGGTTGAATCAGAGCTTATCTGTTCAATATTGGAAAAAGCCGACGAAGACGGTATTATTCCCCTGCAGACTTCTTCTACGTCACCTCCATGAGACTTTCGTTTCTTTCATGTTGCTTTTGAAAGAAATTAATTACAAACTGTGATTTAAATATTGTTTCTTTTTGGGTTTGGAATACTTTTTCGTGCGTTATCAGGAAATATTAATAAAATGATTATTATTATTATTATTATTATTATCATTATCATTATTGTATACTAACAAAATTTTTTAATAAATCATAATGATAAATAGTAATAATAAAAAGATAAATCTACCAAATGCTATTTACTTCATAGTTAACAACGAATAGAAAGACTCGTTCATTTCTTTTCAATATATTTGAGCTTAAAATCGTTTGTTATAGTTGAAAGTATTGTTAGATAAAAATTGTATACAGTTGTTTATTTTTATGAAAACATAACTGATGATCAGAGTTATGAGATGCAGCCCCAATTGAATAATAGATAAAAACCTGTTTTTTACCTATAAAATGAATATAAATAAATAAAAAAAGAAAGCTTTTCACTCTATATATATATATATATATATATATATATATATATATATATATATATATATATAAATTTTTATATGTAATATATGTATAAATTTATATAAACAATAAATACATTTTTTACTCTTTGTTTTTCAGCCTTAACTGTACAGATTGTTGATTTTTTTTCAAGATTTTTAAGGATAAAAACACTTTAGATAAATCATTGCAGATTTACTATATATAAAAAAAAGATTTTTATGAAATAAACATTTTAAAACGTAAAAATTGGTAAAATCAACAACTTTTACGAAATTATAAAAAATAAGATGGAAGAAAATTCAATTGTCATAGAAAAAATTAGTCTGTACAAATTAGTGTTATGGCGTTTGTAGATTCGAATTTTGTACCGTCATTTGACACTACATTCCAATTGTTCACATCTATAGGCGAAACAGCTTTTTCATCCGAAGTTATGATTGCTGAAAAACTGCCTAATGTAGGACCCATTAGCCATTTTCCGCAAGCACTATTATCCCAAGCGTAATACAAAAACAAACTTTCCTCCTTATTTTCATAATAGGGTCTGCTATGCCTATCATTTACATATTCAAAATATCCCGATATTTCATACTGAACATCGGTTGACACAATCGTTATATTTTTGCAAGAAGAACCTGTTGTAATATCAGTGTATAGACTTTATGTGATATGATATTTGAAAAACTTTCTTACTTGCACAAGTGATTCCTAAAGTTGTTGACATGTCTTCCATAGTACTTGTTGTGGCAGCATCAGTTGTTCCAGCACTTTGTGTACTACCCATTGAACCTTCTGTGACAGTTTCAGTAGTTCCAGCACTTTGTGTACTACCCATGGAACCTTCTGAAACGGCTTCAGTTGTTCCAGCACTTTGTGTACTACCCATGGAACCTTCTGAAACGGCTTCAGTTGTTCCAGCACTTTGTGTACTACCCATTGAACCTTCTGAAACGGCTTCAGTCGTTCCAGCACTTTCAGTACTACCCATGGAACCTTCTGTAACAGCTTCAGTAGTTCCAGCACTTTGTGTACTACCCATGGAACCTTCTGAAACGGCTTCAGTAGTTCCAGCACTTTCAGTACTACCCATGGAACCTTCTGTAACAGCTTCAGTAGTTCCAGCACTTTCAGTACTACCCATGGAACCTTTTGAAATGGCTTCAGTAGTTCCAGCACTTTCAGTGCTACCCATGGAGCCTGATGTAACGGCTTCAGTCGTTCCTGTTCCATCGTCAGTTGTTTGTCCTGTTGTTGCTTTATCGGCAGCTATGGTAGGAAGAGAAGGCTGAAATTGTCAAAAATTTTTATTAAAATGAAACATGAAAACCCTGATGTAAGTAAGTGAGTAGCAGTTAGGAAAAGCAACTATTTATATTTGGCAGAAAAGGTATTGCTAATCTTTATTAATATTTCTCTAGCTTTTGTAAACCCGGAGGCAAATTATAAAAATTCGTAAGTTGAAAAAATTATGCAGCCACACCATATTAATATATCATGATATATCTGAGGCGACACCACCATACAACTGAATACCAAGTTAGAGTATGGAATGTATCTGATGTCCCTTCTTTAGAACTTGTACTTACGGTGGTGCCTAACGATCCAGTACTCATATCTGATGTGCTTGTAATATCTACAGTTGAAGTGTCTAACGCTGATGTTGACTCTACCCCCGTTGTACTATCTCCTTCAGTGGTGAACTGTGAACTACTACCCATTGATACAGTTGATTGTCCTTCAGTGGTTCCTGTTCCGAGGTCAGTTGATGCTCCGTCAGTAGAAGCCTCCGATGCTAAATCTGTAGTCGTTTGCTCTTCAGTTGTTCCTGTTTTCGAACTACCCCCTAAGGTGGTCATCATTGCCGATGTAGTCTCATCTGAAGTTGTCGATTCAGCACCCACAGTGCTACCTGTATTTGTTTGTTCAGTACTAGACGTTTCTAAAGTAGTTACTTGTGTTTCTACAGCTGTAGTTATTTGTGTAATATTATTATCTAATGTTGTAAAATTGGCTTCTTGTATAGTTGTACTTCCAGTTGGGAATGGCATAGTTGATATTGTTTGTGATACTGAAGTATTTACTGTGTAAATACTCTCTGTGGTTGTGTCAGTAATCGTTTCAATACCTTCAGTGGTACCCATACTTGTA
The DNA here is from genome assembly GCA_904063045.1 of Dimorphilus gyrociliatus. Classification (NCBI taxonomy): domain Eukaryota; kingdom Metazoa; phylum Annelida; class Polychaeta; family Dinophilidae; genus Dimorphilus; species Dimorphilus gyrociliatus. The sequence continues at coordinate 521,578 of CAJFCJ010000014.1, read as the reverse complement.
GTTGTCTGACCTAAAGTAGTGCTGTTTGCGTGAGGATCGGTTGTTTGCTCTGTTGATATTTGTGTATCTGTCGTTGAAATTGTTTCTGAAATAGCAGTATTACCTAGAGAAACTGTTTGGGAATCTGAAGTGTTATCTGTAGATGATGTTGTGGTTTGTTCACTTATCAATGGATCTTTTGTAGTTTGTGTTAGTAAAGTACTAGTTGTTTGATCTTCGGATGTATTTTCTGTCTCTGTTGTTTGTTGAAATGTGGTGCTTGCACTATCTAAACTAGTCAACTGTCCACTGCTTGTTTCTGGAGCAGTTGTCTGACCTAGTGTTTCATCTGTATTTAAACTAGTCAACGGCAAAGAGCTTGTTTCAAAAATTGATGTACTGCTATCTAATTCAGTCGTTATCAGTTGGTCGGATGTTTGAATACCTGTGATTTGACTACTTGTTCTTTCTGGTGTAGTTTGTGTTAATGTTGTCAGACCTAGAGTAGTGGTTTGAGAGCCGGATGTGCTATCTGTTTCTGAATATGTTGTCGAGCCTATTGTTGTTTGTTCAATAGTTGTACTACCTGAATGAATATATGTTAACAGAAAACTTTTTCGACAATTCATGAGCTACCTGTTTCCTGGGATGTGGTTTGTCCAGATGTTGTTAAGCTAATGGTTGTGCTTGGTATATTTTGGGTGGTTGTTTGCTGTGTTGTTTGATCAATTGTAGTGCTGAATATCTCGTCAGTTGTCAGACCAAGAGTGGTCTGCTCAAATGTACTATCAGAAATGCTAGTTGTTTGCATTGTAGTTGACTGGATGTTTGATGTACTATCGATTGCAACAGTTGTTGTTTCAGCTAATGTTGTTTGTTTGGCAGTTGTACTGTCTGTTGGTGTGGATGTTGTTCGCATTGAACTAGTCTCAATAGTAGTGGAAATGGCTGGCTCAGTTGTCATTTCACTAGTGCTCTCTGCACTTGTGCTGATTAATTGCTCTGTGGTAGTCTGTTCTATAGTTATACTATCTGTGTCTACAGATGTAGTTGTTCCGATGCTTGTTGAACTACCTGAATCAGAGGTTGTTTCCATTCCTGTCGTACTGTCTGGTGCGCTTGTTGTTTCCATTCCTGTCGTGCTATCTAGTTCACTTGTCGTTTCCATGCCTGTGGTACTATCTAATCCACTTGTTGTTTCCATTCCTGTCGTACTGTCTGGTGCGCTTGTTGTTTCCATTCCTGTCGTGCTATCTAGTTCACTTGTCGTTTCCATGCCTGTGGTACTATCTAATCCACTTGTTGTTTCCATACCTGTGGTACTATCTAGTCCACTAGTTGTTTCCATATCTGTTGTACTATCTGGTACGCTTGTTGTTTCTATTCCTGTTGTACTATCTGGTGCACTGGTTGTTTCTATTACTGTTGTACTATCTATCATACTAGTTGTTTCCATGTTTGTGGTACTATCTAACTCACTTGTTGTTTCCATACTTGTCGTACTATCTACTCCACTAGTTGTTTCTACGCTAGTTGACAATTGTTCGGTTGTACTAAGCATAGCTGTACTACTCATATCAGTTGAAGTATCTAAACTTGTAGTTTTTTTAGTGGTGACCGGAGTTGTTGTTTGGATTGGAGCTGTTGTTCCTTTTGTAGTGGATTGCACTGGTAAAGGTGGTAGAGTTGGCTGAAAGTTATTGCATCAAAAACGACCGATTATTTTAAAGAGTCCAATCACAATCCGTACAACATCTAAACTTAGTTAAATCCATGCGCCCATTTTTTTTAAAAGCTCGCTAGACGTTAACATTAGATAAGAGGAGCAGGCAGCGTCGCTTTTAAATTGATTATATTATTAAGAAGTTTTTAACAAGTCCAATATCACTAATTTGTTGAGATTGGCCAATAAAGTCATAGTATAGTATTTTTAAGCTTTTGTACTTGTATATCTTTTGTTTTTTTGTGTTATTATTAGAGTAATTTTTATCTGATTTTATTTTAAAAGAGAAATTTCAATAAAGGGAAGAAAGTTTATGTTTTTCATTATAGCTAAAGCAACCATTGCAAGCTATTAATTAATATCATTGTTACTTAATCTATTCTATATTAACTCTTAAAGCAAGTAAATTAAATGAATTCCCGGCCATAGACATATAAATTAATATTTAAGGAAAGTGATAGTGATGTCACATATCTGACTACTTATTCCTTAAATATTTTATATAACCTATAATTCTTTATAAAAAAGTAGGTACTTACCAAAGTTACGTCAAATTGTATTGTTTCATTTTCATGGTTATAACATTGCCCAATGGGGTAAGCGTATGTACACGATTCTTCAGAATCCACATCGTAGTATGTTCCTAACAACAAAGCTCCAAAATTCGTGTTGGTAGTAGATTCAAGAGTATGAGCTTCAGGTGTTAATTCTATAGTGTTAAATGAATAATCATATTCTCCTTCGGAATCATCTATCTTTGTCCATGTATCCATATAGCTTGGTGTCTAAAATATTTTCGAATCAAATGTTGAGCTAATTGAATTCAGCAATTAGATTTACCGTTCCATCCAATCTTATAGAACTTATCTGATTTGTAGGTATCCAAATTGTAGCATAGGATTTGAAGTGTTCATGCAAGTGAGGTGAAAATACATATTTTGATCGATATTGTCTAACTGGTGGCAAAATACTAAAAGCTGGGTCCAATCTAAAAAAGCAAAAAAAGAGGAATATACAGTATACGTTCTTTATAAGGTATACTAAATATTCTACAAAAAAAAGTAGTATTTTTTACCCATGTTCTTCATCCAAATCGAAACTTCCAGATTGATAAAATACACCTCCAAGACTAATGTCACTTGCTCTAATGATTGTGCCAGTGCCTATGGGTACTTTTAAACTTTCTATATTTTGATCTGTTCTACCACCAGCTCGTTCAACGAGAATTGACTCTTTTCCAGTGATGTTTACCCATGTATTGTTATACTCAACCAAGAATTTGAGAATAGGACTTGCCGTAACCGGTTTTGGAACTATACGGAAAACAGAGTCATTATATATTAATATATCTATATATCCATTTAGGATGTTGAAGCAATTATTACCTGCGTAGATGAAGACTTCACCCCAAGCTTCTTGTGGTGGAATTTGTTCTACTAAATGTCCAAAATAGTCAAAAGTATTGCCGACCAAAACATCATCGTTCCCGCTGAAGACGGCAAATTTCTTTTCAGAGAACATTCTTGTTCCTGATAAATCACTTGAAGACATTATTCTAGCTGTTTGAAATTTATTCAATTGCAAGGTCTTATCCAGCACGGTTTTATCACTAATTAACGTTCCGTCAATTGTTAATTCGATACCAGTTTCATTTTGAAATTCGAGGAAAATTAATGTGTTATCTTCAATTGCAGCTATTCCTATTTCAAATCTACCATCACCGTCAGGCCACCAGCCGAAAGCCATATAACTATTAATTTTAGAATCATTGTTACGTTAATATGTGATGTTATTAATGATTTAAATATAACTTACAAGTTGCCTAACGCTGAAGCTGGAATGGCTTGAAAACCTTCACAGTTTCTATCGGCAAAATTCAAACCAAAGACCATATAATTATCTACTGACGTAGTTGTTCCTTGTACGATAACAGCCTTGTTGTCCGTAACATGATCTATCAAAAGAGAGGATTTTGGCAAATTAAGAATAAGTTCTGAAATAAAGAATAGTTTCAGCTCACCTAATGATTCGTCAACGTCCCCTCTTATATTTTCATCAATTGTTATATTGCTAGAGAACGTATTAGATACAATCACATCTTTATTAATTTGTGTATTCAAAAGTGGAGAATTAGCGATTTGAACGCGCTGCAAGCTTGATTTAAAATTGACAACAGTTAACTCTTGCCCCGCTAGTTCAACTGGAGAGGTTTGTGACCCCATACTATTAAACATTATCACATATTCTCTTCCTCCATTCTTTTTAATGCATTCTAGTAAATAAAAAAATATAAAGAGCGTTATGAAAGCGTAGTTGATTATGTAAAAAGAAAACAAACCTTCCTGGTCTGCCCGATGTACAATGCTAAACAGAATTAACAATTTTATAAATAAGATATTCATAATTGCACTATTCCTATGGCTATATTGAAGCAACGTTTGATATAGAACGATGATTTTCCGAGTTCATCAAGTCTGTGCAAGAAGACAAATCTTTTTAAGTAACTGTTCAAATTGGAATATAAGCCATTAATACTATGGTATATATTTAATAAACCAAAATTAAATTTATATACAAATGACCTACCTTTCTTCAAGAAAATGTTTCAAATTTTTTCTCCCCAGTTTATTTTATCCTATTTTTGAGTTTTATCCGTAATTATGTTACTAGGGAGCCGTCTAAAAACCCATATAACTTTAATAATCTTTCATTACTCAACTATCAGGGCGGGGTGAACCGGGCAGGCGACAGGCGTATTGTAGATATTTTCAATACTCTATTTCAAAACGAATAGATTGAACCGCGCCATTCAATATGAAAGGCCCTGAGTCATACAATAAGTTTTAGTTAGTAGAATTGATTAAATGCAAGTCTTTCATGTCAGTTCTTTCATATTCATTCTTTAAGAATGTTGTGAGGTGACAAATATAAGGATAGAGTAAGGGAGGGGGCGGTATACATAGGTTTATCTATAGGTCTTTTCATTTTGAGAAATTTTTAACAACTAACATCGTCAACTGAATGTATAATAGTTTGTGAAAATTACTCTATCATTTTAAAAGTTTAGCCTACTCGTCTCAAGTCCATATTTAACAATTTCCTCAAACATAACCTTGGAAAACTTTTTCTTTTCAACACCATATTTTTATTTATAAAATGATTGAGTGAATTTTTCTATAACGAACAAACTTTGGCTAGTATGTAAATGTATCCGTAATAGATTTCTATAGAAGAGGCTATAGATAGACTTGCCTTTTTTTAATAGTAGAATAGTTGAACTATGCGGAACAAGCTCGATAATTCTAAAATAATTAGAGGCGAGATTTCAAAAACCTAATCGCCTTATCCAAGACTTAAACAAACTTAAACGAAGGCGCTCTTTTCAAGTAGAATGCTAGTATAAATAGTCCGCTCTTTACATATTACGTAAGAAAAAAAAAGGATAGTTATACACTTAAGCTAAATTTGTATAAACTCGTAATGCGGCAAATATAGGGAAGAAAGAAGTATAAAACCAATCCTTGAAAGGCAATAAGATAGAAGTGCAAAAGGACATTATATGGCAAGCAAGTAGTCATTTTTCCTAATATTATGAAGAAGTTTATTTCTGGTATTAACTAAATTGCATTGAATACTCTTGTTTAATCAGTTAATAATTTTATAAATAGGATATTCATAATTGCAGTTGACAGTTGTCCGGTTGTACTAAGCATAGCTGTACTACTCATATCAGTTGAAGTATCTAAATCTGTAGTTATTTTAGTGGTGACCAGAGTTGTTGTCTGGATTGGAGCTGTTGTTCCTTTTGTAGTGGATTGCACTGGTAAAGGTGGTAGAGTTGGCTGAAAGTTATTGCATCAAAAACGACCGATTATTTTAAAGAGTCCAATCACAATCCGTACAACATCTAAACTTAGTTAAATCCATGCGCCCATTTTTTTTAAAAGCTCGCTAGACGTTAACATTAGATAAGAGGAGCAGGCAGCGTCGCTTTTAAATTGATTATATTATTAAGAAGTTTTTAACAAGTCCAATATCACTAATTTGTTGAGATTGGCCAATAAAGTCATAGTATAGTATTTTTAAGCTTTTGTACTTGTATATCTTTTGTTTTTTTGTGTTATTATTAGAGTAATTTTTATCTGATTTTATTTTAAAAGAGAAATTTCAATAAAGGGAAGAAAGTTTATGTTTTTCATTATAGCTAAAGCAACCATTGCAAGCTATTAATTAATATCATTGTTACTTAATCTATTCTATATTAACTCTTAAAGCAAGTAAATTAAATGAATTCCCGGCCATAGACATATAAATTAATATTTAAGGAAAGTGATAGTGATGTCACATATCTGACTACTTATTCCTTAAATATTTTATATAACCTATAATTCTTTATAAAAAAGTAGGTACTTACCAAAGTTACGTCAAATTGTATTGTTTCATTTTCATGGTTATAACATTGCCCAATGGGGTAAGCGTATGTACACGATTCTTCAGAATCCACATCGTAGTATGTTCCTAACAACAAAGCTCCAAAATTCGTGTTGGTAGTAGATTCAAGAGTATGAGCTTCAGGTGTTAATTCTATAGTGTTAAATGAATAATCATATTCTCCTTCGGAATCATCTATCTTTGTCCATGTATCCATATAGCTTGGTGTCTAAAATATTTTCGAATCAAATGTTGAGCTAATTGAATTCAGCAATTAGATTTACCGTTCCATCCAATCTTATAGAACTTATCTGATTTGTAGGTATCCAAATTGTAGCATAGGATTTGAAGTGTTCATGCAAGTGAGGTGAAAATACATATTTTGATCGATATTGTCTAACTGGTGGCAAAATACTAAAAGCTGGGTCCAATCTAAAAAAGTAAAAAAAGAGGAATATACAGTATACGTTCTTTATAAGGTATACTAAATATTCTACAAAAAAAAGTAGTATTTTTTACCCATGTTCTTCATCCAAATCGAAACTTCCAGATTGATAAAATACACCTCCAAGACTAATGTCACTTGCTCTAATGATTGTGCCAGTGCCTATGGGTACTTTTAAACTGTCTATATTTTGATCTGTTCTACCACCAGCTCGTTCAACGAGAATTGACTCTTTTCCAGTGATGTTTACCCATGTATTGTTATACTCAACCAAGAATTTGAGAATAGGACTTGCCGTAACCGGTTTTGGAACTATACGGAAAACAGAGTACATATATATTAATATATCTATATATCCATTTAGGATGTTGAAGCAATTATTACCTGCGTAGATGAAGACTTCACCCCAAGCTTCTTGTGGTGGAATTTGTTCTACTAAATGTCCAAAATAGTCAAAAGTATTGCCGACCAAAACATCATCGTTCCCGCTGAAGACGGCAAATTTCTTTTCAGAGAACATTCTTGTTCCTGATAAATCACTTGAAGACATTATTCTAGCTGTTTGAAATTTATTCAATTGCAAGGTCTTATCCAGCACGGTTTTATCACTAATTAACGTTCCGTCAATTGTTAATTCGATACCAGTTTCATTTTGAAATTCGAGGAAAATTAATGTGTTATCTTCAATTGCAGCTAACCCTATTTCAAATCTACCATCACCGTCAGGCAACCAACCGAAAGCCATATAACTATTAATTTTAGAATCATTGTTACGTTAATATGTGATGTTGTTAATGGTTCTAATATAACTTACAAGTTGCCTAACGCTGAAGCTGGAATGGCTTGAAAACCTTCACAGTTTCTATCGGCAAAATTCAAACCAAAGACCATATAATTATCTACTGACGTAGTTGTTCCTTGTACGATAACAGCCTTGTTGTCCGTAACATGATCTATCAAAATAGAGGATTTTGGCAAATTAAGAATATGTTCTGAAATAAAGAATAGTTTCAGCTCACTTGATGATTCGTCAACGTCCCCTCTTATATTTTCATCAATTGTTATATTGCTAGAGAACGTATTAGATACAATCGCATCTTTATTAATTTGTGTATTCAAAAGTGGAGAATTAGCGATTTGAACGCGCTGCAAGCTTGATTTAAAATTGACAACAGTTAACTCTTGCCCCGCTAGTTCAACTGGATTGGTTTGTGACCCCATACTATTAAACATTATCACATATTCTCTTCCTCCATTCTTTTTAATGCATTCTAGTAAATAAAAAAATATAAAGAGCGTTATGAAAGCGTAGTTGATTATGTAAAAAGAAAACAAACCTTCCTGGTCTGCCCGATGTACAATGCTAAACAGAATTAACAATTTTATAAATAAGATATTCATAATTGCACTATTCCTATGGCTATATTGAAGCAACGTTTGATATAGAACGATGATTTTCCGAGTTCATCAAGTCTGTGCAAGAAGACAAATCTTTTTAAGTAACTGTTCAAATTGGAATATAAGCCATTAATACTATGGTATATATTTAATAAACCAACATTAAATTTATATACAAATGACCTACCTTTCTTCAAGAAAATGTTTCAAATGTTTTCTTCCCAGTTTATTTTATCCTATTTTTGAGTTTTATCCGTAATTATGTTACTAGGGAGCCGTCTAAAAACCCATATAACTTTAATAATGTTTCATTACGGAACTGTCATGGCGTGTCGCACCATGTAGGCGTCAGGCGTCAGGCGTATTGTAGATATTTTTAATACTATATTTCAAAACGAATAGATTGATCCCGGAGTCTCATAAAAAATTTAACTATTTTCCTTTATTGCTGTTATACGTAGTATTTAATGTTGAAATTTGTTGTGGTTTTTCCTTTAACGTAAACAAATGGCTAAAGAAAATTTTAGTATAGCATCTATTTTAGTAAATTGAAAGAAAACATGCCTCCTTTGCTTTTCTCTGTTTTGTATAACTTTTTGAGTTTTGGACCAACCTTAGAATTGTTTATTCGGCCTAGTTATTATGGCTCTTTACCGTGTAGTTATCAAATATAGCTAAATAGTAGTCAACTAGAGCAATTCGAGAGAAAAAAGGTACAAAAGATTTTAAACTCTATTGCCTTCATCAAAAGTTTGATAGTAAATAAAAATTGAGACCAGGGCAAGGGCTAGAATTGCAATACGATAAATTATATACAGTATATATACCGTATACAAGCGCGTTTATGATTGTATACTGTATAAACCCTTAATAATAAGAATCTTTACCCCAAAAACGCTTAAAATAGAATAAAGTCCAATGATAAAATAGATTAATGTTCTTTAAGACTTTTATTAAACTTATATTAAAATATTTTTGCAAATTATAAAAACGACTTATCTCTTATATTTAGAGAATGGTTCTGCATTTTAGGAAAATCCGTCTTTACATTAAACAATACATAACCATACTTATTACTTTAAAGTTTCTAACTTGTAAGATATGTTGGGCTGCTGTTCTCTTTCTCTATATCTTTTCTTCCATTCTTACACAGCACCATAATATTTATATTACAGGTAAATGTTAGAAGAATTTTTATATCTATTAACAATTTATTACTGAAGTAACATAGGATAGTTTTAAAGCGTTAAAATTTCCCACACTAAGGTTAAAGACTTATAGTTTCAGTTTGATTCAACTTTTCCTTTCTTTTTAATATTTTTAAGAAAAAAAACTACTTAGACTATATTTAGGCTGGAGATGAAAGGGTTTAAAACATAACTATACTTTATCCGAGATAAATTGATATCTAATAAGTGAAAAACTCTTTAAAAAGCTAATATTTACATAATTAATAATAATGAGAAACATATTTATATGCATAAAACTTCAAAATATTTGTAATACTATCTTTAACGTTTTGAATAAACTAATTATAAAATAATTTTCTTTCGAATTAACTAAGCCTTTTTTGTTAAGCTAATGTTTTCATTATTCATTTAAATATTATAGAGGAGAAATATTATTTATCAATATTTATCTTTCTCTTCTAATACAAATTTAAGATTAATTAATAGATTATTGATAAATGAAAGAGTTCTTATTTTTAGCACACTTTCTAGATTTTTGTACTTCCCTTCTTCTCTGTTTTTTCTTGTTCCTTTTCTTCTATTTTTAAACGATTAAATCTATATTGTTCGTTTGATCCATTCTATCACTTTGCTTGCTTTTTTCTCATCCATTTTCTGTCCCTATTTGACTAGTATTATGCTTTTGTTATTCCCGTTGTATTTTATTGATACCGATATTCTTACTCTTGCTATTTGGTTTTCTTTTCCTTCCTGTCCAAAAATTCTTCCAGCACTTCCGACTCTATTTGTCCTAAATAGATTGTTATTTTCGTTGGAGACGACCGCTTACTGAATGTATTTTGACTTTTAAAACATTATCTAATAGTTGATAAAATCTAAATATTTCGAAATATTAATGAATATATTTCTAAATAATACGACTAATATAACTTCGAAACTTTAAAACGAGGCTTAATCTAACAAAAAAGATAAAATATTTAAGGACTATTTACAATCACGGAAGATATCAAATTACATTAAATTAATGACGTAAAAATTACTTGAATGTTTACAAATTCATTGAATTATATAATTGATTAGTTTTTATATTAAATCTTATTGACAAAATTTAATTTAATTTCCTTAAACATTCTTAATTACAGAAAATAAGTTCGAGATTAGCCGTATTTCATCCAAGGCGCGAAAATTCCCACACTTAGGTGGCGCTATTTTCAAGAATATTCTTTTCGCGCCATAGAATTTCTAAAGTATTAAAGCACTTTTGTTAATTATTACAAATCTTTTTTACATTTTGTTAAGCGTAAAAATTAAAAAGCGAAATGAAAAAATAATTATACTAATAATTTATTAGAAAAATTTTTTAATTATTGATAAAAAAGAAATATTATAATAAGACTATCTGGTGGTGACGTAATACTCCAGCATCTTCATACGCGTCCATTGGTCACAGATACATGATAAAAAAATCTTTCACCCTGGACAGAAAACGTGCCTGAACTTGCCTTTTTCCAGATTTCCAGTTTTTAATTAGATTTTAATGATGATTAGAGGTTAATTATCTATAAAAAATATATATTGTTTGTATTTTTCAATAAATTTATATAATATCGTTAATTTAATATCAGGCTGCAACCGCTCCCGAATGAATTCCGGCTATCAGGATAGCTCTTTCTATAAAGGTAAATTCCCGGAGAAGCTATGGTCACTAGTGAATAATTGTCGAAGTGGGGCAATTAGCTGGTCGAAGGAAGGTGATAGAATCTGCTTAAATACGGAGGAATTTGAAAAACAATACATGAGGGTAGGCGGATTGTTTCAAGCACGTCAAGTTAGCTCATTTATCCGACAACTTAACTTATACGGTTTTCGAAAAGTTAATATTGGTTTATATAAAAAAAATCGAGAAAATTTCAAAGAATTTCAAAACGAAAATTTTTTGAGAAATCGACCTGAATTACTCCAATTTGTAAAGCGGAAAAATCGACCAGGAAGCCTTGAGAGGACTGATTCACCGGACGGGAATGACCTCAAGAATATATCAAAAACTTCTGGCTTTGATTCTTCTTTTGAAGACAAACCTGAAAAGTTACAACCTGAACATCAATCGTCATCGTCTCATTTTAACGGAAAACTGCCAGAAATGGTTCACATTATTTCAGATAGTCAATCGGATTGTCATAGCCGTCCCAGTGTTCAAAAAGTACCGGTATCGCTATTACAACGCGACTCAAAAATGGAGGATTTTTCTTACAGTGGTGGTGAAGCACCTTTAGAAATATCATCGAGCAGCGAAGCCGACGATACTTCTCCAATAGACTTGAGTCAAGTTTCCCGTCTAAATCCAAAAGTATGGAGTACCTTTTACGATCTTCAAGGGGTAAGTTTTGCGATTAAAAGAAAAGAAATCTAGCGTTTCTTTTAAATTACATACAGTATACTATCGTATTTATAACTATACTAATATCAGTATTAAATTAATAAACGTTTTGTCTTTCAGAATATGCTATACTTATTAAAGGATTTTGCTGCTTATAAACCAGCATTAATCAAAATGTTAGACTCAACTTATGAAACGAATAAAGAAGATCATAGTTTCTATATCGAAGTCCATTCTGTTGGACGAGGAGAAGGACAAGTAAGAGTGCCATTATTTTTGCAAATAAATGCTACCCTGCGTATAAAATTTGCGGCGTTATCTTGGAATTTTGGTAAAAGAACTGTAGAATTGATGCCTTTGGACGACTTAACAACTTTTTATCCGTCTATACCTCACCCTGATTCATACAGATTTAAGAAAACGATAATATGTTGGTGACTTTAATTAACCCAATATAATTAGTATAATAACCTAGTTCTTTATCATTACTTTCTTAGTTGTTGTAAAATCTCCAACTGATTTAAAAGCTGTTTGTGGAAGGGACATTCGAAAAATACTACCAGATGCCACTTGGAATAAGTAAGACATACACTAAAAAGTAGGCAACTATGATTTATAAATATTTACTTTATCCTTCTTTCAGAATCATTGCCGCGGATAATTATAACTTTGATACGTCAGATAAGGTTAATAAAATAATAACTTATTCTTCTTTTATACTTAATAGTTTACAACGGTTTTTTTTAAATATCAGGACATTGATGAGAGGGAAAAAGAAAAAATGGCATCAACTATAAAGCATCTTAGCTATTTTGGTTCTAAAGCTCAGTTTAATATGCTACTTGAACTTCTTAAAGTATTCTCTTTTTTCCTCTTTGAGAGGTAGTTGGCTTAATATTTCTTTTTTTTTAATTTGCTTATAGATGATTGATGGAAGAGATTTCAATTTCAATATTTCAAGCTACTTAAAACAATCTTTTGACCCTTTTCATGATGTTGGTATCTTTCGTTTGTTACAGGTTAATTTTAAAATACATGTGTTTTGACTATATACTGATTTAAAATTTAAAAAAAAAGTGTTTTACTGTAATAGATGGAGTCAGACAATCTCAAGGAAACTGACCTAAGGGATTTTACTCACTCCCTTGACAAATTAGAAAATCTCCATAAGAATCTGAGTTTGTTGGATAATTCTGAAAATTCTCTAGTTATTGAATAGAAAATGTATCAAATTTCAAATTGGCTAGAATGAATTACTCTACTAAAACTGTCTTTTGATATATTTATTGCTTTGTACTAAAAGAAGTATTGATTGTTAAAGAGTTTTTGTATCGTTATTTAATGAGTGTGCCGTCTTTTTAGATGTTCTTATTTATTTATTACATATTTGTCTTTTAATGTAAGTGGGATTTAATTAATTAAATTATTCATAAAAAATAATTGGCATATTTCTGTAGAATGCATTACGAAAAGATATAGAAGATAGAAGTTTTAATTTTTAACGTTTGTTTTGAATTAGGCATATATCTAAAATCTAACTGTTTTCTTGTAAGCTCACTAATTACTTTACGAAAGTAAACTTAAACTATGAAAAACTATGAAGGAAAGAAAAAAAGCTGTCTGTTTGAAAACTTCCTTGATCGTGTACAAAAACGAAAGTAGAGGTTATGAAAACAATATAGTTACTTCCGCATCATATAATAGATCATAGCGTGTTTTTTTAAAAAACGTTTTATACCTATACCTATAAATCTAAATAGGAGAGGGATTTAAAATGCTTGTATAGCATTACCACTGGGAATAGTCTTCTACTGTAATTATATTTCTATTACTCTTTCTTTTGAAAAGATATTGAAGAGACGCCTCCGCTACTTGTTTGTTTTAAAATTCATACTTAATTACATTAACTTGTTATATACCTTTTCAATGTCATTGTTACATCTCTAGTAATAGTTATTTACATGTTGCTAAAGTAAAAATAACGGAATGGCTCTTTTATACTTTTGGGCATAAAAATTTTTAGCAGCCAAAAAAAAAACTTGAACCATTCAAAATCATTCAGGGAAATAAGCTAATAAAACCTTACGTATTTTGCATTTGTAATCTATGTCCGTAAAAAGGAAAATGCGGACAGAAGTACTTTGTAGTTTCCGATTGTAAAGGTGCACCAAATAGGTCAACATCTACCTTTATAACAGAGTTTAAAATAAAAATACTATGAATGATCTCACTATCTATTTACATATAATGATAATATCGTTTAGAAATGTCATTAAGGGTAAAAAAAAAGACATTCGTTATCGGCGTTACGCCCGAAAAGAGGCCATTTGACAATTGATATTACGCAACCATTCGGACAATCTAGTTGCAGATTTCGATTAATAGAAAATTTGAATGACATTAACGAATCTGTCAACGAAAGAAAAAAAAGATGGTTTAATTAATTTCTTTATTCATTTCTGTTGATTAGAAACTTCACAAACTATAATTGATTCTAAGATAAGTCGTCTATGAACAGTTATTCATTGAATAGATTATATATTGTTCTTAATTACTAATTAAACAAATTATTTCCCCATTAACGTTTTATATTTAATAACGATTTTCTTTTGTGTTTTTCTTCTCTTCCTTTTAGGAATACCCCTTTCTATTTTATAGTAAGAAAGGAGAAAAAAGAAAAAACTTTTATATTTTAGCCTATTAAGTATACTTTGATAAGTCAACAATCAGTTTCTACGACAATTTAAAAGATATTTTCTATTCTTGATACAAACTTGCAAATCATTACCTGCTTTACCATAATGTATCTTTTGAAGGCGGACAAATGCACTAGACGGACAACTTAAACGCTTCATTTCACCAGAATATAACAAAGCCCTCCCTTGTAGTTTAGGTAACAGTGGAAAAACTTCGGCTGTTCGTTGTCCGTGCAATTCGTTTCTTAAGTCTTTCTTTATAATTGAAAATTTTCCAAAAATTCTATTCTATTATTGTATTATTTGTACTAGTTAAAATTGAGAAATTGCCGTTAAATTCCAGATTGGGAAATGGCTACTATTCGATAATCCTTAATCGGCTTGGAAAATTTGATCAAAGGAACGCCCTGAAGAAGACGGCATCTTTAAAAAAAACTATCAACTTATCTTCAGGGCAAAGTATATTCAATTTGACATTGTCTTTAAGCTCTTCTACGCGCATTCGTAGCTTCACAGCTTTTACTTTAACAATTGTTTCATTGACAATCAACTAAAATAGTATTTAAAGAAAGACAAAAAGTGCTTTTTGCCAAGAATAACATAAATATATAGTTCATATTTAAATATATTTCTATTGGAGGATGTACAAATTTTCTCCGCTACCGCCCCCCTCCCCCCTAATCCCTTCGCTGTTAAAGAACACACGTTTTGATTCTTACGCGACCCTTCGACCTATTTCATAACTTTTTTCTCTGTCAAAAGCTTGGCAAGTATGTAGTGTGTGAATACATACATAAATACTACTACGTAACATTAATAAAGTGTTAATGATAATAATAATTCGTATCTTATTAATGAATATTCATAATTTATTAAATATTATAATAGATGGTCGACATTGTTTTCAGAACGTATATCTTATTTGTTATGACCGTAGAATGTGTAATCAACTTTTATGATCCTGTCCTCTGGACAGCTTAATTCGGTCGTCTTTCCTTTACAAATCGTAATTGCCTTTGAGTCGGCTGATGGAGCAGATAAATACTGTATCGATTACCATTGCTAAAGTTGGTTACAATTTGTTTACAGTGGAAAAAAAGAAAACAAAGAACGGTAGGAGGGCGGAGACAGAGAAAGGATATGTGTATACAAAAGGTTGAGGGGCTATATAAAATAGAAAAATATTACTCGCTCCTTTTCCGTTGACATGCGTAGTTGACCTCTAAAAACAAGCAATCTCTACATCCGGCTTCTTTACCTAGCTAGAGAAACTGGGCCAAGTTGTAAAATTGAAAAACTGATGATTTAATAGACAAACCTTAACAGAAGAAATCATTACGCTTTTATGTTGTGTTGTATATATTTACAATAAATCACGCGCGAAAATCTTTATAAGAAGCCGTAAAAGATAATTTTTGTTATAAAAATGTTCTTTTAAAGAATTCCTCAATTACATCAAAAATTCACTTTTGTCTGAACAACAAACTCTTTCAGGAGGGTTTTTTTAAGCTTGACAGAATCCAATCCGTACCGGAAACCTTTCGGAGGTTTTTACGCTATTACATAATTTGTTTTTGTATTGTTCGTTTATCCCGTAAAAGGCGTCAATTATTTCCACGCTGTGACCATCACCACATATCAACGTTACACGTGAAGTTTTTCACATAACTTTCCATTCATTTATTTATTCATTTATTCATTATTCATTTCTCTTCTTTCCGTTCTAGTTTTCTTTTCTCTTAAAGGAATCTTTATAGGCCTACGACTGCTTACTATTATATAATTGTAAGATGCTATTAAATAAGGACTAGTCTTTCGTAACTGGCAATTATTTACAATCTTTCTCAATTCAATTTGAACATTTTTCTTTTAATATATGAAAATTAGATATATATCTTTGGAATCTGATTGTTTAAAGTATTGAGGATATTTGGCGAGTAGGCGTTATATTCTTAAAATCTTAGAGAGCTAGTAAGTGAGTGAGTGGGTGAGTGAGTAAGTGAATGAGTGAGTAAGTGAGGGAAGAAATGAGCTAAAGAGGAAAAACGATGAAAGAATAGACATAAGAAAAATATTTAAATTGAATACAAAAATGATGAATAGATTGTAAAGATGAATATTGTCTTTATTCTGAATAAGAGAGTTGAATAGTTACAGAACTGATTGTTATCTTTGTATCATTTTTTACACGCTACTTAAAAGATTTGTGATGACAGAAAAGCTTGTTAAGTTCTTTAACTAATGAAAAGTAAACAATCTCTTTTAGAAACAGGTAATTAATTGAGGCAATTAGCAGTATATACAAGTAATTATACCTTTTTCGTTATTTATAAAATTATTCAACTCTCTTGAGATTTTTCTCTTCTTCCTCGACATCTACATTTCTTAGAATTTCTTTATCACTTGAAGTGGTAAAGAATCTAGTTAAAGTTATGCAATACACTAGATTCCTAATTACTAAGACTACCTTCTCTTATGACTCCAATGACGTCATGTTGTCTACATTGAATTTACTTTATACAATCAATAAAGGATTTATGGTTTTTTCGATCGACGTGTTTTATTATAAATCATATTTTACTTACTATGACGTAGTGATTATTAAGAAGTTATGAAAAGTTATCAGATATGACTACTAAGTATTTCTTTTTAAAAGACAAATTAGTGACATCGTTGTTTTTTTAATATTCCAGAATGTAAATAACACGATACATAGTAGTTGTACACTTTTGTTTGATAAAAAACATTGTTATCTTAATTACAAACAGTGTCAAAGTCCCCCCGAAACGACTACAACAATTAACTTGGTTGCGCTTCATATAGCAGATTAGATCTAAATTACTTTGACGTTTAATTTTAAGAAAAACTAATCAACTGATTTGTCAAAAAGTAGACGATTAACGTGATATAATAAGTGAAAATATGAAGAAGAGAGAAGAGGAGAATTGAATGAACGAGTAAAATTCATGCGAAGGTATTGAACGTTCAATTGATAAAAAAAAACAAAAGGGATAAATATTTTTCTTTCATGGATAAATTGGTTTGGTAAAGGACATTTTAAACTATTAAATTTTTCTCAATCGATGTCTTCTCCTTCAGCCCACTTAACACAATTTCCGATTAGATTTCTTTTCTTCAATTTTCCTCTCCCATCCCAAAGGCTGAATGACCGTGAAAAGAACATTTCCTTTTTTACAAAAGAAGCCGTTATAGAAAACTCAATATTATGTAATATTGTGATTATTCAACGCCCAAACTAACAAATAAAGAAAAGGCAACGAGTAGACGTGTCATCGCATCGAACAATCGATGCCATTGTTCCGTTCATTCCAGTCGTTTGATCCGATTGAATTCGTCATTTTCCCTCTCTGCCGTTTCTAAGGTTTCCAACCCATTTTTGTTGATTTACTCAACATTTTCTTACGAAAAAGCTAGGATAATACCCAAAAATATTTATGATTTCTTTAGCACCGTTAATTTTCGCTGGCCTCAGGAAGAAAAGTTTTGTTTAATTTGATCAGCCAATGAACGACGAGTTTTTGATTACGTCTAGACCAATCACCGTCGAGAAAAGTTTCGGCTTATCGTTGACTGGCTAAAAGCTGAATGGGGGTTTATTTAATTAGAAGTGAACGATTGTACGTAGGTCAGTTCGATAATGATGGAAGGTGACTGCGAATCTCTACCTTCGGAAGAGGTATCCAACTTTTCAGGGACTTCTACTTTGTCTCAACAAAAGAGGCGCTTTGCCGATGTGAAACCTCCCTACTCCTATATCGCTCTAATAACAATGGCAATAGAATCTGCAAAGGATGGGATGATGACATTGAACCAGATATACTCCTATATCATGAAAAGATTTCCCTATTTTAAAGAAAATCAACAAAGGTGGCAAAATTCAATCAGACACAATCTCAGCTTAAACGATTGTTTTGTCAAAGTACCCAGGCGGCCAGGACACCCCGGTAAGGGTAATTATTGGGCTTTACACCCAAAGTGTGGCGATATGTTCTCCAACGGTTCCTTCCTCCGACGAGCAAAAAGATTCAAACTTCCGAAGGCAATGCAAGCCGCTCAGAATGCTCAACAAGCAGAAGGTTATCCGATATCGCACCCTTCCTATAAACCTTATATGTCTTTTATGCAACCAACGCATTGTAATGATTGGTCAGTATACTCTTCCTATTCATCTTCCACGAATGGTCATTATCCGACACCAAGCCCTCCACAACCACCATACACAGGATATTCTCATCTAGCCGCCGCAGTAGCGTCCGCCCAATCAGCTTACCCGGCCCAGTGTTCTCAATCATTTCCTCCACCTAATTCAATCGGTCAATATAATGGACGATTGCAGTTGATGCAAAGCCAGTAAGAGTTAGTTTTCTAAAAGAAGAGCATATGATAAATGATTACCAGGCACGTTCTAAATAAATATAGGTCAAAATATTTATTCTGTAATCTAAACAAACGAGGAAGAAGCTTGTCGTATCGTATTTAGTTCTTGAATATAAAGGATTGTCTACATTTTTTATATCTTTTTTTGCAAAGCTGTTATACTTAATCAAGTAAAATATAATAAAAAGTATGTATTTTAAGATAAAGTCGCCATTTTGTATATATATATATTTAACATTCATTATTCACACAGTATAATATTTTATTATCACCTTTTGTATCTTTTGTATGTGTATTTACATGTCTTGTTTCGTTATCAACAGAATTTTTTTTTATTAAAAAAAACACCGCAATGTTATATGTTAAGAATACTCTAAATACATAAATTATTCAAATTTTTCACATATAATTCATAAACTATATAAATTTATTCATTTAAGGATCTTGTAATGTTTATAAAAAGGTATTGAATATTCAATTAATTATAATATTGAAAATGTTTAACAAGTGTACGACGACAATTTAATTACGTTTTTACGACTTTGGCACAATTTTCCGGACCGATAAAGACTTTTTGGCAATAGAATAAAAACGGCTTTCCGCATAACCGACCGTATTTATTCTAACGTTTTCAACGAGCTTAAGTAATCCGTAAAGATCAATCAGGCCTACGGCACGCATTAGCGCATAAAAGGCGCCGCAATTAAGGACCTCTTTGAAGACACCGCATACCTATTGTTTTCCAGTATAGAATTAGGCGTTTAGGCGCGCGTTCGCTTTCAACGCCGCCCTTCGATAAAAACTAATTTAAATAAGGCTGAAAGTAGGAAAATTGTGTGGTAAAAGAACCAAGAAAAGGAAGACGAACGATATTTTAATGATTGGAGAGTAAATATCGTCCTTTACCTAATCAAGATATGATAAGAAAGCCAAAAACACCAAAAAGAAGTAAAGACAGGGAGCGACAGAGAGAGAGAAAGAGAGAGAAAAGAGAGAAGCCATTCAAGTGAATGTATAGCAAGGGTTTTTTCCTTCAGAAAAGAATGCAGGGTTTTTTTAAACTTATATATGTCCGCCGGCTTTTTTTGCCTTTCCCCCCTTTTCTCCCTCTCTCCCTCACTCCCGCCTTCTCTCTTTTTCTCTCTCTCTTTCTCTCTCTCTCTCTCATGAACATTTTTACCTCTGTCATTCAATCATTTAACGGCTATGAAAGAGACGACCCCCGTTCTTTTTTCGGCATGCCTACAAGCTCAACATTTCGACGTTCGTTCGAGCGTAAGATGTTCTTTTTGCGAGCGACGTTCGCTTTTGTTAGTTTGAATGGCGCGTAATGTAAATATTGGTATAGCGTTACCTCATGCGTTCGCTACTTAACGCTAAAACCCGTTTTGGACGGTGAATTGAACTAATTTTGAAAGTTTAGGCCTAAAAATGTGACTGTTTTTCTTTTTAATTACGTACCTTTATATTATATTCATACTACAGGTTAATGGCCCTCAGCAAAGATATAATAGAGTAAATTGAAGATATTGATAAATCTACTCAACATACATAATAAAAAAGGGAAAAAAAGGCTATACATAAAAATGGGATTTAACTAGAATTAATATAAGATTGAGAAAGAGATAGATAGAATAAGAAAGGAATTAAAGGAGGAAGAAATCAAGAAATGAAGAAGAAAGAGAAAGAGAGACTGAGAGAAAACGTTATTTGCAGAGAAATAGTGTAAGGTATTGTTACAATTGTTCTACATATGTTTCACACAAGTTCTTTTCAAACCGCGCCCCTTATCCAAAACTTTTCACAAATGCAAAGAAAGTCGAACTTTTCGGTCTATACTGTGTGTTTATAAATGGCATTGTCAAAAGGGGCTTCGATAGCGATTGTAACGGTCATTTGCCTTCTCTTAGGTGTTCTAATCGGCTTCCTAATCGGCTGGTTTTCTAGAGCCCCCCATGATGCCGTTATTTTAAGGCACGTTCCAACCAAATTGGTCGAAGACGCCGATAATGAGATCAGGGATAAGATACTATCTTACGTCAATCCTGAAAAACTTAGGGAATATTTAAGGTTTGTTTCTCTTCCTTATTTTCAGATTGTTATCTTAAAACCCTACTAAAAATACAAGAGTCTCCTCCTCCTTCTCCATCTTCTTACCGCCTTTTATCTTCTGTCTTTTATACTATATTATTCTATTCTCTTAGACAACAAACATCTGAATCACATCTAGCAGGAACAAAGACAGATTCAAAAAATGCCCAAAAACTATTGGAGTTCTGGAAAGGCTTGGGTCTTGATGCAGAAATAAAAAGCTATAAAGTTCTTTTATCGTATCCATCAGGATCTATAGCTAACAATAATTTTGTATCTTGGGCGGTAAGTCTTACTTTATTACCAGTTTTCTCATTACCTTTTCACCTTTTATGATTATTAGGATGGGGGATATTATAGGACTAGAGCGTATGAACCTCAAATTGGAAAGTTTAGCTATCCCGGACAAATTGTAACACCTTATAACGCTTATTCTGCAGCTGCTACGGTTTTCGGTGAATTAGTGTATGTGAATTACGGAAGAGAGGAAGATTTCGAGCTTCTAGAAGAGGAGTACAAAGTAAACTTTACGAATAGAATTGTCGTTGCCAGGTACGGAAAATGTTTTAGGGGTATGAAAGTTAGAAACGCCGAGCGTTGGAAAGCAGCAGGTATTGTCCTTTTTACGGCTCCTGCCAATTACGCTCCGGAAAAATGGAAAGGAGAAAGATATCCTAAAGGAATTTTCATGCCGCCTCACGGCGTTCAAAGAGGGTCTGTCTTTTTGGCGAAAGGTGATCCAGAAACTCCTGGTTACCCTTCGATAGAAGGAACTTATAGGGAATCGGAAGAAGATATTCATCTTCCAACAATACCCGTCTTGCCTATATCGTATAGTGACGCGCGTCAACTGTTAAGGTAGCCTAGAGCAGCTCTTTTTTTTTTCTTTACTCCTTCTCATCAATACGATCCACTCTATTTTCCATTAGGATCAAGAACGGTAACAGTTTTGAAGAACATCATTTAACAAAAACTAATCCTCTACCAGCTTCTTGGGACCATAAATTAGGCATTCCCGATGGTCGGGATGTAAGTAGGTTCTACGAATGGCAGAATTACGCCAGCAGCTATTCAAGGTATATTTTCATCCCTTTCATCTTTCTCTTAAATCATAATCATCATTATACAAATTACTTATTTATACTTAGAAAAGTAAATCTGACCGTGAATGTGACGAAGACGATTCGTAAGATCAACAACGTCCAAGCGATTATCAAAGGACAGGTGGAGGAAGACCGTTACGTAATCATTGGCAACCATCGAGATGCCTGGGTTTATGGAGCAGTCGATCCATCAAGCGGAACTGCTGTTATTAAGGAAACATCGAGGGTATTCTCAAAATTATTGGAAGAAGGTTGGAGACCTAGACGATCTATTCTACTCTGTAGTTGGAGTGGCGAAGAACAATCGTTAATCGGTTCCTACGAATGGGCCGAGGTATCATAAAGCTTGATGTATATTCCTACCCAGATTCATGTTCTTTCCTTCCCAACGTTCTTCATCTCCTCTTACAAAAAATTCGCATGAACAGGAATTTTCGCACCTGATCTCCAGCCGCGCAGTGGCCTATGTCAATGTTGATTCAGCTGTAAGAGGTAACCAGACTTTCCGGGGAAGAGCAATGCCTCTTTTGAAGGACCTTATGATAGATGTCGCAAGCCATATACCAGATCCTAACAGTACTGATGAAAATCCAATAACAATTCTCGATACTTGGAAATCTTTTTACCCGCCATTAAATTCAAAAACTCAACCGAATATTGAACCCCTGACGTCTTTTAGCGATAACGCCGTCTTTATGTCTAGATTGGGCGTCTCCTCAGTTGACTTTTCATACGATTTCGGACCCGAGGTAGGCTTACATTAAATTTTGTATATTAAGTTAGAAAAGTAACATATGCATTATTATCGTATCTTTCCAATATAGAGCTACCCGTTTGACAAATATCCACTCTATCATACAAGATACGATACAGTAGATATGGTTGAAAGATTCGTTGATCCACACTTTCAGGTAAAACTAAAAAAGCTACAGTATAAGTGATTTTAAGTGGTTTTTTTTCTTCTGTATAGGCCTACACAATTTGTACTGTTCATTTATTTACCTGACATTTATTTTCTTTGCAAGGTGCACGCCGCAGTAGCTAAATTTACTTTGGAATTTGTTAGAAGATTAGCCGACAATTATATTTTACCTTTTAAACCATCCGTCTACGCTCAAGAATTAATAGATGACCTTATCAAGTATAAACGTCACATTGGATTCTCGCACGAGGCCTATAGCCCGGATGTTGAACCGGCGATAAGTACTTATTCAACAATTTCATTTCAAACTATTTATAAAACCTAAGGAAAACCTTTAATCAGACCGTCTGAACGAGAGTCTCGTGGAGTTCTTAGAAAATGCTATAGATTTCGAGGATAGTCTTTCGGAATTAAATCGAGACAAGTAGGCCAAAATATTTACTTTTAAAAGTGACGCTTAATTGTTTTTTTTTTACTCAAAACTTAGCCCTATACTTATAAGAAGAATAAACGACCGCCTTACTAACGTTGAAAGATGTTTCCTAGACTATCAAGGCCTACCAAACAATCGTTTATCGAATCACCTAGTTTTCTCCCAGGCGTTTCACCAACCGAGCAAAGTTTCGTCGTTACCAGGCTTATACGACGTTACTTACGAAGCGTCTCGCAAAATGCAGTATAACCTTAAAGTGAAAAAATGGAAGGTAGTATTTAAGCATTTGAGCGTTTTAAGGGGATTTGTTAATCAAGCTGCAAAAACCCTTAGTAAATCGTTTATCTAGATAATTAAGAAAGAGGTCAATAAATGAATAAAAATTGGGGAGACTTTAATAATTAAATAAAAGAGAAAATTATGAAAAAAGTAAAATTACAAATTGCCAATATTTGTGTATTTTTAAGCTTTAAAAAGGTGTTTAATTTTGTTGTTTTTTTATGAATTTAACCATCGTCAGTCTCATCTGGATTTTTCATACCATCTAAGGCTTCACTTAGGAATTCCTGATCAAATAATATTTGATTTAAACCTTCTAGCTGACTCGTAGATCTTTCAATTTCTTCACTATCGGCTAAAAGTGTCTCTCTTTCGCTTTGTAGCTTGGTAATTAATTCTTGTTTTGTCTTCAATAACTCTATATTATTCTCTATTCTGGTTCTTCTTAAAGTTGCTTCTTGGTGGACTTCGCTTCCGTCTTCCAAGAGCGGAAATCGTTCCGATAAGAATTTTATTCTATTTTCATCTTCGTCTATTCTCTGTCTGATATTTTCAATACTTGCCCTCGTCTCTTCGATATCTCTCTCTCTTATTGACGCCATTGTATTCATTTTCTCCCTTAACTCTTTAGCCCTTTCGCAAACGTCTTTAG
Organism: Dimorphilus gyrociliatus; assembly: GCA_904063045.1. Lineage (NCBI taxonomy): Eukaryota > Metazoa > Annelida > Polychaeta > Dinophilidae > Dimorphilus > Dimorphilus gyrociliatus. Next base: position 497,461 of record CAJFCJ010000014.1, on the reverse strand, counting down.
CTCTAGTTTGAGATGCTGCAGTTGCTCCTCTATCCTCATTCACTATCGCATCTGTCCCTACCGTAGAGGCTGGCGATATTGACTCAGTGTGAGAGATAGACAAAGTAGAGTCTTGGCCTACTTCCTCTTCGTCGTTCACGTTAACATTTAAATTTCGTAGTCGACCAACTAAACCGTCTATTCTATTCTTTATTCTTTCTATTTCCGTAATTGTCGAGCCGGTCGTTGCTACGTCGACAACCTCTTCCGATTCAGTTGCTTCCACAACAGGTTCGACCTGTTCTTGACTAGTTTCAGTATTCTGCGTAGGTGAATTGTCCTCTAAATTCTGCAAAGTGTTATAAGTGTCATCGGCTTCAGTTTGAAGTTCTTCTAAATTATAATGTAGTTGGCGTAAAGTGATCCTTTGCTGGAATAGGACTTCTCTATGTTGTTGCAGTCGAGTTCTTTCATTTTGTAACTGCTCCTGTTGTTCTCTTAAATATTCCAACCTCCTTTCCGTTTCAATATTAAGGCGATGAGCCTCTTGAAGTTCACTTAAGCGCGAAGCAATCATTCTTAAAGCCGGTATATTAGTGCTATTTTCACTAGGAAGATTCGCCTTAAAAAAAGAAAAATAAGAGATGAACAGAAGGAAAAGAAGAAAATCTAAATAATTACCTGGAGATTTTCAATATCTTCGTGTATGGACATTAATCGATTTCTCATACTTTCTAAGGAAGCAGGTGGATTTTGCGAATCAGATGGACAGTAACGAAACTGCGATAAAACATTCATAAGAGTTTGCAGTCTCTATAGGAGAATAATAGTGATGTTTCAGTATTAGAAAATATAAAGCTCGTTATTATTATTATTTTATTAAGCCCCTCATGCATAAAGCGTAAAAAGGGTAAATAAATAGATCATAAAAAATTATTTGAGTAGGCGGTGTTTGCGTGTGGGGAGGGGAGGGGGATGGGAAGCATGAGAAAGAGGATAAAAGAATTCAATTAATAATTATAACTTACATTATGAAGTTCATCAGTTTCATCAGTGTCTTCACCGAGATCATCGATAAGTCTAACATTATTATTTATATATTCATCAGTTATTTGGCGTTGGTTATCTTGCTGCTGTTGTTCAAGCAGTTTTGCTACTTGCTGATACCTATTTGATAATAATAGAGGATTAATTTGGATTTAAAATAATAGATAAATAGTATTAAATATAATAGATCTTGTTAATAATTAATTATTACCTCTTCTCACGAAGTACTTTAAAAGCTCTTTGAGCTTTTGGATGGGAAGGACCATAAACTTGTTCAGATATTTTAGCCCATTCCAAGAAGAATTTATATGCTCTGACGAAATTATTATTATCTTCAAAGATGATAGCCATATTTGTATGTAATCTAGCATTTAACGGGTGTTGTTCTCCTAAGAACTGTTTAGTTAAATGTAAAGCTTCGTCGTAGTACTGTATAGAAAGTAAATAGGGATTTAATACGCTTTGCGAAAGAAGTAGATTAAAAAAACTAATTAATTGGCCAATAAAAAACTAACACATAGCTGGTCTGATGTTGTTTTATCTGCAAGTACTCCTTTTGTCATATAAGCTTCGGCTAGGTAGTTGATATTATTCAACTAGATAGAGGAAAGAATAACAAATAAAAGAAAGGACAGTGAAATATTTACACTAATATATACTTTAATGAATACTGCTGTTGCAACTTCCAATAACTCTTTGCCTATTTTTGAAGCTGTCGCTGGATTAATTGTATCATCTCCGCCACATCCTTCCCAAGATTCCATATCAAATGCTAATTTCATAAGCATTACAGCCAAATGAAGGATATGATCTTCTCCGTTTAGAGATGATAAATATTTTATTGCTGCATTCGTATATTGAACAGTTTCCTTGAGCATTGTAATTTGAGACGGTTGAAGGAAATCGTTGAGCTTTAAATTCTATTAAATAAAATCAAAGTGTTTAATAAAAATTAATGTATTAATTAATAAAATATAGGCCTACTTCGTCTTTGATATCCGTCATTACAGAATTTAATTCCGCCATAAATTCACTTCTAGCACCATACTTTGTCGCCTCTAAATGCAACGACTCTGCAGCTAACTCCAAAGCTTCATCGTAAGCTCCTCTACTAAGACTATATAAGATAATATTAGATAAAATTCTTAGTTGTTATTCTAATTAACTGACAATAGTCTAGATAATTTAATGCGCCTAGATAAATTCAAGTCGTTCTCCTCAGTTATACCAAATTCGGATAATTTGGGTAAACGATCACTGAAATAGAAAAATAATTAATTAATTAATTACTTATTAATACATCAGAAAAATGTATAGCCATACAGATAAACGGATACTAAATCCGCTGAACTTCCCAACTCTCTCCAATAGCGAACGAAATCTGAATGAGTATCAACACTGGACATATCGAATACATCCCAATCGGATAGAACTTCGGCCAAGTGCGCTTTGTCTTTTAATTTAATAAGATGTGGAATATACTCTTCTATTTTACGATGTAGAGGTGTCGTTAAGAAGTAATCAGCTAGCACAGAATGCCAAAATTGATGCATTAATTCACTTTCTTCGTAGCTATCAGCGTCGCTACCCAATTTTAAATATCTTCTTTGTACAACCCGTTTTAAACAGGGACTCTCTAAAAAGTGGAAAGAATGCTTTGACAAACTAATAAATGGCCTTAAAGCCGCTAAAACCAAATCTATATTCTTTAAATCGACATTTTTAAAAGTATTTTCAGCTGGAGTTTCCTTTTCGTTCTTTTCCGATTCTTCTTTATCTCCTTTCTCTTCGTAAAGGCTTGGTAAACGATAATTAGTGGAAGCTTTTACCAAACCATTTAATTCTTTTTCACTTAATCCCGAAAAGGATATCTTTAACAGACATAAGATTGTTTGTACCAGCATGCCACCGTAAGTATCCTCTAAACTTTCAATCAACATCTCCAAGACCCTAAAAAACACACCATAAAAAATTGAATTATTATTATAATTATAATTAAAAGAGCATATTAAAAGAAGCAAACAAATAAACAAACAAACCCTTCTAAATCGTATGGTAAATTTTCTATTAGAGTATATTGCTCCTTCCGGCTTTCAACATCGGCCAATAGTTTACAAGCAATATCTAACCAAGTTGGATTAGCTTTTTGGTTTGTTACAATTAATTCGTCAGTTTGTTGAGGTAGCAATCTCCAATTGCGTTTTAGCATTAATTGTATAGCCAGCTTTTGTTGGGCAATATCTGTAAGTTTATCAACTTGGCTTTGTTCTATATTCTCGTCTCTTTCCAATAGAGTCTTAAATTGAGGACTATTCGTGGAGCAAGATACAATTATGCGAACGTTGTTTGGTAGTTTCTTCGGTAACCAACTAACTAATCTAGTTGAAACGTTCTTTTCAAACTGTATCGTTTTTTTTGTTGTGTATGTTTTGTTTTTTGAAAAGACAATTTAACAACATGATTAGCATATTTAATTAGCTGAATATTCATAATTTTAAAGGTAATTTTTATTTACCTTATCAAGACCATCAACAATAACAATACGCGATTTTGATGAATACTTATAAAAGGCTTTATAGCAGACGTAAGAAAGACTAGCAACATCTTTTGGTAGGACAGTTCCCTGTTTTTATAAATAATTTAACCGATATTATTGATTAATGATAATTAATTTATTAAACTTACCGCCTCCAATAGATCTAACTGTTCTATCATTCTTAAAAGGAAAGTTTTTAAACAAGTTGAAGTTGGGATGGATAAACCATCAATGAAATGCACGAAAAGATCTGACTCTTTCCATGGTGATAGAATTTCACAATCTTCCACCAAAGTATTACGTAATTTTTTAAGTATATTTAACAAAAGTGTACTTTTTCCCGATTTCTCATCGCCGTGAAGTAGGAAAGGTGATTTCTGAGATTCTTTATTTTCAGTTAAGTAACTCCAAATCTGCAAAAATAAAAAAAAAAAAGCAAACCAATTAACGTACGTAATTTAGGTCAAAAGATTTTATTCTTTTCTCTTACCTTTTTAAAGGAATTAATATCAATCGCTTCTCCAACAAGGTCAGCCGACAATTTTAAACTAACATAATTCTGCATTTCTTTGTTCATTGAAGAAAATTGGCTATAGCATCGGCCTAATTGATTTAAATTTCCTTCGGCAACCTTTCTAATTGTTCTGAATACCTAGATAATTAATTTTTAATTTAATTATTAATAATTAACTAATTAATTATTGAAATAAATAAATAAATTACCTGCTCTGAGAATTGTGGAGATAGTTCAACGTGTATATCATCTCTTTCAACGTCGTAATTAACATCTTCATAGGAATAAGGAATAACATATGTTCCCTATTGAAAATATTATAGATATCTCACATCATACTGTATATTAAGTAATTAACGTTCGTCTTTCTTACCGGACAATAAGATATTTTACAACCTTCGCTAACTAAATTATCCTCAGGGAAGAAAGATCGTTCACCTCTGGTAATATTCGCTAAAAACTGATCATTTCTTAGTAAAAAGACCGCTGTATAGTGTTGAATAAAGAGGGGAGAAAAAAAAAACTCTATATTTAAATATATATTTAAAAAAATAATAATAAAAAGAAAATATGTGAAACTAGGTTAAAAAAATAAAAGATATAATACTTACAATTCTCTGTTTGAGTTGACTCAGATCCGTACGTTGATGATAAGGCGTTTAAATCTCTTTCGGACAGGCAGAAACTATCTCTTAATGTATTATTTCTACATCTTCTATTTGGTTCTGTATTTCGTATTGGTAACCATCCAAGTGTAGACCTAGTAAAAAGATAATCCCTGTTATGTTTCTTTTCTATTTGTTTTCTTATTCTATATTTGAAAAATTTAGACAAAAGAAGAGAAATTCTTCTTACGATGATATATTTAGAAAGATGGCGAACTCGTCGTTCCTTTGTATACTTTCCAATTCGCATAGATCCGATAAACTTATTGAGTGATCAATTTTACCTATAGGCCTAGCGGAATTTGTAGGGTTTTTCTTACTTCCCTATAGAGAAGATTGACAATATAATTAATATGCATACATACTCTATATATTGTATATTATGTTTAAATGAGATAATAAACAATAGAAGAATAAACTAATTGATAAATAAATTAATGAATGAATGTTATACAAATGTATAATATTCTTTCTATTTACATCCATAAACTTTCTCTTATCCTCATATAACATCATCCTTGTATTGCCCTTCTACTCCCTTAAAATATCCCTTTCTCCCTCGCCAAAATATGACCTTTTGCAACCTTGCCATACACTTACCCAAACAATTTCGGAATAATGAACTTTTACCCCTTTAGATTCGCACCAATTTCGAAATTTATTCATGACCTGTAGAATGATATTGCGTAATTAGGCAATTTCTTAATTCTCATTAAATATCATTAATAAACCTACTAATTTAATTGATAGAAGTTATACTAACCGAATCCCTAATTACTTTTCTCTCTTCTACAAAATCACCAGAGTAGCAGGTAGATATCACTTTACACAATTTATGTTGTCGAAGCATAGTTACGCACGGTTTATAGGTCTCGCACGAAAATTCGTAAATAATATTTATTCAAAAAGACTCTTCTTGCTCTAAATATATTTGCCAATCGGCCGATTTATAAAGGACGGTAGTTAATTCGTTAATATACTAATTAAAATATTCTTCCATAATAGCCAAAAGTCCAGAAAAAATATCTAACGAGTAATTATTTGCAAACCAAGAGGAAACAGATTCAATGACGTCATTCTATTTCTTCTAAAATCCGCTAGATGGTATTATTATTTTTTTTACTTCGCATGTAATAGGCCTATGCTAAAGTCTTAATATGCAATTCTAAATTGAATCAAATACCAGAAGAGCACATTGCAATTTTGATAAGACAAGGGAAAAAAGAAAGAAAGAAAGAAAGAAAGAAAGAGATAGAGAGAAAGAAAAAATGATAGATAAAAAAAAAGGACGAAACTTTTTAGCCGTTATATAAAAAGGAACGAAAAATAGCACAAGTTATACAGTCAGAGTAGTGCAGCAGATAAAGAACAACTCTTTTATATGCTTTAGTACTCTTCACCAAGTTCGTTTTGACCTTCACCTCCATCATCTTGGACAGAATCGTAGCCAACTTCTTCGTAATCCTTCTCAAGGGCTGCCATATCCTCTCTTGCCTCAGAGAATTCCCCTTCTTCCATTCCTTCTCCAACGTACCAGTGTACAAAAGCCCTCTTAGCGTACATAAGGTCGAATTTATGATCTAATCTACCCCACGCTTCTGCAATTGCAGTTGTATTAGAAAGCATACACACTGCTCTTGATACTTGGGCCAAATCTGCTCCAGGTACAACGGTTGGTGATTGATAATTAATTCCTACTTTAAAACCAGTTGGGCACCAATCCACAAATTGTATAGACCTCTTCATTTTAATGGCAGATATAGCCGAATTAACATCCTTAGGAACGACATCACCTCTATACAACAGACAGCAGGCCATGTACTTTCCACATCTTGGATCACACTTTACCATCTGGTTAGCCGGTTCAAAGCAATTATTAGTTATCTCCGATACTGTTATATTCTCGTGATGAGCCTTTACAACCGATAAAATTGGAGAATATGTTGCCAAAGGGAAATGAATTCGTGGATAAGGAACGAGATTTGTTTGAAATTCCGTTAAATCAACATTTAACGCTCCGTCGAAACGAAGCGACGCCGTTATCGAGCTTACAACTTGGGCTATAAGACGATTGAGATGCGAATAGGTTGGGCGTTCTATATCCAAATTTCTCTTGCAAATATCGTAAATAGCCTCGTTATCAACCATAAAAGCACAATCCGAATGTTCTAGAGTAGTATGCGTTGTAAGAATAGCTGCAAAAAAATGTTGCAGTATAGTTTTAATCTAATATAGGCCTACTACATACAGTGTATGTATATATACTCGTAACTAACAATTATATGGTTCAACAACTGCAGTTGAGACTTGAGGAGCGGGATAGACGCTAAATTCCAATTTCGATTTCTTTCCATAGTCAACAGATAGACGTTCCATAAGAAGTGACGTAAAACCCGACCCAGTTCCACCGCCAAAACTATGAAAGATCAAAAATCCCTGAAGTCCTGAACAATGATCAGCAATTTTTCGAACTCTTTCAAGAACCAAATCGACGATTTCTTTACCAACTGTATAATGACCTCGGGCGTAGTTGTTAGCAGCATCCTCCTTACCAGTTATCAGTTGTTCGGGATGGAAAAGTTGGCGGTAGGTACCAGTTCGAATTTCATCTTAATAATAGAAATTAATTTATAGAGTAACGCACATTCTTAAGGTCAGCTCAACGCAAAAAGAACTTACCGACAACATTTGGTTCCAGATCAATAAAGACAACCCTCGGTACTCTTTTACCACTAGCCGTTTCGGAGAAGAATGTGGTACAAGATTCATCCCCAAACATAACAGGTTGCCTTTCAACTCCCTCCATGAGTGTTCCATTGGGTTCAATACCATGTTCCAAGCAGTACAACTCCCAACAGGCATTACCTATCTGTACTCCAGCTTGGCCAATATGAACTGATATACATTCTCTCTATTTTTAAAGAATATTGATAACGATAACGTAATTATAAGTTTATCAAGTAGAAGAAAAAAGATAAAAAGACAAATTTATAGACGAACCATTTTCTCTTCTTTATATTATTCCAAAAATTAGGCTAAATATACAAAGAAAAATTTTTTTTTTCGCCTTAGCGCTCTACTGCAAAGAAATTTGCAGTCTGACCGAAATACCCTTTACGTGGGGTGTGTATGAGAGCCTGTGAGAGTGTAAGTGTGTATGTATGAATATATGCAAGTGTGTGTGTGTGTGTGTGTGTAAGTGTGTGTGAGTGTATTAGACCAATATATATAAGTTTTCGTGTACGTATGCATTAATTGCTGGCGCCACTCTGTATTATACAGCAATCTACGTGCTTTCCTTATTATCTTTTAAGTATATAGAAGATGTCTTATCATTTATCTGCTAGTTTCGACATATTTTTCTTCTCTCTCTCTTTCTCTTTCTCTTTCTTTCTCTCTCTCTCCCTCTAACCTTTCAACTATATCGAATTGTTATGTAATCTGACGTCATTATCCCTTTTACAAAACAACCTTTTATTTATAAAGAACGAAATAAAAAAATCTACTTAATTACGCCATCTAGTGTTTTATTCATATTTCAAACGAAGTTTTATTAATGAAATGGTACGATTTATATTGTCAAGTAAACGAATAGTTACAATTGCAAATATAGATGTCGCCTCTAAATTATTTAAACGATTACTCCTCTACAAGATTCACCTGAACAGGGATCAATGGTAAAGGTGTTAGGAACGACTAGTGGTGGAGAAGATAGACTGAAAGTTTTTCCATCAGTACCATTATATTCCAATTCTATGAACATTCCTCTATACCCTCTGCTAGGTTTTAGAGAACTTAGCATATATCTATTGTTTGGCTGTTAAGAAAACAAACAAAAAAGGTGGGAAATTGTCAGTTAGTTAGAAGTAAATAAACAATATAATTTAATAATATACATACCAAACTTTGAACAGGAACTTCTACGTATTCAATATCATTGAATATGGGTAAATCATCTGGTCCAATTCCACCGCTAATAAATTGACGGAAATCTCTTCTACAAAGAGAAGAAACGAAGAAAAGGTTTAAAAGGAACAATAGAATGAATATATATTTCTCTTTCCTACCCTGGAGTTTGAGGAGTTGTTACTGCAGCGTAACCGGTAACTCTTACTGGAGGGGTTTCACTTGTAACTTCAATAAAACCGCTATTTTCATCCTTAAAGAAAACATTACTTTTAATTGAATAAGAAGAAAGAGAAGATAAAAAGAAAATAAATTCTATTCAATTATTTTTTTACTTACGGCGGCTGATCTTGAAGTAAATCTTGGCCATTCGGTACCAGATACCAATTTTGTAAATATACCTTCGTAGTTAACTCTTACCTTCTCAAATCGACCAATAAAGTAATGATTAGCATTTTCTACAACCCTATATTGGTAATAATAATAATAATAATAATAATCTATTAATAGACCTCTCTCTTATACAACTATAAAACTTTACCATTGATAATGGACACCAGGGTAACTGTCGAAAGAGAACTTGTTTGAGTCTAACATAAAGAACTCATCGTTACTTGCCGTAACGATGAATGAAGGCATTGTATAATTTCCAATAAATTCTGTTATGGTATAATTAAAGCATTTAAATAAGTTATATATACTGTATATATTAAATAATTAACGATTTGTTTGTCAAAATTGTAAACACATATTTCATTTTTTGTTCTTTTATTACCGTAAGGATCGACCATTTCAGCTAAATCTTTTGTTTCTTGATTGTCTAATCTAGCAGTTAGGTTTTGCGCCCAATAGTCGTAAAAGAAGACGGACCAACCTTCGATTGAACGGTGATGCTCTCTTAAACTCTGTGTTAATTATTATAATTTTAACAAAGTTTAGGCCTATAAATTGTAATTAATCAACTTACAGGTATCATATTGGCAATACCAATACACATTGGTGCCATTCCAAAAACTCTACTATCAACGGCTGCAGCCATATATACAGTCCATCCTCTCTTTAGCGAATAATAAAAAGTAAATAGAACAATCATAAACGTATCAGTTATATTTTAAATTAGATTTCATTTACCTTGCTTGGTCCGGTTAAAAAATACTTTTGAACGTCTAATTCACTATTTTCATTCTTGCAAAAATCAGTTATGGTGTCCATACTTCTAACTGCAGCTTTTCCCATTGGAAAGTTAAGTAACATTTCAGGATTTCTCTCCGCTTTTGGTGTATCCATAAAAATTCTCCAAGTTTTAGAAATAATATCATCTTCAACTCTATCCTTTTCGTCTCCCTATTAGAATCATAAGAAAATTTTACTTATATCTTAATTATTGGTTTTATATTAAAATATCTACCGGAAATCGGATAGGTTGATTTGGTATATTATATAAAATACCTGCAACAGCTCCGGTATTAACTGCGAATTGACCTAATTCATAGATAAAGATATCTTCTTCGGGATCCGGCGCAGGATCATCATTTCTACCCAAACCGATAAACATAAGGGCAGAGTCTTTAACCTTAATTGTTTTCGGTATAACAACAGCAATGTAATTGTACCACAAAGGACGATTCGAAAACGTGTCTATAGGCATAAATATATATATATTTATGTACAATTGTTTAATAACAACAATCAATAATTTACCATCCATCCATCTTAGAGTTGTCTGATTGAGAATAACGATAGTCTTATCATCTTCCTCTAATCTTTGAATTTCATTATAACCATATTCAGGGTCTACTTTGTTAACATAATCTTCGAATGGATGACAAATTGTCAATCCCTTTAGTATTTTATCAAATGGGAAAAGATTGAAAGCATTAAGAGACTTTAACGAAGTAAAAGTTAAATATAGAAAAGGGTTTCCTTACGAGAAATGCGAAGAGAATTATGGATGAAAATATATTCATATTTATAATAATATATGAATAAAATGGATCCCAAACAATATAACTCATGAATAGAGTTTATATATATATATTATTACAGTATTACACCTGTTAATTTACATATATTTTTATCACTTGAACAAAAATTACAGATGTTAATAAGACTCTCTCTCTCTCTGTCTCTGTCTCTCTCTTCTTTCCTTCTTTACCTCCCTTCTCTCGTTCCCTCATTCCATCATCTACCATTTATCCCTTTCTATTATCCTCTCTCCTTCCCTCTCATTCAATATGTGTATACGCATATGTCGTTGTTTTTCTACGTGATTCATTGACACCTATCGCGCCTACTTTACTTTTTTCTCTCTATCTCTCTTTTTATAGGTATGCTCGTTTAAGTTGTATTTATTTACCGAACCTAAAAGAAGTATAATAACTTGTATAACTAGTTCGTTATATATAACAATACAAAACGGTTTATTTAAATATACAATTTAATTATTATATAATCAAATATACATATAATAATTATATTAATATTTCATTAATACTGTTTGATCGTCTATTTGATTCACTGGATACTCTTTAATATACTTTGAATGCCCAGCCGGATAATTGATATTATATGGATCAATTACGAATAAATCCGATGGTCTGCCGCAATTAGGTATTTTGGCTTCTTCTCTTGCGTCAAATCCATTAAATGACTTTGTCTTCGGATGAATTCTATTATAATTTAACAATTGTTTTTAATCCTTAAAAAGCTAGAGATTATTTATAAACACTTACTTTCTATCTCTTTTAGTAGCGCAATAGCAGCATAGGATTAATAGGCCTATAAATAGTAATATAGCCAATATCGTCAAAAAGATGATTAATCCTATACAATAGACGAACACGAATCGTTTTGTTTGAATAAAGGTAAACAATGTAGAAGACAGATTATTATTAATTGTGTAAAAAAATTCAAATATAAACAAAGCAAACCTATTTCTAGACTGCTAAGACCGTCATCTTTAATACGATTTCCTTCGGACGGTTCGACGGTATTTTGATAAGTTGTTTGCTTAGGAGTTGTTAATAAAGTTGAGCTAGATTTTTTAATTGTTGTTGGTGTAGTTTTTATTTGGGTAGTTTTAGTTGTTTTTTGTCTAGTAGAAGTTTCAACTGGTGGTAGAGTAGGTGGTGTGGGAACTTTTCCTTTCCCTTTGATAAAGATTAAACAATGCTTAACTGTCTAGCAGAAATATAATATAGTACATGTATATAAAATAAGGTGATAAAGTACTATTTTACGTTCTCGTTAAGAGATTAGACTCTTATCTCTCTCTCTTTTTTTTTTTAACGTACCGTATCTACAGATAAACCTCCTTAACTCTTGACAATCTTCATCGTTCCACTCGTAGTCAAGAGATGGATCTAGTGTAATACACTTGTGATTTTCGTCGTCTGGTTGACGATCTCCCCAATTATTAAAACCGAATGGTTCACCTCCGCTCCAAGTCCAACCGCCTTTAGACATACCCATCCAATATTGAACTATTCTCTTTTTCTTGTCGTCCACCCTTTCTCTAGATATTTTGATATATTCTATCATATCGTTGTGTTTGTCTAGAGAATCGACTTTTACCAGATCACCCCCAAGATCAATACACTTTTGTCTAGCCGTATACCAAGAATATCGTTGAGGAACACTGGGACTTATATAATAGCATCTTCCAGACGTTTCATTCTTAAAATAGTCGAGAGAATTTCTGCACCATTCAAATCCTTTTTCAAAATACAAAAAGAATGTTCTTAGTTTAGTTGGAAAGGGAAAAATATTTAAAATATTTTTAATGTTAATATTTAACAAGTATAGGCCTAAAGTATACTAACTGATATCGCATATAAATCCCAATAATTTTCTACATTCTTCATCGGCGAATTTATTACTAATTTTGGTATCAAACACTCCGCAATGTTGATAACCTCTATAGTTGTTGGGTTGACCGTAGCCGAATAGGGAATAGGTTCCTGTAGAGGGATAGATAGATAGATAGAGAAATAAATAAGCAAGCGATGTAGTAAGAGAGATTAAAGATTAACGGTTAGGTAATTATCTTATATAATCTATATTCATAATAAATGTAGTAAAGGGGAATTTTCTCTTTCCCTTTTAAAAATACATTTATAAATAAGAAGTTAATCTATATAAAGACAAATATTGATAAATACCATCTACTCTCCAAATAAAGTTTTGATTGACGCCACCGCACCAAGCAACCGTTCCTGGTATACTTCCTGAACACGACTTTTTACATCCATTTGCTTGAAAACCGTGTTTGCCGAATGAATTACCGCAAAAACAATCTTTTCCATTCTGAACATAAGATTTTAATTGACCGTTATTTTTTTTTGTTTTTTAAGGACGTAAAAAGTAATCAAACCTGAACGGCGGCGTAAGTGTAACCTCTGGCCTTGCAGCTTGACATACACTTAGAAGGTAATAGAAGAGGAATTTCAACAACAACGCTCAAATCTCTATCGTTTGGTTTATCTTTATAGCACCCTTGCGCGGCTAAGAGCGAACCGTCGGTTACCCACATCCATAGAAATTCCCTTTCTTGACCACCGATCCACGATGCGTCTAAAGCGCTAGATTTAATTAGTACATCCTTAAGTTTTTTGTTGATAGTTGTAGTTGGAACGGTAGCTAAAGTTCCACCAGTTTTTTTACACTCATCCTCAGCCTTTTCCCACGTAAGGAACTTTTCTGACAAGATATAACAGTAATCTTCAAAGAACAATCCATTACACGGGAATGGAGTCGTCGCTGAAAAGGAAGACGAAAACTATTCGTAGAGAAGGAAAGGAGGTTAAGGGTGGGAGATGTGGAAAAGAGGGGGGGAAAAAAGGGAGGAAGAAGGAGATTAGGAACAGACAAAGAGAAAAGGGAAAAGAAAGTGACTACATACCCGTACAAAATTTCAAGCTTAACAAAAGGACGACTAGGAACATATTGTTGTTTTTAAAAAAAAATGCAGAGTGAAGCAGAGATTATTTTTCGAATATTTACCCGCGTAAACAGGGTATCGTGCAAACAATAGGTGGCGTGCGTGCGGTTGGTGAGCGGAGAAAGATTCAAATTACTAGAATTAAGTAAAAAAGAAAAATATGTCGGCTTGTTTAAACGAATCTTTTAGTAGTTTTTTCTTAATATGTTTATTAAGTATAATAATAAACTTGGGTGGAAAAAAACATATACAAGGTATATATGCATATTAAATGGGAGCGGCAAATGGAATGTCTTCTCCTCCGCCTTCTCTCTCTCTCTTTTTTTTTCACCCACTCATTCACTCCTTTTCTCTCTCTCTCTCTCTCTTCTTTCATTCGTCTCTTAGTCCTTACGTAAGCCTCAAGATAAAAATAGCCAAAAAGGGGATAAGGGGCGGGGTTAGAAAATGAGACGTGTACGGATAAATGGGAAAAGAAGGAGGGGTTAAAAAGTAAAAAAAAATAAAAGGGTTATTTCCTTTCTTTCCTGCCCTGACACATTGCTTAAAGACTCTTGTTGGGCATTCGACTTAAAGATAATAGAAACAATCGGAACGTAATCTGTTTAATAAACGCGTTTAGGCGTGTTCGGCGCGTTCAACTCGTCTATAAAAGGCGGCGTAGTCCCGGACAACTTCGATTGCAGGCTAAGCGTTCAAAGTCAGCGGAACGGTAAGTTTAACGCTATAAAAGTTTATTTTAGGCCGCACCTATTTCTTATCTCTCTTTTCCTAATGAACAGTAATTAGGGAAGAGAATTTAGCATTCTACCAATATGTATATATACTATGTTAGTGAATATAGTTTATTCTATATACGTATCGTTTTAATTGGTGTTCAATAGAATATTTTAATCAATGATGTGAGAAAAGAAGAAAGGCATGAAGAGAATGATTTTTCTCTTAAACATCAAAAGAGAGATTTTTAATAAATTTCAATATAGACTATATTGCTTAGATTAATACAGAAATTGAACGAAATTTGCGACAGGAGTCGACGATTAGGCTTATCAGTCATATATTTTTTAATACTTATAACGAGAGTCTTATCGCTATCGAACTCTAAAAAGAAATCTTTTTGCAAGGCCTACTATTTGCATTAAAAAATAATAATAATACCCGAAACACGTTCATAACTCTTGAACAAGTTTGAACGGAGTTTAAATATCGTTTACAATTTTCTATAATATTTTTTTTTACAGCTTTTTCCTTAAATACTGCATTCCCGTCAACTGCATTTGATAATGTTGTGACGTTAATCAATTCTAAAGAGGGGGAAGGGAAGGCGGATTCCCTTTCGAAGGACTGAATATTATTTGGAAATGATAAAGAATTTGGTTTTTTCTGGAGATTCAGAGAGTACGAGGAGGAAGAAGGGGAGATTTGAATTATTAACTAAACTAAAACAATAAAAGAATACGAAAAGGAGAAGGAAGAAGAAAAATAAGGAGATTTTCTCCGTATTTTTTCTTATTCTCTCGAATTGAATGACGATCAAGCGAGTTTTTAAATAGGTATGATATTTTCACAAACCTTAAATCTAAGCTATTGACTACTATATGAACGTAAGATTCTGTCTTTTGTCAATTAGCAATAGAGATTATAAATGAAAATGTTCAATCACGTTTCTAATAGCTTTATTGATTGGTCTTTTGCATATATTTACTTAATCAGAGGTTCGTGTTTCTTTCAGAAAATACGCAAACAACAAACGATAATACGAAATATTCAAAGTCTTCTCTTGTTGTATTCTCCCCCACCCAGTCCCATACCGACTCTTCCTCTCTCGCTCTGTCACACACATACACACTCTCTACCTCTTATATACACACTCATACACCGACACACATACACACACTAGCACATAAATACACAATCTTCTGAACGTTCTACTCTCTTTGTCCCCCCTGCCCCTCCCCCTCTACTACTATTGGAATGTAGTTGTAAGTATATCATATAGGCCAAAGTAAAGTTATAAAGCCTTATCTTTTTTTTTTCATTAAATCTAGGACGCTGATTTTGGCAAGAAGAAAAAAATACTCGCTTCATTATTACAACAAGAAAAAGAATTAAAGTTCTTTTTTTTTTATTTGATTTTTTTTTCTCTTTACGAAAACAAAAAGACAAAAAAAAAGAAAAAAAAAACAAACTGCACTGTTCCAATATGTGCCAAAAGTTGGGTTTCTTTTCTCTGTTTGTTTTCTTCATCTATCTTCTTCGCCCTTTCTTAATCTTCTTCTAAATCACTACACACGCAAGTTTTTAGTGTGAGAAAGTAGTGTTTTATTCCACCACCACTACCACCACGACCACTACGACCACCACCATCAATAATAACATCGACAACACTACCACTACTTCTACTACTAGAATCAAAACAGAACAAGAACAAACGTTAGCAACTTCACACCTATTTTTTTTAACTATTTTTTTTAATTGGTTTGCCGTCGTCATTTGATAAAAAAAATGATAAAAGAAGAGAAGCTAGTCGTAGACAGAAAATAAGTAATGTTTGTTCTCCCCCCTCCCCCCACACACCTTCTACGAACAAACAAGAATAGTGGTTTTTAATCTTTCCTTTCTCCCTTTATCTTTCTTAATCTATCGATTATCATTTATAATTATTGCACAATTTTAACTATGTTTTGGTTTTGTTTGTTTTGTTTTTTCTCTTTTTTTTTTTTGGATTAATTATGAAAAAAGATGTTTGTCGGTGTTTGTGTGCCAATTTAGAAAAACAGAAAATTGTATAGTGTACTAAAAAAATGGGAAAGATAACTTTTTTTTTTTAAAAGTAGGTTAGTTACTTAATTAATTAATTAATTAATTAGATAGTTAGTTAATTATTGTTGTATTTTTTTTTATAGCTTTTTTATAGATGATTTGCTTTTTTTTTTTAATTTTGGTGTTGTAACAAAAAAACAGAAAATTTGAACTAATTTTCTATTGATGTTGTAATGGTTTGGCTTATTTATTCACAGGTACACAGATGATAGTGTACCGCATCTAATGTAGACAGTATTTGATTGCAGTGTATCGAAGCAAAAACTGTGATAATTCTAACTAATATGTTTATAATTTTGTTTTTTGTAACAACTAAAATCACAATCCATTTCTTTTTCTTTATGAAAAAATTCCCTATCAAATTCCGTCCAAAGGGTTTTTTTTTCTCTTAATTAAAAGTTTATATTATTATGTAAATATATATATATATAATAATATTGTATAATGAATATTCATGATTAATATATTATGTTTGTTTTTTTGTTTTTTATATTAATGAACAAAAAAATAGAGGAGCATATCTGTCTCAGTGATGCTTTATCGGTGTTGTGCGAAATAAATTTGAATTATTTTAAATAGCTATTGCTAAAAGGCGTTACTTTTTAATTTCCGGAAGAATCCTTTGTTAAAGGAAAGAGTAAATATAAAAAGAAATGTTTATATTCTCTTTTTTTTTTACAATCTTTATAAAATTTTATTACGTAAAGTTAAAAGTAATCATTTTATTAGTAAATAAAAAAGAAACTAGTGTACTGTACTACCTTGTACCTTGTATATTAGTAATAAAAGTAGTAACTTTATATGCTTGTATATACAGTATAGTCGAGTTTGAACTTTTTCTTCTTCTTCTTCTTCTTCTTCTTCTTCTTCGTCTTCTTATTACGCTGTCCAATATAATTTCATTAACAATATCTATTTAAATACGTCTTTATATATTCTGTTGTAAGGATATTTTATTAATACTATTTTCTTTCTTTTTGACGTTTATATAATCCTATACAATTTGAATAAAAGTAGCCAAGTTATGCAGGAGAAATCTTGTATAGATTTGTAACTAAATGAGTTTCGAAAAGTCATATTTTCTCTTTTCTCTCAAAATATAATTATATTGCGATATATACAGTATACATATTAATATTTAGAGAGATAGAGAGAGATAGAGAGACAGACAGACAGACAGAAACGGGGCGTAGACAATCGTTTAATCACACTACACGAAATCAGGTGCTAAAGCCTTTTCTAAGGAGTAACGAAGACGAAAAAACAAACATATTATAAACAAATATTTTATCGTTCTATCGTTCTTTTTCTAATAGGCGTGATTGGAGACAAACAAGCTAGCACCAGCAGCGGCGCTTTCGATTTTTCCGTCGTACTTTCCCAAAGCTGCTTGACCGTTAGCTCTCGCCCTCTTCAACAATTCATCCTGACCTTTGCCAACATTATCCTTACTTCCTTTCCATGCTTTTAGAACTGAAGCTTGTAAAGCTCTACCGTAAGAGAAGGTTAAAGCCCATGGTTTCTTCCCTTCGAATTTATTTATTGCGTTCAAGTTAACCGACGCGTCCTGTTCGCTTTGACCTCCAGATAAGAAGGTGACACCTGGAACGGCAGCCGGTACGGTACGTTGTAAAGCAGTAACCTGTCAGTAAAATAGTACATAAGAGTTGTTTATTTAATAACAATAGATTGTTTTGCGCTTTACCGTTGCTCTTGCAATTTCTTCAGGGGTGCTTCTCTTTGGACAAGATTGTCCAGGAGTGACCATGTTTGGTTTCAACAAAGTACCTTCGAGGTAGACATGATGATCTGCTAGTGCCTTGTAGACGAATGCCAAAACTTGTTCAGATACCTTTTGGCAAGTTTCTAAATCGTGATCGCCGTCAGGTAAAATTTCTGGCTCAACGATGGGCACCAATCCATTCTGTTGGCAAATACTTGCGTATCTTGCCAAGACGTTAGCGTTCTCCAACATACCCTGTAGGCTAGGTGTATGAGATTGGATTTTAAGGACGCAACGCCATTTTGCGAAATCAGCTCCGCCCTTCTTATATTCGGCGCATCTTTCTGCTAAACCATCCAAACCTTGAGTTGTTACTTCGCCATCACTGCCGGCCAAGGGTACAACGCCCTTGTCGACCTTAATACCGGGAATAATACCGATCGACTTGAGCAAGTCGGGGAAGAGTCGCCCTTGGTCGTCCTTTTGGTAGAAGGTTTCGTGAAACAAAATTACTCCCGAAATATGTTGAGACAGCAGTTTTGCTTCCGTAGAAAAGAGCAATTGTCTGTATAGACGTCTGTTCTCTTCAGCGTTTTCAACGTTGATATCAGTCAAACGTTTACCCATGGTTCCAGTCGATTCATCGGCAGCCAAAATGCCCTTGCCAGGAGCAACAATGGCATCGGCAATTCTCTTCAATTCAGCTTTCTTCTCCTCCGACAAGTATGTTCCGAAACGGGGCATTTTCAATTTCTTCTTGCAATATATAGATTATCTATTAATCTATTCGATAACAGTTAATTATGCTATCTCACCTGTTCTTTAACGACTAAACTGCAACGAGCAAAGACCTCGACTAAAATATATTCTCTAGTATAGGGCACACCGACCTTCAAGGGTCGAAACGGCTAAACTTTATCTGCAAACGAGAAAGTCATATCACGTGATACGCTATAAAGCAGCTATATTCTAAGCTCGATCTTATGAATATTTACGAATCAACTGCAAGTTGAAGGGCATTTTCCAGACATATATAATATTATTTTAACCGATAAAAAGACTTTGTCTTTCGGAAAAGAAATAATTTTAAAACTATTTATTACGTAATTTTAATTAATTTATTAAAGGATAAACAAATCTATGATATGTGTATTATTATTAAGAGAGAGAAAAATATCCGGGTAAAAAGTTAAGAATAATAGAGTGAGAGAGAGAGAGAGACAGAGAAACAGATAGAGAAGAGAAAAGAAATAGCCAAGTTAGTTTTATATTTTTTATCAAGAACTAGGCTTAAAAAACCATAGTAGTAGCCAATCAGATTCGAATTAAAATATACGAATAATAAAACAATCGCTTAAAATCTCCATATATAAATTAAATAACCCTTTTTTTATATTTGCGATTCGTATTTACCCCCTCTTTGACGAGGAGGTGCTTTTATAGGCCTTAAAGCATCAACATTCCAAGCTCTTAGGTGAAGTAGTGCTTCGTTTAGTACATCGCACCAAACAACTCGTTCTTCTCTTGTATCGGCCGATAGCCAGAATCTTGTCGAAGTCATAGTGTTTGAACAGCTTGTTACAAGTGTATCATGATCTCCTCTTGTTTGTCTTCTTACGCAAACTAATTCAAAAGTATTTGGTCTAGCACATATATCTCTCGGAATTAAATCTATTGATTGCGTAATACAATTTTTCATATCTATAAAACCTATTGGTTCCATATTTTCTTTTTCTTCGCTTGGATACTTCCAATAAAATATTCGTCCATTTTTTAATTTACACCATCGTCTATCCCATGCTCCTAGGCCGCTGACATCTTCGAACATGGTTAACCATCCACTCTCTTCTATTGTACTTTCCATACTACATTGAATAGTAACGTGTAGGGAACCGGAAAGGGGGCAAGACTTCGGAACCCTTTCTAAACCAAAATGATTTTTTCCCAAAGAATTCATATCGAGTGTTGTGGAAGTTACTTGGGCAAAATTGCTAATTCTAACGACATTTGGCCCATGCGGATGGGAAAGTTTAGATTTTTTCGGCGTCTTCTTCTTAAAGGGTGACATAGGTTGAGTTAATGGAACAGACATTGTATAAACTTCTACGTCAATTTTGAAATCTTGAGTTATATCCGAAAATTTCACCATATTTGGAAATTCCATTAATCCTCTGACCATACCGTCGTGAGTCGAGACCATTTCAGTAAAGACAACCCTATCTCTTTGTCGAAGTGATACAATAAAGAAGTGTGCGAATCTATCATGCTGGGTCCCAACTCGGCCCATGAAATCTGTTTTCAAAGGTAATCGAATATCAGATAAGGTAATCGATCCTCTAGGCCCGTTAGACGTGGGAACCCTTCCTAAGGCTTTTAATTTATTTCTCTCAGCAAGAGCGGCTTCCCGTCTTTTACAAGCAACCAACAACAGACGATTGCACTCAACTTGCTCCACACTTCCGCCAGCGAAAGGCGAATCGGTCGATATCGTATTTAAAGCGTTCGACGTTTGATTGATAACGTTTTGTTGATGTTGTACTGTAGCTTCTAATTCCGCTAGACGCTGGGCTATACAAGGTTCTGGTGCTTTTGGTTTCTTTAGAACAGTACTCGTCTCACCCGCCAATTTTGCCGCTCCTCTTTTATGCATTTCGCTTTGTCGAACAATAGTTTTAACAGGTTCCGGTCCATTTGTTAAGTTACTACTCTTCCTATACATGTCAACGCTAATATAGCAAGGTTGTTCGTCATCTGTGGTAGTCACATCCGATTCAATGTTATGACGCTTAGCGGGTATTGGTTTAGCTCTCATAACTACGGTTGTGGGCTGCTCAACCGACGAAGAACTACACACAGACGTTGAATCACTGGACGAACTGGATGTTGGCTTAAAATGCACTCTTCGTTGATCAAAAGCAGTGGGTGTTCTCTTCTTTTGCTCCTCCATAGACGATTCACTATCAATACTTCCCAAAGTATACTCTTCATCGTTGTACTCTTCGTCATCTTGTAAATCTCCCGTCTCCTCAGCTTCTTCGCTATGTAAATATTAGTTCCTTTATTGAACTATTTGACAATATTCACGTAGAATACCCACCTATAAGAGGATTCAGAAACTTCAAAAGACTCTTCCGTTGATGTTGTAACCTCTGTAATTTCTTCTTCGTACTCCTCCTCATCGCTTTCCACTTGTTGTGCTTGTGCAACTTCATTTTTCGGCTTCTTATAATTAACCTCAAGAGGATCTTCATCAGTAGTATAGAAATCATCATCCGTAGGTGTTTTAACATTTGAAGGACGATGAGCTTGAGGCGTAGATTTTTCATTAGCAGCTTTAATAAATTTATAAATACTACTAGTGCTCTGTTTTTCCACTTCACGTGGCTTAGGAGTAGATTCCCTTGGGCCTTCGATTTGCTTGGGTGTCTTTGCTTTTCTTTCAGTTAAATCTGCTGTAGCAACGTGTCCAAGATTAGCGACAGAATTAATTTCAAAACCCATTGCACGTAAATTGCGCTCGTATTCTGTTGAGTAAATTTCTGGATTAAGCGTTAGTAGTAGGGGACTGATTAACTGGGTAAAGGGTTCTATAAAGCAGCGCGAAAATTGGCTAAAGGCTAATAATTACGCAAAATTCTTTACTAAAAATATATCTCATTACCTGTTACTATACCCTTTTTACCCGCACTTTTCGGGTTAATAGGTACGGATGGTGAACTTGTCATTGGGTCGGGGTTCGACGCAGTTGCTGTTACAGATGTCGTAGGTTTGGGTTCTGCTTTTGGTGTTTGACTAACATGATTCCTTGGTGCGGGCACTCGTGCTGATACAACATCTTGCGATACGGAAGCTAAGCTTTTGTTTTCTCTTTGACTATGCGCTATCGGTGTTGATGGTTTATTTACTCGTTTGGGAGTATATGTATCTCTCGTTAGCGCTTCACTTTCCTCTATTCTTTTTTCCCAAATATTTTTCCTTGCAAGCACTGGCATCTTCGTCGGTTCAAAACTATCCCTTCTGTTAGTGGTTATATTATCAGTTTTCTTCTCCCATATCTTCTTACGTTCTTGAACTTCGGGAACTTTTTCCGTCTTCCTTTCCGTTTCGTTTTTCTTGATAGCTTCTTCCCATAATTTTGTACGAACTGTAGTTGTGGTAGCTGCTGCTGGTGATGGTACTGTTGCGGTAGGAGGTGGATTGGAAATGATTCTTGGAGCCATAACTGGATTTGGTCTAATAGACGAAGGAGAAGTTGGACTAAACTTCACGGGGGAAAAGCTTTTTGTCGGTGTTTTAATGAAAGAGGGTGTCTTATTAAGTTTTGTTGATTCTTCTTCTTGAATAGGAGGGGCGGGAGGGGGTGGTGCTGGAGCTTGAGTTTTCTTTGGTTTTTCATTTTCGACGTTATCAATTAGCTTGCTTGTAGAGGCATTTTTCTTGGGCGAGTTATACTGTGCGCTTGGCGACTTCGGTGGAGTCCAAACTTTAGGCTTATCCGGTGAACTGTTGTTACAAAGGTTAATTAAACGACTGCTTTATTTAAAAACAACATGTCAGATACTACCTAACTAAATTTCTGACTTGATTAGGCGTTCTTTGTGGTGAATTATATTGTGCGCTTGGGGATTGAGGGGGCGTCCAGACTCTTTTGGGCTTTTCTGGTGATTCCCTATAGTCAACGCGATTTAGATCATCATCCCATGAATTAATATTATCAGCCAATCTAGCTAGCCGACATTTACGAGCTCTGAAAGAAGGTCTTGCTTCTAAGTGATCAAAAGATGGGAATTTAACAGAGTTTTTTGAGGGTCCATCATCTACGTCGCTCTTCTGTCTTTTTGGCGGTGATTCTTTGTTCGGTGTAGTATTCTTAACATCGCTTAGTGGCGTTCTTCGTTTTGTTCCGCATAGTTCCTCAGTGGAATGTAGCTTGTTCGATGAATCATTTATAGGTGATACGCATAGTTCGGCTTTCTTCCTTTCCAAAGCCTCCCGTCGTCTTCTCGTCTTCTCTATAATATCCTACGATGTGGTAATAAACGTTAAATACAAACTAAAGGACTTTATTGGTAGCGATCGTACAAGCTACGTAATAGGATCAGCGTGTTTAAAAGTCGGTCAAATAGAAACTGTAAACATCTCTCTAATGTGTTCGTAAACAGCTTCATATTCCATCTTAGGAAATATGATATTTGTATATAATAAACTTCACTTAAACACATTATCTTTAAACAATGCCTAAGATGAAATAAAGCTCTCATTTCTGCTCATTCTTTTTTAAGTGAAGACTTGCCTCACAAATAACGGCCGATCTAAATCTATGCAATTATTAGATAAACTCTAATAGGTATAAAATAATAGTGCCTTACCAATGTACTTTGATCCATTATAGAGGAGTGTAATTACTTAACCTCTGTAGGAATAAATAACCAATAATTGAAATTAAGTTTTCAAAACACGGCGGTTACAGGTGCGGTCTCGTGAATTCTCGTCGATTGAAAAGTTTGAATTAGACAGGTTTGGCGCCTGTAAAAAACGGTTTTCACTATTAACTGGAACAGGTAACCCTATAGTTACGATATCACATGACTTAACTGGCATTTAATTCAAACTGTATTTCTTACAATATCAAATATACCGTTATTACAGCTTTACAATAACCGCTTCCATATATAGCATTATTAATATAATGCTAAAAAAGTGAACTGTACATGAATCTTGTGTGACAATTCTAAGTGACACGAGACAAAGAACAAAGAATCCTAATTTTTTTTGTTATTTGCACCTCCAAATAAATAATGATTAACTTTTTAAGCAAGCTCAGTTTCTTTCAATCTTTCATTAAGCCATTTTTCCATGATTTTACCACATTTGTATACTTCAGCCTTGGTGACGTTGTACTGAAAACAATTCTTCAACATCAAACGCAAATCCTCAATAATTTGTTGAGAATCATTATACTCTAAACGATTCATTTTGGCTTTAATTGTCCTAACGTCCATAGGATTAGTTATAAATTCATAATAATCCGGTACCGCTTTCTTACTAACAGGTTTAAGGAATGGCCAAGCATCTTCATGAAGAGCGAATTCATTAACTAACTCTTCGATTTTCTTAAGAGACCTACGTCCTCCTCGTTTTGTTCTACCTCCTTCGACTTTTTGTCGTTTTGCCTGCTGTGTATCTTGATCGTTTGTTTCATTAGTTGTTCGTTTTCGTTTTCTTCCACCCCTTAGTTCATTTGTACTTTCATTGGTTGATTCTGACTTTTTATTATTTTTAGGTTTAGCCTTTTTATTATCCGTACTTGACGTTTGCTGTTGTTTGCTTCGAGTGGAACTGCTTCTTTGTATTTCATTATTTTTGTTGTTTCTATTGCTTCGTCGATTGGACATCTCTTTAGGTGTACCTTCTCTGGAGGCTGGTAGACTGCTTCTATTTCTTAATTTTCTCTCTACGACGGCAAAAAGGAAAATTAGTCGTTAATATAAATAAACAAATCCACATTTAGTAAATAAATAACTTACTGCTTCCGATAGATTTAATTTTCATGACAGGTGGAGAAGTTCTACTTTCCGAATCGGACGATTCGTCTTCATTCTCTTCTGTTTTATTGGTGGCCGAACTATTCATACTGTCATTCTCCTCTTCGCTTTCCTCTTCCTCATCTGTTTCCAGGACAACACGACTCTTTCCTTTCCTCGGGGATATGTCTTTTGGTTTACAGGCTTGGCAATACCAATTACCTTCGGGAATTTTCTAAAAAAGGGGACAGTAAAGTTAATTGTCTGCAAGTAGTTCTCAGAGAAAGGCGTACTGGGACCAAACTCTGTCGTTGGCTTACAATTTTTTTTTACATTACCTAATAAGAGAATAAGCTAACTATATACAAATCCCCATTTTTTTTACCATTCATAACTTATCGCCATGTATGGTAAGATGAGTAATGTTAAATATCTAGGTACATGAGATTAAAATAACAATAACCAACCTTAACAGGTGGTTTGAGGCAGTATGTATGATGCCCTCGATCACATCCATCACATAAAAGCATTTGATCTGCACCTCCCTTTCTTCGGCATATTTTACATCTAGTATGTAATACACTTTTTTCCCAAATAACTGAACTGTCCAAAATAGCAATGCAAACAAACAATTGAGCCAGCGATGTTGCTTGCATTAAATGATATTCCCATCGTTCGAAAGGTAATCCCAATTCTATTTCACCATTTTGTTCGATGAGGGCTGAATCTACAGTGCCTTTGAAAGTGGCTTCTAACAGTGCCTTTTGCTTTTTAAGCCGATTTTCATCCTTATCGCCTAAAGGGCGCTGCAGGAATCTTTTCTCAATAGCTTGTCCTAATTGTAATATGGAGGCAGCCAAAATTTTAACTCTTGAACTCTCCTCATCTTTTATGAGACGAGTAACTAAATCTGAGTTTTCGTTACACTTGTGCCAGGCTAACGAGCTTGCTTGTACGTCGTACGACTTTTTTAGGATTTTAGATCGCCAAATGTCTCTGTCTCTTACTTTTAAATTACCTAACTGACTGACATATAACCTATCCTCTAAATCTAAAATCATATCTCTTAAACATATTTCACTCTTGTCCGATTTCTCTTCATTTACTTCCATTGGTTCCTCTTCAGACTTTTTACTATCTTCTGGATTCCAGCAGTTTTTGGACGATAAGTTATTTATAACATAATCTTTAATACGTAAAAGACAATTCTTTAATGCATGTTCCTTAACTCCCCTGGTGCTTAATAATGAAATTAAAGACGTTATTTCTTTTTTAGTGCTATAATAGGACCATCGAATTTTTCCACGATTCTTAATAGACTCCGCAACGGTAATCGTTTTTAAAGGTTCTGAATCTATTTCTATTGTATTTTTTTCATCTTCATTGACAAGAGCAACTTCGTCTGCTAATTTAGTTTTTAACAATTGCTCTCTTTGCTTTTTAATTTCGGGCGGTGGGCCAATTTGTTCAACAACACTAAACGTTGATTCCTGCATGTCTGGACAGCCATCGTCTTCTACAAGAATTCCGCTTACGTAAGGTATATACCAATATTTTCTAAATGTTCGATCATAACCAATTGGACGTAAATTAACGATCGATTGTAAATTGAATATTTTTGTTTGAAGCTCTTCGACAAGAGCATTATGAGCTTTATTCATGGCAGTCTTTGTTTCGTCAGTTATTCTCGACCAATCGATTTCTTCAGGAGTTTGGTCTAAGAGGTAGGCAACAGATTTGATTTCTTTATCTTCTTTTTTTCCACCTCTAGCCCTTGTACTCCTTTTGACTTGAGGAGAGTCTTTTTGAGAATTTTCCTGACTTTCACCTGATTTCTCTGAGTTTTTATCGGCATTTTCAGAATTATCTGATGCTTGTTTAGCAATTTCCATTTTATAAGCAGTTTCAGATCGTTCACGCCTTAAGTATAATTTTTTTAGCTGAACCAATTCTGCCTGCATTTCTCTAATATTTTGGATTTTCTCATCGATAACATCCCTAAAAGCGTCTAATAATTGTTCAGAGAGAGCAACCAATACTTTCAATTTGACTTCTAAGGAGAATTCCGTAATATTCTTTTCTAGAAGTGATCTTAAAATATTAGGATAAGATTTCTTTAACCGTAAGCAAGCATCCTGATCGGTTTTATCTCCGCAACCGGATGATAGTAAATGTAGACGTAAAATTTCTGATACAGTAAAAGCATCTAGTTGTAGGGATTGTATAGAATGATCTGTGTTATGGAATTAGATATAATACATAATAGATCTTTATAGTCTTATAATCAATTAACGATTAGTTTATGTTGATATAAATACTTACTATATCGTAAAAGGGCCAATTTTGTTCCTCGCTTAGTGGCGATCAATTCGTAATCGGACGTTTTGTCATTAAACATGTATTCGTCTTCGCTTTCGTAGCTCTTAATATTTTCGTTAACATCTTCCAAATTATCGTCGTCGTGTAAGGTCAACAGGTGGCTATTTTCGGGCAAACAATTATTTTACACAGATATATACAATGATATTTACTTACCCCAAAAACATAACTAATATCTCGGAATATAACCCATCAACTTCCGTAACGGTTAATGCTCTACATAAGCTTTCTACGGTTACCTTTTCACTTAGACTATTTTTAATGTCCAACATATCTCCGAATAAAATGCAACATGATACTAAACTGAAAATATCTCCTATAAAGTCTGATGGAATGTTGTGAGGTAGTATAATTTCCCTAGAAATAGGAAGAGGCTCCAAGTCCTCGCATTGAAGATCTTCTCTCGGTTTTGCCCAATCTCTAAGCCATTGTTCCCTTTCTAATCTTTCATTTTTGGCTTGTAATCGTTTTTGCATTTGCATATCTCTTAATTGTTCTTTATTCATTTTTATCTCTTGCATTCTTTTTTCTTTCATACTCAAATGCTCTTTAAGTTCTGATAGAGACATATCTTCAACTTTCTTTGATTTAATTTTCTTTTTCTCGATTTTATCAACAGGAAGTGCGAAATGGGGATAAGGTCCATCAAAAAGATCAAGCCAAGACAAAGTATCAATTTCATATTCTTTCCTTGAGTTATCCTACCGAGAGAGACAAAAAAGAGCATGTATATTAAATTAGCACTATTTACACATATGACTTTATTTTTTTTAGAGATTAAAAGAGATAATAAGCTGCTACCTTAACAATCCAAATTCCTGTAGTTTTTGACTCACAGTTACATTTCAATACTAATTTTAATTTTTCTCTACTAAATTCGCTTTTTGGTCGGCTAAAATGTGAATATTATAGAAATGTTCATCAATTTTTATAATTGTATACAAACCATAAACGATCGTATCGAACAAAATGTGTCTTTTTTGCGCCTTCTTCTTGTATTTCATATTTATACTTTCGGGGTGGTAAGCTCTTAAATTCCTTTTTACTTTCACTGGACCTACGAGATCATTTTAGAAAGTGTTGTTTTCAATGACAAGATATAAATAATCAATATTGAAATATATACTTTGAGTGATCAGCCAATTTCTCTTCGTCTTCATCGCTTATGACTATAGCATCTTCACTAGATAGTCCGTTTGATTTAGATTGGCTATCGTCCAATTTAATAGGATTACTTGTCGGCGCCCTAACGCTAATTATCTTACATTTTTTCCTATACGAGAAAAATGAATTATTAATGTAACGATCTGTGTGAAATGTCGCAACTACGCACTTTGTATTTTGTGAG
The DNA here is from genome assembly GCA_904063045.1 of Dimorphilus gyrociliatus. Classification (NCBI taxonomy): domain Eukaryota; kingdom Metazoa; phylum Annelida; class Polychaeta; family Dinophilidae; genus Dimorphilus; species Dimorphilus gyrociliatus. The sequence continues at coordinate 469,078 of CAJFCJ010000014.1, read as the reverse complement.
AGGAGGTAGACAGCTTCGTTGATGAAATATCTATCCTTTACAAAAGAATAAACGTCTTCGACAACCTCACTAAATCTTTGACGGTGGGTTAAAGTAACCAAATATATCATAGATCTTTTAAGAATAGTATTCATAGCTTGTAAAGTATCAAGGCATTTCCTTTCATTATCCTCTGCCTCAGCGTAAGTTAAACCCGATTTACCGCTATATGAACACGACCAGACCAAAGCATTGCAGAGAATAATTCGAGAGTAGAATTTTCTGTAAAAAATTAACAATGTTATTGGTCATAGAAATTCGAATATCAAATCTTACTCATAATCTGTAAAGATTTCATCAGTCTGGGGACAGTAGAAGACCTCATCGTCCAATTTAACACCACTAGGTGTTGGTTCCTTGACGAAACGCTCCTTTTGGTATAGAGGCATTCTCAGATTTGAGCCTAAAATATAAATTACACAGTTAATCAATTTTCAATCCACGTGCTTTTAAAATTATATTTGTAATCTTTAGTTAAATACCTATTATATACCGGGAAACAACGATTTTGGGGGGAAATCACCTAAATTCGAAGATCAGATCGAATTTAATGTCAAACAAATGGCAGCATCGTACCGATGCCTCGTCGTTACTTTTTCAACACCAGTAATTTCGAGACAACTAGTAGAGTTTTATGGTAATTATGATCATATAATGATCACGTTTCTAACTTCAGTTTTACTGAAAATCAAGATAACTTATACTAGCCTCTTTTCACAAAAAATGAGACGAAAAATTTCGTAGAAACATATAAAATTCTTGAAAATGTTTAGCCGATATTTAGCCAGAAAGAAAATCTTCAAGGCAGGCGCTCAATCTTCCAAATTGTAACGAGCCTTGTGATTGGTTTATCCTACGGTCGAGTTTGCGCCTTTTTCTATGATTGGTCAGTTTCTTTAGTAGCAGGCGCGCATTTATTTTCTGAGCGCGCAGGCCTATCGTAACGCGGGAGATGGAATAATATGAATATAAATTATTTTATTTCATAGTAAAAGATATAAATACTGCATTTTTAACGATTTTTTATAGACACTGTTTGTTTTAAGCCACATATTCTTGTCTTTATATTTCGTCTGTTCTAAAAACAATGGTTTTCGAAAACAAAGAGATTCAACAACAACATGGGTGAAAAATTTGGCACTTGGGAAATTCGGATGCTTTAAACTAATCCAATTTCGAAATAGTTAATATAATTTTTCCTTCAAATAAAGGTAACGGTTCATTGTCGTCTGTTATTTCTTCATTGACAATACCCACGTCAAATTCTGATGATTCTTTTTTGACAAAAAACCTAAAAAAATTAATTAATACATTAGTTTTAATTGTTAAAAACAACACGTTTAAATTTTTGTTGAAATTTCTATTAGTAATGCTGATAAATTTCTTACCGGCAATTTGGTCCTTTTTTAATATGGTGCTTTATTTGTGCTAATGTAATATTTTGACCGGGCATTGTAAATTTGTAGGGTATTTCTTCATCAGCAAAAAAGTAGCCGACAACTGTGAAATTTTGTTGAGAAACTGGACGTTTTTTAGAATTGTGTTGATTTAATGTTGACGTATTTGAACGTTGACTGGCTATCACTGTGGATGAGTTTGACTTGTGACTTTTCCTTTGTGACGATGGATCAGAATTTTCGCCTGATTTATGGCCAACGTTATCTTTATCCATCATCCATTGAAGCACCCTAAATTTTTTTGTAAATTTGCAAATAATAATACTTAAAACATTTATATTAATTAGTTTACATACTTTTGACCATTGTCCAAATTAGAGACATCTGAATCTGCAGCTGGTTTTTTTGTTTTTGAAACATTATGGACTTTTTGATGTTTTTCACTAGAATCGGATGAGTGTGATGCGTGAAATGCGCTAAAAGATAATGAATGCATGAATGACGTAGGTAGCGATGCTTCGTGAAGTTCTTTTTTCCGTTTTTCTTGCCATGCATTTCCGGAGAAGACACGCACCACATGTTCATCTAAAATGTTTTGAGGATCATCGGCATTTGTCGAATCCATGAGTGACATATCGGATGAGTAATTCATTTTTGTACTATCTTCAGTATTCCGTAGCTTTGCTTTGACTATTCGTTCGCTCTCTTTACATCCTTGACTTGATCGTAAATACTCATTCAACCGTTCGACTAACTGTTTATGAAACTCAGCGGGATTCGATTCTGCTAAATTTCCTTTGCCCGGTCCACGGAGCCGCTGAGTTCAAAGAAAAATTTTTCAAATGCCTTCTTTAAAGAATTTATGCTAATTTGAAAAACAGAACTTACCGGTATATCTAAATAGCCGACAGCAGTTTTATTAAGTGAAGCATATTGTTGCATAAACCTCTGATTACGTCGAAAATGACGTCTTCTACTCTCGCCGCCATCACCTGCCACTCGAACACAATCCCTTTATAGGGAAAAATTTTATCAATAAAAACCAATATTTACTCTCAACACTGTTAAACGAAGCATTATAATTTAATTCAACTTACAAACTGGAATCCGTTAATGAAAGAGTATCATCTGTTAACGCGTCGCTCGATAAGCTTTGTAATTCGCTATCTTGGGCCGAAACAGGGACATACGCGCAATAATATGGATTAGATTTCTTTTCATTTTCATCTTCAACGTGAACTCTGTTCAAATAAGCACAATAAAACTAAATGAAATAGTCTGATGCAAATGAACAATATTCGCGCAACTAGTAATTAGCTAAAACTCATTGCATTTTTTATTGTCGTTGTGGAGCATTGTGTCGGCAAGATAAAAGGGTACGGCAAGCAGTGACTAGTCTTATTGTGCCTAAGGCAACAACACACCTGTATTCGTTTTTGAACTGTTGCACATAACGTTTCTTCATAAAAAAAATCATCTTTTATCAAAAAAAATTTCTCCATTTAACGAATAATATATTCAACTATTGCAAAAGTAACTTCGTTTACATTATAAGGCGGCTCGTCTTTGATGTTAAGATAAAAATTCTTCAAACTACGCATTGTCTGCGAGACTAATCAACATGCTTATCTCTTTGCTACGCTTAAATGTTTCATTGTTTACACAATACCGATTAGCGTCTTTTTAGTTATCAACCCCTAACGATACAACTGGCCATTGAAGTTTCTGACGAGTGATCGTGGCCGAAGGCAACGGGTGAAAGGGCAAATTAAAATGTACTTTTTCGCACTTTCAGCGGTATGTGCGACGAAGTCGATCAAAGAAGCGAATTTTTTTAAGTAAATAGAAAAATGCCTTTTTACTAACCCATCACTTTTCCGGTGCGCCGTCACAGAAGTTCGGCTATATGCCGAAGTGTTTTTCATAGACATTGATAATACATCGACAGCTGCATGAATTGTATCGAGCTCTTTTCCTTCGGGTAATGGAGGTAGTAAACGAGGAGGCACAGAACTGGCAGAAGATGAGTCTGAATTTGCTTGTGCGACATGTTGCACATATAAATCCGATCGTATGAAAGCCCTATAAGCTCCTTCTTTCAAATTTTTCTCCACAAAGTTTTCAGCTTCGTTAAAAATTTGTTGATTTAAATTATCATTGCGTTTTCTTATGCGATCACATATTTCCTTTTTAATTGGCAACGGTAATTCCACTTTATTGCGACTAATATAGTGACGGTAAATTGTTTTTACGATGTGCCGTATTTTTTTGTTATCTTTTGCCGACACCATTTTCAGTCCCCGGCACGCAAATATAAAGTCTAACTGACCGGCATCCTCATTCAAATCGAGAAACTTCTTAAAAAGTTTAACACCTTCTCGATCTTCCAAAAGATTTTGTAAATTTTCCGCCCATCGGACGGATGACGGCTGTTCATGAAAGGCTGGGGAAACTGAAGCACCTTCTATATCCAAAAAATCCGGTTTAGAACACCTAGGTGCGGATTCGCCTCCTGGTACAGGTGGCCTTGGTGTGTTGCTTTTGAATAGCACCTGAGAATCAGTCATTTCAACTGTTAAAACGACTTATATTTCATGAAGAGCGATTTAACGCTGTTCTCAAACACGGAACCGGAATCAGAATTCGAAACGCTTGAAATAAACTGGTTTCAACAATATTAGACAGGTCTCGTGTGGAGTACGTAATTAAGCCTATATTACTATAAAATTATACAAAATGTGGTAAAATTGGAATGATAGGCTAATGTTTAGCGGGACGTTCCGGTCAATGTGAAATATTCATCTTTAAACATTTCTTGATAATTATGTCTATTATCGACTCGCTGACTAAAGCACAGAGAGCACGTATAATGATTTATTCTCTTAAATAATTATCTATCATCAAAATAAGCATGTTATAATGTTTAGCTTTTTCTGACCTGTAAATGAATCCATTATCGCTCTGTTTCTTAACAGGCAACGAAGAGTGGCCAACTGAAATAACGCTTTTTCAACCATTTGAAAGTATGTAAAATTAAGAGGTTTTATAAAAAAAGGAAGAATACGTTAATGTCATAAATAAATCAATTTATTTTTAGGAGATCAAATACTTTTAGCCGATTCCGCGAACACGCGCAGTATTAAATGTTTATTACGCCTACATCAACTAGATTTTAAGGTAGAATGTCGTAGAAATGCTGAATACATGTCTCCAGGTAAATATTTCATACTATTATAGCCAAGTTTAAATCGATGTAATATAATTTAGATGGAATACCTTTCTTAAAAATTGGAAATACTTTCATATCCCAATTTATCAACATAGTCGACTTTTTAACTATAAAAGAATGTATATTATACGATACTGCTTCTGACGAAGTGAAATGTGACGTCATTGCCCTGTGTTCCCTTCTTTTGAACGAAGTTACGAAATGCGAGGTATCGTAAAGAGTTGAACTATTCTTCTGCATTAACTTTTATAATATCATTAATTTTGTTTTTTATTCCCATATCTTTATAATTAATTTATCTCTTAACCTTCACAGCTCTATTTGACATGGTTGGTCGATGACGTTTTTTATAAGGTTACAAGGCGTCGCTACGCAGGTCATTTGTTCTTTGTTTTGAAGCATTTAATACCTTATCAAAGACGAAATCAAATTCGTAAAGAGTTAGGAGATTTTGCATCATACGACTTGAAAAAAGTCCTATCAATTTTAGAATTAAATCTAACTTGTATAGCAGAAATTTTACAAGAAAATACCTTCGTAATTGGTAATGATCCTACAGAAATTGATGCTTTAGTGTTTGGACACGTTTATGCCCTTTTAACAACTGATTTGCCTGGAATTAATGTTGTTCAATACATACCAGAAAATTTGAAAAGATTATGCAAACGAATGGATGATATGTGTTTTAAAGGACAACATCCAGTTTAATATAATGTATATGCTATTTAATAAAAAAAAAGGATTGAAAATAAAATAATTAGTTCTAAAGTATTAGACTTCTCTATTACTAAAGAATTGTATGAAAGCTATAATGTGATTTGTAACTAATTTAAGAAACTTTAAGCCTATATAATCATAATATTAAAAAAGAAAAAATCTGATTAATATATAGTATGGCTGTTAATATTAAAACTTCTGTGCTTCAATTTATTAGTTTTCAGCTTACCTGAGATATTTTGTATATACAGTATAAACAGTATACATATTCAATATATAATTATATACTGACGTAAAGAACAAGCAATTTAAATGAATGTTCCAGCCTGCAAAGAGATAGTACAATTAGTCTAGTAAAATATTTAGGCCTAAGAGTAGGTATCAATCTTCTTTTATTAATTTTCCTTTTGTTTCATAATAGCATATAAGTGCTAAAAACTCTCTGGAAGATTCCTAATACGTTACAACGATTTTTTCGATGTAGTTTATTATTTAAGTAAATATAGCGATAAAGGAAATATATAAAAAACAATCTAAAATTTTTCTCAGAGCGCTAGCTATGCCCTGTGAGCTGCAGAGAATAGAATTACAAATACTATATTATATATTGTACGAGTTAAGTTTTTATTTGATGTCATTTTTATCGCACGATGTGTGATCATTCTTCAACAAAGTATATTTTTTGTTATTTGTACATTAGTTATTTTAGTAAACGTACTACAGTCTTAGAGCTATTGTACCGGCATGATCAGATATACATGTCTTTGATTCGTCTCTTAAAAATGGTTCGTTATCTGCCATAATAACATTTTCAGATTTTGGTGGTCCAATATAACGAACGTTAGACCCTTTAAAGCTCTTCTTATTTCCTAAATATCTTTGTAAGGGGCTTCTTTTATGAATAACATGAGCGCCGGTAATTAAACTCCATTCTAAAGTTACATGAACGCTATACATTTCCTCACCATGTTGGCGTATGCACAAGGCACCAGGTTTTCTCCCTTTAATCAAACAAAATATAATGAGAAAGACAGACATAGTTTCTTCTTGTACGTAAAGTACTTTAACATCGTATGTGATTAAAGCTATGAAACGTTTTGATAATTCAGAGTCAATCCGTATAATTTCTCCAATAAGGTGTTCAATATCCAAGGATAAGTGCCTGACGGTCAAAACATTGGTTTTCGTTTTAGGCACATGATTTAATAGTTTTAAATTCTTTTTCCCTATTCTAACATCAACAGGTAAAACAGTATGGTATTGCATTGTAATATCATCTTCTATATCAAAGGGTAGATCATCTGGTCCTAATGTTTGTTCTGAGTTGGGATTATCAAATACATATCTTCTTACGGAAGATGTTAGACAACCAAGGTCACCTGAAATAATAAAGTGCATTAAAGAAAAAGCAGCGTGAATTTTTTGCGATATCATCAATTCTCTATCCTAATCTCTCAAATATGGAATAAAATGAGGGATAAACTGAATGCCTGTATGCGAAATAATTTTATTTAAATGGTTATACGACTCTCATTAGAGTCTTTATAGTTGTTAAATTGACTATTTCATACAAGAGAAATCAATAGTTGTTGACGAAGCATTGAGTTATTCACATGGGCAGATAGTAATTCTATAAATTTTCATTTGAATGATGCCGCTTATATTAGAATAAGGAAGTTGTCTTACCAGTAATTTCATGCACTTTAGAGACTTGATTAACGCAAGAGGAGCATAGGCTAGAATTAACTTCCGTTTGAGAGCACGCGGGAGATTGAATTCTTGGTGAGGGTCTGCCTGAGGTATGCTCAACTTCCGGTTCTTTTGTTAGCTCAAACTTCTCAGCACACACGGATAACGAATGGAAAATATCCCCGGAATGAAACAAAGCCATGCCGGGTATTATAACTGTATCCGATGACAGGGGGGGGAAAGGTGGAGCTATTTCGTATTTAGTGTGAACGGCGAACCAGTGTTTTATACAGTTTTTTGAGTTGCAGTCCTTTAATTGAAACATAAAGAAAATATATACATTACGGGTAAATGTACGTATATGACTGATTAATCATTAACTACTTCTAGAACCTTTATGTTTTAAGCCTATATACAGAAAATGAAAGAGGAAAAAGATAAAGTTTTCTTTTGTTTAAATTAATGAGTTTTATTTCTATACTATTTCTCTCTTTCATACAAAAATTAGTGAAAAGTTGTTATAAGAACCTGACAAAATTCCAGACTAGGTTTGGCCATTATTGTAACATAAGCGGATTTGTGTTGAGAATCATTCGGACCAGCTTCTCCTTGAATTAATATCTTATCCCCACATTTTGGCCATTGCCATATTCTGATCAAGAGGAGTTTATCGATTTCATCGTCACCGAAAAGCCTTACACTTCTTTCAAGTTTTAAACAGTCGTTTACTTTATATCGCCACCATTGCAATTTGAAAGAGTATATAAGCCGGTAATCAAGAAGTTCTACAGACCATGTATAAGACAGTAACCAATTGGAGCATCTTGTAAAGCCCAGGAAAACATAACTGCAATGTTACAGTAGTATTATGATTATTATGAGTGTGATTTTATCTTAAAATTGAATAAACATAGTTGAAAGCCTTTAATGATGACCTAACGGGAATTATTACACTAACGCTAGTTGCCTTTGCGCTAATGGAGATGGTACAAAAGACCTTATAAAAACAGTAGAAATTTCTCCTGAAATAGTGTATCTAATATTGACATTTTGAGTAAAAATCAATACCCGTCGCAGACATCCTGCCCTCCTTCTTTTATCATTTTATCTAAATAAAAGCATAGTCTCGGTGGAACTTTGTCAAAGACCCGATGATCGAATAGTCTTGTAAACCTGCAGGTGCCTCGAAACTGAGTGATAATCAAAGTTATAAATTATGCCCTTAAAAATTTCAATTTAATTTTTTATCAACGAACCTGTCTCAAATTCAATTTATTTACAATATTTATATTCGCTTTCTTATGTTTCCAAGTTATGGGATTTGATTTATAGCAGCTTTCAAAGTAAGGCATCTTTCTGAAGCAAAATATAACTAAAAGCTAAGCTGAGGTTTTGGGTACTACTAACTACCGCTTTAGAATGTTACCTGCAGTTTAAGAAAAAAGTCATCTTTTAACGTTTACCAGTCGATATTTCGTTTAGATTTGTTATTAAACAAATCATTTATCTGTTATTCTAACTTACAGGAAAAAAATATTATTTTTCTAATTCCCAGGATTTTTTTGACTCTTTCTGTAATCATAAAATTACATTTTAACTAGAATTAAGTATCATTCACTTGACTAAACTTAAAATAAAATAAAATTAATTATCACTGAAATGTTATTAAAAAGAGCTAGTAAGATCATTATGTCCTAAACCAGTAAGTTGGCTGAAGATGTAAACATCTCTAATTTAATATAATAATCAGTAAATACTAATCATAACACTATCAGCAAAGACTTTTAAATATTTTTTAATGGAAAATTTGCTTATGAAAACAAATATTTAACAACAATTTCAGAAACTTTTGCTTCGGTACTAGTTTGTTCTATTTAGTACAGATATTAGTACTACCCAATGATTCCTTTCGAAAGCTGCTCATAACCGTCGTTGAAATACTGTTGAATTTATTAAAAATGACAGTCCCTTCTAATTTAGCCGAGTTGGATATCGACGAAGTACGTTTATTAATTCATATCCTAAAATATGCTACAACTTTTATCTCGATATAGCTTAAAGAAATAGCAAAATATCTCGAATTCTACAAAAACCAGCAAAGTAACTCGAATAAGGGTACATCTTGTGAAATTATAGATGATACATCTCTCCTAGCCGTTTGCCGAGCGAATTATTTGGCAAAAAAGAATTGTTTTCAAATGAAGGAAGAGATCAGACGGAAGAAGCAGTGTGAAGATAGGGAATATATATATAATAATATTTCGGCATTTACTTCTAAAGGAAAAGTACTAGAAAAAATCTACCAAGAGCTAAAGGAACACGAGGGTACTCTTAAAAGAATTAATGGTGAGTGGACTCTTCTCTCTCTTTATTTTTAAATATATCAAAACGAAACTGAAATTTCTAATTAGGTTACAGCTTCACTATTCATAGCCTGGAGAGAACAGCGAGAGGAAAAATAGCTTTTGTGTTCATCTTCAATGAAAAATCGAACGTTAGCGTAATGATAAAAGATGATTTAAGTATAGAAACTCAACCATGTTTTGCAAATCTTAGTCTATCGAATTCACTTGAAAATTGGGAAGAACTTATTATTAGTTTATGCAAAGTGATTGAATCTCCTTAATTCTTAAACAAGATTTTAACTTGTATTTTTTAGTTTCTTTAAGGTTTAGAATATGCATTATCTATTTCTTGTAGACGATCAGTATGCTTATTCTCATGAACAATCTCCCATCTTTTCATCCATGGACCAGTTATCGTTGTATCAAATTCATTCTCTTCAGCGGTTTTCGAAGGATCACTTAAAATATTGTTCATCTGCTTTTGACTAAGAAACGGCTTCCAATCAATTTCATACTTGCAGCCACTCCTTCTCATTTCAATACCTTCCTTTAGGCCATGAAAGCCTACATTCGTGTTTGACTTTTGCCATCGTAAATCCAGACTCCATCTTATAATGTTTGACTTATTTGGTAAACTGGAAAGAAAACCAGTATAATTTGTGATTTATAAAGGATTAGATGACTTTACAAAACCTTTGATGCGGTATCATGTTGCTTAGGAGTAAGACACCTCCGTAAGGAACAGGACAAGTAACGACATTCGATTCCATATCACATTCCAATGTGTTTATCATTTCCTCTGGCTCTAGCATTACGTACCAAGTATTTCCTACGCAACAACTATGCTTCGCCACAATCCCTTTTTTATGTCCTTTTCGAACAACCTGCATGCACCCATTCGTCTCATTAGCATCAATTAACGGAATCCAAGCTGTTACTTGCAAAACGTCATAAGAGTTTTCGTCTAAGTAAGCGCTATCTGTATGCGAACAGCATGAAGAGCGATTAAGCCAAAGGATCCCTCTGTGTGCTATACAAACCTTGGTGCCAAGGGACAACAGTTGCCTCGTTATTGGGACATTTTGTTCGAAGATTCCACACAGGATGTCCTTGAATATCTGAACCAATTAATTGTTCCACAACATTGAGTATTCGCTCATTTGACCATACTTTTTGAAAAGCAACAGGTAATTTTCCCAATTTATGTAGAAGAACAGTTGCACCAGGAAGTTCCTTCTCTAAATAGGTTAGTCTTTCATTGAAGCCCTTATCCGAATGTAAATCTATAAAAAACAAATATAAATTTATATCTTAACAATTCACTCTCAAGTCGAAGGTATTACTATGAATCTTTCCAGCAGCGAACCACTTCTTTGCACAATCATCTACAAGCTTATTAATAGCTTCTCTACACGGTTCTAATTCTGTTTCTTTATCAAAGAAGTCTTCCACAACAACGAAACCCTAAGTGTATTTTTAATGAAGAAAAAATTACTTTTATTATCTATCATTCTAGACAAATAAATTTCCATACTTCTTCAAAAAATTGCCTTATTTGTTCATCTCTCAGTTGGCCACTTTTCTTCTCCTGTATTTGTGGCGGAACCGTAGTAAATATGTTCTTTTCCGTAGGTAGAGGTGCCATTCTGCTTTATGAAGAGGCGGATTTTTTGTGATAACTAAATTTTGTTTGATAATAAATAGTAATATTGATTATTTCAATTTTTCTTTGAATCGTATGAAGTCCAAGGACAGCTTTATCATATTACAATACATTAAACATGTGATGATGTAAGGTTAAAGCCATGTTTATGTTTTATTCTACACAATTGATTAATTGATTCTTCTTTAGCCCTGTCTCTAGAGAAACAGAGTAAGTCATCGTTTATAATAAGTTATGAAATGGAATTTATGAAGAAAAAACGACATCCTAATATGTTAATAACATTTACAATTAATTTCTAAATATATTTTTTGGCACGAAAGTTTTGTCCTTCAAACTATCCATTCTAGTTAAATTTTCACTATCTTTCAACATCCTATTCTCACGGATTTCTGCTATGCTTTCTTTCTTTGAGGGAGTGTTGATACTTTCACCACGAATAGAAGTTTCTAAATAATATCCAATTGTTCCAATGACCATCGCAACTGGTAAGGTTATATACGGCGCGTAGGCTCTTGCATAGATCATCCACATTTTGACACTTCAGACAGAATTTCCCAACTGTTAAAAGTTTTAATAAATCTGTGTCTATAACTAACTGATTTGAAATATTTGAAACCACGCCGATTATTATGAAATATTTCCAACAAACCCCGCAAGGTCAATGTCACAAAGTTTGAAAAGAAGTAGAGTGTAGTAAAATTTTAAAATGGCGGCTATGGACTCTATATTCTATCCCGCCGAATTTTAAATAAATATATTCCATTTCCTTTCCTTTTCTTCAAAACAATTTTTATCAAAAGTTTAAGCTTTTTCTTAAATTACGTATATCATGAATGTTCTTAAAAGAACAAAATACCTCCGACATATTGATATAATTACGTTACGCTTAGTTTCCGCCTTAAGATTGATTATAAGAAATGAACTTAATAATTCTTTTCTTATTTGTCATCACTTTCAATAAAAAAGTGTCTTCAAATAAAACAACCGTGATCAATCAAAATGAGGTAAGAATGTCTACGTTTGATGGAGGTTTTTTTCTATTAAAAAGCACAATCAAAGGTTATCTTAGAACCGTATTTCTTTTTTTGTGGTAAAATAGGGCGAAAAGAATAAAAATGAGGAGATAAGGTTAAAAAGAGAGAGATTTTTTACGTATGAGAAAAATTTTGTGGATAATCGAGATGTTTGTAAGAAATATTTTCTTCGGAGAACATTCAAACAAATGTTCTATCTTCTTTTTTTCGTATATTCTTTTATCTTTTTAAATGTTCTCCAGCTTCATTTTATTTATCCGGAATTCGATTTATTAGATGATAATAGGAATGTCAATAAGTTTTTCAACACCTTACGACGCACTGAATTAGAAATATTGAGGGAAAGTGATCCGAATGCTCAAGATGGGTATGGGGCCAAGGTAGGTAATCTTTAGTATTAAAGAAATCGTTTAGATAATACAAGCGTTTATAGTATGTTCCGGAGTATTCAGATAATTTGCTATTCGAAGAACTAGATGAGAGTCGATGGCTGAGAAGGAATGAGACAGATATTTTTGATTTGTATGATTCTGATCGTCTCATTATATTAAGAAAATTTGGAGTAGGGTTTTGTGAGAAGGCCTTGAGAGATATAAATTCCATTTTAACACCAAATCAAGTTTATTGCGGACAAGTCTTCATTAACTATAAGGGGAAAACTACACCCATATGTCTTGCAGATTTGCCGACTAACCCTTACGAAAGACAAGAACACGTCCAAAGAATTTCAGATGCAACTTGCAGATCTTTCGGCTCAATCGCTAAACAAGGACATGTAATATCTGTTGATGAATTTGATTCAAATTTGCGTGAATACGACATATATATTGGCGTTAAACAACCAAGACAACAAGAAGGGTTTTCTATAGAACGTCGTTTTTTCTCACCTCACCTCTTCAATTTACCTAGAATTACAATCAGAAATAAGATGTCAGACTGTAGCAAGAGTCTTGAAAGAAGAAATAGCGACCAGCCGGCAGGATTAGTTGTATATTGTACCAAAGATGTAGCGCTCAATCCAAGTAGAAAATTCAGTATTCATACGTCTCATGACTTCCATCCAATCTATAAAAGAGATATATTTACATTTGATTTTGTTAAATACGAACCAGGAAACAATAATAGATACGTTTGCAGAGTTTCCCCGTTTCGTTTTCTTTATCAATATCTTAATCATGTTCCCTATCATACTAAAATGATCGAGAGGGATAATTACATTGAGTTAAAGAATGCCAAAAGCAAAAAATCTTGCGCGCAACTATGTGCAAGCTATTCTTTGAAAACAAGTAAGCAGTTAGAAGGAGATCTATGCCGAGGCATCTTTATTATAGAAGCCAGTAAATGGTCAAAAAGTACCTTAGATCAAACTTATTGTGCTAATATATATAGGGGCTTCTCCGCCCCTGGCCTGGGAGTTTATCTGTCTTTCACTCTTCCAGGTCAGGATCTTTATCAATTATCGGCACCTTTCTGCTATGATCCAAGACTAGCTGAAAAGAAAGCGGAAGTCTACATCCCATTTACAACAGAAAAAGGCAATGATTTTTGTATTTTATACCGGAGGAATTTAAACTTCAAGCAAGCAGAGGATTTTTGTCAGCTGTATGGTATGATAATGATACCATATGAAGAAATTTCAAAACTAGACACACAATCATGGAGATCGTCTGTGTTGTTCAAAGCGCTCTTTTCCGAGGCGAATGAACAATCATGGAGTGCTAAAATGTTTCGTCACAGCACAATCTGCAACTATTTCGTTGTTCCCGAATATCCGTTAGGGAACAAACCTAATCATTTAATTTCCTTAAAAGAAGACTCATGCGATCAGAAAAAGAGTGTTATATGTATTAGACGTATGCTTGGCTCCTGGGGACCTTGGGGTCCATGGTCAGAATGCAAGGGCGTGGGCAATTTTGGAGAATGGACAAGATCTCGAAAATGTAACGATCCGTATCCTCTTCCAGCGGTGCAGAGGACAGGATTATTCTGCGAAGAAAACAATTTTGATATTGTAAAGTTTGAAACTGTAGTTTGTGACAAAATAGAATTAGAAAAATATCGACTAAATATAAGAAAGAAGGTTGATATTATTAATGATACATCGCATAAACTCCACTATAAAAAAAGTGACCTTGATCCGGACAGATTAATGAAGAATATAGAAAATATTAATGGATACATCGATTTTGTCAAATGGAATAGGCAAATTTTGGATTTTTGCGAAGAAAAGAAACCTTTTATAAGTAGCACAAATGTATCAACAATTCAAAGATGTGAAAACGAATGCTATCAAGATAATCATTGTTCTATTTATTCTTTCGATAGTAAGGACAATTTATGCTATAGATCTTCTTCATTTTGTGTCAATGTAAGTAGCCGATTAGAGAATTCCGCATATTTTAAAACGTCTAAAATATGCCAATTAACTCAAAGAAGGCTACATTTTCCGTATGTTTTCGATTCTGAATTAGGATATTGCTTTACCTATTTAGGTATGCGTACGAATAGCGAAGCTATTGAAACATGTTTATCACTTAAAATGCATTTGGTTAAATATAAAATACGACAAAAGATGTCAATTGAGTATTATCTCCTTAAAAAATTGCCATTGCAAACCTTTAGAATATGGAATGGATTGATATTATCTGATATGGAAATGTACCGGTGGCAGAATAATCTCTGGAATGATGAGGAAGCAATTGCAAGTAATGATCCGAGGTTTAATAGTGAATATAAGCGTAAAAAATGTTCCATAGCATTTATTAGAAATGATATTATAAAATGGGAAACAGTTGATTGTAATAGTAAATTTCATACAATATGTTGGAGGCCTATATTTGGAGAGTGGAGCTCATGGAGTTTTAAAACCTGCCCAAACGATAGCTCAACTTGCGCATATAGAAAATGTGAACCCAGACCATATCGCAATTTGGCATCAAAGTGCATTGGAGAGTCAATGATAAAGAATCAAAAGGAAATGTTTTTATTGCAATGGTTTCAACCGTCGTTTATCATATTATTTACAGTTATTTTTGGCGTATTTGTTACAATGCTAGTATGGAAGAATATATTATTAAACAAATCATCGAGTTCAGCTGCGTCAGACTCTGAAAGCTCTAACACAAGCCCTAATAAGAGTCAATCAAACTAACTGACACCTGGGAATGATCAATAGCGAAATATTATTCAAAAAGTAATACTTTTAATCTACTAAGATCAATTACAAAAGAAAGTTAATTTGTCTTTTTTCTTCTCTATCTTCAATTGGATATAGCACTTTAATTAAGGATATCAGCACTTGTCAAAAGTCTGCACTCTAAGTTAACACAGTAGCGACATCTGAATTTAGTAATATTAGTGCATATAGGCTAAAATATGATTTTTTAAAAATCTTTTGTAATAGTATCGTAATAGTTGAACGAAAATATTAATCGTTTGGATTTGTAAACAAAAGTATAATATGATTAATTATTCGATTTGATTGAATTTTAATTAGCCATTTATGAATATAGCATATTAATGTAACCTATATTGAAAAATGGCCGAGAAAGCCGTTTTTGACTGTCCAATGTGCGATTTTCGTGCGAATTCTGCTTTCGAGCTTGATGAACATTTTTCAAAAGTTCATGATGAAAATGCTGCAAGAGTTTGTATAGTTTGCGGGTTAAGTTTTATGAATAAAAAAGATCTAGAGTTTCATACTAACGCTCATTTTGAAAATGATCAAGCTGGAGCTGGTAAATACTGCCCAATATGCAATAAAAACTTAAGGAATCACGAGGATTTAGACAGTCATGTAAATAATCATTTCGATGAAACCGAATCAGAGAGTTCAATAGAGATATATAAAGAACCCGACGACAGGGATAGAGGCGTCGGAGTAGCTCATGTAGAATTTAAAAAAAACTCTAAACAACCTTCGACAAGTCATTCGCAGGAGGTCGCTTCGACATCCTCCGGTCAAAGCCAAAGTACACTTTTTGACAAAGAGTCTGGAAAGATTTATTCAAATATTTTGAACATTTTAAGAGAATATTTAACAGCTATAAAATCTGATTTTAAACTTTGTTCATCCTGCTACCTCTTCACAAATGGACCATTCGATAGAGGTTGGTCATGCGGTTATAGAAATTTACAAATGTTGCTTTCATCAATGATGAATTCGAGAGAATTTTCAAACTGCGAAATTTTTTCTAATCAATTTCTTCAAGAGTTAACACCAATTCGAAAAATTCAAACTCTTATCGAAAGAGCTTGGAGTTTAGGATTTGATACAAGAGGAGCTCAACAACTTTCTCATAAGTTGGTTAATACTAAAAAATGGATAGGAGCAACTGAAGTTGTGGCTCTACTGTCATCTTTCCGAATACAATGCACGCTTATAGATGTTCACTGTAAGAGTAAAACGACTGGTACCCATTCTCATATATTTGATTGGGTACAAAATTACTTTAACAGCCCCGATGCAAAATTTCCGCTGTATTTGCAACATCAAGGACATTCGAGAACGATTGTAGGCATTGAACATGGTCAGAATGGTCTCAATCTTCTTATTTTCGATCCCAGCTGTTCGAAAGAGTTATGTGGACGTTATTGTCGTGGTGAATGTAATGAAAGTATTACGTGGAAACTATTTAGGAGAAGTTTAAAAACGTTCTTTAAAGAACAATATCAAATTGTCGCAGTGAAGGGTATTATAAAAACTGAAGCTGAATATGAAAGATCTAAAGTGCTTAATTCAACATTACTGCCAGCTTAATTAAAGATTTCCATAAATATTGATATTATTTTTAATAAATATTAATAATTGACCTTTGATATTTTAAAAAACTTACTTATTGTTTGGGATTTATAAAAACATATTAATTCGAATTATTATACTACAGCCGTGCTGTTCATTCATTCATACTTAGATATTTTGCGCCACCGGAAATTCCTTTCTTATGTGGCGACCTCTATCGATTTACCTGTTAAAGGTGAATCAAACCTGATAACAGGATAATTATTTAAGACAAAACTCATTTTTAAAAAGCTATGTCTGTTTTAAGAAGATTTAATGATGTCCAAGGGTTTATAGTAATAGTTTGGTTGTTGCCAATATCTGTTATATTCCTTGGTATCAGCATTGGCTTACCTAGGTGGACTAAGGATTACTAGTAAGTATTGTTTTGTTCAGGTTGATGTGATGATAAGTGAACAATTTGTAAACCAAAAAGCGAAGGAAGATGGCAACACACAGGATTATGGGCAGGATGTCTTGGGGAAAGATGCTTTAAAGCTGGAGAATGGGCGGAAGGTTTGTTTATTGTAGTATTTAATGATTTACAATGAAAACTCTTTCTCTATGATAGACTACGTGCAGGCAACTAGAGTATTTATTATTCTTGGAGCGGTTTGTTCTTTAGCATCAGAGGTTATAATCATTGTCTTCTTAGTAATTAACTTCCAAAACTCGTTTCTTAAAAAGCTGATATTAGCAGTTGGAACAGGTGCTGCTGGTAAGATGAGAAATTAAAAGAAAAAAATTATCACTAAGTAAACCGGTTTTTCTTGCTTATTTCAATCACAGCTGTTTTCACTCTGATCGGCGTAGCTGTTTTCACAGCTAAAAAGGAGGATGGATCAATTTTAGAATACAAAATCGGAGCATCGTTCGTTCTGGCTCTAATAGCAACTTTTATTAATACAATTTGTTTTGGTCTTGTCTTTTATTATGAACCTCCTGTTAAAGAAAGACAGGTTGATTTCCCAGAAGTTGCTGAACCAGCCGCACCTAACTGGCAGCAGAGAACCGATTACAACCCTAGATACGCAGAACAGTACGAAGGAGGAGGCGGCTATAATGAAAAAAACCAGGATGGCTACAATGGGGATTATCAAGGAGACTATCAGGGTCAACATCCTAGCTATAGTGGCTATCCAACTCTGGGTTATCGAGAAGATAGCCAAATATAAATATTGTTCAGTTTGTACATATATACTTTTTTTATGTCATTTTAGAGTTGATATTTAGTAACTTTTAAAGACAAATATACGTAAACAATTAAAAAGTTCAGTTACTATTTTTGGAACGAAAGCATTTTTCAGAATTTGGAAAACTGCTACCATCGAAATCCGTATCTTTTTCCAATCGATCATTTAATCGTTCTTTTATATCTTCTTCGAAGGCTTCAACTAAACTACCATCTTCGCAGATATCATTCATCAGAGACTGAATAGATGTTATTGGACGTCGAGTTGACTCTTCAATAGTAGTTTCTAGCGTATTCGTTAATAATCGCACGTGACTCTGACCATTACACAATCGTTTTCTCATGTCCTCCTTATGTTTTTCAACTATTTTTCTCCTTTTTGACGGCATAGTGGATATATATGCGTCACTCAAATGATTCGATGTAGCATGTGACTGACACTCTTGCCTTATAGTATCTCGATGAATAACATCGACCCATTCACGGTCGACAAGAGAATGCCATTCTTCTGAGCCATAAGCGATATTAATGTGTTCTTCGTTAGAGGACTGAGGAGGTGGTGGTGGTGGTGGTGGTGGTGGCGGGCTAGGCATTGGAGCTAAAGTTTGAGGTTGCCTTGTGGTTGATTGCTCCGTGTCCATTTTATCGTTTATTGCCTGTAAACAAACATCAATTAGTATGAATTTGGGGAAATATTCTACGAAGATTTCAGCTAACATTTGACGAACTAGCAGTTGGTTGTACTTCTTCTTCTCCACAACTCATATATTCATCTGTGTCTGTTTTAGTTACTACAAATTGCCTAATTTCTTCTTCTGGAACAGTAGAATTGGCCATAATCTGATTAATTTGCATTGTGGCCATAGTTGACATCATATCTCGCATTGAAGCGTCCACTCCGGAAGCAAAAATTGATGTAACCTATTTTATTAAGTTAAACTTTATTTAAATTATTGAAACATTTTGTCCAATTATATTGACCTGTTGGCGTATTAAATTATGGAAACTGGCATCATCGGCTGAAGAATGACGACATATTGTCATAAGGCGCCGAGCGTAAGCAGTAAAAGCATTTCCTACGATATTTCCGTAACTGGGATTTTCATTTTCTGCGTCACTTAAAATAATTTTAAGCATCTCTTCCAAATGATGTCTAGTCAACCCTCGTAGAGAGGCCGGAAAATCAATTTCATCTCGAATATGGACCTCAGTCTGCAAAAAATTTCTATTACTGAAAAAGGATACAAATATATAACACAAACTGTATCAATTGAGTGAGTTATTTCAGATAATTCATTCAAAATACGATTTATGGCGTTTGTCATATTAGCCTCAGTTGGTGGCTCATTCTGTAATATCTGCTCTTGAGCATATACCTACAAATATGAATTCAAACTTATACTTTAATACAAGCAAGACTTTTAAAAGCAAAAATTTTACCCTCCAGTGTGATCGAACACGGTTCAAACACTCATGTTGGCCTTGAACCAACCCAACCAAATCCACAAGGCCCAGGTTTTGAAGCAAAATGTTAAACATGTCAACAAAAGTGTTTTCACCTCTACTTTCAAAAGTATCTTGTCCAACTACGCTCAAAAGTTGGGCTATCGGCGTCATTTCCTGACGGGAGGAATTCAGCTGTTCATGCATAATTTGGGTTATCTGAGACAGCATTTGCGCTGTACTGGAAGATGACGAACCACTTCTCACCTAATTAAAAATTTATAAATTGTAGCGAAAAAACTTTTAGATTCAAGGAAAGAAAATATACTTCGTTGGCAGTTGACGATGTTCCTCCTGTTGGGTTTGGCCTACTTTGTCCAGTTGTTGTTCCAGCGTTATTTGTAGTTTCTCCACGAGTATTTGTTCCGCGAGATGCAAGACGAATATTACCCCCGCGCAACCCACCACTTCCTGCTACTCCTTGAATTATTTGACTAAAAATATCATCTTCTGTCGTACTTTGGGCGCTGGCTTCATTCTAAAGAAAATTTAGTTAGATATTGACTCAATATTTGAATGTCAAACCTGCTCAGCACTGGCTCGAACTTGTGCTAATCGGAAAAATCTTGAATAGCACGGTAAATATCGATCTACTAATCTGCTGGCTCTTTGCAGACCAGTTTGAAGATTTGAGTTGGCGTCTTCTGGAGCATTGCTAACATTGGGAGCGGTTGTTCCCGAAGTTCCAGCACTGCGAGTAGGTGGTGCTTGTGGTATTCTCGATGTTGCTTGTCTGGTTCCTGCTGAAGGAATTAATTTATAAAATTTAAAATCCTAAAATAATTAATTTAAATTTCTACCTTGGCCTCTTGGTATGCCAACTCCACGAAGTATATTTTGAAAGAATGCAGGTAATTGAGGGGAAGGGTTACTGGTTGCTGTTCCGGCAGTACTGCTTGTACCTAATTAAAAAGTTTTTTTAATATGGTAATTAAAAAAACTAATATCAGAAAACAAACCCGAAGTCCCTGTGGGTGGAGATGACATACTACCAACAGCAAAAGTAGGTTGACCAACGGAGTAAGTAACAAAGGGTTGATTACGAGTAGTGGAGCTGGTTGCTGTGGTAGGGGTAGGCGTCTGCCCCTCTGATGAACTAGATGTAACCGGTGTTTGAGTTGTCGGAGTCTATTTATTGACATACATAAGTGAAAATGATATATGAGAAAAAATAATTAGTTTACCGTAGTTGATGTTTGCCTTCCTGCAACAAGATTTATGCTAGCTGATACCGGTATAGTTTGTTGAATAACTGTTGCAGCAACTGGTTGAACTGGTTGTGCTGTTGCACGAGCTACTCGTGGAGGTGCTGAATCAACGTTCACCATAAGGTCGGTTAGAGAGTGCAAGGCATGGCTTAATCCGTGAAGAGACTCATTGACGAGGTTGGTGAGCGCTTGTACTCTCCTGGCTTCGTCGGGGTTTTCATATGCCATGTCAGACCTAAGGAGATCTCTATATCGTTCTACATGAGGTCTTAATCGAAACTGAGCAGCCAGCATCGCATCGAGAACGTCGGCTACCTCCGACAATGGGGGATTCCTTTTTATGCAATGTGAAAATAGAGAAATCTAATTTTAATAAATAGCTTTCTTACTCTGGCAGTTCTTCTCTCGGTTCTGATACTTCTTCTCTCCGTCTATTTGCTGCTTCATCTTCTTCACGCTCTCGTTGCAATTCTTCTGCCATAGTGAGAGCTTCTACTCGCTCTAGATCTTCTACCGTTATATTTGGGTCCTAAAATGGGAATAATATTATATAACGTAAGAACGGAATATTCTATATATTTTAACAACTTACATCTAATCTATCTACAACTGCTGTTACAGTTCGTAAGTTTCTTTTAACAACTTGCAGCCTGCCCCAAGCTTCGCTTCTCACTGGTGGAGTATCTACGACTCTCATGTTAACATGAACATCAACTTGATTTCCATCGTTCTATAACATTTAAAAGTTAGAATTCTACAAATATCTTGTTGATTTTTAACTGACAGATCTGAAAATATTTCTAGAGCCATCCACATTTCCTGAAAAGATGTTTTGCATCATTTCATGCATAGTGGAGGCATCCAATACGCGAACATTTCCATTTGGATGGCTTCTATTTCGTCTATCTTGCCTGTTGGACGAGCTTGCACTTTCGGAGGTAGAACTCTCAGGCGGTGGAGCTTGACTTTGGACAACGTGTATGACTTTCCCATTTATGTCTAATTAAAAAAAATTTAAATTTAAATATTTCCTATGAAAATTAAACAAAATATATTTACCAAAATCTTGTAGTCTTTTTTCATTATGTAAAATTTTTCCTTGAAAGATTAGACGCTGCCTCTCGGGAGCAATTTCCTATTAACAGCAAATTAAAAGTACCCTATGCAATGGTATATATAGAAAACATACTATTCCACTTGCAATCTTTTTCTTGAATTCCTCAATGGTATACTGATTAGAAGAGTGAAATATAAGACTATGTATAGAAAGTTAGTACTAAAACAACCTCATCAGGAACAGAGAATTTTTTGTTTTTCCCATCCAAAGTTTTCACAGTAACTTCAAGCATTTTAACAAAAATATAAACGAATCAACAGTGAGCTCCTGTCTATAATCTGGACATGCTGTAACAATTACATTAACGGAGGTTATTACATAATATACTGCAGTAATTTTGAAGCCGCCATATTAAATAATAAATTCTTTGCAAACCCAAACGATATTACAAATTATAAAATTAAAAGTATAAATAAGATAATTGTCATATTTTTAGTTTATCCACATTTATAGTTAAGGTGTATTAGCATAAAAAAAACTCACTAGACCAAAACGTTCGATGAAAATGGTTGTCACGCTAGTTCCGTACCGGAACTCTGTTGATTTGCATGCTTTCGTATTTTTAGAAATACTCCAACGCCAATGAAATCTTACCGAGCATATTTAAGCTCTCTCAGAAAAAACTTCTACTAAAATGTTCAATATGATATTAAGCATAGTTTGTCTTAATGCGGGACTAATAATTACCCTGTTTTCAGTCTTTCTTTTTTAAAGAATCAATATTGAACGATTTTATATTAAATATTATCCCAATTATAATTTATAGAATAATTTAATAAATACACAGAATAATTTAAATTGATAAAAATATATATTCATGAGTCATTTTAATTACATACAATATTTTCATTGAATAAATTAAGCTCTATTTGGGTTACGACAAAAAAAATATTTTCACAAACGCTTTTTAGCCAAATTTCAATATGAAACGATACCATTTAGGCTGCCATTGGCAATTTCTCAAAATAATCTAAAGTTTATCAATATTATAAGTATAGGCAACTTCGAATTCACCTCGACTTTTGGACAACGCTCACCGATATTGGAAACATATTTTGCTAGAATCTTTGAAAAATGGCGGAGTTTTCTGTTCAAAAGTGGAATTTATCGGAAATAAAGAGAGAATTATATGATGTATACAACGAATGCTTCACAAGGAGGTTAACGAATAATTGCTCATGGTACTTATTAATAATTTATCAATTTTACGAGTATTTTACCTATTGTGTATAAATGTTGCTTTTATCACTCAGGACTTCAGAATTAATATACTCTCTCAAAGACGTTCAAGCTGCAAAATCTAGAACTAGATATGAGTTAGAAGACGACTGTTACGAAGAAAATGATCAATACATCCTAGCTCGGTCATACTTTGATCAGAGAGAATACGACAGAGCATCGAATTTATTAAGAGATAGTAAAAGTGATGTTGCTTATTTTCTCGATGTATATTCAAGGTATTTATCCGGAGAGAAAAAACTTCTTGACCAAAGGCCAATCTTAAATATAGGAAGTGGTGAAGAAAACATTTCTCATTTAAAGCAGCTTAGATCAGAACTAAAAGCAAAGAGGAGAGAGAAAACATTGGATGCCTACTGTTTGTGGTTGTACGGAATAGTTCTTACAAAATTGAAACTAGTTGATGAAGCAGTAGAGATATTTTGCGATGCAATAGCTTTGAAAGCTGCCTTCTGGAATGCATGGGAAGAATTATCTAAACTCGTAACTGACTCATTTATGTTGACAAACTTATCCATACCAACCCAACACTGGATGTATACATTCTTTAAAGCTCATGTTTTATCCTCGTTGAATTTAGGACCAGAAGCAATTGAACTATATGCAAAGATAAAAGATAATGGTTTTAACGAGTCTACTTATATAGCAGCACAAATGGGTAGAACTTACAATACTATGAGAGGTTATTATATGTCACTGTTTATTCACATATTTATATATATTTATCTACTTTTAGATATGGAGAGCTCTTGCGAGTTATTCAAGTCTTTAATTCAAAAAGATCCTTTTAGAATTGACGATATGGACATTTATTCGAATGTTCTCTACGTTCAAGTAAGAGCTCATTAAATGTAAAAGTTCAAATTATATTGATTTTTCTTTATCAAGGAAAAAAGACAAGAATTAGCGGTCTTAGCTCAAAAATTATCATCAATCGATAAGTATCGGCCACAGACTTGCTGTGCCATTGGAAATTATTATTCTATTCGTGGAACTCATGAAAAAGCTGCCCTATATTTTGAGCGAACTTTAAAATTAGATCCAAATTACGCCGATGCTTGTACTTTACTTGGTCATGAATATTTAAATTTAAAACATTTCGCTGGGGCAATACAAGCCTATCGAAGAGGATTAGATATAAATAGGAATGATTACAGAGCCTGGTATGGTCTTGGACAAGCCTATGAATTGTTGCATCTTCATAGGTAATCGTTAGATTGATTTATTTGAAGCAAAAAGTGTAATGACTGTTTTATTCATTAGATATTCACTCTATTATTTTATGAAAGCGCATAGTTTAAGGCCCAACGACTTTCGAGCAATAATAGGTTTAGGAGTTTGTTACGAAGCACTGAAGAGGTAGATAAGTTTTATATTAAAAAAAAAGAAGATGGTTGGTAATATTGGTAATTCTTTTCCTCCTCTTTTAGATTAGAAGAAGCAAAGAAATGTTATTGGAAAGCTCATCAAGTCGGGGATGAAGAAGGAATTGCAATTGTTCGTCTAGCAAAGTAAGCTCCATTTTGCTGCCTTAAAAATAGCTCTCATACTAGTCATTTATCGCCACTGTAATTAGAGAATAAAAGGCCAGGGAAATTTTTCTAAATTCTGCCTTTATTCCATTGACCTAATACGTTTTAAACTACTTAAACCATATACAATATATGTATATATGTACTGTACAGGGTGTAAGAACTTAATATACTTAACATATACATTAAATAGAAATCTGTAATTGTTCTGTATTTTCAGAGTTTACGAAAATTTAGGTGAAGAAGACAATGCCGCAGCAGCTCATGTTGAATTCTTGAATTTTACTGATAACCAACTCATAGTTGTAAGTTATTTTTTTTAACCAAAGGGATATGAATACTCACTCTTAAATTCTTTTACGTTGTCTAGCCGTCTGCAGATTCATTAGCTGCCAGCTACAAATATCTCTCCATTTACTATTTAAAACATAAAAATCTAAAAGAGGCCGCAAAATACGCTGAAAAATGTACGGAATTTCCACAAGTTCGGGAAGATGGTAAATCTGTTCAAAAACAGATGGCATTACTTGTTGAATCTGGTGGGCTAGAAGAGATTGAGGATGCATCTATGAAACAAGCGCCTATGCATGTAACAATGCAAACACCGGGAATGCAAAGTCGTGATGAAAGTATTTGTAAAGAGGAAGACAATAGCTTATGCTTTACACCTTGAAAAGATGTATTTTATGAATTGTAAATTTATTTTTTCTATATCAAACACTGTAATTTAAAAAAATTGGCCTTACAAAGAGATTTTACGGAAATTTATGAATTTTATTCAAAAGTATTTAGTATTATTTTTGTATAGTAGCTTTAACGAATCTTTATACCCTTTAACCTCAACACCGTGTTTTAATTTCTTTCGCGAAATATTTATTGAATTGCCCGTTGAGAGAATAGGATTTAATAAAACTGGTTGAAGTTTACTCAGTTTAAGACCTCTAAATCCTATATAAAACAGAACAAAATTCAAACAATTAACAAAAACCATAAGTACATGCAACTACAAATCAGTTCAAAACTGTACAATCAACAATTAAATAAAAATGACGTGTGTCAAGCTAAACCTTTGGTCCATTTATGCCTGGATGCAAAAAATTACAGTTAGGTCCGAATTTGCATTTACCTTGCTTAAAGTGTTTGCACACTACTCGTGGAGGTCCTCTGAATTGTCCGTTTCCACCATGGTTGTGTCTAGGCATACCTCCCATACCTCCCATACCACCCATTCCACCTCCTCCACCACCACCATTACCACTATTATTGCCTCCCCTGACTTGTCTCATTTGATAGTTTCCGATTATTTGCTGCAGTTTATTAGGGTCGTTTAGCAATTCCATAATTTTTTTAGGATCGTCTCCTACAGTTTGAACGACAACTCCTTGAATTTGTGGTTGTTCCAACAGTGAACGTAAATGTGATGGTAGTTTTTGTATGGCATCTTTAGCGACTTGCATTTGACCACCGTTTTGAACTTGGTTTGCCATTGAAGCTAATAAGTTTGAAACATCCGGACGTAATTGCAGTTTTCCATCACTTGTCTGCAACATGCCGCTTTCAGAAGACCTATGGGTTTGGTGTTCAAACCGCATTTCATTACTGGAATTTAACGGAATTATAACTGGAGGAGGACATTTCGTTTCTGGATGAGGGTCAGGTTCATGAGGACTCGGAGGTATTGCTGACTTGTTAAAATATATTGCGGCTAAAACTTTTTCTTCTCTCTCCTTTTGAACGTTAATTTCATTACTTTTTGTGGTTTTCGGAAAAGATGGTAAGTCATCATTGGAGATTGATTGTAAAGGGTTCCAAAAATGAACAATAGTTAGACCATCATCTAGATCAAAACCAGCTTTCTTTGCCAACATGGCCTGTTTTTCACGCATCATTTCTTCTCGTTTTACTTCTTCGAAGTCTTTTAATTTATTCACATTAACTCTTTCCGTTTCATCCAATTCGAAATAATGGAACTTTTTTAAGTTGGATTCTTCAGCCCATGTTACTCGTTTCCTGTTAACTTTTGGAGCGTAATCGTTATCTCTAATCGGAGATTTATCATTCTTGTCTGTTTTATCACTTGATTCTGCTGTAGCCTACAATAGCAAAGAGAAAAAAGAATAATAATGCAACATTAAAGAAGTTTATAAATGGGTATTAGTTGAAAATATTATTGTTTTTTAAGTATTTACCGGGGGGGGTGAACCACTTTCGGTTGTGTAGGGAGGACTGGAGGCCGAATTGGACGGAGAGGTAGCTGATTTTTGAGTTTTCTTGACTTTTTTCTTTTTAGGAGCATTTTTCGACGATGCCGTCATAATTGCATCCATAAACAGAGAGCTTTCTTGAGCGGCTAAAATAAAGAAGAAACAATTAATTAAAACATTTAAATAATATAAGGCAAAACAATAATTCTTACGCATTGGCGGTGGTGTGGTAATCAGTTTGATTTTACCCTGCTGAATATCTCCTGTTTCTTTTCTTGCTTTCTTTTCAGGTGGTTGAATACTCCGTGCCATCATGCTACAATTAAAAAGTTTTGAAAATATAGTTAATTTAGCTGTACGTGCAAACCTTATTTCAAAGGCAAATAGAAAAAGACAACTAGCTTACCTTGCACGTTTCGATGGAGGAAGGGTTGTAGAAATTTTCGGTAATCCCACATGATTATCTTTCGATCCCTTTTTCTTTTGCGGTAAATTCGTTTCCTGTTCTAAACCTATTGAACAAAAGAGAAAGTAAGAATGGGTATTCCTTTTTGGAATATATGTATATATATATATATACAGATCACTCTGTACACATGTACATACACGCAAATATATATATACAACATATTTGTATATACGCAAATACATCTATTTGCGTGATAGGTATATGCGTGTATATATAAATATATATATAAGCATGTGATCATATATATATATATATATATTGTATTGTGAAATCTACATAAGACTTTTATTAGTTGTCTAATTAATTTGTTAATCAATTGAAACAAAATAAAAGGCATTATATAGATCAGATATTTTAAAGGTGCCAAGTCAGTATCAAGTATAAATACAAAATAACGCGGGTAGGCCTATAATCTATGAGTATAGGCGAAACATAGCGCATTGTTTATAACGTATTTTATTTTATTGCACATGTGGACTATCCCAAACCGTCGAAAAATATATTTATTCCATGTATTTATAACTAGTAAATCTACGAAACTTAGCACCAAATGAAAGTCATTGGACCATGTACCTGTGGCTCTTAATTTTAATTTTGGTTCTTTAACTGTTTTTATTTTTTTATTTGTTTCAACTTCGCCTTCTTTTGGCGAAAGTTTGATTGTTTTTGAAACAGGAGATGATTCTTCAGTTTTTGAATCAGATTTTGTTTCGTCGATTGATCTCTTTCGATGTTTATGTTTCTTTTTCTTCTTATCTACTTGACCTAGAGAAAATTAACAGATAAATTAATAAAAGGAGCAAAATTTTGAATTTAGCATTGAATTTGAGTTTTGTGTCAAGTTTTTTTTACCAACAATTATCCCATGTTTTTAAGACTCTCGGCAAAGTGCGATTCGTTTTAAAAACCATTCCTCTCCTTAATTAAAAGCGCAAGAAAATTATATTCTTGCTGAATTAAACAGTGCAGGAACCCCATAAAATTCGAATGAAATATAATCATTTCAAACGAAACACTTTACATTGATAAACCTTTGATGAATGACTTCTTACTTTTGTTCAGCAGACATAGAATTCTGGCTTGGCTTGTTCTTTAGGCAGCAATGGTATTGTGTATCAGTATATCTATAGTACACCAACCCTGATGTAGGCATAAATTCATACAATATATATACATATATATATATATATATATATATATATATATGCATATTCATTGGCATATATATTATGTCTCTTTCGTGAATCAAGATTATCGGCCTTTCAGTTGTCATATTTATTGATTATTTTTACTCTTTCTTTACTAATTTTTGTCGAGTAAAAAGATAGCACAATTACATGCAAATCTTGCGGATAGATTTTCTCTTAAAATATTTTTTTTGTGATTTAATCAATCAATCGTTTAGTTGAAATTCCACTAACGCCTTCCATTGCAAAAAAGCTAATTTTAACAACGATTGGGCAGTGTCTCTTCTTAACGACCCTACATGTGACTACGTATGCTTTTATTGTAAGAGCATGTGTATGGCATTAAGCCGCAATTTTTTTTGTTTAAGACACTTATTTCGATGAAATTTCTTTTCGATAACTGGAAATTTTGATCTATTCTGAAATATTGAAAAAATTGTTTTTGAGACCAAGGTTGAAAAGAAGCGTGAAGTAAATCCGCTATCGAAAATTTCTCAGCCTGAAAAATCTACGAACCTACATCAGGATTATTATATTATCCTGATTAATTAATAAAAAGACAGATAATACTGTCAGTTCAATCTTTTCCATTCTCTTATTGTATAAAAGAAGAGTAATTTTGAGAATAGAAAACCCAAATTGGCGTTTCTTACAATCAAGTATTAAACACATGGAAAAGTTGTTGCAAAAATTCCCACAAAACTCAACAAGTTTTAAATGTCTAAAACACATACTTCCTTCACTCTTCACTGCGTTTTTCCATTTATCCACAATGCTCCTGGCCAGTGCTTTTAGATCACTGTTTTCTGCTTTACTAATACTTTTTATCAATTTCGCGCAATTATTCTCCTTCATCTGTTCAACGGACACAGGGAGAATTTTACAAACGTTTAGTAAACAATTTATAAGCGCTTTGTTGTCTTTAGTTTTAGCATCTTGCAACCAATGTGAAACGACGCTCCAGCCGCCGCTTTTCATAAAGTCAAATAAAACATCTTCACTCGTTGCTTCAATGATGTACAGAAAAATGAAACGACAGGGTAGTTTGCAGGCATCTTTCATTTGGTTGACAAAGCTGAGCGTGGAGTTGACATCTTTTATTCCTCCTTTGGAGTCGAGAAGGTCACCCAGTTTGTCCATTTGGATGACGGCCCTCTCGCCAGGGCCCTGGAACAACAATTTTTATTATTAACAGTTAAAGACATAATCAGATAGAACAACTGAAAAAGTTCAC
This sequence comes from Dimorphilus gyrociliatus, assembly GCA_904063045.1. Classification (NCBI taxonomy): domain Eukaryota; kingdom Metazoa; phylum Annelida; class Polychaeta; family Dinophilidae; genus Dimorphilus; species Dimorphilus gyrociliatus. The sequence goes on along the minus strand of CAJFCJ010000014.1, from coordinate 439,297 downwards.
AAAAAATATTAGTGATAGTCAATCATAGGATTACTTTGTTCCGTTATTATCATAAATTTATATTACAATATAAAAAAATCGAAAAAAATTGGCGTCCAGTTAATATTATCTCTTTTTCGACCAGGGATATGAATAAATAAGTGATGTATATATATATATATATTATCTACATACATATAAAAGCAAGAAACTGTACTGTTACACAAAGAATCAATACTTACAGTTTGCGTGAAAATGAGTTCGCTGATTTCATAATGTTCTGAATATTGATTCATATTTTTTTCTTTTCCATCGAATTCTTCTAACTAATAAAAATACTCGATTCTGGGGGCCAATCTTTAGAGTATGATAGATTTTTTAAATATTCCCTTCAATTCTGAATAATTAAAAAGAGTTTTTTTAGAACACATTTTAAAATTACGTGACAATTACAGTACACATCATATGTGCCTCTTCGAATTTTAACATTGATAGTAAATTTAATCCGGCAGATGGCGCCTCAACAGGGGGAAATGCCGAGTACACCCTCCTAAACTTTATAACTATACTATTTAAAAAAAACTCGAAAGTGGTTGATTGTGAGAGATGACAAAATTTACGATAAATTTGAAACTGTTTTAAGTTATTGAGATAGTATATGCAATACTGAGTAAGATATTTAAAAAAAAAATACTTAAACAAAATTTGTAATGTGTATACTATTCCATTATTCCCATGAAACAAGCGAATAAGATAAACGCCAACTTTTCGAGTAATATCACACGGCTGTTTTAATACGAGTGTATCCGGCATAATGAATAATGTTCATGTCTGCTATCAAAATCCAAAATGGACGAAATCCGCCATCTTGACTAACGCCCTTCAATGACACTCAACTAAGTAATACGCGATTTTTCACACATTTTTCTTAGTTTAAAGATATTGAAAATCATGAAAGAATTTAAAAGCTTTCGATATCAGCAATAAAGGGTTAAAGATCCCGATTATTTGTCATTTTACAAGCAGTCTTCTCGAAACGTACGTTTTTCTTATAAGAGGCACATTATTTTACTAAAAAGTTAAACAGGACGTTCAAAACCGCCTACTAACAATTGAAAAAACTTTAATAATTCTTCAAAAGAGCAAAATATCGCTATATATGTGAGGTGTATGCGAAATTTTCAGTGACGTTTTCTGTCTTCTGACTGATGACGACTTTCTGATGTATCCTGAAAATAAATTGACTTATTTATTATCCCTAAAGCATACTTACAAGGTTACTAAACATTTTAATGAAGTTTTTGAAGGTAAACACACCTTAATTAATCCTTAAATTTCTTTTTTTCGAATACAAAATAATCCTTCGTGTCTTCTGCGTTGTTGGGTAATTTGCATATGATCACGTGTTATACCGGCTGGGATAATTACAAGTTGGCGAATTCTATTGTCGTACTTTATGAAATACGAAAATTTTAATATGTTTTCAATCTCAAAGTCCATTTTCTGTAAATATACTATTTATTATAAATTTAAGAATTTTCTTCTGTTGACAATTTCTTTTTTATCCCTGTCGAGATTTTACTTCGAATTTCAAAATGGAGTCTAGCTTTTCCTTTGATAAAACAAATTTTACCTGTTATTAAAGAGAAAATTTTTAATATCAATTTCAGAATTACTTTTAATCGAAATTAATTATTCTTTTCTGTGAAAATTTATAACTTTTCCAACTGAAATTATTTTTTAATCAGCTTTTAATTATAATATCAAAAGTTTATAGATTAGAGTTTCCTTCTGTTTTTAATATAATAGATGGTTTTTGTATATTTAAGATATTGACCAAATACAGGAATAAAATGAAAAGAAAGTAGTTTTTTCATCAATAAGCTCGATTTATAGACATTATTGCACACAAAAGATATGTAAACATTATTATAACATAAAAATATAGAATATCTTTAATTTGAACCGCTATGTAGAGCTCCGCTGATTGAATTGATATTGCTGCCAGTATATTCTCCATATACATTTGGTTCATTTAATAATCTTTTAACAGCAAAGAATGCAAAAATAAGAGCTTCTTTGTATTCTACAATATCTTTTTCAGCCACAATTAATGTGATACCAATTTTGTTGAGTTTTTCGGATAGTAGACTTATCAGGAAACTATTAAAAGCTCCGCCACCAGTAATTAACAAATTACCTTTAAAACCACTAAAAGCAGAAGTTATTCTCTTAACAATATGCATCGTTGAAGTGTAGAGGAGATCTTGGGGAGATATTCCGCTTTTTAAGCAACTTTCAATGATGGGAATGACGTTTTTTTCGAACCATTCTCTTCCGGTACTCTTTGGAGGCTTTATCTGTAGGAAAACCTTTTTTCCAAAAAAATATAAATAAGGCATTTTATTTTAAAAGGTCTTTGCAGATTCTTTTCAAATTTGCAGTACCTTTGTACAATACTGACCTGGTAGTATTGTAAGCTTTCTAAAGCATCTTCATAGCTCTTAACTAGTTTACCCCCTTTTGAAATATGACCGTCTTCATCATATTTTCTCGGTGGTTTTAATCTTTGACAAATATGATTAAGTAGCATATTACAAGGACATATATCGAAAGCGGTATCTTCTAAATGAGTGTTAGCAATACCCCCGAGATTTAGGCAAGCTTCGTAGTTGTTAAATAGAAATCTTTCAGCACTGGGAACCAAAGGTGCACCTTGCCCTCCATAAACAATATCCTTCATACGGAAATTTGTTACCAAAGGAAAACTTAGATATGCTGAACTACTCTCTCCACAACCGAGTTGAAAGGTTAATCCATGAGACGGTTCGTGGAAAATCGTATGACCTTTGAAAATATATCGAAATAAAAACGATTTAAGAAATAACTACTATACAATCTACCATGCGATCCTGCAACATCAGGTTGAAGATTATATTTGGAGACAAACTTCTCAATTTCCTTTCCTATAAAATGTCCATAATCAATATTTAATTTGACTAATCCTAAAGCAGTTAATGATCCAGCGTTAAATAGCTTTTCATACCATTCATCAGAATATTCTACTGTTTCAGCCTGTTTACAATTTAATTATCATGTTACTAGGAAACCTAGAAATTCAAATTTATTATTTATTACACATTTCACTTCGAAATTCCATGATTCGTTTACTTCATCTATATAAAAATGAACGTAGCATATATCTAGACCGTCTAAAGACGTTCCGGACATCACTCCAACAGCTTTATACAATTTTATAGACATTTTATTTAAAGAAAGTCAATCCTCTAATTATAGTATCTAAGCTTCTAAAGCCTTACTGAGAAAGATAAATGAGATAAAGTATTGAAAGTTAATAGGCAGATGCAAAATTAAAAATAGTTTTATCAAAATAAATTCTTATCTATAAAAAGATTGTTTAAAAATCTTTAAATATCAATTTTCTTGTATTCAAAGAGTAATAATAATACACTAATGTTTATAACTTTGATCGTCAAGTTAAAAATCAAACAAGCATAAGGAGAAGCCTTATACATACAAATATATATATACAGTATATTGATACATTAGTCTCTATAGCTTGCACTTAATTGCTAATGAATATTTTACTTTAGCAGTATATAAATACACAATATACTTTGTACAATTAATCAGCCTCACCCTAAAGAAGATGACGATAATAATACGTATCTTGGTCTTGTAACGAATACCACTCGCTTTTTGCAACAACAAATCATTGTAACAAGAATGAATAACAAAACTGCAATAATAGAAAGAACAATTATCAAGTATAACATATATTTAGGAACGTGATGTTCCGGTTTTCTGTGCTGATGTCTATGAATACATAGTTGTAAGTTTTCCTCTTTCAAATTTTTCAGAGCGCACACCAAACTCCATTTAATATTCTTATCGTGACAATAAGATATTGGAGCACTTACATTTAAAAATGTACAAAATTTTGAATAAATACCATTTCTCTTGAACATCAAAGATGCTAATTTATATAAATTGTTACCATGAGCATTTTCTAACCCGTAAGTTGCTTTGAAACTATATTCTAATTTAAACTCTGGATTCTTATCTGTAAGATTTAAATAGTATTGGAAAATATCGTCAATTTTTCCAGTTTTCTTATTGTACTTGTATAGGCGCACGGATGGGTTCTTATACAAGAAAGGAGCTAATGGAGGAGAGAGATACATTGGTATGTCTTCCTCTTCGGCGGTGAATACTCTAAACGTATCAGTATGATTATGACCAAAGAAGAGTCCGGAAATAGCTCTTTTATGTTTCGAGATAATCGTTAGAAATTTCTCATTGAATTTTCTATGAAATCTGTCTCCAGGTGGTACATGGCTTGTAATCAAAGCCTATAAAAGCAACAAGTGATGAAAGAAAATAACAAATTGAGCTGATAGTAAACGAAACAAGATATACCTTCATTTTATTCTTTTTAATTGTTTGTAATTGCTGACTAAGCCACTTAAATTGGCCTCCAGGATCTTCGTCCATAATTGTTAATTTATCATTATTATAGTATAAACACGTATTTAAAACTATAATTTTAAGGTGTTTATTCAATTTTCTACTGTAGAAACCAGCTTTCCAATTACCATTGTCTATTAGAGAAGACCAATGAGTACGATTTAAAAATGTTCTGTAAAATTTCATATCTGCAGGCATTTGATCTACTTTGAAGACATCATGATTACCAAGGACAGGAAATATGGGAACTTCATTTTGGTTAAAAGTGTTTTTTATCATGCTTGTCAACTCTGCAATCTCTGTCTCTATTTCCGTATTATTCATCGGATAAAACGGTGGAATGTTATCTCTATTGCAAAATGAATATTTTATGAATATCCGATAGATACTATAATATATTTACCCTGTCCACATTACGAAATCGGCTTTTTTCTTTTCATTTTTCATGAATTTAAGAACGGTTTGCACAAGTTTTTTAGGAGTACCTTGAACATAATCACCCAAAGGATTTGTAGAAGATTTATTATAAAACAAATTCATGTGAATATCGGTCAATTGCCAGAAGTATCCTTAAAATAAAATAAAGTCTTTTGAATAAAACAGTTGTTAGGACAATTATGGCTAATCTTACCGATTTCACTTCCTTTGACGGCATTCTTATTTACTAGATAAATAATTGATAATAAAAATAGACGTTTTATCATATTTCACATAAAAGTGCAGAAAATATTGCAAGAAATATCAGTCTTTTGTATGATTTTAACGAGTTGTTTAGGAAAATAGTTCACAATCTCACATAAAGGTGTCTCTATTGAATAAAGTCTAACTAAATAACAAGTCAATTTATCAATTAATTGCTAAATGGATAATTGAAAAAACTTCTCTATAATGCAACATTGCAAAACTATTTGTAGGAAAATTTATAGTACTATTTTTAATTGTTTAAGTGTTTATATAACATACTTTTCAGTTACTTTAAACAAATTTCCGTAATTTATATTTTAGTTATACCCGATTGCATTACGGACACCGTATGTTTATTATTGGTAATATTTTCGATTGTTGCGATAATTTGTGAAAGTTATTCACCCGACAATGTTGCGGAGATTATGTATTAATTCACCATTTAAAAATCACTTTAGAACCATATATTCGAAAGTAGAAGGTGTTCCACCTGACTGGCTGATATTTTTACAGCAAGATATTGATTTGAGACCACGTTCTGTTGAAAGATGGTGGAGGAAGAAACAGTGGGAAACATTAGTTAACGATCAAAAGTTTGTTTTTGACTATGTTTTATTTAAAAAAACAGTATTGTTATACATCTATTCAAGTTAAGAAGTTTTAACTACATAACATAACAATTTCTGTTTATAATATATTTTTCAAAACAGATAAATTTCATTAACTACACTTTTTTTTTCAATAACTAATTCAATTCACCAATATATTTAATAGGCTTTTTTATTTATAAATTTAGATTAGACCCGGAGAGGATCAGAATATTAGGACCCGACCTGTCTGCTGCCCATTTTCTTATTATGAGGAATGTTGCAGTTAAATTTAAAGGTGCTGATAAATGGATTGAGCCGATAAAAAAGAAAAACGAACCAGTTGTTATTCCAAGATCTTATGTAAGAGGATTGCATTTAGAAGCTATCGATGCCAGTAATTCAAAATTAATGTTTGAAAGTTTAGATAATTTAGGTAAGAACGTTAGGTAATAGCAGTTGCAAATGATAACATAACGATTTCTTTTTTTCATTTTTATTTTATAAAACTACAGAGGGATTAGAGCATTTAAGATATTTGAATTTATCCGGTTGTTCTTACGTTGACGATTGGACATTGAATAGGCTTCATATGTTTAATAAATCACTCGAGTATTTAGACGTTAGCAAATGTGAGAATATTACAGAACGTGGTTTAGCTTGCTTGGCAGATAAGCTTCCCAATTTGAAATATCTTAAAGTAAACATATATATATCCGAAATAATAAAGTTCTTTATTTTTATCTAATTTTTGTATCTAGATGAAAGAAATGCCAAAAGTAAATTATGCAGGATTTGTTCAGGTTCTGTTACAAGAATGTAAACCTACTCTACGTATCGAAGGAGTACCATCAGAAGACGTTCCTGAAGATGCTAATTTAGAACCAATATTTATATCTGGTATGATCCTTCATACCTACGAAAGAGCAACGTTCAAGTTGGGTGAAAGAATTTTAATATCCGATGAAAGGGAAAATGATAATAGTCCATTACTACTCGAAGCAGGAATAATAACTGAAGATCAATTAAAGGACAATATAAATAATTGTACAAACTTAATAGAAGAGGGAACGGATTGTAATCAGTTGAAAACCAGTTCAATATAAAAAAGAAAACATAGTATTAAAAACATATTGTAAATTTCCCAAGTGCTTTTAAACAATTTCTTTTCTCGACGTCTTTATCGAATATTTTTCAAAAAGACATATGGAGAAAAGCGAAAGAAACTGTAGGAAAATTAATCTTTTGAAGATAAAAAAAAAGATACAAACAACAAAAGAAAATCGAAGGATCTTTTATTTTAATACATCATGGTTTTAATCAATTTTTTTTTATATTTTTTAATAAAAAGCAGAGAGAAATTCTTATTACGTTTTCTTGTCTGATTTTTTCTAGAATATAGCAGACCTAGGAGAAAAGTTTATAAAATGCTTGACACATTGTTCTTTCCAAGTTAAAATAGGATCATTATGAACAATCTGATAAGAATCTTTTTGAAGATACAGTTCCGGTAATCAGATAAATGTTAGTACTAAGCGATATAGAAATAATATAAGAATCATATATATATAATATATACATAGTATGTACATTTAAAATTTAATAGAGTATTTAATGATAGTTTTGATGCTAATTTGAAAAATATACTGATATAAATTATAATAGTATGTCAATTTTGGAAGAGAAGGACTGATATTCAACACTTCCAGCTTATGTTTTATCACAATGACTTTTGAATTTTGACTTTTAAATGCTAAATAATCTTCAAAAAGTTGCATTTATCATTAAAAAAAATGTCTATAGAATACATATGTATAATGTATATATTTAAATATAGAATAATGAAGGCTGGCTATTATCTATTATTTCTATGAAATTATATTAAAATATCGCAACGTTTGCTTTTACGAAATCAATATTTTTGTATACAACATTAATTCAATTTTCATCCTTTTTTTTCTTCAAAATTCAACATCTTTCATTGAGAAATTAGAGAGGAATATTGGCGTGTACTATATTGTTTTCCGAAACAATCAAAACTCTATCTCTTTTACATTTTTCTTCTACTATTAACTACTTTTGATTTTCTTTTATATACTTTGTTTTTTTAAAGAAAAAGTTACTTTTACAAGAATACTTTTCCATTGATCTAAATAAACGTAAACTTATTACTGAAACAATTGCCAATAATGAAGAAATACTATTTACACTAAAGAAAATAAAGCAAATATGATTCTTCTGGTGGAAAATATCGTTTTTTCCGACTCCTTCACTTATTTATGTTAGAGCTATCGATTGAAAAGAGTTAGCTATTTGCAGTAGTAGTGCATCAGTAGATGTCGCACTAAGCTCGTGCAAATCGCTTTAGTGGTATGGTTGTGAGTGCAACCGCACTAGAACGATAAATGAGAGAGCGGTGAGAAAAGAAATTTTTTTAAAATATTAACTATGCGATAGGACATAGAGATATAGGCCATACACTAGTGATCTGGTTGAAGGTAGAGTTCATTGATGTTCTACACTGTTCTAGATAAAATGACCTAACGTCATCTACCGTTTGACCAGCGGCAAATTTAACCTAGTACATCTTTATAGGATATAATCTTTCAGTTAGTATCGAGCAATTATCGAGGAAAGGAAATGGGGAAGAATATGTAAATATTTTATTTCAATAGAATTATTTTATAATAGAGATATTTCTAAAAAAACAGATAAGTTAATAAAAGTTTAATTGTTGTTATTGTTATTAATTAATTACTTTTATAAATAGATATGATGTTGAAAAGGCGCCCAAAAACGGCAAACAATCGATAAGAATATCCAAAATATCTGTTCATGATGAAAAAACAAATGGAGAAACAAAGAAAGATGATTTAAAAGATCCAGAAGTTGATATAAAAGATCCGAATCATAGTGACGCTCCACCACCACCGGAAAAAACTTCGTTATTTGAATTAGTAAGTGAAATTGTCACTTTTCAACTTTTTGAAATGGATTTTTATAATTTTAAAACCTGCGCAGTTTCGCTTTGCGGACGCTAAGGACCGCTTGCTTATACTATTAGGTACTTTGGCAGCAATGATAGTGGGTAGTGGGACGCCCGTAAATGTTCTAATTTATGGTCAAGTTATTGATATTTTTGTGGAAACTGCACTATACAAAGCTGCTAGAGAGTAGGTTATTCCTTTTCCGAAAGTGATCAATTTATATGCATTAACTATTTCCATTTATTAATTAATAGAAACGTTACCAATTCTTTGCCTCCGAATACAAATGAGAGCATAATTGACGAGATATTAAGAAGTGAGAATATTACTTACAAGGGAAGCAATTTCGACAGAGTTAAAAAGTTTTTACCCTATTTTATAATAAATGCCTCTGTTGTTCTGCTATTTGGAATTGTTCAAATGGGTGGATGGATGTTATCAGCGGAAAGACAAACAAGGGTTATAAGAAAAAAGACTTTAAATAAAATTCTTAGGATGCATATTGGATGGTTTGATACAAATCCTTCAGGAGAATTGAATACAAAAATGACAGAGTAAGAGTTTCTTTTTATATTCTTTCTTTAATATACCATGACTTTGTTATTTCTATTTTGCTTTAGTATAGAACAATTTGTAGATTTCTTATCTTAGTATGAAATATTAAATGATTGGTCGCATTGTAGGACTCGATTTTTTATCTATTGTTTATTAAAAGCTATTCTACAGTATATTTTACATATTAAATAGTCTATCAGATATTCATCTTCATTTTACATTATCAAATTGAATAGTCAGAATTTTGGTCATAGTAAAACAATAGAGAGAAAATAATCATTGCAAAATAAGTCACTATATTGTCTACTATAGAGTTAAAATGCTAGTAAATATTATACAACCTTATTGTTCTGATTTATCGATCAGCTATATAAAATAAAATAATAAATTTGCTAATAATATAGACCGAGTTGTTTACACGTATTGCGAAATACTGATGTATTTTTAGATGGACGACGTACATGTGACCTAATAGTTCCCTTTTATGATTTTCACAGAGGTATCAAATCGATAAATGATGGTATTGGAGAAAAGTTGGCAACGTTTATTCAGTGGTTTACTACATTTATTGTAGGTTATATAATGGGATTTGTTAGAGGATGGAAATTGGCTCTTGTTATTATTTCTACTTCTCCTTTAATTGCTGTTTGTATCGTTTTCATAGCAAAAGTTGTAAGGTCAATGACAACTAAGGAAATACAAACCTATGCAAAGGCTGGTGCAATTGCTGAAGAAGCACTATCGTCTATTCGTATTGTGTCTGCATTCGGAGGAGAGGATAAAGAAGCTAAACGCTACGACGGGCATCTTGAAAAGGCTCGAAATATGGGAGTCAAAAAGAATCTGCTGTTCGGTCTTGGTCAAGGTACCTTTTGGATTGTTTTATTCGGAACTTTAGCTATAGCATTTTGGTTTGGAAGCAAACTTGTTCGAGAAGAAGAATTATCGCCTGGAGAAATGATTCAAGTACTCTTTAACATTCTTATGGGTACCATAGCTTTGGGTAATGCTATGCCGAATATTGAACAAATAGCTCAGGCTCAAAGTGCTGCAGCAGCCGTCTATAAACTTATAGATCTTGAGAGCGAGATCGACAGCGCTTCGAATGAAGGCCACAAACCCGTTTCCGTAGAAGGTGATATTTTATTAGAAAATATCCACTTTAACTATCCATCAAGACCAGATGTTCAAGTAAATATCATTTCTATAGAATTCAATGTATCATTAATTCTTTTTAATTATCCTACTTTCGTTCAAATAGATCCTAAAAGGTTTATCTTTAAGAATTGAACCTGGTAAAACAGTTGCATTCGTAGGTCCTAGTGGTTGTGGTAAAAGTACAGTAGTTCAATTACTAATGAGATTATATAATATACAAAAAGGCCGTATATTGCTTGATTCTAATGACATTACAACTTTAAATACGAAATGGTTGCGTCATAAAATTGGTATAGTCTCTCAAGAGCCCATCCTTTTTGCTACATCTATACTAGAGAACATCAGATTTGGTTGCGAAGGAGCTACGGAAGCGCAAGTTATCGAAGCTGCGAAAAATGCCAACGCTCACGATTTCATTTCTCGACTGCCTGATTCATATAACACAATGGTGGGTGAGAGAGGTGCTCAACTTTCTGGCGGTCAAAAACAAAGAATCGCTCTAGCCAGAGCTTTGGTGTCTAACCCAAAGATATTGGTAAGCTAAAAATAAAAAAAATCTGATTATTAATCTGTTTATCACTTAAAATTGTATTCTCTAGTTTTTGGATGAGGCAACATCCGCCTTAGATACGCAAAGCGAAGCTATTGTCCAAAAAGCTTTGGATAAAGCTTCTAAGGGTCGTACGACTTTGGTTATAGCTCACAGATTGTCAACTGTCCGCAATGCTGATCTTATAGTTGCTATTTCTGAAGGCGTAGTTGCTGAACAAGGTACACACGATGAACTTATGGAGAAAGGCGGTCTGTACTCGGATCTTGTTAAACAACAAGTAAATATTCTAAATATATATATATATGTCTGTTATATAAACGATTAAATTTCAATTATCTTCTACTAAGAAACCAATCGTATATATTTTATTGTTTAATTTATGTCATAAGATACAAAATACGGATAAAATAGATATTCAAGTGAGTTCACTGTACCTTATGGTATTTGCATGAATAAGTTTGTCAATCCTTATTGTATATCAAGAATTTTATATATATCTTAAGACAAATATGCATGCTAATCACTTACCTGTTTCTTCCCCTCTTATCTTATCGTTTACCTTACTTATATACTATCTGGATGGGTGTTTGCATGTATATACATATATGACTTAAATTGATGAATATCTTCTAATTATAGATACAAGAAATGGAAGGAGAAGGAAGTGACGATGACGGTAAATATATATTTATATAATGTACACGCTTTATTATATAATCATTTTTAATTTTCCATACTATAGAAGAGGAAGTGACTGATGTTGTTGAGGAGAAAATACCCTTAGCCCCGAAACGTTTGACTAGTATGAGAAGGAGTTCGGCAAAGAGGAGACTTCGTTCTCAAAGAACTGTTAGCGTACAAGAATTAGAAAAGGAAGAAGAACAAAAATTACCCGAAGCTCCGTTATCAAGGATAGTTAAAATAAACTCCCCCGAATGGTTTCAATTGGTAATGGGATCTATTTGCGCTCTTCTAAACGGTGTTATGATGCCGATGTTTAGCTTACTATTTAGTGAATTTTTGGGAAATTTTTCAAAACCAGAAGATGTTCAGAAGAGAAGAGCGAATCTTTACGCTGTGATTATGGCAAGTTTTGGTTTTGCAGGCTTTCTTTTCGTATCCGGTAGAATGTATTTGTTTGGTGTTGCTGGTGAAAATTTAACTATGCGCCTACGTCAAATGGCTTTTAAGTCTATGCTAAGAATGGAAATGGGTTATTTTGATGATCAAAAGAATCAAGTTGGTGCTTTAACTTCACGTTTAGCTATTGATGCCGCCAATGTTAAAGGTGCAGTTGGATCTCAATTATCTACTGTATTTTTCTCTCTTGCTAATGCTGGTACAGCGGTTATTGTTGGTTTTGTATTCAGTTGGAAATTGTCGCTACTTATTCTTGTCTTTACACCACCGCTTTTGCTTAGTGGTATTGTTCAAGGTAAAATTGTCTCGTCGTTCAATAGTGGGGGAAGGACGGCGGTTGAAGGCGCTCAGGCTATTGCATCTGAAGCCATCAGCCAAATAAGAACCGTAGTACAATTAACGAGAGAAGATTACTTTGAACAAAGATATGGAAAGTTTTTGGACGAAGAGTATGGAAATGGTAAAAAGAAGAGTCTAGTTTTCGCGTTCACTTACGCTTTCGCCCAAAGTGTTCTTTTCTACGCTTACGCTGCTGCCTTCGGTCTTGGTTCAAAATTGGTTGACGACGGTTTAGAATATACCAGTGTCTTCCGTGTTTTTTCAGCTTTGACTATTGGTGCTCAATCTGTTGGAAGATCATCGGCTTTTTCATTAGATTACGGTAAAGCAAAATTATCAGCATCAAAACTTTTTGCCCTTTTTGATAGAAAAAGTGAAATTGATCCCACAACTACTAACGGTGTTAAGCCTACTACTGTCAAAGGCTCCATTGTTTTTCAAGATGTTAAATTTAGATATCCAACTAGATTGGAGGTACCCGTTTTACAAGGTTTAAATTTATCTGTTGAAAAAGGTCAAACCTTAGCTCTAGTTGGTAGTTCTGGCTGCGGAAAATCAACAACAATATCTTTATTGGAGAGATTTTATAATCCCAGAAATGGTATTGTGGTGAGTAATTGATATATCTTATTTATCTTCCTCTTTGTACAAAGCGTAAAATTTTTCTTAAAAAGACACTAGATGGGGAAGATATCTCCAATTATAATACATCATATTTGCGTTCCAAAATTGGTATTGTTACCCAAGAGCCGACTTTATTCGACTGTTCAATTGCCGAGAACATAGCGTACGGTGATAATTCAAAAACACTTAGTATGACTGATATTATAGAAGCGGCTAAATCGGCTAATATTCATAATTTTATTCAAACATTACCGATGGGTTATGATACTAATGTTGGAGCAAAGGGAACTCAACTATCAGGAGGTCAAAAGCAAAGAATTGCTATTGCCCGTGCTCTAGTCAGAGATCCAGTTATTTTAGTAAGTATGAATGATTTATTTCAATTTCATTCATTATTTTATATATGTTTTATTGTTTAGCTCTTAGACGAAGCTACTAGCGCATTAGATGCCGAAAGTGAAAAAGTCGTACAAGAAGCTCTTGAAAAAGCCCAAAAGGGTCGAACTTGCATAGTCATTGCCCATAGATTATCAACGATACAAAATTCAGATTCAATCGCAGTAATAGACTTAGGTAGAGTGGTTGAGCAAGGAAGTCATCAACAACTTTTGAATGAGCAAGGTTTCTATTACGATTTACAACAAGCCCAAGCTGGCAATAAGAAGAAGGAAGACTGATTTTAACAATGTTACTCTATTCAATATACCAACTCCTCTTTTCTCTTTTTTTTTAGCTATTTTTCTCTGTTAAAATACTTGTTTTAAACGATTTTTATCTGCAGTATTTTCACATTAACTATAAACAGAATATATATCTATGCTATTATATACTGTATATATATAATCTGTATATAAAGTATTTATACATATGTTAGAATAAACAAACAAACAATCAAATAAACGGCTTTTTCTGTTGTAATTACTATTTTATTACTATATAAACTATTTATTTATCGATTAGTAAAATAATCTCTACAATGAATATAAGACTCTAATCCGCCAACATCGAATCTTCCACCAATTTCAAAAGCGTTAACTTCCTCTCTGAAAGATTAGTTAAAATGGATCTTTTCTTTTAAAAGTCTACTATCCTTATTTCTTTTACCTTTCTATTAAAAATGGTATAAAGTTTCCGGGAGCGTCTCTTTTTGAAATATCTTCATGCTAAAGGAAAATCAAATAGCTGTACTCTCTTCTAAGAAAGAACAGAAAACAGCCCTTACTCTCTTTTCGTGCAGAAATTTTTGAATTAGTTTTGTATGATTTCGATGCAGGAGATAAAAACAAGGACACTGAAATTTTTGATTTAGGTTACCTACTTTACGTTTACTAAGAATTTTCTAATATTTTAAGTGATTTGGTTATATTACAGCTTTTCTAGAAGTTGTAACTGAAGGTTTTGGCTTTTCCAAAAACTGCAGCACGTGACCAGAGTCGTCGACCTCTAGAATTCCTCTTTTAGAGACATCTGAAACAAATAGGTTTATATTTAGGTAGATGGTTTAAGATTATATCTTTTTGGATTTTCCAACCAAGATTCAGCATACCGTTGTCTGAACAATTGTAATACGAGATGAGAGATATATCTTTATTTCCAGATATATTCTTAAAAAGACAAATAGCTTTTGAAAGTGAAAAATCCTTCATGAAGAGTGTATCTCTTTTAAAAAAGAAAGAGGTTAGACTCCAGTTCGTGGTTCTAAAGAAGGTCAAAGTCAGCCTAAAGTTCAAAGCTTACCCTGCTAGAACATTGACATCTGTTAATTCTTCCATCGAATCCAATGCTAATTGTATACATTTAACTGCTCCACTTCTATCCTGTATATGAAAATTATTAATTATTAATTTATTTATATCTTGAAATTGTGTTGTATTTAGTATAAAGAACCTCGTTGGAGCAACTATTTTCCACAACTAATATTATATTTGGATGATCTTTTGCCCACAGCCTAAATTGATCTTCGTACTTTCTATTTATCTTGAAAGAAGAACAACAATAGAATTTTTCATTAGTATTGCGTTGAAATTTCTTATCATGCTTTTCTTCGCAATACTCTATACTTACTACAATGTAAACCTTATTAATAATGTCAACTTCATTAATTATTTCCATCCAAAGCGACAGGAGAGGTTGATCGTTTTTGATAGGGAGTAACGGTTTTGGTACATCTAATAAATTCGAATATTTACCAGTTTTGTCATTAATAATATCATTCTGAAGTCTTGTTCCATAGCCTGCAGCAAGTATTATTACGTTCATGATTGATAAAGAACTTTAAGGAAAGTGGGAGTTGCCAGTTGCAAAAAAGAGTCGTCGTTGTCAAAAAATTTAATTGGGTATACAGAAAAGAGAGTCTTCAATCTGTACAAGCAAGACAATTTAAATAATTATACTTTGTTCGAATGCGTTTAATTGTTCGGAAACAGCGAATATATCGAATCACGCGAAAAAACAACAAAAACTATCTTATCATCCATAGTAAATAATTACTTTTCATGTAAACTTTATAGGAAATTTTATAAACTAATTAATATATACTAGTAGGGAAAATAAATTAATTAACTATATCTAAAATATAAGATTACTTGTTTTACAAATTATTTGCAGTTGGAGGCAAAAGAACAGGTGGTGACTATTCAAAACTAACTAAAAGAGTTCACCAACATAGAGTAATAATGTTTATTTAGAGGGAAATTCAAAACAAGAAGAGTAAATTCAACCTTTTATAAAGAATGAGCTTTTATTGATAGTTGTTAGTCATATTTGAGAAAATTTGATTGATAATATATTATTTGCTAATGGGGAAATATGTTGAAAATTTTTTATTTTTTAACGGTAATACTAACTCTGGGGATAAATTAAATTCTCCTGCGAATGCTACTATAATTTAGCAATGACCTTGGCTTAAGCGAAATTTGAATTGGAAGTTTCAACTCCAATATTATTAAAGAATGACTGATAGAATGGAAGAGATATTTGATTGTTATCCTTATGCATCTGTTGTAGAAACAGAACATAGAGAGTCGAGATGTGACTTCTGTTTAAAACTTGGCTTTTCAGGAGATCAATCTCCAAGTTTCGATGAGACCCTTTATTCCGCCAAAGACTTGGACGATAAAAACTTACCAAGGTAAACAATACTTAAGACCAATGCACAAAAGTTGTTGAGAAAAGATAGATTTCTTTCAAACTTTAACATTTCAACAGGCCAACAAAACTTCAAAAGTGTAGCGGTTGCAAATTGACTTTTTATTGTAGTAAAAAGTGTCAAAAAGATAGTTGGAAAGCTTATCACAAAATTGAATGTCGTTGCTTAAGTCGTTCTGGCGAAAATTATATTCCTCGTCCAGAGGCTAGACTATTACTTAGGATAATAATAAGATCAAGAAACAATGCTGATTTACAACCAAATTCAATTCGCACCTTTAATGATCTTATATCTCGTAAGAATATAATTAAAAAGCATTGTAAATGATATATTTAATAAATTCAATTTATATAAAATAGATAAAGAAAATATTGAAAAAGATATGAAAAGAATGGATGAATTCAAATTGATAATTGATACTTTAAAAGTGTTCACTGATTCAATTTATGAACTTCCAACTCCTGAAGAATTACTAACTACTTTCGGAAAGGTGACTTTATCTATTCATTTCAATTGAAAGATGTAATAACTATTAAATTTTGTTATTCCGTTACATTTTCAAATATGTCTTAGATGGTAATTAATACGTTTTCAATCATTGAAGATGACATTACCCTTGGATCTGGACTTTACCTTGAGTAATTAATTTATAATTTATAGGTATATACTAATATAATATAATCTTATTAGTCCATCAGGTATGGATCATTCGTGTAAACCGTCGGCCCTCTGCTCATTCGCCGGTGCTCGACTAAGAGTTTTTAAACTTGACGAAAGACCGTCGACTATCTCTTATATAGACATCCTTCAATACTCAACCGAAAGGATTGAACAATTAGAAAAAGCCTACTATTTTAATTGTCAATGCGAATTATGTTCGGATGAACAACTTGTAAATATAGATATATCAATCAAACAATCAATAATATTATGTAATTTTACAGTTGAATAGTGAAAGGGGTTTTAAATGTCGATCAAGTGATTGCGACGGTTATATTGAGAGAAAAAGTTTGTTTGTACACTTATATATTTCTAATTATTAATTTATAAATATCTTGAAAACAACTTAGATAAAGAATGTTCAAAATGCGATAGTCAAATGGATAATAACGTATTTCAAGAATCTTTAACTATTGATGAAAAAGTTGGTAAATTAATCTGCGAAAAGTATGAAATTAATAGGGAAGACGGTATGATTCAACAGTTATTTTACTATAAGAATATTATATATTGTTTATATTTTTCACTAGACTGTTCAAGAATATATGAAATATGCGCAAACCTTTTGAACAGTGTTCGAAAAACCTATTATAAATTGAATAGAAGATTGGCAGCATTCCATAGGTTGTACATTGATGTTTCGATTGGTTGTGGGAAATTTGAAGAATTGTATAAAAGTAACATCTTTAAGGAGTTTATTGATTCATTAAGGTGTGTTTTTTTTATAGATAAAAACACTTCTATTGTTTAGTTAATGAGTCTTAATTTGTTTTTTAGACTATTCTACGGTTCGCCTCATTCAACTATTGGTATGATATTATATAAACAAGCTAAAATTGAAGAATATTTAGGAGAATTAAACAAGGCAAGGGAGCATTATTACGAAACTCTTGATGAATTTATACCATATAATAATCATTCAAAATTCATACTTGAATTAATGCTTAAAACGTCAAATCTTGAAATTGAAATTGAAAGATTAGGAAACATTGATTCGTGGACGAAAAGAGTATTTCTCGTTCAAACAAAAAGAACAAATAGAAAAATAGATAAATCATAAAAAATTTACAGTAGTAATGAATGTTTTCTTCCTATTGTCTAGTTCTTTTTCATTGTTAAGTAGAGATTTACTCTTGAGCAGTCAATTTCTAGTTTATTTTATAGATTCTGTACTATATTGTTTATATTAAATATAATACAGTTTGTTTTTCAAAAGAGAACTATGTATTTCTCTCTTTATTATAAATTTTCAAGTTAATTGTTTGACTAAAGTTTACATTACTTGCTTTATATTAAAGTATCTAATTGACTTTAGACAACTGCAATTGATACAGATATTAAAGGTTCTAAGTTTGAAATAACGGAACTACTTGTCTAAATTGATTATATCTTATCAATTGTTAAAAGTACTCTTGTCTACTTTTTAGAGTTAAAATAACGCTTTGTCCGTTTTTGAAATAACTCTAGCTATCAAGAAAATTAGTAAACGATAGTAACTTAAATTTACGACTTCAGATGTCGCTAGTGTTCAAACAGTTTCCGCCTCCGTTTAAAATGGACGTAACCGCGCCGGTAAACAGTTTCGAAGAAGTTCAATTTAATAGAAATAATTTACGGTCAAACGCTATAAATACATCTTGCAAAGAAGATGAACTTTCGTACGTTCAAGTACTACACGATTTTACCTCCAGCGGAACTGAGTACAATGAGGCGCGAGCTCTGGCGATTGAGTGGAGATGCCGGGAAAACGTTGTAGAACTTATAGAATTATCGTTTTATGACCAATTAAGTCAAAATCATGTTAAAATACGATGCGATTCTAAAGTAATTTCTGTTAAGCCATTCTACGTAAGCGGATTCGCTATAATTGTTATAGTTGGAGAAAATGAATTTCGTCAATATATATTCAGAGGTAAGTTCACGTTAAATTGCGTGTAATGTACAATACAAATGTCCTGAAATTGTAATATTCAATCTGGTGGAATTTAAATTATTCTAAATTAAAAAAACTACTTTAATACAATTTATATTCTTTAACAGGTTCACCAAACGCTAAGCAGTCGAGTCTCAGCGAATTTGTTGATAAATATATAGTTAAAACTCCGAAACCTCTTGATGCAGCAACAATCTTTATAAGCAATGATAGAATTGGAATTTGCTGTTCAGAAAAGGATATTGATAGTAGCGTCAAGATATCATTTTTGCCTATCTATTCAATCTCAAATTTTGAAATGACAACTCAGTCTTTAAGTTGTACTGGGTTAAATTTGCTCCCTAGAATGTTTCAGAAGACGCATTCAATTGTCAAAGTTGCTGCTAAATTGACAACTAAAGGTGTTGTTGCTGCCGCTTTAACAACCGAAGATAAATTATGTATAACTGATGAAAACTCTAAATTATCAATTATTCTTTTATCTAATTTACACGACAATACCGAAAAGAAGAAATCTTTTAAGCCTAAATCTGCAAGACTACTGATATCAGAAACTGAATCTGGAATCTATATTCTATTAATTATAAGATGCGATAGAAAGTATCTCGTTCATGTATTCGAGAAAAGGCAGGATGTTAAACTATTAAGTATGAATAACCTTGAAGTGGATAGCTGCGAAATAATTGATATCTGTGAAAGTTTTGGAATGATTTATACTCTATTGCAAGACGATAGCGGACATCAGGTAAAGAGCGTTATTAAAACTACTAAGCATACAAGAAAAATTCACGGCTAGTTTAATTTATTCATTACTTTTTCATTACAGATTTTAGAAATGCCGATTGAAAGGACTAAAGATTATAAATTGACTGAAATTGATTCGGATATTGGATATCAAAAATTGTTATCTAGCGTGAATATATCTTCTGAAGAGAAAATTTCAGAAGTCTTCCTTAATAAGCTAGCGGATGAGGAACTTTTCCACGTAAAAACTTTGGCGAACGCTATGCATGTTGGTAAAAATGAATTTCCCAGTAGAATTACAATATTAGAAGCTATACAAATGCTTGCTAAAAATGAAATTGAAAGTAGACGATCAAGTGACGATGCCGAATCGACTGTTCGTCAGGTTGAATTTTATATTTGGAATGAAATTTATCAAACTTGCGTTCGTAGTGAAATATCTATGAGACGACCAGCTTCTTTAAATGTTAGCGATTGCAATTCTTTTCTATTTGCGTCGTCAGATTCGTACTTTTGCATCTATTCAAAAAGGCTAAAGCCTTCTACTTATATGAAAAAAGATGAAAGGAATATCGATGATTTATTACAAAGTTTACAACCAGCAATTGTCCTAATTGAAGAGAGAATTTCACCCGAAATGCAAGATTGTTTATGGATGGATATAAAGGCCAATCCGGAGAATGGAGTAACTAAATTTGTAGATAGAATTATGGACGGTGGATGGAGTGATATGGAAGAGAGAATTAATTTTGAAAATTCGTTAAAGTCAAATCTTCAGATTAAAAAACAGGCTATTACGTACATAGCAGGTGTTCTTCAAGATTCTCTATTTGCTCTAGATGCTGAGGGATATCCACCGTCCGGTCCAATTGAATGTAGTCTGTCTACAATTTCCAAGAAAGTACTACGCTCCAAAATTACATATGGAATTGCTAAGAAAAGGGTTCTAGTACTTGATATCACTATTCTTTCCATATTATGCGAACGTTTTTTTGGTATTGACGATTCGTTTATTGAAGAATTAGTCAGTTTGTTAGCTGTACTCAACGCATTCCATAATATGCTGCACAGAACCTACGAGAGAACGATATTAGATGGATCAGTCGTCAACGAAATTACCAATTATCTACCTTTCTTAAGGTGTTCATCTTATAAAGGCTGTATTGAGAAAGAAAAGATTGGAATTTTGGATATACTCCTAGGTGATGATAACTTTGTTACAAATTACTATTCGCTGGTAAAGCAGACATTTAAGTCACTACCCATACAATTTGAATGTCTATCGCAGTTCATTCAGCGAGCCTCTCTACCTAATTTAGAGGTTTGCGTAAATACCGCGGCAGGTTTAATATCTTCTGGATGTTTTGAAGCAGTTATTGATTGGACTGATTGCGGAAAGATTGCTCGTTTGGATATTGCGAAAAGTATAATGGAACAATCTGACATTTTATACTTTCTAGAATCTTTAGCAAGGGCTTACTTATCTTATCATCCTCAAGACGTGCTTTTATGTCTTAATAAGATATCTAATTTCCCCGACGAGATTATCGACGCCAGTGATGTTATTGATGAAACTGATCCTAATTATAGCTCAAAAGCACTTCTTCTTTACAAAACAGCGCAAATAATCTATTGCTTAGACAGGGATCCAATTTTAGAAGTTATTCTTGACGAATCTATTGGTCAGATGGAGCGGAACAACATTGCTAAATTCCCTCAAGGAGCTGCGATATATAGTCAATTGTTATCTATGAAATTTACGCTTAGTCTTTCAGCCAAAAAATTTAAGGACTGCTGTGATGCTCTTGTAAAATTAGCAGGATACGAAGATATATTACGAAACTGTTTGGTACAGTTTACGCACGTACTAAGCTCGTCGAATAAGCTAAATATCATTCTTAAGTTAAATTGGTCTAGTGAAGTTTATGATGAACTTGTTAAAGTCTTGGAAATGAGAGCCAGATCTCTACCAGTTCCAGTTGAACCACTAAATTTGTACGAAGTTCTGCACTGTCTTCATTTAAAATATAAAGAAGACGTTCGCGCAGCTGGTATTATGCATGAATATTCAAGAAGACTCTGCGCAGAGAAACCGGATGATCCAAGTTGGGTTAATCAAAATGCTTTCGCTTTGGCGTCTACATATTCAATTGCAAGCAAATATATGGAATTGGAAAAGACAAATTTCTGCATTGTTGAACCAGTTGAGCTTGTTGTTGAGGTAAAATATGATAAAGACGGAAACATATTAAAAGCTAATGATTCTCAATTGAAAGTTGTTAACGCTCCTGAATTGGAAAGAGACTACGTTATTGGGTGTAGTCGTTTAGAATTATCTAAGGTTAACTACGAGGCTGCTTGTAGAGCGGATACAGAAAGTGCATTAGTACACGAATTATGTTCCAACGATTTATTTGCGTGCGCCGCAAAATTATCAATAATGTGCAAGTTAAATTTGGCTATTGTATTTGAACGTTTGGCATTAAAAATCGTTCAATTATCAAGACTTGAAGAAGACTGTCAAGCATATGATAAGGCGATTAAAGTCTTGAGGGAGCTGTTAGAATCTTACGGTTCAGGAGACGGAAGTTGTCATTTAACTGTGCTTCTGTCAAGATTTCTAAGCTCCAATGCACCGATTCCAGCTTGGCTTATCGACGAAATGAGAAAGAAAGATCAGGCAGACTTGATTAGACTCTATTATAAACATGGTTTACTATTGGAAGCAGCTCGCCAAAGTAACGATTTGCTGGAGACAGTTCGTCTCTTGTATAATACTGATCCAAATGGTTACAAAGACCCAATACCTTATAATATAATAGATTGCGTATTGTCGGAATTGGACGGTATGATGGGTAAGGGGAAAGAATATGAACGACTACAGACTAACATTAATAGAGGAATTCATAATTTGAAAGATGTAGTATCTATAATAAATGACTCATAGTTGTATTACTTGTACAGTTTACTTATTTTCGTTTTAAAGTTAATACAAACGTAGTTACGTGGTTTTAATCTTGCTATACTGTATTTACTGTAATTTCTTTAAATAGTATGAAAAATTTTATATACTAATATTTATTCTATTACTCAGCGTTAATGCCAAAATTCTTCTTGAATGCTCTCTCTCTGTAGAATTTTAGCTCTTTGATAGATTCTTTTATGTCTATTAGAGCTCGATGATTTCCTACTTTAGGCATTTTATAAGCATTGTGATACCATCTTTGACACAATTCCCGGATACTGCTAACATCCACGATTCTATAATGAAGATGTTCGACTATCTGTTAAAACGTGGAAGATAGTTTAATTTATTATTAATGTTTAACATTATAATTTAGGTCGAAAAATTTACTCTGGGCATCTCGTTTCTCAGAAATTCTTTATCACAATGAACAGAATTGCCAGCCAAAGGGCATTTGCCGTACGGAGCGTACTCTTGAATAAATGATAGTATCTTGTCCTCAGCTTCTTTAGTACTAATTTTACTATTTCGAATTTCTCTAGTTAAGCCAGACTAAAAGAGGAAAGGAAAGTGTTTTTCATATACAAGATGAAGTAAGATAATTAAGGAATATTTTAAAATGTAGATACGCGTGTATACACTTACGTTTCTATGCATATTTTGTACAAAGAGATTCATGCCCCTTAGAGTTTCATCGTCTTGATGAATAACTATGTCGGGACCTTCAGCAATTATATTTAAATTTCCATCAGTAATTATGCAAGCAATTTCCACGAGTTTGTCTTTTTTTCGGTCTAAACCTGTCATCTAATAGACGACAAGATCTTATATATAAATATTACTGTGGAAAATATGAAAAACAAACCTCACAATCAATCCATACCAAATTATCCTCGGATTGATTTTCTTTCGAAATTTTTATCTTTTTTATCTCGGACATATTTCTGTGTGATGGTCGAAACCGAAACTGAAAGAACGTGGTAAATATATCGCAATGAAGGGAACGCCTCAGCAAAACATTCATTACTTTGCCAATATTACTTCGCGCCAGAGAAAAAACTCGTAATTATCGCTCATTGTTTACAATTGATAATACGTGTATATAAAAAAGTTACGGATTTTTATTTGATTCTTTATCATTTCATTTCAAAAGTTTACATTTATTCAATCAAATTTAAAATAGTGTGTATCGTATTTGTTATTTTCACTAGGGTTTATAGGGTTGATTGCCTTATTGGTCCTGGATATTCTTTACCTTTAAAAGAGAAAGCATTAGATGGAAAGAAAACAAAAGTTTTTGATTGAAAGTTTTTTTTTACTACCCAGAATGTCAGCCATCACGTTAATTCTTTCTGAACCAAAGAAGCTATGATCAACGTTCCTTTCATCCCTAATAACGAACCAAGGCGCACCGAAACAACCTGAAAGAGAGGAAAGTTTACGGATAATAAATAAACAAAGCCAATTATCTATGCTATGAACATTAAAAATTTTTTTTACCCGAATCTAAAGCTTCGTCAGTAAAATTTCTAAGTCGATTTTTAACAGGATCACTCGTCATGTCGGAGACGCATTGATCAACGAATTGTGCATCTAATCCACAACTGAGAGCTGCTTTTCTTAGAATATCAATTTCATTAATATCTTGCTCCTGCGAAAGGAATTAGAGGATGGGCAATAGACGAAAAAGGAAAATTATTTGGTTATATACTTTTACGTAGAATGCTCTATATATTGCACTTGAAACTTGTTCTGTTATATCTGGCTTCTTCATATCAATGGCTGTAATGAACCTCATCGGTATTAAAGTTCCCTTAAAGATTGCAACTTGAACAAAAAACTGCACAAAGTAGAATAAGTGGAATATATTTCATTGTTTTGATTGAGTATGTTTAGTTTTCTTTTACTTACTGCACGATTGTCAACCATAGGTATATGATAATAACGACATAGTCTTTTAAGGTCAATATCTGTGTACACCTTTTTAGGGTCTGAAGGTGCAGCTGATTTCAGTTTCTTAAATATTCCACCAAGCAGCATCGGTCTCAAGTGAAGGTCAACTTTCCAAGCAGTTGTTAGACGCTTTGCAAGCTATAATTGTTTAGACAACAACAAAACAATAATAGAAATCTAAACAGAAGAGAATAAAAGTTAGATGGGAAACCTCAAATCCTATATAGGAGTAGGGCGATGCGAAATCGTAAAACAGTTTTATAGACTTCGACATAATGAAGTTGTGCTCCAATTAAAATATTAAAAAGAGCAAATGTGTGAATTCGTATGAAGTTCCAGATATCATCAACCAGTTTTTTTGTGGTAATGCTAAATACTATTAAGAGTAGTGCTAAATTCAGAATAGATTTCAACGTCTTCAAAGTAACTAATACAGCTCAAAGATATGTGGAAGAAATTCTCTAAAGAGAATTCACAGACTAAAAGGTTTGGCGGGAATCGTCGAGTTTTGGAGTTGAAATAAAAAATTGGAACATTAACAATCTCATGTTTTCAAGCTTTTTTGACAATTTTATTCGTATAATTGTTTAAGGTTTATAGGAGGTACGTGATTGATCTGTTAAATATATTTGCTAGATGAACGCGTCTTTAGATGAAGAGAAATGACTGACAAATTGAATGAGGTAAAGTATGAAAATTCACAATGTTTTTAAGTGATTTTTTTTTACTTATCTCGATTCAAGACTGTATTAAGGAATGCGATATAAGTCCTCTTAGATGAGACTAGACTCAGTATTCTTACAGTTCACCTCGACAACATTTAGCGAAATAAATCTAGTTAATCATTTTAAATAAATGGAAAAAAAAATGCTTGTTATTGCAAAGATTTGTTCTTTGTATCTCGTTTTTTTTTACCTACTAAATTACCAACGTGCACACCAACAATGATCTATAGTTTTTATTGACGAATTTCTATCGGATTCTGCTTCAGTTGCAATAAAATGCCGCGCATGCGAGACAAATCCTTTGAAGATCTGGGGGCAGATTTCGGATTAAATTCGCAGTAACTAGTAACCTTCTCCCATTCGTGACCTGGTTGTGGTCTATCTCTGTCAGACATGTAAGCCGCCTCAGATTCTCTATAAATAAAACGAAAAAGCAAAAATAAATACAAATTTGTCAAATTCAAAAATAGAAATTAATGCTCCTAAAACATAAGAGGATTCTGTGGGTAATTTCAACACTTATTAATGACGGATTTACAAATTAGGTGGTTTTTGTTTCATGTAAAACAAAATCTAAATAATAAATAGGAGAATAAAATAAAAACTTGGTTAACTGCTCAGTTTAAGCCACTCGATCTTTCTTTTTTCGGTTTACACACTGAATCCAGTTAGTTATGTAAGTATATCAATCTATTTTGACTAATTGTAACTATGACTTTTTTTTATAAAAAATATAATGGTTTGAGATGCTGAAACAACGTCAAGAGGCTTTATATTACATACTCAAAGAAGGAAATACTAAATTGTGTAATAGACAGCCTCAGACACCAAGAAAAGAATGCAAGTTGACAAGACACAGACTCACTCACTTGTTTAATTCCCTGAAGAAAGCAGACATCGCAAAAAAGAGAAAAAAATCGCATTTAACAAACAGTTAAGCACTTGAAAACACTATTGTCTGCGATTAAAAATTGACAAGGTGACAAAAATCAAAATAGCAGCATTTTTTGCTGAACTTTTCTTTTTAAAAAGTCTTTCAACAGCAAAATATGATGCATATTCTTTAGAAATCGTGGTAGAGGCAAATCTCTGTGTTTTTTGTAGAGGAAACACATTTAGTCATACCTGTTCGTTTCTTTAGTTTTTTGAAGCTGTTCTTCTCTATGACGATACCAGTCATCTAATTCCTGACAAGCCTGTTGTCTCCATTCAGCAGCTTTTTCCTAAATTAAATTAATTGATTAAACTATAGACTTCTATATATATATATACATAAATTCATTTATTAAATTTAATATAATCAAAATTTACCTCAGAGGCGGCATCTTTCTCTTTTAGCATAACTGCTTGGTCTTCTCTCCATTTTCTGATTGGTTCCGGTTCGATTTTGGGCAAAGTCGACTGTGGAGAATAAGAAGCTGGCTGATTTTGCCCTTCGGACATCTGAAAAACATTTATGTTCAATTTTGATCTTGAAATTTTTTTCAATTTTTCCACTCTTGCAAAGGTTATTATAAAGCAAATAGTAAAAGGCAGTTAAGAAAGAGATCAAGGATTGGTGAAACAAAAACCCTATAAAATGCCTTACGAAATCAGCTGGGTCATTAGCTACGTCGTCAAAAATCCCAATATCATTTGTTGAATTTACATTCTCTTCCTTTGTTATAGTGATAAAAGGTATTTTTATATGTCAAGTACCGAAAAACAAAAAAACAAATACATTAAGAGACACTTACCTTGTCTTTCTTGACTTCTGGATTAGTGTCACCATTTTGTAATCCTGAAATAGATGATTTATTGTTGAAAGACTTATGACTAATTGAAAAAAGAATATTCTCACCAGCCGCTTGGTCGAAGTCAAAGTCATCTCCTTCGAGTTGTGCCAGCTGATTCTGTTCAGCAGCTAGGAATTCAGCTGCCGGGTCTTCTTCAACTACATTTGGAGGTGGTGTGTCTCCCAAGGCTTTGAAATTGTCCATTTTGTTCGACGAAGTGGGTGTTTCAAAATTTTCAAGATGGCCGCCGGAAGTGACGAGTTGGAAGATCTTCGTAATATAGCTAATGTAGTGCTAATGAAATATGGAAAATCAATTGCCCTGAAAAATTTTAAAATCTAAATTTTTTTATTACAAAATTATATTTCGAAAAGTCAACATTTATATTCTTTTATTTAAATTGGAAACCGGTCAACCGACAATCGCCGGAAATATAGACCGGAAGCCCCAAGATAAATTTGTTGGTTAGAGTTTGAAAGTGGAAGATTTAAGATTTTATATGGTGTCATTAGAAAGCATTAGTATTTGGTATAATGCAGCGATATCCAGCACAAAATATTGCCCTTATGAAGCCGCCAAATACAATATCTAACACTAATCAAATGACTGTGCCTGTTCACACATTAATACGCCAGCCAGGCCGCTCGGTCGTTTCGCAACAAACTATTCCAACTATTATTCCAAGACAGCCAATAACTGCAGGACCACCTCCATCAACTGATCCTGTTTTAGTCGTTATGGAAATAAGAATGGGACTTAGGAAATTCGAAACTACTTCTCATAATTCCAAAGTAACTTTCCAAAACGATGGCGTTATGTTCCACGTGAAAAGTAAGAGTTAATTTTAGGTAAAATTTTATTAATTCTAAACGAATATGTTTTAATGAAGATGAAGGAGAATTTTCCCCGGTTTTGATTAATACAAAATCAATAACAAGAATAACTATTAACTTTCAACATCCGTTCCCGGCTATGTTTGTTCATTTAGAGTCTTCATCAATCAGACAACTGAAAGAAATTTTTAACCTCAGTAATGAAGAGTTCGGAGATAATAACGAAAGTATACAACACGTTTCTTCTTTTTGATAGAATAATTATGTTCTTTATCTCTTTTTTACATTAAATAATAAATATTCTTTATGAATTTTAGGAGAATTACAAAGGTGCCTAATTTTCATCTTGACGCCTAATGACATAACTCAGTCAATGAAGAATCAAATAGCTTCAAAATGTGCCTTGATGAAAAACAAATTTAAGCGTCAGGAAGAGTTATTAACAATAATATCACCAACCCAAGTCTTGGACTTGCTGTTTCAAACTGAAGGAAACTTCACTGCTTGGCTTAACAGTAGTCCATCCAACTTGCAATTGGTAAAAACTATAATTTGTTATTATACATGTAAAATCTTGAGCAAAATAAAAAAAAAGTCTCAGCTAATTTTCAATATAAATGGTAATTTTGAATTAATTCTTTATTATATAAACAGGCCACCAACATACAGACTATTAATGCAATTAGTGCACGACAACCTCAGGTAGCTACAGTAACGTTAACTACTCCCAGGAATATCACTGTTACCCAACAGAAGGATTGTGCTGCTGCTGTAAGTTATTTCCAGGAAAAGAGTTAAATTTTATTTTCACCTGAACTTAATTTGACTATAATTTTTTATTAGTCAACATCAGCTACTCAGCAGCTACCAACGAGTTTCGTGTCCTCGCAACCAGAAATTGTATTACCAAATAATCCAATGGAAAGGCAGAGAATCGTGAGCGATTTATCAAAAAATGGCATCTATAGGGTTAGAGATAACGGAGATTCATATATCGGAATGTGGAACGGCTCAAATTTTACTAAGTGCCAGTGGCACGTTGAAGCTTGTAGATTAGACATGAAAGAAATTCATATAGGATCATTAGTTATTAAATCTGACGAAAAAGACGAATGTAAACTATCAGGACACTCACTTAATTTAATATTTTATCATGAAAACAAGAAGATAAACTTTGACTGCAGTTTAAAAGATATAGTACATATCAAAGTTAATATCGAGAAGGGCTGTTTATTCGTTGAATTCGGACCAATTGCCATGAATACATTGAGGAACAAATTAAAGATGACTTTCGGTTCGGAGCCTTATTATGGAAAAGTAACGGATAACGAAAGTCATAAATACTTTCTAATATGCTTGAAGCCTTTAAGAGAAAAGAAAACTCAGGCACTTGTCAATTTAAAATATAAAGATTGTGATAAAAACGTTGTTCGTGAGATATGCTCCGCTCAGGCTGCCAGAATATTGAATTTATTGCATGAAAGTGATTCTAAGCAAATGGAAGTTGAAGACGAAGATGACGATTTGATATTGTGTGATACGGAAATCGGTATTAAGTGTCCTATTACACAGCTGAACATGAAAGATCCGGTTATGAATATGATTTGCCAACATAACTATGAAAAATTTGCTATCCAAGCGCATATGAAGAGAAAGCCTAATATCGCAAAGTAATGAATTTATTTTTTTTTTATACTTAGCCTAAATTTTTAGGATTATTCCCTATCCCACTGAAGACAATTAATAATTTAACTATTCGATTTATACAGATGTCCTGCAACTGGCTGTGGAAACACAAGTCCTATCACAGAAAGTTTACTACAAGAGAATATTGAACTAAAAGAGCATATACAGAGAATACGAAGGCAGTAGAAATCATTTTTCTGTTTGAAGACTTTCTATTTGAGATATAAATATAAATATAGATGCATTTATCCTATTTTAATATTACAATATTAAAATGTAGCAAAATATAACGAAAATTTACAGCAGCTGAAAGTGTTCAGTCTATATAATATTGAATAAAATGTACATTGTTTTATGAAGGCTATACAAAGGCTAAATTGAAGGTTATCCAATAATGATTTTAACTGCTTAGGTATTGAATAGAAAACTGAGATGCCTATTGAAGTTTGACCAGTACATCCCACCTAATTCTACCGTGCTATATTGCAGAAATGAATGAATAGGCGCAGATGAGGGATTATCGACCAGCTTGCCAAAGTTATCCTATATAAACAATAATTTTTTTCTTTTTTCTCAACGGGCCAACTGTATTTTGCGGAAGAAAGAGTAGGCAGTATTTTTTAGCTTACAAAATCGTGAGAATTTACCTATTTCTTCTTTTCTACTACAAAAGATACTTTAGGTGAAGTGAAAACGCCTAAAATACGTCGTTGACATGCGATAAACATACCAAATGGTCTTTATCTTAATTAACCACTTCAGAATTACTATTCCTTTCCATCTATAGAAATAGAATATTAGATAGATGATTCGTATCTCGCAATTGAAAGAAGAGAAGAATAGAGATACAGACGACTAATCAAACTGACGCATTACCTAAAAACAGCCATAAATAACTTGGAAATTAATTCGACAACATTCTCTCTGTAATTTCCCGTTGGTACTTTCCTAATAAAGTGTAACAATATATCTACTAACGATTTCCTTATTCGTTTGATTATTGTTTGTTTGTATTTGTTTCAATTCTTAACAGCATAAAATAAAGGAAAAAAATTAACATAAAAGAGAGAAAAACGTCTGAGCATTTCGTTTCTAAACAAACATTACCAAAATATGAAAAAGAAACATCTACATTTCACCAATAATTTCTCTTTTTTCTACATTTCGACATTTTTTTTTATCTCGACTAGAATCTCATATGCAGAGAATAAATAGAATTTTCTTTTTTGTCCTATTTAACCTTTTCTATCATCGTCATTTTAAAGTTAAATACTGCAAATTCTTGGAAAATTAATTAAAATGGTTAATTTGCAACAATGACAAAAAAATTAGACGAATTTTACCCTCTTTCCATTTTACCCTCAATCCCCAAATCATTCCGCCCATTTTCTTCATCATAACCTCCCACTAGCCTTTTCATCCATTTTAAACGTAATTCTCTTTTATACGTGGTAGAGTTGCTGATGGATGTGGTGGAACGGCTGTCCGAACTAGCGGTAAAGTTGCTGATTTTGACACTGCTTCTTCGTAAGATTCGTACCAAGATCTTACTGTCGGCTCTGGCTTGTTTTCAACCAATAACTCGTCAGTTGGCTGGACAGTTTCGATAGTTCCCGTCGCCAAGAGGTCATGATTAGATCTCGCTTCCATCCTTTGAGACTTTCGTCCGCTAAACAAATAATTAAGGCGAACTGTGAAACTTCCATCGCTGGTGACGATGGTGTGGAACAGACCGGCTAATAAACCGACCAGTATGGGAGTTGCCGAAATTAGCCAACCAAGTACAACTGCTCGCTTATCGAAATGATAGATGCCAAATTTGCGGTTAGCGACGGCTCGGATTATAGAAAATTTGAGAATTGAGGAGGCATTCGATAGGAGATCGCCTAAAGCGTGGAAAGCCAATAGTCCCTGTTGATATACGTAATGAATTCGTACTGTAAAAAACCAGTATTGCCTACGGATAAAACAGCTACAGCTTGCTCGTCTTTTTAATATTATTTCAAGCGAGGGATACATATATAGATATATAAATTTATATACTTTATATAGAGTATATTCTTTCTGCATATTACCCGCTCTTTACAATCAATCTCCTTATGCCTACAGCCATTGATAATAGAGATAGATAGTCATATATATTGTATATTTAATAGATTTATTAAACTAATTAAAAGTCTCCGGGAATGGCAATTAGTGCTCATTGAAGAAAATTGAGCGTTTCTTTTTTTTTTCTTTGTTTCTTACAAGTGAACTTGACGTAATCTCTGACCAAAAGCAAGACTTGACGACATTCGCCGTCTTTCATTAAAAAGAAATGATAAATGAAAAGAGGAAAAATAAAACGGAATCAGCCTACGCATAGTTAGTTATTAATTATTAAGCTTTTGTCAATGCTAATAAGGTGGCACTGGTAGCGAAATTAATTAGTAAGTTACATAATCAAAAAGCCGCTCAATATCTCAAGTAATCTTCTTGGTTTAAAGTACTGTGCGTCGTAATTACTAGCATGTAAATTTGCAATTTGGGCAGACCGACAAGTATCTCTGCAGGGAGAGAGAGAGAGAGTGATGCATCTATCTACATGCGTGTATTATATCGTTATATATTCCAAACATCTTATACTTTGCAAGGGAATTAAATGTACTAAATTATGAAAAAGGAAGGATACTCAATCATGCAAAACCTACACTTAAAAGTCGCACAAGTGACATAGTCAAGCGCAAAAAGCGAAATTATTAGATTATAAACTGCTCGGTTTTTATCGTGCGCCACCTATCTATACACTAAGTAAAATTAATAATTACTGTGATAACTAATGAGAACAAAATCTTGAAAAAAAAAGTCTTTTAATATTGTACTTACCGATACGATAACTGATGAGAAACAAAACCAGATACATAATAATGTACCGCAATATGTTTTCGGTCTCTTTTTTACTATAATTATGTAATGTTAGTAAAAAACTAATGGGATACTTAATGAGAAAACTTACGATAAGATATTGTAAATGGTACGATACTAAATAGTATTAAGAGGCAGAGTAGTTTTTCTGTATAGCCGTCTAGAATAGCTATCCAATAAAATCCTCCCTATTTAGGTAAGAAAAAAGGTAAGGAGAAGAGCTTAAGGAAGAGAGAGGAGTGAGCGCGTAAGGCGAATGAGAGTGTAGGATGTAGATAAGATAGAGAGAAGGTGGGAAGGGGGAAGAAAGGCTTGTGTTTAACAACTTACCGAAAAGTTTAAAGGTAGAGTAAGAAGGTACATCAAGGCACATAGACTAAACGATAATGTCATTCGAAAAATGCACTTGGACTGAGTTAAAGCTCTTTTCCAGAGAGGCAAAAGGTACTCTTCTAGTGAATCCAATAACACCAACATGTACAAAGCCTGTTAAACAGGTAAGAGATGGTTAAATAGTCGATGGTTTATATTAAAAGTAAGCAGAGATAAAAGAGATAAGTACACAAATAAGTTATAGTAATAATAGTAATAATAGTTATAGTAAAAGTAATAATGGTAAATGGAATAAAAGGCAAGCACTTACTACGATATGGAATTGAATAAAGAATAACATGACGAAGAATAGAATACGAATTGCAGGAGTAATCCCAATATCTGAGCCCATAAAAGCCCAAAGGCCTTCTTGGAACAAAGGTCCCGAGAAGGGAGCTGAAAATTTCGTTTTAATATATCGAATATTGCATAAGCAAACGAATTTATTTGTCTATAATTTTATATTTATTAATTATTTACAAACCATGTCTGTACCAAACTTCTTTATGATGTTTCTTCTCTCTATGCGTCCAAATTACGTGTAAATATAAATCGATATAGGGCAGTATTGCGCAAGTGCACAAATGCGGTAATACGGCAACGAATAGAGTGAAAAAAATTGGCACTATCCTTCCCAATCGATTCCCACCAAATTTTCCAACGGCTGGCAATATTCCAGAACCAATTTGGGATGCTAAAACGACTTCTATCAACGGTCTTAACCAGATCTATCAATGAAAATGACACGGCTTTTTTCTTTTTTATACTTTTTTTTAACCTATACAGTATTAATACTTAATGAATATTTCTTACAATCGGTTGGCTTAACTACGAAATCATTTAACGAAAGAGGCGTTTCATTTCGCCATTGTGAGCTATTAATATCTTAGTATATACCTTATACAGTATATATATATGTATACAAAAAATAAAGAACTGTAAGATTGTATTGCGCTCATAATCCCTTTGTCTTTTCTTCTTATCTTAAGATATACATACAGTAAATATGATCTAAAAAGCACAGATGGCGCGCTTGATTTTTACACTTACGCAAGCCTGACTCACCAGTAGAGCGTCAGGTTGTTTAATGACGGGAGGTTCAGGTTGGTATAGGACGTTGAACGTTGCCTTTGGTAGAGTAGTTTGACTAGGATTTGAACGATTCTTTAAGCCTAACCTCCGCCAATCCGCCTCGTAGACTAAATTTAAACTTTTAGTAGCGCTTTCTTCCTTGGAGAATTTTAATGCGGAAAAGGCATAGGCAATAAAGAGGATGAAGAGAGCAAATGAAAAGGTTGCTGATAAAAGGACAATCTGTTAAACAATAGTAAATATAAAAAAAACTGCTGACAAATGTTAAATCTATGAAAATATTATAAAGGAAATTAGAATAAAAGAATGTCTATATAGAATAATTAAGAGAGTAGTAATTGTTAAATAGTATAATCAACCTCCTACTAAAACAGCTTACAGGCGTAGCCTTGACATTTATTACATCAATAAAAACTTGATTGGTAATCTGTACATGGTGTACTTGTGGAATAAAAAAGGAAAAACAACCTTTTTTTGAAGAATAAAACATAAAAAATCACGGTTTTATTTTTCATTTCCTTCCTTTTTCTCTTTATATATATATATATATATATATATATATATATATATATGTATATACATCCATCTATCTATCTATCTATCTATCTATCTTTTATCCATCTATCCATCTTTCTTACGTTTATTATTTGTTAAACGTCGATTTTTATGTCGTAAAGAACTATTACAGGCTTTTAGGGGCTTTCAAATGCTAAATTATAATAGACGTCTTATTTCATTCATATTTTTCGTCAAGTGCATCACAGGTAAATATCTCGGTAATTGAAAATCGATTAAGTAGGGAAATATACATATATATACATACATTTAGTCTAATGTATACTGTACAAAGACATAAAAAGGTAAGAAAACAGAAATGCTTACCCATCCAAAAAATCTGGGACCTCTATGAGTATAGAAAAAGATGAGGACGAATACGAGAATAGAGCATAGAGAGAGGTACCAAACAAATGTACCATTGTGCCCTAGTCCTTCGGACTTGTGTGTTCGGAGTATGTCTAGTTGATAGAATGTGTCCCTTGGTCTAGCTGTGGTACTATTTATAAGGCTTCCAAAATTTAAATCTTTAGAATTCCATGTTCGAACGTCACCCTGAATAACTTTATATAAAATATAGATGATATGCCCAAGTGGATACTGCATGTATATGATTGTTAGCACCAGTTTTATTATGTAAGCGATGCCGATTCCTGTTGATTAATTATTTACTTTCAATCAATACTATCATCCATAAGCTTGCATAGAAAAACGATATAATATGTAAAAGTGATTGATTAAGCAAATTTTCTACTAGTACGATGAAATTGGAAATGAGAAGAGAACGGAAAGGCCGCGTCTCTATCATGTGTCTGCTTCTAAATCTAATTTAACAATTTCAGACGCCTCTAACTCGTTTTATTCATTTTAAAGTATTTGTTCCGCTGAACACTAGCCATATTTTTTTAGGCGACAATCTGGGCAGGCAGCGCCTGCTTCTTGATTGGTCGGACGTCAGTTTAGGCAAAATTTTTACATATTGGCTTACTGGTTACAGTCGAACGGTTATACGGGATTGCTAAGAGACGTCTCCCGTTCCAATTGCAGTATACACTTTCTACTAACTATGAATTTTCATTCGACATTTTTCCTTCTCTTTTTACCCTATCTCCATGAAAAACATGTAAAAAAAACCCCGATAGCAAAGAGAATAAAAAAATTAATGTGATAAGTGCTGCAACAACTGCAATTACTTTTAAATTTAACTGTAGTTATAATGATTAAAAATATATAAGGGCAAGCAGAAGAACTTAAGAGGAAATCAAAAGAGTATTGGAAGAAGAAGAAGAAGGAGAAGGAAAAGAGTCTATCAAAACATTAGAAAGACAGATTATTCTACCATCGTACTTATGATGAAAGATATAATTTTTAAAACCTTTAAAGAGCGGTTTGGCCTTGGTGCAAATCCTAGCGATTCCCGCTTTATAAGTTGCGCCGACCTCGAATTGGAGGAAAATTGCAGGCGCCATTAGGAGGAAGAGGTAGATGTAATAGGGTAGTAGGGACGCGGACGAATGCGGTAGCAGCATGAGATAAGCGAACGACCACAGAGAACGAATGCTCATTAAGCACAAACAAATAGCCAAAGATTGTAGAATATTCCATTTCCCATTCGGTGACGTCGATTCATTCGTTTGACAATTCATAATATATAAAAAACGAATTAGAAGAATGGGGAAAAAGAGAAAGAGAATGAAAGAGAGACAAGGATATGCCAACTTTTTCTTTAGCTATCTCTCTTCCTCCCTATCCTCTCTTCTCTCTTCTTTACAGTTTTTCGTCAAAGACGACAAAGGAACGTTGTAATTAAAAACTCGTACTTTTTCGATTTGTTCGCTTCATTCGAATATCACCTGGAATTGGCGAAAATAAGATAAAAGTTAAGAAATAATAAAAGACATACATAATATACAATAAAGAAAGAAGACGATAGAAGACGGCGGACAAGGGACGGGAAAAAGGGAAAGAGGAAAAGGAATAAGAAGACGGAGAAAAAATAAGATGTAAGGAAAAAGTAGAATGAAAGAAGAAAACGTAGGCGTCATAATTTTTCTGCTATTTAACTGTATTCGTGATAATACTATAAAAGACTGGTACTATGATTATTGATCAGTATGACTTTCTTGAACAATCGACGCTACTCACCGTTAATAATTGATTAATAAACACGCTCTTCTATCAACTTGTCATGTTCATTCATTTCCGGTGGGGTTCAAAAGCACCTTAGGTATCGCTCTATTGCTCCCTAAGCTTTAAAAGGGTAAACGTTAACTCATTATTGATAGCAGTAAATCTATCTTTAAAATAGCTGTTGTACGAAAAAGAAGACGCTAGAATAAGAGCGGAATGGAATCCTAGTATTTCCGATTAACCGGGTGCCCTTTAAGAATTCGCCACTTCTCTCTTTCTCCTCGGCATCGATTTCTGTCTCTCCCTCTCTCTATCTCTCTCAGGCATTACGTAATAGGCACGAGTACGATAAGGATATATTTTTTTTAAGGGTGTTCTTTTAAAATTAGAGAGTACTTACGGTTTAATACCGGCGAATAGGGGGAGGGACGCCTTGTTAACGCCAGAAACGCTAGTATATTGATCTGTCAGTTTTTGACGCCGGGTGCTGCGTCAAGATGCGCCTGCTAGCGGTTGGGTTGGTGACATCTCCCGACAGTGGAGACATCTATCGACTATTATAGTAGTTACAAAGGCAGATATTCTTATATTTCTACATGATCGAACTAAACAATATGATAAAATTGGTTCAATTGATAGATTATTTGTCTGAAGTGAGTATAATGTATTTATCCTAGGTCTAAAAATAAAAACGTATCTTTAACTGATATAACAAGCACTTGTTGTTTTGGTAAATAGTCGTCCAACGTCTTTATCTCTTCAATCCATCAATATGAGAGGTGATATGGAATTCAAAAAGTAAACATTTTGTAGAAAAAGGAAGAATAGGAAGTAAACAGTAAAAGTAACATAAAAAAAACGATGAATATGGCATTTGTTTACATTAATCCGTCGAGACGAAACTGGAATTCCTATGGTTTTATGCTTATATATATATTATATATAACATATAACTTTTAGTTAGATAATGTCCACGACACTGTTCTATTGGATTTGTCTTCGTAGATATTTATATATTCTTGGTAAAGAAGAGTTGCACCTAAAGGGTATTGTTTATCTAATTAGGGCAACGTAGTGGTATTCGTTTTTGGGAAAATTCGAATTAATAACTTTATGATGACCTTCATAAAGCTTCCAGCAAGATTACGAACATATAAAGATGCTCCATCTTGGAGTCTAAGCTGGTCTAAATTATCTATGTTGGGCTTCTATTACGTATATGATGATAGATCTATAAGATGTTTTGAGTGTGGTTGTATAATTACAAACTTTGAAAATTTAAATATGCAGTCATTAATTCATAAATCGGGTTGTTCAATGCAACGTGAATTGGAAAAGAATAAAGCTGAAAAAATGACTCTAAGTCTTACAAGTTTTCCTTCCTCAGGCTGTACAAATTCACTTTCATTATCTTCATTCTCTTCGTCAAACGAGGAAAATCGGGAACAATTTCAAAAAAATTCACTGGAAGATGACAGTATTTCATCAAACGATTCGGATTGTTGCGATTCGTGCATTGATAATAATCTGGATAGAACGTTTTTAAAAGACGATTTGCAAAAAGTCTCTCAAAGATATTTAACTTTTAAAGATTGGCCCCTTAAAAATGTCATTGAAGCAAAAGAGCTTGCAGAGGCAGGATTCCATTATTTGGGAGTTGGAGACAGAGTACAATGTTTCCATTGCAATGGAATACTCCGCAAATGGAGCTATGGAGATAAACCATTAGTTGAACATTTAAAACATTTTCCACACTGTTCATATGCACTTAATAAACGAAATAATATTTAAAAGCAATTGCATAATTTACATTTATTATTTAATTTATAAATCTCGTGTTAATCATTTCTATCAGGCTAAAACTCTAAATATAGAAATGAAATATTGACAAATCCAGGGTTCTATATTAAACGATAAATGATGTGGTTTTATTCAACGATTAAAAGCATTAAGCATTGCGTCGTGAATTTAGGCCAAGATGGGTTTTCCTTCTTTCGTTTATAAAAGTAAATGAATAATGAAATGACTCTGTACAGTTTTTATATAACGTATACATTTGTCATAAAGATAAGCAGTTCAATATGAATATCTTAAGATTTGTTTATCTAACCGGAGACTGACCCTTGCCACCAAAACACCACATAACATCAGTTAAATGAAAATCGAAAGTAAAAACATAGAAAATTATCAACTAAAAAGAGTTTTAAATAACAAGACAGCAGATAAACATTAAAAAGACTATTATAGACAAATAATAGGATGAGCTTTCTGGTTTTTCTGTTCGATTGATAAAACCGTTGAATAAAAATCATGGAAATTCCAACACCAACCATAGCTCTTTGATAAGCCGTATAACCATTGAGCTATTTTTGAAACTGGAAATTCCCTTTTTTGTGAAGGCTCATTCTGTAATATGCTGTGATCGCTCCAAGTTGAAGGGAAAAGTTAAACATAGTTGGAGCATTATCAATTATCTTAATAGCTACAAATACGAAAAACTGGATGTTCTTACAGGTACAGTACATTTTTCGTCAGGGTTATCAACGTTTTATTTGAAAACTGGTTATAGAAGTGTTAGAATGGGGAAAGTACATTGACTATTTCAGAGTGTTTAGTAATACTCACGGCTTTAATTCTCGTCAATTGTATTGTTCAGAGAATTATATAATTATAACTTTGGTAATATTAAGTTAAAATGGATATTTTGAAATGTAATCTGAAATAATACGCCCTAAAAAGTGAGCGATAATCGGGGCTTTTTATATTAAATAGAATTGAAAATAGAAAATTACTACTATTAATGATAATAATTTAATATTTGTCGTTATTTTTAACAGATATTTTCAAATAAGAAATATTGGTACGAATAATCTATCATTCAAAGTTTTATCCGAAGCTTGATTTCAATTTCGGACTATCTTTGAAAGTTACGAACATATTTAGATATATACCTATATATATATATGTATATATATATATACATATATATATATATATATGTATAATATGGATAAGGCGACTAAGCGACTCTCTTCTTATAAACAATGTAAAATGTGTAAATGTACCTTCGCTCAATTGGCATATAATGGATATTATTACTTCAGGGACGATGATAGTATTGCGTGTCATAAATGCGCAGTAAAACATTTCTGTTTTTATGAAAAAGACATGACAGATCTTAAACATAAAACTACTTGTGAATATTATAAGGACTCTCCTCAGAGTGCTAAAAAAGAAAAAGCTGTATTATCGTCTAATGATTCTGAAAATAAGCTTGAATTTCAATATAACGAACTTTCTGACGTCCCCTCTGCTGCCTCCAGTAATCCTCTTAGAAATCAGTCACAATCGGTTCAGCAGGCACGTCCGAAACCGAATCGTTATGGAAAATCAGCGCAAGACAGCCCAGAGATGCCGACTAAAGCAGCCGAAAAAAATCTAAACGCATCATACACATTCGACAATAGTGCTGAGGATTTATCAAGAGAGAAGGATAGACTAAATACATTTACAAATCCAAAAAATCCTTGGCCTCTCAAGAGTGTAATCGATGAAAAAGAACTAGCAAGAGTGGGATTTTTCTATTTAGGATTAGCTGATAGGGTCCAATGTTACTTCTGTAATGGTATTTTAAGAAAGTGGAGTCTGGGGGACAAACCACTTGACGAGCACAAGAAACATTTTCCCAATTGCCCTCATTTGAGAAATTGTAGGGAGTAGTCCCATTATGACTTCCATATTGAAACATGTATAATGTACATTTGTGTATTCTACATCGTTGTAATACAACAAGTAGAAAATGCAAACGAATCTGTTTCTTATCATTAACAACAGTTTAAAAATAATAAAGTAATCTATGTATTTCATAGTTTATTACTCTTAAGTGGAAATCTTTTACAGGCAACTACGTAGGAAATAAGAATAATGAAGTTTTTACTTGAATAATATTCAATCATTCTGAATATTAGAAAGTGACAAATGTTCAATTTTTATTCTTTCTCTCTTTTATTATATATTTCAAGTTTTTCAACAATATCGTCAAATTCAAAATATGGCAGACAGTTAATGAATATAATAAATTCCAAATTTTCAATTGAATTCCAAATTTCATCTTTTCAAGATGAAGATCATAATTGTGAAAAAGTTTATGATGGAATCTTTAACGTTAATTCAAGCATTCCACACTTTTGGCTATCAACATTTCCAAATCCAGTAAAATTTTGGATCAATTTACACTGGAATTTGCTTGCTGAAATTAATACCATCAGCATTTTTTGATGGAATGGAAAATTCTCGAACGAAAATAACATTGACATTTTCTAATGGTGTTGGGGAAATTCAAATTTATGCATTTGTCTACTTTTGTAAATACAAATTTTGTCCGTCAAAAGTTGAAGGTTCGGAAATCAAGTTTACAGATAATGGAATAAGATCAGAAAGAAATATAGCTCAATTTAATAGGGGTACATTATGTAGTCAGTCTAGTTTCAGGGGTAATAAATTATGTCAATTCGCTTTAAACGAATTGAGTTATTAAGATCCATCTACTCTATCATTAGAAACAGGTAGGGAATGGGAGGCCTCAGATACAACAACACCCGCATTCTATGAACTTATATTTGAATCCCGATATACAATTTATAAAGTTATCCTTCAACAAAGGAAGAACATTGACCTGGAAATGGAAGATGGTAGCTTTATGAATTTTATAATGCCAAGCGGTAGATTGGATGAAGTTGAAATTGAACTTGATAAGAATTATACAACTAAAACGTTAAAGATTATAATACTATCCTTATACCAGAATCTTTCACCTGGCTTTGCAACTGTTAAAGTTTACGGTAAGATTTTAGATGAAAATTCTATATCAGAATTAAGTTCTCTTGAAAATTTTGATTGTCAATATGAAAAGTCATTAAATCTTTTTATTGATCATGATGATTCAACGTGTTTTCCATTAAAGTTTTCAAGAAATTCAATCTCTAGGTTAATGCTTTTGGTAAACAGGAACTATGATATTAATCATCCACCATATCCTTCATAATTTAGCAGTAAGTAGAAAATTATCTAACGGAAATGACTATACGAGTCGTTGTGATATCACCTTATTAGATAACTCCTACTGCAAATATACTTGTGTCAATAACACCAGTTCTGGAAGCTTTCTACTAATTCTGAATAATAAAAATCTATCAATTGATGTTTGTAAAGTGGATTATTCAATTGCCTAAGAGAGTGAAATTACATTGTTAAAAAACCAATTTCAATTGTATTTTATTGGTTTTACTATTTATGTTGACTGTAAACGTGACAATCTATTTTCATTTCCAATGAAAACGTTTCGAAGTTTGACCTTATCACTATCTGTTAATCTAATCTCGATGTATGGTGTATTAACTCTGACAAAGCCAATAGAGATATAACCACAATACAGAAAGTAAAAGTATAAAGGACTAAGAAAACACTAAAAATTCTATTACAAAGATTATTTTTAAATATCTAGGACACGAAAAATAGCAAGTAAAAATTCCCATTTCAGAAAACCATAAAATAAAATAACGCTATTATTAAGAGGATACAATAATCTTTTTTGAAATATGTCATCTTTCATATATAACATTCAATCGTAATGATAGAAAATAGAAATCGGACCATATTTATTGAAGATATATTAGCTTTTTATTCTGTTTTAATTAACAATTTGCCGTAAATGTTATTAATTTACAGTACAGTTTAAACATGTAGACTTTTAAATTCTATTTTTGTTTTATTTGTTTATTGAAATATTTAAGAAAAGAGTTTTTATTTGTTTGAACAGCTTGAACAGATGTTTTTATACTTTTGGAACTTGTTAAACTGGACATTTTTAAAATATGCTGATTGTATTCTATTTCAATAGCCTTTTATTTTCACTTCTTCCTCTATCTTTCTTATTCAAATATTCGTGTATTTGCTTATTTTCTTTTCTATTTATTGTAAACACTTTTACCTTCTTTCGTCAAACAAATGCAATTGCTCTGAACGCGTTTATTGCGCAAAAAAAGGTCAAATAAAGGAGATTGAAAATATATTAAAAACATATGACATGTAGAACTGATAACGGATATGGACAATATCAATCATACATTTCTATTAATAAAGAGTTATTAGGGAGATTGAAAGAAAGTTAAAAATTACAAGACTATAGTTTATATTTCT
This sequence comes from Dimorphilus gyrociliatus, assembly GCA_904063045.1. Lineage (NCBI taxonomy): Eukaryota > Metazoa > Annelida > Polychaeta > Dinophilidae > Dimorphilus > Dimorphilus gyrociliatus. Next base: position 396,470 of record CAJFCJ010000014.1, on the reverse strand, counting down.
ATATTTTTTCCACCTGACAACCAAGCGAATCAATAGATTAATATGACTCACACGCTCCATTTCCAATAGAATGTTTACCTTGAAGCAATTATGTGTAAGATTTATCGCTAAAAATAGTTATATAATCCTAAATGTTGATGTGAATAAGGGTAAGAGGCTTCCGTGTCACTTGGCTGAGAGGATATTTACTTATTTAGACGAATTTAACCTTGGCATTAAGGAGGATTGTTTAGAATATTTCGATTCGATAAGAACTAAACTAAGAAGAGTAAAATTTAATGGAAGGAGAATAGTAAATAAATCATTTTTGGCTTTTCTAAAGAATCATCCATTGGAATGTATTCATATTCAAAACTTAAATAATTTCTATCTATCAGATTGGGTTGAATATATTAATAATGAGAATTTAAGAGAATTATCTATAATAGATTGTCTTCTTAGTAACAAAGAACCAATTAGTTCGATAAATCATTTGAAAAATTTTAGGAATTTAATTAAATTGGACGTAAGCTTTACGAAATTTGATGATAATTGCTTCAATTTCATATGTATTGAATTAATTTCGTTAGAATACTTGGATATAACAAAGACAAGTGTTCAATTATTATCTCCAATTGAACATCTACACAGTTTAAAATCGTTTAATTATAGAATTTCTAATGAAGTTGTTATTAATTTTCAACAATTGTACTATCTATATCATCTTCAATGTATTGAATATTTAAATATTGGCTTTATTACGGCTAAAAGTCTTGAATATATTGAAGAGAACTTTATCAACTCGAACGTTTGGACATTGTTAAAATTCTTCCGAGTGTATCTTCATTTTACAATATCACAAGATATAGTCAAGTAAGAATGCTATTATTAGTTATGATTATTATTCATATTTCATTTGTACTTATCAAAGTTATTGTCTTACTTTCCAGGAAATTTATAGCGAATCATCGCAACCTTGAATTCTTTGAAATAGATTGCCAGTCTGTAGGCGTATATTGTTTGTATCTTTCAACTTCTTCAGATATTCTATTTTTTCAACAGGGATTGGTAAGTATAAATAATCTATTAATACTTCTATACCTTCTCTTTTCTATTTAGTCGGAGGCAAATGTTGATGCTAATATCATTGTCAATGCTCTAGACTATCTGAAATGCTCCCCGGTTCAGATAAACTATTACAGTACTATTCTAGTTAGAATCCTTTGTTCCGGGACGACCATTAATCTTAACAGACTTTGGAAGGTTAATAGACTTGAACACTGGATAACAGAGATACTAATTTTAGATTGTTTCTTTCCTTTTTCTATTCCAAAAGGTTTTGCTGGAAATTTTAGATATTTATAAATATTCAATAACGAAATGTGGTTACAATCTTGGCGATTTGCTAGCCGTTAGATGGTGCTTTAGATTAGTTAATTGTATCAAAATCGTATCAAATAATGAGGATAATTGGATGAAAATAGTCGAAATTGGTTGTAAAATTTTTGAAGAGATTTATAAACTTGGTATAAGAAATTCGATCTTCTATCATGTTTCATTCGAACTTTCTAGTATTCTTCTATCCAGATTTCATTACATACATTTTGTAATTAAGTTAATTAATATTCATAAGCAGAAGAACAAAGAGTATCTTTAACCTTCTTTTCTTTTTTATATACAGTGTATGAAAAAAATTCAATTAGCTTCAAAATATTTGGAAATAATTGATTCATTTCCGGAAGGGGATGCCTACGATCTGTTATTAAAATCGCTTATTGATACTGATTTTAGATACGTAATATACTATTTTCTTTCTATCATTTTTACTGAATTTATCAATAATTTCTTCTCTGCTATTTTCAGTTGCCAAAAAATGATTTTCGACATTTTTTACATAGTTTTGAAATATTCTTGAATAATTTTTATAAAAATCCAAAACATTTTACCTTATCTTTAAAAAAGAAAACAAATTTGAAAAATCTATGCTTTAATGGACTAAAAACTTATTGTCGACATTACGTATTAAAGAATGATATAAAGAATGATAAGTATTATCAATTTATCAAAGCTTTTCAAAAAAAATTTGTCGCCTACGAAACCAACTTTGCTTGATTAATGTTTGAAAATTAGGGAGTGGAAGAAAGAAAGAAAGAAAGAAAGAGAGAGAGAGAGAGGGGGGAGGGCGGTTTAAGAAGAAATCAAAAGTGATTTTATGACAAACTATCTCATTTTCCTGTTAGTTAAATAAAGGGAAAACTCGAGAAGAGAAAGAAGTGATTATATTCAATGGATCTAATGACTAATTGATAAAATATCACTATTTTATCATTGCTATAAATGATATAGCAATAATGCAATAGGGAATATTTTAGATTATTAATAACATTCAAGATTATTGCTTTATTATATGCAATGCAGAAAGTTATTTTTGTTCTTTCTTTTGAATGAATTAAACATTTACAGTGCGTGGGATCGCCTCCGTAATTTCTCGAAAAACAACCAATCAACGTATAATATGTATCTAATATTTAAAATAAACATTGCTGATTAATATTTCAACTACTGTTTCTTGTTTGAATATCCATTGAACCATAGTCTATCATCTATTTTATACAGCATATAAAGCTTTATTAAGCTCAATAGGCTTATTTATAATTGATGATACTACCTCCAGCTACTACAGTATATTTTCTATCATCGATACAATCTTAATACTGTGGCTTAATTCTCAACATACTAGAATAATACAAAATTCAATAGCCATGTAGCAAAATAATGGAGATTTGATATACTTAGGATTAACTATTGATTAAGAACACTTTTAGCTTATCCATTAAAATCGTATAAGAACTTTTTAAGAGTCCATGAGCAATTTCATTGATTAAGCAGATTACTGTTATTTTTAACAACTCGGCTTTTTATTGCTATTCTAAGCCACGTAAGCTTCTTCTGACTAAATTCATTGCTTTCCCCAACCAATTGAAGTTTTATGCGAATAGCTCGTTACGGTGTAAAGAGATAAATTCATTAAGTAAAGAAAAGAGAGCTTAACTAGACTGAATAAACTATTTATTATATTTAGAAAATCATTGATTGTTTCGGAGTAACAATTCAATACCATTGGGATATAAAATATCCTTTAAATTCATTGAATAACACTTGTTATCGAAATGTGGATTAGGCTTTTTAAACGTTTTGACTTCTCTTCCTTCAATATAAAGGTTTGGTGATGTTTTGTCAAATGAATCGACTTGATAGAAATTATATTTCTTATTGCTAACTAGGCCTAATAGACCACCGTGATATTGGTCAAAAATCACTTGTCCAGAAGATAGTTCATCGATAAAAGTCTTCAATACAGGTATGTTAAAATTATCAAACTTTCTAATAATTCTTAATTTTAATTCTCTGCCATTCTCTTCAAATTCAATAACTAACTCATTAGGCGACAGTCTTAGACGAATCCTCGGATTAATTCCACTACTTAAGTCCATTATTCTATCCCAACTGTACAGATTGTGATTTGGTAGGCCAATAGAAGTGAGGCCGGCCTGTATTAATCCGAATTTTGTTTTTACAAGTAAACGGCTAACTTCGTAGCTATCCTTTAATTCGAAAATGACCGATACACCTGTATAGTTATTTAATATAGTATTGGAGAATTGAATCATGATTTTGTTATTAATAGATAAAAGCCTACCTAGGAGTTTATCCGAGAAAAATTCATACTGTTCACCTGCTTTTCCAATAAAATCATAACAAATATCTTCCAGAGTTTGTCTTCCGTCGTTGTGTAGAACTTTAACTGTTTGAAATATTCTTGGATCATTGCAAAAATTCAAAGGCATCCTGTCATTAACTAACAACTCCAAACGAGCTTCAGATGGAAGAGAAACAGCCTTTCCCTGACCATTTTGACGTCTACATTCTATTTGAAGTATTAAAGTTGTATCTCGACAATCATTATCATATCCAACATGTAACGTTATAAACCTCCTGCTGGATAAAGCATTTAGGTAAACGTAATTTGGTTCAATACGAACATCCGGTAGTTCTTTGTTGCCACTTATCGATATATGGCAAGACAGTGTTTCAAATCTTAGATCCATGGTGTCGGGCCATCGTTCCAACAGTCCAACATTGAGAATCGTCGACGAGTTTTCGACAACGCTTTCAATTCGATTATCAATAAATTGAATTGCTGTTTGTATATTGCGTTAAAAGAATTAAAAATTAGCAATAAATGTTCCTAAACAATTAAAGAATTTAAACAAGTAATATGTAAATTATACAAACGTATATCAACTTGTGATTTAACAATGATAATACACGAAAATAGAAAAGTTATCAACGCTTTCATAATTTATTTCTTCTATCTTTACCATCCACCGTTCTTTCAAAAGTCACTAGTCAAAGAAAGTACTTTTCTGTAGACAGAATTAAGCATCCAACTAGTTATCTATGTTGGGAAAAGACTGATAGCATGTTTTCAAGCATATTGAGTAAATACTCATGGAAACAGTGGCCATTTTTTTTAAAAACTTTACCGATAACTAGGATTATTACTAAACTACATCAAAAATACCCAGCTATTACTAGCCACAGTATTATATATACTGTATGTATTTTATAGACGAAATGTAATAACTTTTGAAACGAATAAGCATGTTTAGAGAAGAGAAGATCTTGAATACTGATTGAATAACATTGACGATCTTGATCAGGTTGATCCTTTAGAAAAGCTTTAAGAAATTTTCCATTAACTAGTAACGTTTCTTCTATTGCTTAGACAGAGTCTGTTGATAGCAGTTATTGTACAAATACAGGTTACTCATTCAAATTATTTGAAATATGTAGGGATAATGAGGTGAGACGCCCTCAAATAACATTCATCAGTATCACCAGGTTTTCCAATTATTCTTCTTTTCCCTATTGACAAAACTATCTTCTTTTTCAATCAGATCGCTAAGACACTATCAAAAGTCAATTCCATCCAATCATCAGATTTTCAAGTAACATGATAATACAATACAGTTTTTACCTTATTTATCGCTACCATTTACTTTTGAAGTAGGATAAACATCATTGTACATTTTCCCTTCTTCGATATTCTTGACGCGTGTCAATCATTATGTTTAGTTTGAACTAAACGAAAGAATTATACAACTTTTTTATTAATTATTCTTAATTTATTATCAAAAAATAATAGTCGAACACCGTTGTCAAAAAAAAAGGAAATATCATTTCTAACAAAAACGGTCTTTCAGACATTTATAATTGAACAAAAACATTTATGCTAAATAGCATTTCTCTTACAACGACTTTTGGAATGAATACGCATTCTTTGGAAACATTAAATCTCCCAAACTCATTGAATAACATCTATCAGTATCACCAGGCTTGCCGGTTAGGAATGCCTTCACAAATCTTCCATTTATTTTAACAACAGTCAAATCGATCGTCTCTTGAACTGGTTCGTAGAATTCATAATCTTGATTAGCAATTAAACCAAAAATTCCACCGTGATGTTCGTCAAACACGCCTTTGAAACTTGTTGACTTTTCAATCAGAATGTTCAAATAGCTTTTACCAAATGATTGTTGGATTTTAGCAATCCTAATGGACTGAGATCTATCTTTACCATAGTATTCAATAAGAACATCCATTTCATTTTTGGAGATAATTGCGTGAGGATATTTCTCCTTTTCGCCAATGACAAAACTATCTTCTTTCTTCCATTTGAAACTTGAAGATTTTGATGTAGAAATAGTGTCGGTAGTAAAGTTGAAATATCCCAATTTTGTAGCATAGAAAACTTTGCCGATATAATAATCATCTCGAAGTTCAAAAACGATCGAAGTTCCTAAATGAAACAATTACAATTAATAAATAGGATATTGATAGAATCAATAAATTATTTACCTAAGACATTATCACTAATCAATTCCATCTGATCACCAGATTTTCCATAGAGATCATAGCAAACATCTTTTGTTACACTTTCGCCATCTTCATCAATTCCAGATACTTTTTGAGTAAGATGAGGATCATCGCACATACTACCTGTTTCAGTGTTTTTTACTTTAATGGTGAGCACGCTATTTGTTATTTTTATTGGAATATTCTTCAAGACAAACTTCCAACATGTCAACTTTATCTTGTAAGTGTGATCATGACATTTTCCATCTTTTACAGCTTTAAAGAATATAGATATCTTTTTATTGAGAAATGGTATCACATGTACACTATTTTCTGGTACAGGCTTCCATTTGAGAGCGGTATTTGGGGCTCTGGTGTGAATAAATTTTTTTGCTTTCGGCGCAACTGCTTTGCACTTTACAAAGACACCTCCTGGCCAAGAATTAGCAATCAAACCTAATTCAACTTTGACGGCGGGTCCCGCTTCTTTTAATATAATTAAGTTGGGATTCCAACCAAAAGAGTCTGCGGTGGTATAATAAAAGTTGTTAGTAAAATATAATAGAACAGATAAGATATGAATATATACTTACGTTGAGCTGAAGAAGAAGCAATGCATAGCACGAGAGCAGAGAAGCCAACAATAAATGAATTCATATTCTCTAAATTGAACGGCTACCTCTCAGTGAAAAACTGATGTGTTCAAAGCCAATTTCTATCCTATTTATATGTCAACCGGTTGATAGTTTGCTGTGTATTTTTTTGAATGGGTCACTCTACAGCATAGGTATTTGATATTTTTAATTGGTTAATTACATCACAAAGACAGCGAAATATATAGATTTTTTTGTCGACCCAAGTTGCCGATAAGTATGCTGGTCTATTCTGGCAAGTATTGACTGATTAACTTTGATGGAATGATACCAGAAGTAGAAACCCCTATTATTAAAGGAGCGCTCTTTGACTTACAGGACTCAGTATTTTTGAAAACTGTCCCCTACGAACATAAAAAACCTTGTTTCAAAATAAAAAACTGAAGCTTTTTAGTCCTATATTAAAAATACAATAGGAACGGCGCAACTTGTTCAAATGTAGCGTTACTTCCGACGGAAAGTAGTTTCTTTTTTGTACGTCAATTTAAATAATAATTGATACGATATTCTGAAATGATAGCTCATTATTTCTTATCATTTATTAATAATAAATCAAAAATAATATGCACAAAATCACACCTGGAATGCCGAGTGTTCACTTCACTTGGAAATGGACGATATGTTAACACTTCCTATATAATCCATCAGTTTCGTTGACTGTGAACATAATCAGTGGATTAATAAAGACGTTCGTGTATTACTCTAATTATTATTTATTTAAAAATAAAAGACTATGTAGAAATCATCTTATTAGTGTTGTCTATTTAGCTTTATATACTGTGAAACTTGTATATGTAAACGATAGAAAGCCTACATTTTTCAAAAAAGAAAAGACACCTAAGAAGGTCAACTTTGACAGTAGCCTACTTTGCTCCGTCTGTCCTTTATGAACATCATTTTCAAATAATTAATGAAACAACTGGGTTTAACATATAACTGTTTTTAACGTTTATTATCAAAAAATAATAGTCGAACACCGTTGTCAAAAAAAAGGAAATATCATTTCTAACAAAAACGGTCTTTCAGACATTTATAATTAAACAAAAACATTTATGCTAAATAGCATTTCTCTTACAACGACTTTTGGAACGAATATACATTCTTTGGAAACATTAAATCTCCCAAACTCATTGAATAACATCTATCAGTATCACCAGGCTTGCCGGTTAGGAATGCCTTCACATATCTTCCATTTATTTTAACAACAGTCAAATCGATCGTCTCTTGAATTGGCTCGTAGAATTCATAATCTTGATTAGCAATTAAACCAAAAATTCCACCGTGATGTTCGTCAAACACGCCTTTGAAACTTGTTGACTTTTCAATCATAATATTTAAATAGCTTTTACCAAATGATGATTGTTGGATTTTAGCAATCCTAATGGATTGAGATCTATCTTTATCATAGTATTCAATAAGAACATCCATTTCATTTTTGGAGATAATTGCGTGAGGATATTTCTCCTTTTCGCCAATGACAAAACTATCTTCTTTCTTCCATTTGAAACTTGAAGATTTTGATGTAGAAATAGTGTCGGTAGTAAAGTTGAAATATCCCAATTTTGTAGCATAGAAAACTTTGCCGATATAATAATCATCTCGAAGTTCAAAAACGATCGAAGTTCCTAAATGAAACAATTACAATTAATAAATAGGATATTGATAGAATCAATGAATTATTTACCTAAGACATTATCACTAATCAATTCCATCTGATCACCAGATTTTCCATAGAGATCATAGCAAACATCTTTTGTTACACTTTCGCCATCTTCACTAAATCCAGATACTTTTTGAGTTAAGTGAGGATCTGAACACATACTACCTTGCTCGGTATTTTGTACATTGATTTCTAGAGTAGTATACTTTATAAGTAAAGGATTTTCTTTTACGGGACTTTCTCTGTCATAACAGGCCAGTTCTACAAAGTATTGTTTATTTTGGCACATTTTGTCCTCTCGAGCTCGAAAAAGCAATTTCTTAAATTTCAAAGGCTTGTTTATTTCAATTCCTGTAACGTCGATCAGTTTTTTCCATGGGCTCAACAAACCAGCTTTCATTTCAATAGTATCGTGGGCATCTGTTTCCGGGTAACATACAATTGTAGAAAATTTTGGCCAAATAGCACCATTTTGGAATCCAAGATAAACTGCTTTTGATGGACCACCTTCTTTAAGTTGAACTTGCGTTGGTGTCCAGCCAAACGACAACTCCAATGGATCTAAGAATTATAATAATTATAAGATAATAAAACCAAAATGAAATTAATGTAAACTTACTCTGCGCTAAAGCAAACCCACTGCACATAACAAAAGCAAAGAAGCCAACAATAAATGAATTCATTTTCTCTAAATTGAACGGCTACCTCTTTGTGAAAAGCTGATAGTGACTAGCATAACTTTTCTGTTCTATTTATATGTTGGAAAATTGGCAGTTTGCGATTTATTTTTGGTCAAAAGTTGATCTATAGCATAGGTATTTCGTATGGTGATTGTCGATATTTTATCATTCAGTATATTTATTATTAGAAATGATTGTTAAGTTATAAATAATAAATCTTGTAAGGCAAAGTAATCAAAGATGATATATTATTAAATATTGACTTTTGCATCTAATTATAATGAAGTTAAGAACCCCTATTGTTAAAGGATAAGCGCCTTATTTTGCACTACTCACAAATATTCAAAACTGTCGGGTGTCAACATAAAAAACATGAAAAAAAATAACTGTGATTTTTTGTTTAAAAAAAAATGTTCAAAACTAGGTCTTAAAGTGTAACATTGCTTTAACCGAATGTAAAAATCATAATTATTGTTTGTAACGGCAATTTATTACTTGTTATTAAGTGTTACTAATAAATAAGAAATACTATGAGGGAGGATGGAAAGATTTTTCATTTTGAATAGATCCTCTCTACTCTCTTTCCCTCTTAGTTCAAACGTCATTTTAATAGAGTGAATCATTCGGATAGGAAGGAAGCTAGCAATAAAAGCATACACTCTCTTAAAATTCAACGAATACATTGCAATAAAATGAAATAGACTTAGAGTTTTATAATAACTTTTGATAAATTTTATAATTAACCCTTTCTCCCTTCCTTTAGATTTTCATATTTGTGACAACAACAAGAATCTTTCCCTTAATCCTAATCTTTCAATAAACAATTTACATAGATAGTGTACGCAAAAGTGTAAAAGGAGGGCATATAACTTTAGATTAGTCATCATTCTTGGTACATGTTCAAAGTATTTACACGAAATCTTTAAATTTGTACCGAGTATATCAGTTCTATATATAAACTATTTACATCGAAAGAGTTTGTTGATATGATTTTATTGAAGAAGAAAAGAAAGAGAAAAAACATATATCACCCCCACAAAAATTACGTAATCTTTATACAAAGGTTCGGTTTGCTTTTGCTGCTTTGTTCAACGATAAGCCAGATTCCTTGTAACGGTAGTTACCACATCATTTTTTCCTCTGTCAATCCTTCCTGTTAATCGGACCGTAGGAAGAGAGATACAGGCATAGGAAAGATAATATCTTCTATATTTATCAAGTGGCATTCTTCGTTATCATTGATTAGCTGTAGTTTAGACGCGACTGGCCTTTGATTGATTTTTACTTTCGTTACCGATTCTCTTCCTCTTTGAACCGATTTATTGAAATGATAAACGTTATTTGCTGCCGAACCCAAGAGGCCACCTTGAAATTCGTCGAGGATCTTTTGATTTGGTGTGGTTTCTTCTACAGCAATATTAAGGTGACTTTTCTCAAACGATTTCTCTTCTTTAATAATTACGAGTGCCAGAACTCTACCCTCATCTTCTACCTTAATCAAAAGTTTCTTATTTAGATCAATTACAAGTTTAAAGTCGGTTCCAACTTCAATTCTTTTAACTTGACCCCAAGTCTGATGGAAATTTTCTGGTCCAGTAATAAAGTCTCTGTTTATTTCAATTGAACCTTGACGAGTAATGATAAATATTCGGCCAACATGATATTCTTCGCGTATTTCAAAGTAGGCTGAAACACCTGAATAGATTTGTTTTGTATTTTTTTCCTTTATTTAGATGATTTGTTACTTTCTAGAATTAATTCAATTTTAATTTACCTAATAAAGAGTCGGTTACAAACTCAAAGACATCGCCGTGTTCACCGTAAATATCATAGCATATCTTTTCATGAACTTCTTCGCCATTTTCGTTATAGCCTTTGACAAACTGCTGAATACGATGTTTATTACATATTTCACCAACTGTGTTGTCTATAACACTAAAATAGACACCATTATATTTAGAAATAGTTAATTCTTCAGAATTCTTCGTACAGCGAACTTCAACACCAACGTAAGGTCTGTCATCCCTGCAATCGTTGTCTTCCTTAACTGTTATGACTATTATCTGTTTGGGAGAACTTTTATGGATTTCAAATGATAAAGGAGTAACCAAAATAGGCGCCAATTTCGAACTTTTCATAATTTTACAAACGAAAACATCATTTTCGTATTTCGAAGGCCAGATACCTTTAAGGCTAAACTCTGCTTTGCATTTTTGCCCTTCCTCCAATTCAATAGGCGAATATTGGAAAAATCCCAATTCTTTAAAAGGAACATAGTATTGTTTATTTATATTTATTTGATTATGCTCTTTTGTTTTTAATATATGAATATAAAATGTTACCTATATCACTCTGTCCGAAAGTCGATGACCATAGACAAAAGATACAATAAATAAGAGGGAAATATTTCATATTGGCCGTCTCTTTGATTCAAGGAGGCTCTAACCCAGAAAACAGATGATTAGCCGGCTTGAACTCAAAATAGCCAAACTACTCTTAACTTTAAAGCTCTCCACGTGTAGAGCAATCCGATCTATAAAAAAAGGAATAGAACAAGGACAACAAAACAAGTTAAGTAGTACACTTTGAGTTTCATTTCATTTCATACACGTTGCCTTATAAGTAGAATTTTAAAAAGTTTACGCATTTTTTGTCATTCTAGAAAAATTCTACCATAAAAATCATAAGAATAGATTTATCTGTAATAATATTATTAATAATAAATAGTCTGTTAGCGTTTAATATTAAAATATTGATAACTACTCATTCAATTCTCTAATTGCATGTGAGATAACACAAATATAGTGAAAGATGTTGAAATTTATCGTATGCATAATTGTTATAGAAGTTTTCTCGATTGGAGATTGTTCGTTTAATTCTGGTACGTGTTTAATATATTTATATATACGGTACATTCATTGAATTTTTTATCCAGAAATTGGGTTCAGTAGGGATGTGGTTAGTCCGAGCTTTGTTCAAGAAGGAGACACAATTATTGAAGAGTTTGGTGTTTTGAAAGATTGGGATATGCTATATGGAAGTTATTTAAATTGTAAAGTAAAAAGCGGAAGTCCGGATGGTAGATCTTTAATTTTTATTCCAGAAAATTTTCATCTAACTCCTTCAAATTTGAAAACAACAATTCAAATTGATATTCCTTTTGATTGTAAATCTGGTACTACTTTTGCCGGTATGCTTATCGATTGTACCCCTGAAATGATGCCAGAAAATAAACTAATGCATTCGGACATTGTAAGCTATGTAATCAGCGATTCATTGTCGCCGGAAATGTGTGGCGATCCCCATCTAGCACAAGTCGTTAGAGGGAAAGATGAAGAAGGCAATTCCGTTAATCAGACGATATGCTATGATTTTTACGGCAAGAGTGGCGATAGTTTTGAACTATTATCCGATAAATATTTAGGTAATAAACAATTTGTTGTTTGTAGAAAAATTGAAATAATCTTGTTTTCTTTCTTCTTAAAGGAGTAAGCATCATCTCATCTCTGAGGGATGATTATTACATAGGAAGTATAATCATTAAAACTATATATGGTAGTATCGAAGTAACTACTAAAGATGTTAAAGGACCGAATGGATATTATAAAACTTGGTTTGATAAGAAGAGAACTCGTTTAATTGATGATTCAGCATATAAGATTGATATTATCGTTCGAAATAGTATTACTATAATTATTAGACGAGATTCAAGAAAGTTGAAATTGTTTCTATTGAAAATCAAACAATTCTTTGGAAAGTCTTATTTGAATATTAATATTCAAGAGACGAGTGATAGGTTGGGATTAATGGATAAATATCATGGTGGTCTATTGAGTCTTGTCTTTTCGAATGACTATAAATTCTATGAACCAGTTCAAGATACCAATCAAGCAACTGTCCTAATTAACGATAGAATTGTCAAGTCCTTTAGAAAATTTAAGGACAATAATAGCTGTTATATGTTGAAAATTGAAGATATCCTGTTTCCTAGAAATATTGACGTCATCAAGATCTAAACTTCTTATAGATGTTATTTTTTTATTATTATTATAGCATTCCATGTTGAAAATAAAAGATTAATAAGAAAATTAATGAAATTAGTCAACTAGTATCTCAATAGTGTTGCAATCATATCAGTTGTTGGTTAATCATATTTTTCAGCCTATTACTAATATCAGATTTCTTTTATCATCTTCTGGAAAGAATGCAACTCTAATTGTGAATTATATTTCATAAGTATCTATGTATTTTAATACTGCTTGCTATATAGTATTGACTGATGGTAAAAAAGTCCATGTGGTATATTAGACTGAGTGATATATGATTAAGGCATTTATTGGTGAATTTCACCGACTAGAGAAGAGATGGGCTTTATTCTTTATATACTATGTTTTCTCTACCTTTCCATACCGTGCGAAAGCTATTATGATTATGATTTAGAACGTAAGTGTTTTTTCTTGTAGCTTATTGAAAAAATATAACTTTGAAGCGTCAAACAGCAGAAGTAGCGATAGGATGGTTTAAAACGAATGCTACTATCATCGAAGGTGAAGAGATTATGTTGGACTTTGGTATTATCTCTAGCTTAGACAGTTGGCCTTATATAAATCCTATTGAATGTCAGCTCAAGTCACCTGGATCAGTTGATTTAGTTATTCCCAGTGATAGTTTCTATTTGAAAAAAACATGGCCAATAGAGAATTTAGAACTTTTTGGCTTAAACGACGATTCATCATGTTCCGATAAAAAGTATCGTATAGAAGCGAGATGCTTTGAAAGTGAGGAAACGGGAAGAGTGATAGATGTTAAAAATGCTTATTTGGATTTATACGTAATAAATTCAACACCAGCTAGACATTGCGAAGCTCCCTATTTCTCTCAAAAGGTTTTAGGCGTCAACGAAGAAGGTGTACTGGTCAAGGAGCTAATCTGTTATGATACTTTTGGAAAAGCTGGTAGTCAGTATGAGCTAATTTCGGATAATGTTCTAAGTGAATATTTTTCTAGCTATCTCTTCATTATTATTATTACTAATTAGGGAATACGAAATAACTATAGCTGAATTCTTTTTTCCAGATCTTGCGTCTATATTCGAATTTCAGCGAGATTATTATGTTGGGAAGATATTCTTTAACACTCCATTGGAAAATATTATCATATCAACTATTAGCATAGCTATAGGCAAACACACGCAATTATTTTGGAATGGTCAGGGTAATTATTTTAATGGTGACGAAGATTCTGGACCAAATTTATCAGTCAACTTGTATGGATCAACTGCAATATTTAGCTATTATGAAGCCGACAGAATTCAAGTGATAAAAGTAAATAGAGTGACCAGACAGAATGGCGAAAGCTATTTGAACGTTATGATTGACGAATCGACAGGTGAAATGAACGTATTCGATACACATCATAACGGTATATTCCAAATTGTTTCAAATCAAGATTATGAATTTTTTAAACCAATTCAAAAAAATAGAAGAGTGACTCTTGTTAAAGTGAATGGAGTTGTTGTTAAATCATATTTAAAGAATACTTTTGATCATAATGAAACATGTTATACGCTTTTGTTAAATCAAATTATAAGTCCTAATCTACTTGAAAAGTTTTCAAAACCTTTGAATCGTTTAGATAAAATGCTCTAATTTTTATTGTCTTGTATACTGCAATTAAAATTGAAAAATACAGTATTACCTATAAAAAAAATATTTACATTTGTATTTAAATATCATTTCATCTTCTATCGCCTTCGCAGTCGCCGCCCGCCCGCCCCCCCTCTCTTCTCCACCTATCCCCCATTTTATATATTAGGCGTCGGCAAAGTTTTCTATCTGGGTCTGGTATATCTTTTTCTAGATCACAACATTTTTTATTTTATGCTTTCTTAGAAAAGGTACTTTAGTTCTGTATATGACTTTGCTCATCTAAGAATTTCGTCTTTATAAGAAAGGCTATTGTTTTAGTATATCAGTCTTGTTGACAATTACCGAAGGTACACTTGAAAAATATGCAGGCTTCCGTAATGCTTACAACAATTTTAGGTCTTTTTATCATAACTTTAGCACAGTCTCAAAGTAAGTATCAAGAAGAATAATTATTCAATTATTCATATATCTATTTCTATATAAAACCTTACTTCAACAGATATTGGTTTTAATCAACCAAGTTATACGATAGATGAAGGAACTTCTGGTGAAATGGTGATATCTATAGATGAAAATATTGATGTGCATTGCCTACTACATATGCAATCTGAGTTTGGCTTACGAGTGCTAATTTTGCAAGAGAATCTATTCTTTTCACCAAACAACAAAGCAATTGAAATTTCAGTTTTAGCTTTACAGAATAGTATACCTTGCGATTCAGTAGAAGCAACAATTCTGATAGATTGCGATAATGATTATCAGAATACGTTTAATCGAAAAACTGCAAAAATCCATATTGAAGATCAATCTGCTGGAGGAAAAGTATGCAATGATCCACATTTAATGCAAAATGTTAGGGTTTTCGATGAGATGTCCTCTAATCAAACGAAAGCCGTTTGTTATGATTTATATGGTAAATCTGGTGATCAATTTGAAATTCTTTCCGATAAGATTCTAAGTAAGATTTTCTCCTTTATCTTTATATTTTCGCTAATTATATTTAATTTCTATTGAACGTAGATACCTCGGTAATCATTCATCTTCGAGATGACTATTATATCGGTAAAGTATTCGTCCAAGGGCCATTTGGCGTTGTTGAAATCAATACTGCTTATATTGAAACTTCTTCCAAGTCGAAATTCTCTTGGAACAACTTGAAAAATTTCACATTGGATAAAGAACATGGACCAATGTTAGCAATCAATAGTAATAAAAATGCTATCAACGTAAAATACGATAGTGGCTTTAGAATTCTTAGCGTTTTAATTGTCAAGATTAAAGAAGAATACGGAAAAGAACATTTAAATCTTTTAATGAGTAGAGAAATGGGACAGGATAATGTATTCGATCAATTTCATGGGGGAATTTTTGGAGAAATTGCCAATAAACAATATACATTTTACAGACCCGTTCAAGAAAACGAAAGTCACGCAGCTGTAATGATAAATGGAAGATACGTTAAATCTTGGATTAGAAAACAGGAATTCAACCAAAAGGAGAAATGCTTTACACTAACCTTGAAAGATTTACTATTTCCAAAAAGTGTCAAAGATTTTCAAAAGTCTTCATAATGTCATATGAATATTTATCTTTAAAGTAATTTACATGTCCAACGTATGATGCAATCGTGACGATATAATCTTATTATTTTTATGTTTCTACAAATTTTATTTTCACTTAGTTAATACGAAATGGTTTCGCTATTTTGTCGTTTTATTTCTTAAATAAACTTATAATATTTTATAGTCGAACAAATGAATACGTTTTGGGAGAGTTCAAGTCATTTCTGTGAAAATTTACTCTGTTCTTTATAAGATAAAACAGCTATCCAATTTAAAGTTCCTACTTTTTTCGGGCCAATTGAAAGTATAGACCCCTAGACTTAATCCAAGCAAGGGATACCTTGTTGAAATTGTCTGATAGAGATTACCTATTTCGGATTATCATTAATAATAATGTATATTATCATTAAGATTGTAAAGTCATTTGATTTTTGTTTATTTAATAAATATATGGCTAATAGGCTTCAATTAATTTAAGGTTAAATAACAATTCCTTATCCAAATATCAGTTTACTTTTTATATAAACACGCACTCACTTAAGAAACTTGGCGTTTTTTCTTATGTTTATATATTTATTTAGCCGGGATATAAACCAGTCGCTTTAGCGTCTTGCTAGAAGAAGAATCCTGAAAAAGATGATTAAACGCAGTGCTTTTTTCCTGATAACTATTGCCCTCTCCATGAACTTGATCGCCGGTGAAGGTACTCGTTTGTTATTTACAAGTTTTATACAGTAATTTTATTGAAATATATTATAGAATTTGGCTTCAAACCGGACTGCATAACAATAGTTGAAGGAGGAGCGGGCGTTAAATCTACTGTAAAAATTGGAACATTTTTAACAGATGTTCTAGTCTGTACAGTTCAAGTACCATCCTCTTCGGTTAGTTTATCCTCCCAACTATTAATATTCACTTCCGGCAATCGTCAAAAGACTTTGTCTTTTACTGCCACAAAAGGTACTGTACCAGATGGCAAGGATTCTATTACCATAGAAGTCAAGTTACAATGTCCAACAAACGAATTGCTTGAACCAATTGAAAATACGGTGTTGAAGCTTGTCATAAAAAAGGAAGGTGATAGTGCTGAAAAAGATCCTCATTTAACACAACTTGTCAAAGGAATGGATGAATCCTCTAGTAGAGTACGCAAGAACATCTGCTACGACTTATACGGAAACGCTGGAGATCAATTTGAAATTATTTCCGATCGAATTCTTGGTAATTTAATTAGTTTATTGAAAGATTGTTATTAAATTGTATGTTTCTTTTATCCTCTAAAGAATCTGCGGTTGTGTTAGAGCTTCGAGACGATTTCTACATAGGGAAGGTACTCTTGCAAACTCCATTGGGATTTCTAAATATTACAACCAGCAGTATCTTTGTACCGCCTCGTAGAAGGTTTCGATGGCAAGTAGCCGAAGATTTCTCTTTGAATAATCAGCGAAATAGTTTCAAGATAGATTTTGAAATAAGGGATGAGTACGTAATGATTGGAATTAAGAGAGGGGAAAGAAGTTTGAATGTTAGAGTTCTAAAGGTCCATCAAAATATTGGTAAAAACTACTTGAATATCATGATTGATCAATCAACATCAAAAGGTCAAGAACTTGATAAATATCATGGCGGATTATTTGGAGAAATATCAAATAAACAATATCGTTTCTACGATCCCGTACAAAAAGATGAACATACAGCAGTAGTAAAGATTAATAATAGATTAGTAAAATCCATATTTAGAGAAAGGAATTTTAATGAAGATCAAACATGCTACTTTATGAACATGAACGATATACTCTATCCAAAGAGCATAGAGATGTTTAAAAGAATGATAAATTAATGTAAAAGATTAAAATATTTCCTGTCTTAATATGATTAGATAAATCAGATATGTATTAAATACATCATTTTGCTAATCTAAACACTAAATGTCTTATCGATCAATGCCAACATGATAAAAACAATAGAGTCGACATACTTTTCATAGTTGGCACGTGGTAATTAAACTAGGGAATAGCATGTTATTTTTTTGCTTTAAAACACAACTCAAAGAGTAAAATAACAAGAAAACATTATATAAAAAAGTATAGAGATAGTTTAACCGGTTAAGCATTCGCTCTTAGGTTCAGCAAGGAAGTTGACACAAAGAAATGGCTCATTTTTTACATATCATTTTCATCTTTATACTTATAAATCTGATGAAATGCTATAGTAAGAGGGATTCTTTACAGTTTATACTTGTTAATTTTTACTATTTTTGCTGTTTATATACTGTATATATATATATATATATATATAGATATTGGCTTGAAGCAAATTGTTAATGGATTTGATCAGAATTTTAATAAAGTCAGCATTAATGTCTCGTATGATTTGAAAGGAAAACCAAAACATGGATTTGAAATAATATCTGATTATATTTTAAGTAAGATATTGAATTATTGTCTTTATTATTCATTTATCTTTCCCTCATTTCTCATTTTATCTTTTCTTTTTTTTAACACAGACTCTTCAATTGTTTTCAAGCTTAGAGATGATTCTTGTATCCATAAAATCTATTTTAAAACTCCAATTGGCTTTATAAATGTAACAACATCTGGTATAGATGTTCCTTTTGATAAAAAGCTCCTTTGGATAAATTCATACAAGTTTGACATGAGTAATAGACAGTTTAGAGTGGATGTAAAATCAACAGAGGAACAGTCCTTCTTCAACCTAAAAAGTGATAGACGACATCTTAATGTAACAGTATTGAAAATTCACCAAGATTGCCTGACATTTCGTATAGGAAATTCATCGTTAAATGAAGGTATAATTGATAAATTTCACGGCGGTCTATTCGGAGTGATTTCAAAACGAAACTACGAAATACTCGGTGAAAATAAAGTTTTAAAAGTGAATGGTAGATATATGAAATCATTGTCGACGAGAGAAGGAGTCTCCAATGATAGAGAGAACTTTTATAAAGTAGATTTAAACAAGATCTTATATCCAAAGAATTTGAAATATTTTCAAAAGCATTATTAATACAACTAGACATTTTTTCATTTGTTGACTCTTTTCAATCTTAGATGATTAGCTTTTATGAGATTACGTCATTCTTCATATGTTCATACGCCTAATTATAAACATATTAAATTTCTTATTAGACTAAAGATGTAATCTTTTGTATCAAATTTATAAAGTCGTTGCGTATCTTCTCCGCTAAAACGAACATAGTACATTTGGATAGATAATATCACAATTTCATTGATTTGTCTTATCGCATTGTTTATTTATAATTTATTTAACTGAAATAATTTTTCAATCATTGATCAGAACGGGGAATACTTATTATAATGACTTTTGAAACGAAGAAACATGTTTAGGGAAGAGTAGATCTTGAATACTAATTAAATAACATTGATGATCTTGATCAGGTTTATCCTTTAGAAAAGCTTTAACAAATCTTCCATTAATTTTAACTACAGTGACGTTTTCTTCTCCTTGAACAGGGTAACAGAATTGGTACTGTTGATTGGCAATTGAACCAAAAATACCACCGTGATGCTTGTCAAATACGCCATCTTTATTAGTTGATTTTTCGATAAGCACATTTAGATAGCTCTTTCCGAATGTCTGTTGAATTCTAACAATTCTAATTGATTGACATCTCTTCCCGTCGTTGTATTCAATTATAAGATTATCCAGCGACAGTTTAAGGACTGCTTGAACGTGTGTGGTTATCTCGCCGATTACATATAAGTCTTCCTTTCCCCAATGGGTAATTTTCTGTCCTCGATTGGAAATTGCCGTCGTAGTAACGTTGAGCAATCCCAACTTAGAAGAAAAAAACACTTTACCGATGAAGTAGTCGTCTCGAAGTTCAACAACGATAGATGTACCTTTGGGAAATGATGAATCGTTTAAACAAGAAATATCTATACGTACAGAGACAAACCTAGAATAGCATCGCTAATTAATTCCATCTGATCGCCCTCCGTCCCGTAGACATCATAACAAATATTTCTCGTTACGTTTCTACCATCTTCGTCAATTCCTTTCACTTTTTGGTTAAGGTGAGGATCATTGCACATGCTACTGTCCTTTGTGTTCGTAACTATTACTTTTATTGTTGGAAAATTGATCGTAATCTCCTGTTGTTTACATTGTACCTTTAAACTATAGACCTTATTCTCGCATGCGTTATCATTTCCAGCTTGAAATTTCACTCTTACGACCCTTCCCGCCAATGTTAAAATGAAAGGATGGCTTTTAATTCCAAAATTGGGACTACCAGGAATATTGAATTGTGTCTTTGTCGTCAATTGACTCGGAAGATCATCTTCAAAGGTACAAGATATCCTCTGAACACTTGGCCATCTACCTGAAAGTACACCAAACGCAGCAGTTTTTTGCTGTCCACCTTCTACGAGTACAATTTCAAGAGGATTCCATCCAACTTCTGTAGCTGTATTATGAGAGCATACTTTCGTTGTGAATTATAAAGGAAATAGAATGCTAAGAATGTCTACCTTACCACTACTTAAAGATATAATCATAGAAAAGATAACAGCAACATAGCCATCGGTAAACGAATTGATTATTTCCATTTCGACTGGCTAATTCTATGTCAAAAGCTGAAAACCTACAACATAGTCTGTTCAACACTGTAATACTAATATTTAAATTTCTTCAATTCCCTTAAAAAGCGAACTCACATTTTGTAACCCCTCTTTTTGAAATTTTACCCTTACTTCCACACTTTTCGAAGTTAACTCAACCTATAGAATCATAGTTACATACTTTATATAAATGCAAGTTAATTATTTGGATTAGGAAATAGAGTTCTTTTTAAGGTAGTAATTATAAATAGAACCCCTTTTAAACAATGAAACAGCCTTTATTAGTTATATTGCTCAATTGATTGAGTATTGAAGAGAATGTAATATACGTACGAATGATAAATTTAATTTGTATTGCTTATAAGTTTATGTATAAATGCACAAACATCTTTCATATACAAATGATTGTGACGACAGCAGGGTAGATAATAGATTTAGTAAAACTGTTTTCTTTTCAGATTTTAAGCCTCATCCCCTTTGCATTTCTGGACTGCAACAAAACCGTTTCTGAAAGATGACAATAGGTATATGAAGTGTTTGTTTTGTGCCAAATGCGATCTCCCTCTTCATCAGATTATCACCTTTAGAAAGAATGCCTCCCTGATAACTGTTTCCCTTTTTTAGATATATTAATTAACAACTCCATAATGCTATCAAACAATTTGTAGCTGTTAATTGCATTTAAAAAATGTTCAATAATTTTAATACCTCATTAGAAGTTTTCTAGCGAACTATTCAATTCAAGCAATTTCTTAGCTTTGGACACGAACTGCCTCGTGAAAAGATAAATATTAAAGAGGAACTTATATCCAATTGATCTCTAAATCAGACTTAATCATTCAGTAAACAGCGATATTCAGTATAAACTATATATTTGTGTTTTTATATTATTAATTATTGAAATGAGATATTACATGTTCAACTCTGGATAGTTGAAGTATAAAATTTATTAAAAATGATACCAAAAGAATGAATGTCTCGGCTGTTGGAGCTTACATCGAAACTCTCAATAATTCGTAAACAGTTTAATCACAAGCCAGATTCCTGAAAGGAATATCATTAGAGTTATACAAAAAAATCACAATCACTATACTGTATAAAAATGATATATAACTTACGAAATAATACAATAATACATTCATATGATGTAGACGGCAACTAGTAGAGAGACAATTTAAGTGAATACTGTAATTTAAGAATTGACTACTACAGCAATTTCCTAAATGAATATAACTAAACATTTCCTATATTTACATTGAAGGTAATTTCAGAAAAGTGTTGCCATGTAATTTGATAGAAAGCACGTAAAAGTGATTTTATGTTATACTTAGCAGTTTCACTATAAATTGAATAAAGGCAATGTTACTTTGAATCATTTGCATATTGCTCTTATGTTCAATTCATGAATTAAAACACTCAGTGATTTCTATACAAATTCAAATGGCTTCTCTTCCTCTTTCGGTATTTATATTCACTGCGTTTCTTCCTCTTTTCTCTAGCGAAAAGATCACGTACTTCATTTCTCCTATACAACAAAATCCGTCATATGTCTATGGAGCATTAAATGCAATATCACTAGACAACAGAACTACATATTCAATGCTGTTTGGTCAACTATCAATAGAACAGAATAATGCCATATGTTCTTCAATGGGATATGATAACCTGCATAGCACAGCCAATATTTGTATGAAAGGTTTGTTTCTCTTACAATAGTCACTTCGTTGTGAAAGCAAATACAACGTCTCCGTCCATTTGTATATCGTACAGAATTTAAGCGCAATTCTAGCATTATTAAGGCAATCATTAAGGATCGAATAGCAAAAAGGTATATACTACACAGCGAAGCATTCAAACTCTTAAATCGTAAAAACGTCAATCCATCAGAACCATTCAAATAGCAAACTGCCAATCTTGTACCAATTACTACTGTTTGAAGTGTTTCCTCAAGAAATCTCCAAGTAAATCGTTCAAACCCTCCTGTCTATTCAATTTACATATCTTTTTCATCTCTCTCTCAACACAGTGCTGATAGCAGCAAACACACTCCGTTCCGTATCTTTTAGTATACTCTTGAGAATCAATCAACAATTCTACAAACTGTCTGCAAAGGAGGCCAAACATGGAGAAGTATGCAGAAGAGTTCAGTCCAAAATCAACATTGAAAACATTGAAAAAAAGGCATTTGTCGAAATTGTTGATAATGAATTAACTGTTTTAGAAAATATCTCTACACCTTCTCTATTCAGTGACGTTCACTGCTCGGAAAATGATATTCAAGGTATTGCATTCAATTATGATGCTCAGCAGATGATCTTAATCGCAGTTGTTTAAAAAGATGTCTCCATCAGAGAGACTCCTTCATTCTATTACAAATACTTTTACCACACTCCAAAAACAAGCAGCAGCAGCGTAATAGTTCTTCACTACATAGATTCTCGAAGATTTGGCGTAATTCCCTTGGCCTATTCAATAAACGAAGATATTCAGATGGCAATGAGTGCGAATTGTCAACGTTTAGGTTTGACTCTTAAACCAGTTAAACCTGATATATACTTTCACGGGATCAGTGTGAAAATGAAAGCGAAATACGTTTGTTTTTTGACTGATGAATTGACGAATTGACAAACTGATTGATTAATATTCTCTTTATTTAGACAAACGACATATTTAAATATCAGAATTCTGCAATAAACGATACTCATTGGCCCATATTGAAGAATTGCAAATGGGACGATTCATACTTGAATGGATGCTCATTAGAAATATCTACCGATCTCTTTTTCACCTTTCAAATATATTGTGAAAATGACATAATGGAACATAAAGGTAAATTGCTTGTTTTCCTTATCATTTCTCTAACTCGCCATATTCATTTGTTCAATAAAGATATGGATCTCAGACTATATAGTTTTTCAAAAGGCAGTTTATTTGCGGAAACTGGTAAAGTAAATGAAAAAAGTGAATTTGAAGGAAGTCTTCAGATATATTACAAGAAATCCTGGTATCACATTAATCCATTCTACTTGTATTGGAAAGAAGCAAAACTAGTTTGCGGATATTTTGGATTTTCTGCAGGTTCAACTTCTTTTCATCGAATACGGTTAAGATACTTTGGAATGTCATTATTCAATTTAAATTGTACAAATGCTGTCAACTTTTCATCGTGTCAATTTCAATCAAACTGGATCAAGTTGGTTTGTATCACCTTCAATAGATAGTTAGATCTTAATAAAAACGAGAGCATTTTTCGAAATAGCATTCTCTTAAAGTGAAAGATAAAATTGATCAAAAATTCAAAGCATTGTAGTATTCACATATATATGATTAATGAAAATAACTTGTGTTATCTTTTATAGAAGGTTAATGAACTTTATCTATTACACGAGATTTCTTCCTATAATCAGATGCGAAAAACGAATTCAGAGAGGTAAAGTGATATATGAATTGGGGTGAAAAACTCCTCAACTCTCTCCTTCAATAGCCTGTAGTCGCAGCGATGGATATTTCTACAGAGGAGCTTGCTATTATCTCTTCAGAGGAGAAGAGCGTAGGTCTATTGCACAGGTGGACGCATTTTGCAGGAAGAGAAACTTGTTTATCTTTGATCCCAAGAGAGATAATCAACAGTATTTTTATTTGCTCATCTCTTCTTCAAATATTCTTACCAATTTAACAATTGAAATCAATTATAAACTGAGAGGTTTCTTTCATATATTTCATGTAGATTTTAAAAACTAGACGCTGATTTTTTTCGACGCAGAAGAGGAATTGCTCGGCGGAATGTTCAGAATACCTTCCAGTTCAATTTCATTTTTATTCCCCTATTACTTTCACTATAGACGTATGTTTCAGAGCTGACTGTAAAGAAAAATCTGAGGGGTCAAACTGTCAGAGTTTATTCATCCGGAATCGACAGTCAAATACCTATATTTCACCCTTATAAAGAACGAGTGTAAGTGTTTTTTTGCAGAGTAAACAGACAACGACCACAGGCCTTTGATCAAGAACAACATTATAAGCATAATTAATAGCTAACTTATATATTTAGGAATTACTTGCAAGATGACCCTGATTCTTTTGATGATGATTTCTGGAGATCAACAAATGAAATGGATTGCTTTTATGGATTCGGTTATACAAAATATTTTCACACTCTAAAATTCTACACAATTGGCTGTGATATTGCAAATCATATATTCTTTTTTTGTCAAGAATTAATTGGTAACTGTTGTTATATCGACTATCAGATTCTTATCGCTTTAATCACTCAGGCTGGGCAGATGTTCTCACTATGAAAGATCTCTTAGCTCTTCCGAAATATGAGAGAATTTGCCCCAACAACACTTTCATGTGCAATTCTTCTGAAATATGCATTAACAATATCTATATTTGCGATGCAGTCGTAGATTGTCCAATGGGAGAGGATGAAGAGAACTGCCCTGAGCATTTTATCTATTTCGAGTGTAGCTCTACTCAGAAGATATCTCATCAACTAGTTTGCAACCACGTGAACGACTGTGAAAATTGGCTGGACGAAGCTTATTGCGGTGAGACGTAGTTCGGCGTTTTCTTCAGCCTACAAGTTGAATAAGATAAGAAGACTAACAATACCTTTAAACCACAGATTACGAGCGGTGTGGAGAAGGACAAATAACGTTGTTTAAAGCTTTTAAAAATTCATTATAGTTGTTAAATTAACAATTATTTATAGATGCGACAATAGACAATGTATTGACTCACGATACCATTGTGACGGTTCTATAAATTGTATTGATAATTCTGATGAAAATTGCGTTATTTCGCCAGGAGGTTTACATCCTTTTGCATTAAAATCTCTCTTTCATTTACTCCAATGAACATTTGATTAGAGTGCAAGAATTCCCAATATTACTTTCAATGTGATAACAAATGTATCTTACAAATTCACAAGTGCGATTACATTCAGCACTGCGATGATGGGCTAGACGAGAGTTTCCCTCTGTGCGCAGAGTTCTATCAATTAACATCTGCAGCTGATATTTCCAGCGATTGTATATTGAAATATGAGCGAAATGGCATTTTGGAATCAAAGTTTTATTTAAATACTGACTATTCCGAAGTATGCCAACATAGAACATGTCCTAAAGCCTATTACAAATGTTCAGACACTGGATATTGTCTTAAATTGGATCAAATATGCGATAAAATTAGTCAGTGTCCTTATCATGACGATGAACTTTACTGCGGTAAACTGTACAAAGGCATTCACGCCACTTCATTTCAGTCAGTGTTTTCTTAAAAACAGATGATTTTTACCCACCTGGATACTTCAAGTGTCGCGGAAATGATACATTTCTTCCAGTTCAAAGAGTTTGCGATGATAAGGTAGATTGTATAGAAGGAAGTGACGAAATCTATTGTCACAAAGAAACTATATGCCTAAACCACTGCGTTTGTGATCCTCTACATATACTCAATTGCATGGAAAGAGACAGCAAAGCTTACAAACAGTCGATTTCAATTGACAGCTTGAAGGGAACCTATTTTAAAAGCTTGAATTTTACATGGAAAACCATATCAAGTGGCATTCCATTCCGACATGAACATATAGTTGCCATTTGGTTTGTTCACGTTCAATGGACAAATGAATTTGATATATCTTCTACATTTCCCAACGCCTTTTCAATAACACTGGAACATAATTATTTAAAAAGTTTGACTACAATTTTCAAGGAGAAAATGGCCAAGTTGCATTACTTGAGTGTTGCAAATAATCCCATTCGCTTGAAGGACAAATTCACATTTAGTATTTTCCCCCAACTTCGTTTCCTCGATCTGAGTAGAACAAATATTCAATATTTTCATGAACATCTCTTTTTCAAGCTAAATAACCTCCAAATCATTCATATGACTAATTTGAGAGTCTTCTCTATAGATCAAAAAGCCTCTATCTCTTTGGAAAATGTCAAGCTTTTGAACTTGAAAGGAACAATTCTACCTACAGATCATATTTTCCATTTCGTAGCACCAATGGAAAACGTGGAAACAATCTTTAATAATTATTACGAGTTGTGTTGTTTTGCTTTGAAATATTCAAAGTCATTGAAAACATGTTTGCACACAAAACTAACAACAATTTCCTGTTCTACCCTTTTGCATTCATTTTCTTTACGTGTGACAGTTTGGAGCGTGGGTAGTGTTTCTTTTATAGCAAACGCGCTATTTCTCTTCTTCCAATTCATCATATTCAGCGAATCTCGCAATCTGCTGCGAGTGTTTCTCTCTTTTTCAAATCTTTCATCTTCCCTTTATCTCCTAAGTATTGCAGCTGCTGATAAATATTTTGGTGACGAATTTGTGCTTAAAATGTCTAACTGGTTAAATGGGATGTTCTGTTCATTTCTAGATTTACTGTTTGGCAGCTCTCTAATTCTATCAAACATTCTGTTGCTTTTAATTGCGCTAAAGAGATATTTGAAAATGTTAAAACCTCATTATGGATTCTCTGACAAACAAGTTTATTCCTGCAATTTGTTAGCGCTCCTAATATCAGTGAGCATAATGTATCTATTAATACATCTGAATAAAGTAAGCCTAGTGATAGAAATACTAATGAATAGAGGATTAATGAAAATTAAACGAATAGAAAAGAAATTCAAGATCGAGGATATGTTTTTCTTTTGATATTTTCAACGACGAAGGGTATAATGCACAGCATTCATTTCTAGCATTTACATTTTTGATTTGTCTCTTAAACTATATCATGATATTTGTCTATTCAAAATGTATCTTGATTTTAAAACAAAGTATGAAAGAGTGCGATGGAGAAAAGATGATTAACACAGAAATGAAGGAAATAAAGGCGTTTTTCATAGGATTGGCAAACTCTCTAATTTGGTCAGCAGTTTCCGTTCTATGTAATAGGACTGTTGTGTTTGTAAAAAGCCTTTGATCATGTCAACCATTTTTTTAGATATTTCTCACAAATTTGTTTCCATTGATATTCCAAACGAAACCTATTACTGGCTGGTTGTTGTTGTTTTTCCCTTAAATTCATTGATAACTCCCGTTGTTTTCAACATTGAAAATTACAAACAACTCAGAAAGGATAAGAGAAAACGATCCAGGATCATCAGGTAAAAAGATGGCAAAGTTTTAATGGATAATAAGTATATTCTACATGTAAATGCCTTTTTCTAGAGATAAAGAGATAGAAAAGGAAAAGTATTGCCATATTTATGAAAGTGTAGTTTTTTAAATAGAACAAGGCTTTAGATTTTCATGTCCACCTTTTTCAGTTTTGAAACTTTATAGAAATCAAAGAGAGAATGGTATTGTTTTTCGATTGCGAAATAGTCAAAGAATATCATTGGCATCTTTATTATCAAAGGATTTCTTTAGAAATATGAAATATTTCAAATGTTTGCGAAAGATTATCAAATGCATTGTACTTTTACACGAAAATCAGTTTTGTTTTAAGAATAAAATTCAATTAAGTAATGTTATCGTTTATGTAGGTCTCTTTCTATTAATTGCCTTTTATCTTTCGCTTACTTTAACTTTCATTTTACTGAACAGAAGTCACAAATATACTTGTATCTCAACAATGACATAGAGGTCTTTTCCAAAGATTTATCCATGAAGAACATGTTGTACTTTGGAGATTTTGTCAAGAAAATTCTCCAAAAACGAACTGCCTATTCAAGAGATAAATATTAAACAGAAACCTAAATACAATTGATCTCTAAATGAAACTCAACTATTCAATACAAAGCGATATTCAGCATATTTGTGCTTTTGTATTATGATTTATTGAAGTGAGAGATTAGACTTTTAACTCTGAATAGTTCAGGTGCAGAAACCTGTTAAAAAACACACTAAGAGCATAAATATCTTGACTTCTAGAGGCATCTTGCAAAATTTCAATGTTTTTTGAACAGTCTAACGAGTAGTGAGAGTCCTGAAAAGAATGTCATGCAAATAATTCAAAACAAATGAAATTAATAGATAAATGATATATAACTCACAAAATAATAAAAGTCTTCTTCTCGAATCTTTCCATTACAACTGAAATTATTTTCATGTAAATTCTTTATTGCTGTTGCTATCGCCTTCAAATATTTCACGCCATTCAATCCTTTCTTCAACAAATTCATTTTATTCCTGCATTCATCTTCTACTTCAAACGGTTCAATATTTAAATTCAATTCATGACAATTCGAAAGGAACTGCAAGGCTACAAAGGATTTCAATTTGGATATTTCACTTCGTTGTGAGTAAGAGACCTACTTTTCCCAACTGCAGTATTCACGTTTCTCTTCACATTTTCCTGTCTTTATTCACAAATAGAATGATGTTGATGAAAATGAGATAAACGCTTACTTCAAGTTTAGTTTTTTCTTTCGTTTCGATTTTTGAAATGTTTGAAATTCGCCAATCGTATAGATAATTGGATTCAATGTAGGATTGAGAGGAATAAATGCAACAATCAGCCAATTATACGTTTCGCTGTCTATCTCCACATGTTTGAAAGTAGAATATATACCTTTAGAAAGACGATAGATTGTTTAGATTTTACAGTATTGCTGTATATTCACTTAGGAATGATAAGGGGAACCAGCTTAAACAATTTGATAGAGCAATTAAGATTGCATTCATCCTTAATTTCTCTTGTATTTTGTCTCTTCCTGTCTGAAAATCTTTTCTGACGTTTCTAACAATAATTGTTAGTCTGAAATATAAGATTAATATGATTGAACAAACAGCTAAAGTGAATATTCCAAAAATGAGGAAGGAAAAGAACCATCCCTCCACTTTTTCACTGCTAATGTGTAACGAAAAGCAAATTGCCGATCTTGAAAAGTAATTCTAAAATTTTCACATCTTTCAATAGTCGTTTCCAAATACTTGTTCAGCGGTAAAACTTACTTGATAGATAGAAATGGGTATTGTCATCAATATAAAAGTAAGAAGAAAAGGAATACCAATACTCAGACGAATTTGTGTCTTAGTAAGGTGATTTATTGGGTTCGAAATAGCGTGATATCTTTCAAGTGTTATAGAGAGCAATAAAGTACTAGATAAAATTAGGGAACCACTGAATACTGATCCAATTAATTTGCATACATTTCCATAAATCCAATTGTAGTTATATTCCATAAAATTTCCACTGTAATATCGATCAACAATTCCAATACTTACCAAATAAATACCAGAGCAAACATCCGAAAGGCAAAGACAAATAAAGTATGCGTTTATCTTCTTTTTGTTGATGATCAGTCTAAATAGAAGAGAGAGCATATTAAGAGTTATACAAAGGACTCCAATGACCCATATTGCTACGCGAAGGTTAATAGAGGCTATAAGGTTAGAACATGAACTAATTGTTGACTTGTCAGGCAAACATTTACGAAAAGAATTCGAGTATTTCCATACAAAACAACAAGTAACGTAGTAATTGCTGTACACATATTCAACATTCTTTAGATTCTTCATAACATGAATTATTTGATTTTCTTTAATAATTGAATCATTCCAATGGAGTTGTTGAAGTCCAATTAAGTCCACAGACGCCTTTGGACTTATCCAGCGAATTTTTAATTTCATCATATAGATAATCTCCAAATGTTTTAAACCCTTGAAAAGATTTTGATGAATTGATACAATTTTCGTTTCGCTTAAATCGACAAATCGAAGTTGAGGGAAAATTTCGAATGAAAATTTTTCAACATTTTGAATTGGATTATCTCGAAGATTTAGATGTTGTAACATTTTCATATGCCGTCTGAAGATTTGTCCTAAATCGCTTATTCGGCTCTTTTCAAGGACAAGCAACGCGATATTGGGAAATAAATAAGAAATATCAAAATATTGTTTCCATATGGTGTTAAAGAAATCCATAGCATTGACATGAATATTTCTCGTTTGATTGAGATAGTAAATGTTTACATTACTAAAGTGTAAACGTTTAAACTTTTGACTATTGATGTTTTCAATAAATACATCTTTTGAATTATCTACCAATAGAGAATGATAACAAACAACAACGTAAAAGGGATTACACTCGCAGTGTTGTGGGCAAATTGGTTTGTCTTCACAAAGACGCTCGTCACTGTCATCTGAACAATCGAGATTATCATCACATAAATATTCGATAGGCAGGAGTTTTTTATTCGGACATATAAAAAAGCCGGCAGGATAAAAATTTTCTATATAAAGTTGTTGATTGAATGCAAATGCATTTTATAATTTTGTAAACTATGAAACTTACCACAACCAATTTCGTCATCATGATAATAACAATGACTTATATTGTCGCAAACCTCTGATATGTCAATACAATAACGATTCTCTTCGCATTGATATTGTCCCTTGGCACATTGTTGTTCTTGACAATTCTTAAGTTTGTAATATGGAAACTGGACTTTTGTATAGAGCTGATTATATTTATCATAAGTTACATGACAAGTATATGCATCAACTAAATACGAAGCAAGAAAACTTTATTAAAAATGATCTATTTATGACATAATTTACTTTGTAACTGTACAAATCCTAATCCTCTTTTCTTAAGACAGAGCAATTGATTTTCATCAGTGCCGTCATTGCAGTGCTCTACGCTGTCACACATATTATGTAAAAATATACACTTATCATCACATTGAAATTGTTCTTTAGGAGCTAAACATTCTTCAAATATATAACAAAACCAAATTAGTTAGTCAATTGTTTTCTGAAAAACGTATGTGATGTTATTAATAATTACACAAATACCTCCAGGAGAGACAACACAATTCTCATCTGAACCATCTGAACAATCTCTAAAATTATCGCACTGATAATCGTTTGTAATGCAATTACCACTTGCGCACCTTAATGTATTGCAATGGTCAGTCTGCACACTAGTATTTTCAATAGAATTATATCATCATACCTGAATTCATTCTTTGCACAAGTGTCAAACTCTGTAAATTGGTAGAATAGGTTAAAAGATTGAAAAATCATCTGGAAAAATCAAAGGTAATACCGCAATTAATTTCATCAATACGATTATCGCAATCATTGATATTGTTGCAAATGCGTTTATAAGATATTTGATGAGTTGCATTGCATTTGAAATAAAGAATTGGCAGTTCGCAATTTTCTTCATCATCTCCATGTGGACAATGTATAAAGCCATCGCATAAGTTTGAAATGTGTATGCACATACGGCTTTTGGTACACATTATTGAATTTTTAGGACATGTAAAATCATTCTTCACGGCTAGGTAAATTGAAAGGTTATCTTTGAATATAATACCTTAAAAGAGTTGATTGTTTAGACAATTGAATTGAATTATTGGAAAGATAAATACCAATAAGTTCTTGACAAAAATACAACAGAAACATCTTTGCATCGCAGTCTGCCATCTTTATTTTATATTTTTCAAACGTTCTTTTAAAGATTTGTACGTAGTAACATTCAGAATTTTTGTTCCATTTTTCTGTTTCAATTACTGTACTGGAATCTTTGAAAAAATCACTAAATACGAAAATAACAACAATTAATAAATTATGTATCTTTATATTCTTTCCTACTGTGTCCTTAGGGAAAAATATCTGCTATCAAGACGAATATCGAATCCATTAGAAAACACTTTGACCTCCCTTCCTCTTATATTTTTCTTATAACTAAGAGCTAAAAATAATTCAAAAAGACAATAATGTAATGATATTTTGTTTAGGTTTTACCTGATGGAAAACGGAAAATTTGACCTAACGACTCCGTATCTAAATTGAAAAGGGATTATCTACAATATATATATATATGTCATATACAGTAAATAAATTAAATATAAGCACCGGAAAGGTAATTCAACGTTTTTGGTGAAAGTTTTGACAAAAGACGTGCCGATCCCATATGCCGAAAAAGTATTTGACTTTTAACTCCGAAAAAAGTTTCAGATAAAAAAAAATTTTTCTCCTTACACTTATCTTCAGCTTCTCTTATTGATATTCTCTTTTCACTACTGAAAAGATAGTAGCAGGATCCCCTATATCTAATCCCATTATGAAAGCTACATTCTGCAGAACATAATATTAATAATGCCAAAAACTTACATACAGCTTTAAGTAAACCTCTTTTAAATTGATTGTTACACTTAATCCAAGGAAAGTAGGGCACATAATTTATAGACGTCAATAAATTTCTATAATCCGAAAATCATACAAACTCTTTAGCGATTATTAAACGAGTTAAAAATTACTATACATTGCTTTAGTCCATTGTTTAGCAATCGTTTCGGTTCTTTGGCTATGCTAAGTTATACATTTGGACAATAATTTCTATTCTATGATTTCAAATTATTCAACTATACAAACTAATTTTATCCAGTTGGAGTGGAATTTACATGAAGAAAGGCTGCTAGCTCCACTACAATTTAAAGCAAATAATGACATCCCAAACAAATGTACAGTTTCAAAGTCGTAATGATTTGTTCCAGACTCAAATCCAAAATGTTTACATATCGTATCCACCTCTTTCCAATACAAGTAGAATGGATTAATGTGATACCAGGATTTCTTATAATATATCTGAAGACTTCCTTCAAATTCACTTTTTTCATTTACTTTACCAGTTTCCGCAAATAAACTGCCTTTTGAAAAACTATAAAGTCTGAGATCCATATCTTTATTGAACAAATGAATATGGCGAGTTAGAGAAATGATAAGGAAAACAAGCAATTTACCTTTATGTTCCATTATGTCATTTTCACAATATATTTGAAAGGTGAAAAAGAGATCGGTAGATATTTCTAATGAGCATCCATTCAAGTATGAATCGTCCCATTTGCAATTCTTCAATATGGGCCAATGAGTATCGTTTACTGCAGAATTCTGATATTTAAATATGTCGTTTGTCTAAATAAAGAGAATATTAATCAATCAGTTTGTCAATTCGTCAATTCATCAGTCAAAAAACAAACGTATTTCGCTTTCATTTTCACACTGATCCCGTGAAAGTATATATCAGGTTTAACTGGTTTAAGAGTCAAACCTAAACGTTGACAATTCGCACTCATTGCCATCTGAATATCTTCGTTTATTGAATAGGCCAAGGGAATTACGCCAAATCTTCGAGAATCTATGTAGTGAAGAACTATTACGCTGCTGCTGCTTGTTTTTGGAGTGTGGTAAAAGTATTTGTAATAGAATGAAGGAGTCTCTCTGATGGAGACATCTTTTTAAACAACTGCGATTAAGATCATCTGCTGAGCATCATAATTGAATGCAATACCTTGAATATCATTTTCCGAGCAGTGAACGTCACTGAATAGAGAAGGTGTAGAGATATTTTCTAAAACAGTTAATTCATTATCAACAATTTCGACAAATGCCTTTTTTTCAATGTTTTCAATGTTGATTTTGGACTGAACTCTTCTGCATACTTCTCCATGTTTGGCCTCCTTTGCAGACAGTTTGTAGAATTGTTGATTGATTCTCAAGAGTATACTAAAAGATACGGAACGGAGTGTGTTTGCTGCTATCAGCACTGTGTTGAGAGAGAGATGAAAAAGATATGTAAATTGAATAGACAGGAGGGTTTGAACGATTTACTTGGAGATTTCTTGAGGAAACACTTCAAACAGTAGTAATTGGTACAAGATTGGCAGTTTGCTATTTGAATGGTTCTGATGGATTGACGTTTTTACGATTTAAGAGTTTGAATGCTTCGCTGTGTAGTATATACCTTTTTGCTATTCGATCCTTAATGATTGCCTTAATAATGCTAGAATTGCGCTTAAATTCTGTACGATATACAAATGGACGGAGACGTTGTATTTGCTTTCACAACGAAGTGACTATTGTAAGAGAAACAAACCTTTCATACAAATATTGGCTGTGCTAAGCAGGTTATCATATCCCATTGAAGAACATATGGCATTATTCTGTTCTATTGATAGTTGACCAAACAGCATTGAATATGTAGTTCTGTTGTCTAGTGATATTGCATTTAATGCTCCATAGACATATGACGGATTTTGTTGTATAGGAGAAATGAAGTACGTGATCTTTTCGCTAGAGAAAAGAGGAAGAAACGCAGTGAATATAAATACCGAAAGAGGAAGAGAAGCCATTTGAATTTGTATAGAAATCACTGAGTGTTTTAATTCATGAATTGAACATAAGAGCAATATGCAAATGATTCAAAGTAACATTGCCTTTATTCAATTTATAGTGAAACTGCTAAGTATAACATAAAATCACTTTTACGTGCTTTCTATCAAATTACATGGCAACACTTTTCTGAAATTACCTTCAATGTAAATATAGGAAATGTTTAGTTATATTCATTTAGGAAATTGCTGTAGTAGTCAATTCTTAAATTAAAGTATTCCATCAAATGCCTTCTTTCCGAAATTATGCCTACATTTTGACAGCTTTTTTGAAGGTTATCTCTGGTCAGACAATAGAAAATGTCCAATACCCTATTTCTCCGAGAGTAGAGAATCAGTCATTTGTCTATGAAACAATAATTTGTGTATCAGTATTTTCCTTTATTCTATTAGAAATATTTTCACTACACTCCTAAAACACTTGAAAGGTGTTACGCTTTTTCGAACCCAATAAATCGCCCTACTAAGACACAAAATCGTTTGAGTATTGCTATCCCTTTTGTTACTACGTTTATCGTTATCACAATACCCGTTTTTATTTATCGTGTAAGTTTTCCCATTGAACAATTCTAACGACTAATAAAAGATGTGAAAATTTTAGAATTACTCAACTGAATCAAGAAATACAATACAAGAAAGTTTTTATCTTCTTGTCATACACATTTTTCTATTTGTCAATAAAGGCAGGAAAATGTGAAGAGAAAGACATCTATCAGCTTGATGGTTGCAAGTAAGGAGACAGTTCTCATATAGTCCCACCTTCCTTGCCAAACTTACTTTTTCTTGCCAACCTAACTGTCTGAAATGGGTGCACTACCTAAGAGTGTGATTCTTTCCACAATTAAAGCAGGTGGTCCCATCGCCTATCTCTCTATCTTGGTCTTGTGTTGCATTCTTTGAATTTGATGATTAAGTGAACTTGGTTGCCCACCTGTGTGGTTCCCATTGAACTCGGTTCGAATTATACTCCATAGTCAACTTCTCATAATTCTCATAATCACCTTTTTTAATTAATCCGGTCTTTTGCAGTCTTAATAGTGCATTCGCCGAGTTATGTTCCACCTGTCTATACTTCCGATGCAAGTATTTTATTGCATTTTTTACCCATCTACTGGTTTATCTTTATAATCATCCAGCTCTTGGCTTACTTGAGCTGTTAAAAGATATAATTTGTCCCAATCGTCAACATTGAAATGATTTACCAGGATTTTGAAGTGGGTGATGTCGCACTTAAAAATGGCTCGAGTAGCTGACAGCCAACTCTCAAAGGCATTACGTGGTTGTTTTGGATCCCGTGGCTCAGAGTCGCGTTGGTGCTGTATTTCTTATATCTCCTCTGATCCCAGTGTCAGGGAAACTTCTGTGGAGTTTGCTCGCTCCCTACTAATCTCTCTGTTTATACTTATTGGCCTGAAAATGATGTTGGTATTGCGGTACAATTCATTGTTGACGACTGCAATTTATGAACAGAGGAAGAGATCAATTGAGAATGGATAAATACGTATAAATCGAAGTAATGATAAAGATAAGACTTCTGTGAATGTGTGGTTATAGTTTACTAAAGGAGATTATATGTAGCTGTACACGATTTGTCTCCTTCTCTATCTAGGTTACATCTTAACGCATTATTGTAATTGTTTTTAATGTAAATATAGGATGCTTTTCATTTTAATCATCTCTAACATTCTTATATTAAATGCTATACTTTTAAGTACTAGATGAGAAGTTGACGATTTTCCTTGCCTTTGTCTAAAGATACTTTGTTATCGGGACCATTTCATTATATACTGGTTGTTGACTATTTCGAGTAATTTTTCTAGAGATTGTATACTGAAATACGATCAAATAGAAGATAATTTTTTGTAAAAAGACAATTATATCTCTAAAATTGAATAGGACTGTTTCCCGAAGATTTGGCCGCAGACAGGATGTTGTGCTCTGGAGGTTTTATGAAGAATATTTCTCAGAATTGAATGTCTTCGGGAAAGGTTAATGTCAACAATTTCTTTTTTAAGGCTATGGTAATAGTCTTGTTCTATCTTCGTTTCTGTATGAACATTTCTTGAAATCTTGCATATCTTTTTCATATTTCTTTATCTTATTTTTAATCTAGTATTGTTTATAATATTGCATTTTAGATCAAATTCAAAGGAAAGAATACTCTAATAGTTGAACTTGTGTTATCTGTTATTTTTAGTTTCAAATAGAAACGTTATTGGATGAGAGAAAATGAATGATTCAAAAATCATTTGATGATCCTAATATCTATTTTTTGATTCATTTATTCATTTATCTAACCATTCCGTTTTCAAATATTTCTTGTTTTCTCTTATAGCAATGAATTTCTTTTTAAGATGTTGTTGTTCAACATGTTTTATGCATTAATACACGAGAGGCTCATCTTATCAGTGAGTACATTTAGTTTAATTGCGAAAAGAGACTTGTACGTTAATATATCATCTCACATATTGTCCTCTTCCGTTAGAGCTTTAATGCAAAATAACTGATTCATGTATCTACGATAATTATTTCATACAAGTACTCTCTGTATAGGCATTTAATGATTAGAGTTGAAAATTTACTTTGATAAGTGGT
This sequence comes from Dimorphilus gyrociliatus, assembly GCA_904063045.1. NCBI lineage: Eukaryota > Metazoa > Annelida > Polychaeta > Dinophilidae > Dimorphilus > Dimorphilus gyrociliatus. The sequence continues at coordinate 359,032 of CAJFCJ010000014.1, read as the reverse complement.
TCTTTTCTGGGAAGTATAGTGTATGCATCTGGAAAGTTCTCTCTATATTCTAGAGCGTTTCTCGATGGGAAGAAGATAAAATTTTTTCTATATAGTTCCGTATTTAAGATAAACATCTTTTCCTATCGCTTTGCGGTCCGGAAACACAAATAACAGTATTAAATTATTAAATATATTTACCAATTTATATTTTATACACAATCTCTAACCTATAACCTTTACACATCCAAATTACTCTCTCTACCAACGGATAAAAATAGACTAATTGATTGGAAATTCTCTTCAAGAGATAGGAGTTATCTAAACGGCAAGGTTAACGAATGAAGAAAGGTTATTTCACTAGAGCCCCTTTTTAAATTTAAAACCACTAACACCCTTATTAAAAATTGAATCGGAATAGTTGAGTAGTTAACCAAGTTTTTATGATATAATTAATTAGGTTCAGATAAGACAGCATACTTTAACATTAATAATACTATTATTAACAAACTGGTTAATTATTTAGATAAATTCCAATTCAAATGAACGTTTATCTCTCTATTAAAAAAAACCATATTCAAGAGAATATGAATAGGAAGTCAGAAGATACAAGCTATCTTGAAACTAATAAAAAAAAAGAACTCTCTTGTAATATTCAAGATGATAAAAAATTACGTATGTTTAATCGTTATCTCGATTTTCGATGAGAAAAAGCATAAAATTCTACTTAGCATGTGTGATTAGTTAGTGAATTCTGAGTCGTAGTATATAAAGGCTTTAACTAATTTGTAATTCATTAACGAACAGATTTTCTAATTAGATGCAACTAATAAAGTTTTCTCAAATGATGAAAATAATCACTTTTCTCCTCTTCAGTCTTGTACCATTTTGTAAGTATTATATAATACTTTAACGGGATGACTCTCCATCTTTGCCAATTAGTTTCTTCTTGGTTTTTTTTTATCATTTTGTATGTTATATCTCTTAGGTTTTGGTGCAAAAATTCCTTCAAAGAGTGTTAGTCAAGGTGAAGTGAACGTCGTTTCTTCTGAATTATGGACACTTGATACTGATAGAGCAGGGCCAGATGATGTCATTATCAATACTAGCGGAACAGAGTAATTAATAATATATACATATATATATATACAGTATACTATATCTATTGTTTTATAGGCTCTTTCAATACGTCAATGAAGATGTTTTAAAAAGGAAAACTTTTGCTAAATTTGATAAAATGAGAGACAATTATAATCCAGACATTGGGGTTCCCGAACCACCTTGTAGCGCTTGTAGACAAGACGAAAGTGAATTTCTAGATATGATTATAGAAACTCCAGTTATGCAAAGATTATGGAATTTTTTCATTGACAAAGGTTTATCCCTTTAGCTTTTCAACTCGACTGTAAATTTTAAGACGTTTTTTACTATAAAAGATATATCCAGTTCTGATAAAGCCGAATTTAAACAACAACTATATGATACATGGTTTAAACCGTATAGTCGTAGCAATGGGCCATTGGATAGTTCAGGATTTGAACATGTTTTCTTGGGTAAGGAAGCGAATAACATTCAAACAAATAATTCAATTTTTTTCATCACTTTCCAGGCGAAACAAGAAATTCAGAAGTAACTGGTTTCCATAATTGGGTACAATATTATAGAGAACAACAAAAATCAACAATGACATTGAAAAGATACTTGGCAACTTGCGAAGTAATTTGTCAATCATGTTGTTTTGCTTAATTTTATTAAAATTTCCCCTAAACTGTCCATCTAGTCGAAAGTCTCTAAAATCAGCTTCGAATGGGATGGATTTTTAAAACCGATTACTGGATTTTGGGTTGGTACTACTCCAGAAATTGAAATGGCTCTTTATACACTTTGCTTTTTGGGAAGACCAAATCAGTATGATAATTAATTTCTTTTCTTTATAATTGTATTTAATCTTCTAATCTTGGCAGAGTTTGTTCAGTTCGTTTGGACGATTTTGATCTTCGTATTACGCACTTCCGCTTTAAATCGATTGAACCTCCAACAATTGGAACAGCATATCCAAGATGCTGAAAGAGAGAGAGAGAGAGAGAGAGAGAGGAAAGAATCGATGAGGACTAATTTATATTACTATACAAATGTAACAAAACTTGTATTTATTTTATATATTTAAGCATAAAGATTATTATTTTACAAAGAAAATACAAAACTATCAAAATATTTATACGAAACAGATAAAAAACAGCAAAAAATGTCCTTTTTCTTGACAAAAACACTTTTAAAAAAATGTTTACTGAACTATCTAATTAGGTTACATTAACTATTTTAGTTATTTTAGTTATTCGTATCACTGAGATAGCTGGAATGGCATTTTCTTAAGAATTCTACTTTTAATTATACATAATACAGTAAATTCTATTTATAGATTTTGATATTTAGTTTGCCAAATTTTAAAGAGGTTCGGATGTCCTTTTATGAAATTCAGCTTGAGTAGAACACATTAGAATACAAGTTTAATAAGTACTGTTAACTCCTAATTAGGATATTTTTTGTGTTGTTGTTCCTGTTTTTTATTTGGCAAAACCTCTATAAATAACTGTGTAATCAGGCTATCGAAGTAGTCTATGCTAACTGGAGCAAGGAGACGGGAAAGGCAAATGCAATGAAACAGTCAATAATTTTTTCTGTGCAGTCATTGATAGCAGTTTCCTTACTACTTCAATTGGGATTGGCGAAAGGTAAATTTATCTGTTATATATTAATATATGTATATATAAATATAATCTATCCATAATACAGAAGGAGGATTTTTGAAGGGTGCGTTATCGACGTTTGAAGGTCAAACGATTAAGTTTGGGGTAAAATTCCCAAAATTTTCAAAACAGGGCATTTGTGAATTTGGTGCTATTAATACTCATGCTGTCATTCAAACAAATCCAAAAATATTCAACGTCGGCGATGCTTTCGACATGGAAGCAGAGTTAACAACTTTTGCAGATAGCCTTTTATGCTCTGATTACTCTTATGAATTTTTCATAATTTGCGAAGATAGCTTAGAAGAGGAGCTGTTAGTTTCACGAATAAAGGTTTTCGTCAAAGACCAATTGGTAATTTGTAGAGATCCTCACTTCAGTCAAAGTGTAGAAGGAACAGATGATAATTTTGGGAAAGTAAAAAATATTATCTGCTATGATTTGTATGGTAAATCCCTGGAAAAATATGAGATTATCTCGGATTTGGAATTAGGTTATGTCTATAATAATATAAGCATAAGATTATTAAATATATAATATTTTAAAATTTAGGTGGATCAGTGCAGATTGAACTTCGAGACGACTACTATATTGGCAGAGTTATTTTGAGTAGTAAATTGGGAAAAGTTGCTATTAATACTACTCATGTATCGCTACCATCTAACGAGATCATAGACTGGAATAATAGTCAGAGTATTACTATTAAGGACAGTGATCCAAATTGGAGACTGTTTGTAAGATTGAACGGAAAAGATATATCCATCGAATACGAAAATGGAATAAGGAAGTTGAACTTTGGCGTATTTAGAATAAAACAAGAATACGGAGAGAGCTTTTTGAATGTTAAGATTGATAAATCTACAGCAAAGGATGGTATATTCGACAAACTTCACGGAGGAATTTTCGGAGAAATCTCAAAAAAACAATATCAATTCTTTGAACCGGTTCAAGCTAATGGAAAAGGTGTAACAGCAGTAAAGGTAGATGGTAGAATTGTAAAATCGTCGCAACATGGTATGGGATTAAAAGCAGACGATAAATGCATTTCAATCAGTTTGGGTGAATTGTTATATCCAAAAACCATAGAAATGTTTAAAACTCTATAGTAATATTTATTTTCAATACAAAAATACTACTGTCAATAGATAGATTTCCCAATAATTTTTGGATTGAATAACGTTTTGAACAGGCGGAGAAATCCTTAAATACGGTTCTCTACCGATATCGGTTATCGCTTATAATCTATAACCAATAGGAGTATTTAGTTTTTTTTAAACAGTAACTTTCTAAAGAGAAAGAAAACTGGTTTAGTTGCAAAGAGAGAGAGAGAGAGATAAAGAAAGAGAATTCAATTCACTTGAATAGAAAAAAAAATCTTTTTCCAATTAAAAATAAAAAGTTTTTATCTTTGAATCGTTTAGAAAAATACGGTTTATTATTTCGAATAAAGAAAGGGATCTCATTCAATTATTTAAATGACTATTATAAATATTTTTCGATGAATTTATAGTAGAGATGATAAGAGAAAATGAGCAGGAAAGGTTTTTGTTTTGATGTAAGCCGTTTTCCTCTTGACTTTGGTAACCTAGCTTTATGATGTACTCTCTCACTCATACAGCTAGATAACCAAAGAAAGTCAGAAAATGATAAGTTTCACCTCCAAATAATCTCTATGAATTGTTATTATTCTCTTTTCTCAATATTATTTTATCCAACATTGTTTAATATGGTAAATAATGTGTTCTAGTAAATAATAGTCGCAATCTAGGCACTCCTTATATATTCAATGAATTCCTTTTTAACAGATATTTTAAACTTTCCTTACTTACCTGTTCTTTTTCTAAGTTATATATAGAAAATGGGAGAAAATACAGGAAAGAGGAGGAAGAAGAAAGACCATTAATATCATATATCATTTTTACCAAGATTTATATAGTATCTAACTAAAAACTGGTCTTATTTTACGTTAAACGTTCACTCCCAGTCACATATTTTTTCTTTTTTTAAATAATGCGGTAAACCTATATCGTTGAATTTGACACTGACGAAGAGTATGTTGTAATACGATAGCCATTAGGCCTATTTAAAAGATATTTTAATAGGGTCAATAAGAAAAGACCAACAATTACTTAACACTCAATTTATAAAAGAAATAAGGATATCTTACCTTTTTAATCGACAATTTAGTTTTAAAAAGGAAGCGGTTTACTTCTCGTTATATACTGTTGATGGCGGGAATATGAAATTCGGCCCATAAATTGCGCATGCGTTAGTCCAAATCTAATAGCCGTTATTACCGTTATTCAAAATCGGGAAACTGTTAAACAACAATATAAAAAAACATTTAAATAAAAGATTTTTCTTCTTGAATAAGCGTTCAATAAGGAATAAAACTATTCATTTTTTTATCTTTATCCTCTTTCTCTCTTCCTTTCTGGCGCTCTTTAACTTATCTCTCCCTCTTCAGTTTGTAAGCAAAGCAAGAAAAGAATTTGCCGTATTGAAATGAAATTTTAAAAATCTTTGTTGAATACCAGAAAATTCGAATCATCGACATTTTCTAAAACACGTTCAAGTTTCTATAAAAGAGCTTGTCAGTTTATAAATCTTGACCAGAGTGCAGAGAGAGAGAGAGAGAAATTTAATATATATATATATATACTGTATAGAATATATAGTGGGAAGAGAAAGAAAGAAAAGAAGCACTAGTCTTAAAAGATAAAAGAAAAGAGAATATAATATAAAACAGACGACCTACAGCCGTTTATTGCTTGAATAATATTGAATAACAAATTGAAAAAAAATTTCAAAATAGCCAATGAAAGAAGAATAAATTTATTTACCTGGGAGGCCAGTTCTCTTCAAAATTCGAGGTAGTTGTAGGTGGAGTAGGCGGGGGTGGTTAGATATCTTTATGAGAGAAAGATCTAACCTCTTCTGATTTGAATCGAGCTAACTGCTGAATGATTTTATGAACGGACAGGCGTTCCTTATAAAGCATTCAAACCGGATCTCTTCTTACAAATTAGTTAGGAAAATCAATATAAAAGAATATATATATATTCTAATGGAACATAAAGCAGAAATTTTAATTTAATAGATATTAAATAACAATAAACGTTCGTTAATTTTTCCATTTAAAAATCAGTCTTTTTAAAAATATTAATTGATCATATAACAATTTTCTTATATTTCATATATTACTTTATTTTTAAACACTCTCATATAAATTTTACTGCAAGATTCGACAGATCTCTCTCTCTCTTTCTTTCTTTCTTTCTTTCTTTCTTTCATATTTTACATTTTCTTTTATCTTTACAACTTTTTATTTACAAGGAAAAGAAAGAAAAAAGTTAGTATATATAATTTCTATATTAACAGTATGTTTAATATTAATTAACTGTGCTTGTGTTGTACTTGCAATCGTTTATATTTGTATGCATTTGTACATTGGTGTCTATTTTATATATATTCGCCTTTCTACTACAATTAGTTGTTTCTTTTTATCCGCTTGTTCTTGTGTTCCTCCTCCTCCTCCTTCACCTCATTCTTTCAATTCTCACCCAATTAAATTAAACACGTAAATCAAGTAGATTTATAAAAAATCATACGAGAACTTAATTAACGAAATTCTATCTTACACTTGGAGAAATTCGAGTGAATATTCGATTTATATGTCTTTTATAGCCCCTAAAAATAACTATAGGCCTAAATAAATTTCGTTCAAAAGAGAACTTTAATAGTAATAAGATGCAACAAAACGTATGGTTTTTCAAGGTATTTATTTAAATTATAAAATATTCATCTTTTTTGATTATTCACCTCTCTTTCTCTTCCTTCTCCACTAAGTTCTTTTAAAAACCATATACGGTATAACTCTAAAAAGTTTTACATGAAAAGGCTCATTTGCCACAAAAGACGTGTTAACATGAAAACAAATAACACAGTAATACAAAGGGACAATAGCAAAAGTTAACATTTCTAAAAGTTAATAATATCAGTAATAAACATTAATTGTATTACGTTTAATTTAAAAGAGTTTGATAAGATTCAGGCAAGTAAATGTAAATATTGATAGCACAATTCCGCTTAATGACGATGTTAATTTTGAACATGATGATTCTGATGAATTACCGACAACAATCTTCCATCCCAGGTTATTGTGAGCGTAGCACTGGAGAATAGATTTACATTAGTTAAACTTTTATTAATTAATCAATTAAGCTTTGTTTTATTTTTTACCTGATAATATAATTCTTTTCCAACTAAATCGGATGTTGGCGTAAATTTAAATTGACCTTTTATCGGTGGATCGTGTCTGCATACTTTTTTCAAGTCCTCTGAAAAACTTGGAAAGCTATCGTAAACCTTTGGTTGTACGCCGTCCTTTTTCTTGTATGAACAATAAGTACCAAGGGCAGATGGAATTGGTTTGCCGTTAGCGTCTAAACCGGCGTATATTTTGATATCCTATAAGGGGGGAAAAAAAGGATTTTTTTTATAAAGCTTTCTTCATAAATCAAGGTAGACAGGATAAGAGATAACTTACCTTTCTTTGATTTTCGTCATAAGCTCTATAGTTGCCTTTAGGATCATTAGTAATATAGAACGGATGATATTCTGGGTCGACGTCAGTATTATTTCCGGTTAATATATTAAAAGTATACAGGACGTTCGGATTCAATTTTAATACAGGAATAAGCTTTCCGTTAATATAATAAGCTATACCCCATGAGTTGGTTTTAGTAATTGCTTTGTAACCTTGTTCTCCTCCGCTAGATCCCAGAGTAACTTCAAATTCTGTAGTATCAGAAATAGTTATTTCTTCAAATCCTTTTGGAGGTGCTGTTGATGGTTTGGTTGTTTGCTTACAATCGGATTTGACAGTAGCCAAATTGCTTGCAAATCCACTCCTTTCGGAATGATAAAGAATCTGCTTTTGAGCATTATATGGTCCTTTCGCCCAGATAAACTGCACATCCTGGTTTTTCGATATATCTTTATCGAATTCATTATCTCCAGTTGATAATTTTCTCTTGTATTGAATTTTTACTCTCCCGTTCTCTTTCTTACCGGATATTAATTCAACATTATTTTGAGCGGTTGCACCGTCGTTGTCCGGACAGACCCCCTTTCCGGCGCTACATTGAGCTTTAGAAGAAAGGTAATAATCAATCGCTCTCGCATTACCATTGTCCATGTAGACGGCGACAACATCACCACCAACCATTTGCGTTCCGGTAGATGAACCACTGATACCGAACGCAATGTAATTGTCATCGGCTAAGACGCCATCTACCGTCACAACCAAATCTAAACCATCAACTTTATAGAAGACAGCTACATCATCTGTAATTTGCTTGCAGTGTTCGTTAGAGGGCAGAACTGTTGTCGTAGATGATTTCGGTGGTATATTCAAGCCGGAAGGAATGTCTTTTTTACCATAAACCTCGTTAGTTTGGGAATTGTAGACGATAAAATTTTTAAAGTTTCTAACATCGATACCAATAGGTAATTTCAAAAGTTTGTCAGCCTGATTAGACGCTAATAAACTATCCGAGATCTTTGTAGCCAATTTAACTTGGTCAGGTTTTGTATAATCTCCGGACATAAGACCGAAAAATACGTTATCACCTCCGGAAAATTCAAATTTCTTAACGAGAATAGTTTGTATAGCTTCCAAAATAACATCTTCAGCTTTGACGCCACTTTTTGCAGGCGAAAAACCAAATGAACCGAGTTGACGTTTAACAGGAACATCTAAATTTGATGGAATTTCAACATGTCCAAAGTTAACATTGGCAGTATCACACCAAATTGAAAAATATTTGACATCCTTAAATTTGATTCCAATAGGTAAAGTCAAATAGATAGTCTTCTTATCATACTTTTTAATGGGTTTATCGCTATTTTAAAAGAAAAAGCATCTATAAGAATCTATATATAAAATGGTGAATGTATGTATCTTCAGTTCTGATTATTAAAATATCACGAAGGATATGTAATGTAATGCAGATATATGTACAGTATATGGAAATTCTAGCATACGAATTTCATTATTTACCTTCCATTTTCATCCAATAAGGCGACGCCATTGTTTAGAATTGCGTTCATATCTGCACCTCCATTTACTTTACCGACCCAGAATCTAACACCTAAAATTTGTAAAATCTTTAATAAGATATTAGCACAAATATTGGACAAGAATTTCCTACAAGACATTATTTAGAGACATATTAATTGATCAAGTACCATTAAACCATGGTGCTGGCATAAATATATTGATTAATATTGGACAATAGTATTCATTATAGTTTTCTTATTCAACTGGTAAAAATACAATGAGTCTACGCAGTAAGCTTTTCATTTAACCATTCGTGATAGTATTTTTTTTAACATCCTGCTTCGCAAAAGGATTCTTCGAATACCGACTTTAAGACTTTCTAATTTTCAGGTGCGAAAAAGCGACTAATCTGTCTATATTCTTTAATTTGTTTTCTTTTACATTTCGAATTAAACAGGAATACGTTCTTATAATTAAGAAAATTCTCTTACCTGGCCCTTTACCATCGTGTTCAAAATTTTCAATATACAAATGGTTCTCGTCTGCTGCATAGACTGTACCAGCAATAAAATAGTCGTTTGTTAATTGCTTCAAAGCTCCAATAAACTTGCCATAATACTGTGCATTTACTGGAAAAATAATAAGAATAAATCATTAGATAACATTCTATTAAGTCGATAGTTGAGTAGCTTGATAGCTTTAATCAGTAACGTACACAGGGTAAATAAATGATAGAATATGATAAACAAAAACATTACCTTCCACCAACAAACAGGTAACTGCTAAAAATATATAAAATTTCATAGTGCTTTTGACACAAGACTAAGAAGGAAAATGAATCCTATCTTAATCAAGTCAAGTTTAAGTATCAAAATATTTTGCAAGTCACGCTTACAGCGAGAACGGGTTTTTACCCCAGTTTCGTACCATTATTTATAGCAGTTTATTATGTGTAGCATTCAACCTGAGTAAAAAATAGAAAGTATGATTAAAGTGCCATCTATAGTTCTATTTATTTTTATATAGACAAATAGGATTTAGAAAAAAAACGCTAAAAAATGGGTTCTTATCATAACAATAACAATAAAGGAAAAGTGAGTAATGGGGTGTCGGCTCACGAAGTAGTTAAATGAAACAGTAGACGATTAGAGAATAGACGAATAACTAAAAGAACAATATTTAAAAAGGGCTCATATAAAAAAATCGCGGATTTTCTCTCCATCTTCCCTTTCTTTCTTAATCTTAATACGGTATTATTCATGCACTCTTTGTTGTTTATCCAAAAGAAAAATGAACATATTCTATGACTATAAGATAATTAACCAATTAATTAATTACTTTTACATTGACGTGTTGCACTTGTACATTAAAAATATACAGTATATTGAATATTGTTGAAATTTAGGACGTGATGATACAAGCAACTTATTCTCCTTATTCAGTAAGAAGAAGAGAGTATCAATAATATATTTTCTCCCTTTGTTATCTTTTATCCGAAACAGAGATATTGATATTTTCAAGTAAACCAATAATAACAATTTGCTATTATCGGTTTCAATAACCAACTTTTTAAGTATTTTTATTACCGATATTAATTGTGTTATTAATATAATAATACCAAATGCTGTTTATTTTCCTCTTTCTCAGCAATTCTAAACTTGATCTGATATTGTCGTATTGAATGTAATGAATAGTAGAAATAAAGAAAATTCTCTCAATTCAATATAGCTATCTTAGACGCAAAGGGAACAGAACATCTTTAAGGGGACAATGAAACGAACACGAAAAAGATGTTGGCAAAGAAAGATAAGGGAGTAAGATCTATAAATGAACTTGACCCTCACGAAAGGCTTCAAAAAAATAATCGACTCTTATGTTTACTTGAGTCTATAGAATACGTAGTTAACTACGTATAAACCAAACTTCTTTGATTAGGTAGATCATAGTTACGTAAGGCTATAATGAAGATCAAATCAAAAAGTATCATTAATACTATGAATATTCTAATATAAGAGTAAAATAGGCGTACAACAAATATAAAAAAAAGCACATTAAGAGCATGTATGAATTAGATCAATATTGTCTAGGAAGAGGCTTAATTTTCTTAATACGGGTGCCGTTAAAACATGCTGAAACAACTAACTTTGTTTATTTTTAAAAATTAGACGATTAATGCCACAGCTTGGAAAGGTAAGGAAGTATTATATGTTCATATGCAAGCATATAATATACATGTACGTATATATATATTAGATATATACATCCTGTATATACAGAACTTTTTAATGTAAATTGTACATTAACATTTTAATATACAAAAAACTCTTTCAACATTTTATATAAATGTATCATGAAATTTCTGTTCAAGCACAGTATTCAAAGAAAACTGGAGAAGCGTTTTTCCTAAGGATTATTCGCCCTAATATTCTGGAGAAATTGTAAATAAATAATGGCAGAATTACAAGAAATTGGTAAAGATAATGTTAATGATAAAGATAAGAGTAAATGTTCTAGTGATAATGATTCAAGAGCTGATGGAATATTTGACAGAAAACATTCTTTAACTCTTTACCAAGCAGCAAAATTCAGAATTGCTGCTCTATCTATAAGCTATGCTACCATTGTTTTTTTAATACTACTTAGTATTGCAACTTTCTATATATCAATTAGTCAAAATAATTCGGCTAGCTTTGCATTTGGTCTAGCAGCTCTATTAGATTGCGTGTCATCAGCTATTGTTATCTGGAGATACGGGTCTGGTGGCAATTACAGTCTATACAATTCAAGAAGAGAAAGACTGGCCTGTATAGCATTGGGAGTAATATTCAATATCTCTTCATTAGTAATTATTTCAAAGACATCGTACGCATTAGGTAAATCTAAGAAACCGTTGGAAAACTCGTCTGTTGAAATTATATCGGCAATAAACGGTTCAGTATGTATTATGTTGGCTGTTGGTAAATATTTTATTGGTAAATATTTAGAATCCGAAGCCGTTACAACAGACGCCTTTAACAGTTTCATTGAATCTCTTATGGCTTTTTCCATTGTTATCAATGAAGCGTTGTACAAAAAAAATCCTAGTATTTGGTACGTTGATGCTATTGTATCTTACGTTAGCGCTCTACTATTTACAATTTGGGGAATGAGACTACTCATTATTAACTTGTCCAAGAAAGCGAAAGCGAAAGACAACTATAATGAATATAATTGAATTTAAATTATTAAAGAGAAGAAAGTAGAGAAGGATAGGGAAAAAGAAGAGAATGGACGATGATAATTGGAAAAATGCCACATTATAATTAAAGAAGGAAAAGAAAGGGAAAAGTAAAAACATAAAAAAAAAGATTTAAAGGATTAAAAACCGTATTTATGAATATCAATTTATGATTATTATTATTATGATTATTCTGGAAAATGTCTCTGGAATTTATGATTAAAGATTCGTTTATTAAACTTTCCTATAGTTAATTTTTAGGAAGGAAAGAAAATTGCAAAAATTACAATTTTATTTTCATTTTTCCATCCTTATCTTATCAAAAATATTCTAGTATTATTATTTTGTTATCTCTTTTTGTCTCCCTTTTATCTTTTCCTCTATATCTGTTACGTCTTCTCTCTCTCTCTCTCTCTCTCTCTCTCTCTCTCTCTCTGTTTTTCTGTCTGTCTGTCTGTCTCTCTCTCTCTCTCCCTCTCTCTTCTCTATTTTTCATTTTATGTTTTAGACGTCAACAAGATTGCTTACAACTTAAGTATTTCGTAGTCATAATATCTTGTTACATAAAGGAAAAGAGGCTAAAAGCATGAAACAAGAGAAGAAAAAGAATTAAGCATATTTGAAAGACAAAGATAATCTTACTATCATATTTACAAGAGAGCTCTATATAACTCAATACATTATTTTGTTTATGTCATGAGGTGAACGTTCTTTTTGAAAGAAAACGAGGAAAAGAGAGAAGAGAGAGAGAGAGGGAGGAAGAGACAGACAGAGTATATACATTATACATATATATCTTAGCGTATTATAAGATTAATTATAAGCGCTTTATTCAAATGATTTGATAATTTTAATGCATTAAAAAGAGTTTGATATAACTATACTATAGCCATATTGTGCTTATATTTTAACTTAATAAAATTGCCAATTCTATCTTGTTTTGTTCGACAAACTTGTCTATTCGACCCTTATTAAATAAGTTTGTATTTTAAATCCGTTAGGAGCGTTGCTCAAGAGGAAAACTTTGTTACCGTAAACAAAGATATACTGTGATTCTTCTCTTAATAGTTCCGGTACACGTATTTCGTCCCTTCTTAAAAGATCAATAGAGAGCATTGAACGTCCAGTTGGTGCCAATAAAAACTGCTTATAAATTCCAATACAATAAGTGGATAGCGGATTAATTGGCGTATAACTTTGTAGAAAGCTTTTTCTTATTGGATCAAATACTCTAAGACAATTTGATGGCCCGGAATCTATTATAAATATCTCTGATTTAAGGGGACAGAAGATCCCGTATGTCATATTCGCACCATCGATATCTATATTCACTTGGCTAACCTCTCCCGACTGTTTTAGACATAACACACTGTTCTTTCTAATGATAATTATTAAATTATCTTGACTATAAAATACCAAAGATTTCGCTCCTTCAGCCCTAAAAAAGGATTTAAAAAAGATTTCACTGCCCAATTCGGTTGTTTTACATCTTATAATCGATTCATCCTCAACATCAATCAAATAATTCCATTTTCCGTCCGATGTAAAACCCCTTAATTCACCTTCTCTCGAAATGATTGTGTGACTCTCCTTTAGAGCATGATCGAAAGCCACTACTTTGTGTATTGTGGCGCCACCTATTACTGATTCGGATAACAAATATATTCGACTCCTATCAACAAATAATTCTTTAACTTTGGTAACGTAATCGTCGTCAAAGACCTCAAATCGTTGAAAATAAAACGACAACTTTTTGTTCCTACCAAGCGTCGCCGTCTTCTGAGTGGTGCTGCCCTCTGGTACAGTTTTAATGGATGCGCATTGTTTTATGGGGAATTTTTCAAATGTACAAAGTGAATTATTCACTTGAATAGACATCTGCTCCAATTTATCCTGAATACTTCGTTCAATGGAAGGAGTGATAGAAAGAGTATCGCATTCGTGTATCAATGCAATATTCCTACATTCAGTTATTTTCTTATCATAAACATCATTCAATTGTTGAATGAATTGTTCTTTTTGTTGTAAGAGTTTTTCTTTGGCATTTTCAATACAAACATCAATTTCACTGTGTAAAATTGTTTTTTCTTCATCAATAAGCGAATCTAATTTTTCAATAGTTTCCATACATTCGTGCTGAAAATTATGTATGTAATTGAACTTTTCCTCCATAGCAATTGAGTGATGACCTTTACCCGAATGCTTTGAAATGCACCCACTACAAATAGGTTCATAATTGCAAGTTATGCAGACCATATCAACAACTTTTCTATCATTTAAACTACAACGAAATTTTGGTGATGGCTCGTCTAGAAAGAGAATAGAATAGATGAAATAGCTTAAGAGCTTAACACCTAAATAGTTGTTATGTAACAAAAGAAGGACAAATAATTAAATTTTAATACTTTTTATACAATCAATTTATGTCTATTTCTAGAATAAACGACATCATTATTCTCAATTAGTAAATAATAGAAGAATGCCAATTTTTACTACTATTTGGTTATTTATAATTTTTTTTTTATTCGAAACACGAAAGGAGAAGGAAAAGAAGAAAAAGATAATCATGATTGTAAATCTCTTCTCTTCTCATCCTTCGTTTAATAACTTACCTATAAAACTGTCAGAATAGTTTATACAACACGAATTGTCATCGTGTTTAATGAGGCTTGAAGCTCCAGTTTTGGGCCAAGCTACCCTTGTGGAACAAACTGGACAGACGAACGTTGTAGACTTAATAGTGGCTTGCGAATTAAGACACTCTTCGTGAAAGACGTGCATGCACGCCAATTTTCTAGCATTTTTTGAATCCCATTGTTTAAGACATATCTTGCATAGACGCCGTTGATCATTCGTCTCGGAAAATGAATCAACCTTCCATTGAGGAGAACTCGGTGGTGTGGAACTATCGCTCGAATAACTTGCCATAATATTTCCTTTCTTCTAATCTTTTCAAACTTTCTCCGTCCTCTACTCGATAGAGTTTCAATTGAGAGTAGCATATATATATATATATAACTCCAACCAATTTCCGTCATAATTAAAAAAACAATTCCTTTAAGGCCTACAATCTTCTTTCACATTCTCCATTAAAAGATTAAATTTCTTGCAGAACAAAAGAAAACTAAAGAAACTAAATAGATTTCTGTTTATAGTATGAATTCTAAATATAGATTATGTAATAATTACGTCATAACAATAGATATTATAATTTCAATACTTTAATATATTTATTGTTTTGACAATAGTATTTTTGTTTACATTTTTTTTTTCTTGTTGACTTTTTTATGGTTTAAAGTATAAAAAAAACAACAACATATTATATCAAATATAGAAAACATATAGGCCTAAAAAAAGAATAAAGGTAAAACATTACAGTAATCTAGGAAAGTAGTAGAACGATGATCAATGAGCATAATGAATGGAAGATTTTTGTTTCTTTTCTGTTTTGTTCCGTTTTTTGTTCCTTTTGTGAGACATGTTTTTCTTTAACTCTAAACATTTTAAACAAACAAACAAACAAACAAAAGTATAAAACAAGAAAGAAAGAAAGAATTATCTATTTTTTCTCTCAACTGTACATTGTCTTTGATTGATGAGTAAACGCCGAAGCTGGAAACATAAAAGGTGCAGTTGGTAGAGGAAATAATGGTGCTGTATTTCCTGGGGGTGATTGTAGAATTCGAAGAAAATTTGGATTTGTGGAAGCTTCTACTGGTATTGCTTTCCTCTCTTCTGCCTCCTTAACTTTGTCTCTTTTGTATTTTGTTCTTCGATTTTGAAACCAAACTTTTACCTACAGTCACGCAAGTGTCAAAAAAAATTTTTAGCGAATGATCCTTATCTATATTGCTATTATGTAATTTCCGCTTTTACTCTTTATCTTTTTACCTGTGTTTCGGACAGCTGCAATTTCTCTGCTAGTTCCGTTCGCTCTCTCCCAACTAGATACTGGTTTCTTTCAAATTCCTTTTCTAGTTGATAAAGTTGCTCGGCTGTAAAAGTTGTTCTAGCCCTTTTTGGCCGGTCAAGGTCAAGGGCCTTGGGAAAGACAAGTTCCTTCGTCACACCATTCGCATCTGGTTAAGAGGTAATAAAAAGGGGAAAAAAACAACTATTAAATCACTAATTAATTGAATTTCGTGCCACCAAACGCCACTTCCGAAGCGTAAGAAAAAAAATAGAGTTATTAATGGTTGAGAAGAGGTCAATAGGTTAGATAATTTAATTAGGTATAATTAACCTTAATAAGGTTTCGAAATTATGGGATATTATAATTAAGGGGAAATCTTCATAAAAGAGCGTATTAAACGAATTAGAAACGGAAGTAGTAACGCCAACTATTTTTTCACAATACAAGCGAGGTTAAATAGAGGAGTTGGAAAAATAAATAGGAATTTATTCAGACTAGACGGCGCCATAGACGACCGATTATAAGCTATTATAAGCTTGCCTGGGACAGTTAAAAATCGAATCCAAACTATTTTTATTAAGTAAAGGATTACTAGATAAACATCTCTTGGGCAGCTGCCGCTAAACTAATTAAGAGGGAGGAATACGATGATTGGTTGATTACAAGACCAATATCGATTGCTGATTGGTTAATTATCTCGGGTTACAGTTAAATGATGTTCTCTGTTAACTTTCCCACAGTTAGAGATGAGTTAAAAATGAAAGAATAAAATTTCTTGTCAATTTCCCTTATCCCCACCTTAAACCAAGGTGATGGTCTTTGAACCATTAAAGAGAATATAATGGAATATTTAAAGTCAAATCAAAACGTTTAACAAACGCAGCAGTTGTCGAGGAGAAGGAGTAGCACTCATCGTTGCGTGATTCAATGACATTTCAAAAAAATCTTGAACTTTGGTCATGAATATTACAATTATTCCCACAATTGTTAAAAATATACTCACTCCTATTCACTCTCCCCTTCTCTCTCTCTCTCTCTCTCTCTCTCTCTCTCTCTCTCTCTCTCCTTCTCTCTCTTTCCTTTTCTCTCTATCTCTTTTTTATTAGTTTTATTCAAAATATATGAAAATATATTTCCTTTTCTCTCTGTATCTCATCTAAACTCTAACCTAAAAAATACCATCTCTGTTCTTTATTTACTGACCCAAATTCTACCAATTATTGATGCTAATTACAACGGTGCGCGCTGCGCGGACCTACTCCAAGAGCGAATGGGCGAGCGGTTATTTAACCAACAATTACGCAGTACTTTTCACACTCTTATCCTCCCCTGACGTCATCTGACGTCACTTTCAGAGAGAGAAGTTTCTTTTTCTTTAGTTGGAGGTATTTTAGAGAATTGGCGAAAGGAGAATGCGGGAGAAATTTGAAGTAATTAACCGTTGAACGAAAAAAAATTTTCTGGTGGGTAATCGTTAACAAAAAGTTAATTATTCAAGTTCTCACCTGAGATAATAAGCTACCATTTACAATACACGATTTAACAATTTTGTCTACTTTCTTTCGCCTTTCCTTCTTACATTTTTTCACATTCCCCTTTTATTTAATAATTTCGCAATTAACTTAAATATCTTGCAAATTTTCCTAGACAAGAAATATTTCGAATTCCTTTATATCTCCTATTTATTTAATCGTAAGTGTGTCTCTTCTGATTCTTTTTTTAATGAAAAATCTTATAAGCCTATGGGGAAATATATGAAATACCTTAAAAGTTAATAAGAGAGAGAGAGAGAGAGAGAGAGAGAGAGATTAACGGACACATAGACAGATAGATAGAAAGACAACATGAAGACCCTTACAAGTTTTTTAAATATCTTAATATTTTTCATACCACTCATCTCCCATTTAGCGCACGTGTTCAAGCTTTTAAAAATCAGTTTCTAGACAATGTATTCATATTGTTTTGTCACATTTTCAAATAGTGGTTATAATGGTTCCTAATAAGCGTTAAAAAAGTTAAAAAGTAACGATTTTTTTCTTTAAAAAAAAAAAAAACTGTTAGAAAAGAAATTCATCCTGGTCAGAAAAAACGCTATTCTTTGAGCAAAAATTTAACAATTGTCACGCAAGTTTTTTTATAAAATTAGAATGTAAAAACTACCAGGTGTCCTTCAATTTGTTAAGTGCTTCTTTTGTTCTTTTTTTAAGTACATATCTATACACTTATATATATCCTGTACACACACACACACACACATATATATATATATATATATATTTATGTCTTGAATGGCTAAATTGAAAGAGAGAAGAGAAAAACACCAAAATCTTATGAGAGATATTAAAAAATATTATAATTTAGAATTATTGCCGTAATGAGTATTCATGTTGAAGTGTTCAAGCAAAAATTCAAGCAATAAACAGACCGTTATATAATTAAACTATGCGTTAAAAACAATTTAAATTGATGAAATGAAAAGAAACAGAAACGAATCAAATAGGTAAAATATACCGATAATATTAAGAAAACAAGGCGAAATATTCATAAACTTACCTTTAACAGTTATTGTCTTGCAATAATCCGGATATTTTTTCTTTGAATGAAGAGTCTTTGGCGAAAAATCTAAAGGTTTATTAAAATCTTCACACTCCATTATTCATTCTTCTCCTCTATTCTTCGATAATCTGTTGTTTGTTTGGGTTTTTTTTTTAATTAGATAAATGAATAGAAAAGATTGTAAATTAGTTTTTTTGTTTTATTTCTTATCCAGAAAAAAATGGATAAAAGTTTTTTTTCTCATCTAATTAGCCTGAAAACCACCAACCGGACAAATCGATGTTGGGAATTTTTTCCGCGCACGAACACTTGAGGAGAATGAGAAAAGTAAACGTTTACTTTCCAATTTTGATGAACAGCGCTACTTGAACAGGACGAACGAATGGTTGAAAGGGAAACAGCGCTGATTGGTTAAGTTCTCTACTACGTTTATCCAATCGCTGTACACTCCTCAATTGTACTTGTTCATGCATTTTCAAGAGTTTTTATCTGTTCAGCTAATCAGACGCAATCATATTTTCGGGTTAACCGATCTGAGAATTTTCCCTTAAAAAGGTGAATTGAACAGAAGCCTAACGTAAAGATAAGTGGCAAACACATTGAATTTCTTTACAATAGATCAGCTTGAACAGTTCAATATTGTAAATAGATTTTTTTTATATGTTTATTTCTTTTTAATATTTTTAATAATAAATAAATAAATAAATAAA